>JAUOZQ010000007.1:0-1200000 GCA_030710315.1 Anomotaenia brevis | reverse complement strand
ATAAAGCATCAAATCTGACTGTCTGTTTGAGCTCCATCACAGTTCCCCCTCGAAAACCTTTGCCGAAAGACGTTGGAGGACTTAGGCTGAATTCGTTTGCCCACGTCAAATTACTGATCTCTGTAATTGCTATGCCCTGGGTAGTCAGGCCAGCGGCAGGATTCAAGCCCCCCTCCCACCACACCTCAAGGAAAATTCAGAAATAATGGCAAGCTAATTACCAGGATAACAGCAGTCCTAGTGTTTAACCTCCGAATGCCTAAAATCATAACCCAAAGATGGGTTATTATGGGTGGCTGGCAGTAATCGCCTGGCCGCCGTTATTAGACAAACCCAGTTAATCCACGCCAGAATAAAAACTTTTTGAGGGGACCGCCGGCTTAAACCATCCACATGGAGCTTCAAGAAACGCCATTGGCTGCTATTTTGAGAAAAAACACGTTGACCAGGCATTTTAAACATTTCCTTATAAGACTGTCAAATTTATCCGGCAAACCTGTTTCAGCCAATTTTAGATTCAATCATATTTTTCCGGCCTATTTCGATTGGAACGCCCAAAGTACTTTGTCCGATGGGTACTAGGTTATAAGATCACAGCTCCAATCTGCTTAGAATTTGATTTAAAATAATAATTAACGATGGCGACGACCTGGCAGTGGTCATTTGTGCAGAGCGTTGCTTTGAAGTACGGGACAGGAGATGCCGAATCTTCAATTTTGTTGGTTTGAGGGACATGGCAAAGCAGCTTGAATTGGTCTGGAATTCTCCATGTCATTTGGCAGTGGGAATGTTGAGCTGATATCCTCACAAACTTTCTAGAAAATAATTTACGCACCGCTATTCAAACGGGTTGAACTAATAGAGAAGCTAAGTTTGCCTAGTGTCATCCTAAAGCAATAAATGTTATTACTAATCGCGATCTCTCAACAAGATTAGAAAAGGCAAGGCAGCGAAGGCACGGAACTGTATTTGGGCATTGAGTGTTTTCTACCATGAGATTCAGCCGGAGGAGTGACAGGTCCTATGGTAGATGGTCGCAGTATTGGAGTAGGAGTCGAGGAGTTGGGCGTCCTGCGGTGCAAGGTTGCTGGCAAACCCACTTGCTGTTTTTTGACTCATATTGCTCTTTGAAAATTCACACAAAATCGTACGGCTGTCCAACAAAGATATTCACTATTATTCAGCTTGTCTTGTTGGAGCCTGTTATCCAAAATCGGGGCATACTTATTAACTGATTGAACCATCGCCACACAGAATCATTTAACAAGAACTAAATCTACTGGAAGCCGTAACAGCATATATCTTCCATGGGATAACGCCTCTTATCTTCAGCGGCGCTGACCACCATTAAAGACTGAACATTTGTGTTAACCAGGGACGGTAATCACCACGATAATTTAGGGAAATAGAATACTAAATGACCTATTCCTTCACTTACGAGCTGACAGTGCATCTGCGGTTTGGCGAACAAATGACCCCAATTTCAGGTATGGCAATTAGATTGTATATGCTATTTTTCAAAGAACTGCGAAATTTGGAGCAGATTAGCAGAGGTTTTATTATGATCTAATAAAGATGTTCACTAACCAACGAAATCAGGCTAATTGTAGCTCCCAATTTCACTCTGATCATCAATAAATTACTAGTTTTGCAATGATTTTCATAGACAGATAATGTGCTAGCAAAACTCTATGAACTTGTTATTTAAACATTGAAATTCTTACGAAAGTAGTACCAAAAATAGCCACTGACCGCAGTTGTATTGATACTACGGCCAAAATCATTCATGAAGCTTAAGCATGACGAAAGAAATCATCTTTTCATCAATCGAAATCGCTGCTTTATTTCACCCATACTGCTTGATTTGACGAACATAACAAATCCAATCTATCTAAAACTTTATGATCTTTGTATTTCAATATCATTTGGTGATAATGGGTGGCCATCTTTTGTTATATTATTGTCTTTAAGGCGCCATAAGTGGCTTATGCAGTGTGTCGCAAAGCTGAGCAGCGTTTTACGATGGGCTTATTGGTAAATCTAGCAGTATGGATGCCTTAGAATGTGAGAAAAGTATTCGCCTACTCACTTTAAACCAAGCTGTCGGTCTAAAATGAAATCGCCTTGTACCGCGGATGTGTTTGTGTGCTAGTCGAGAAGGTCATTGACATACTGTCGAGATTTGACCCTTTGGAGATTGGAAAGTAGTCTACACGTAGAAAAACAAGGCGGTATCCATCGACCGGTGCTATTTCTGTGAATGAGCTCGAAGCTTGTTTGGCTCATTAGCGGAAACTGACTAGTGAAACGACTCTTGACTGGGAGAGCCGTGTACAAGTTTGAAAGGAGATATCTTCTCTTAACACGAAACAAATGCCCCGAAGAACCACCTAGTGGGTTTTGGTACCACAATTAGCTTTTCCCGTAATGGGACCCAACCATCATAACCGAGCTATCATGAGTTACGTTTTACTAACTGATTCTCAACATTTTAGGTGTCCTCGAAATGTCATAAGAACAGTTACATTCTAGTTAAAAGTTTCTAATACCCTCTACCAAAACCAAAATATTGCAAAATTACCTGACAGTTGTGCTCAGCTATGCGTCCAGCTCATCGAATCGTTATGTATATCTCGGGTTGCTGGTGAAAGACAGCTGAATACTCCTAATCATTACTAGATTTGGCATTTATTAGAGTTGGTCCCCTTGAGACATATTCCTACTACCCTTGAAATTGTGCCTTTTTGAATGGCGAAACACTTTAAAACGCTTGCTGTTGAAGCGTTCACTGGATGGTGGTTTCGTGGTTTTAACGAAGTATTTTTCAACACCCAGACTTTCTTCCTATGTTGTATAGTAGATCTCCGAGAAACCCCTTTGGTGGCCTGCCACAGAAATTAGCAAAATTAATGTACCTTCTGGTGAATTTTGGCGTTTTAGCAGAGCCTCTGTTTAGTCTACCTGTAAGTATGATGTAAAACTGCAATTTCGCTAGAGTTACCTTATACGTAAATGAAGTCACAAGTATAGCTATTGCCATCTATGAGGCTCTCTGAATAGACAAACTGTAAGACTTTAAAACATCGATGGGGATTGCCTATTTCCTCGTGTTTTATGGAATTCGATGGTGAATAAACTAGATTTTCAGCAATATCTACAGTTAATTTCAAGATTTAACGTTGAAGCACCTAAACTTTCAACTGATTTGTATTGCATTTTTAATCACAAACGTCTTATCTTCAAACAGTCGAAACACGAATATTTTGGGCTTTCTCTGGCTTCGTTTGGCATTGGGCCCAGTCCCTATGACTGTGGTTATTTGGCACAAAAGGAATGGCCACTTATGGATACGAACGGGCGCCGAATAAGCAGCTGTTCAGAGGAGCCAAGCAGCCGAGACAGTGACTAAGTCTGCAGGCGTTTGGTCTCGCTGATGTGAAGAACAGTTCCAGCATTTTATTTCATGAAAAAAAAGGCTGAGCGAACATCCGCCGGTTACGTGAATATGTTCAGTGTTGTATTAAATGTATTAAAAAAATGTTATTTTCATAACCCATGTTGGAAGATTTCCTGATATATCTCAATGTAATTAATCTATTTGTTAAAAGTTCATACCTTCATCCGCATATCTACATTCTATAAAATATCGAATAGATCTACTCACAAACATGGTTAAATTCAAAATAGGTTCTTTAAAAGGCGCCTACAACCTAGTCTCATTGAGGGTTTCTTGCAATTCCGATTTTGCATTGAAAAGTAGGATACCACATAACAAGTCGAAAAGCCGTAATTTCGATGCTACTAACAATCACTGAGTACAACAAATTTATTTGAGAAGGAGATACGTGGATTGCCTTAAATCAAGAATTCTAATTATATCACTAAAGGGACTTTTAGCGTAAAACTAGGTACCTTGGAAAACCCTTTTACTTTTCTGAAGACTGGATATATGCCAAAATATTTTTTGCATATTCAGTGACTGATCCAAAATGTTAATTTATCACTGACACAGTAGCATAGCCATGGAGGCGATTATGGTGAGCTAGGTAGTAAAAATAGATCTTTGCCTAGCCACAACCCTGGGCCCTTCTACGCGACAGCGGTTTTTTATCCACTTCATGTTCCGTCCAGAGAGACCATTCTAAGTTCCTTAGGTCCATCAGTCACGTCCGTTATTCCTCATAGAACTAGTGTCTAAAAGGCAAAATATGGTTTCCGCAACTACGAAATAGGTTTTACTAGTATTATTTATTAGATAGTGGCTTGATTAGGTTAACACAGTAAATAGAACTATCTAAAAGTCTGCTTATTTTTATGCACACCACATAGAATAGCCAGAGTTAATTTCGAAATTAGTTGGAATCGAGATTAGCGTAAAACCCAGGACAAAGGTAGGGCTTGCTAATTACCCTACAAAAGGATGGTTGTGATTCCGAAAGCACCTTTTCATTGTTTTCAATGTCTGCCCTACAACGAAAGCTCAATTTTTTTTCTTCTAACGATTCCATCTCCTCCTCGCCTCCTAGTACGGCATTTTCAGAAATTTTTTTATGTACTTTGATGTTGAATGTGTAATCAAATAAACTGTAGCTGTTAGTTAATGTGACGATATTTACATAATACCGTTACAAGACGACCCAAATGTATTACAACATATCCTGCCAGAGGGCACTTCTATTTATGCTAAAGGTGGTGGACTTGTTCGAAAGAATCCCGAAATGGGAAGAGAGAAGAAATAGTCAAATTCAACAGAATTTAACGCATGTGAGTTTGTGAAAGAACGCGCGCAAGAGTCTGAAATAGGATAACAGTGAAATCTAGTTCGCAGAGGGTGAGATGTGTTGAGACAAGAAATGAACCTAGCGGTGGATGTAAATAGTAGACGCACTGCAAGTCCTTCCTTCCCCGATTTAGAAGGAGGTAAGCTCGGCGAAGGTGGTGTCCAACTCTCCGCTGATTGCCCTGTAGCGCTCCTTCTCCGAGAGCAACTCGTCTGCACACAGTTGAATAAAAAACCACTTATATTGTTCCTTTTTCCCACTGCACAAATGTACTGCAGGCGAAGTAGAGGAAAACAATCGACAAAAAATCCTTCTCCGTAGTTGAAGGTGTGCCATTTGCAAATCTATTTGACTAAATCAAAACACTTACTAGAGTTTAAAATCCAACGAAGCCCGGCAACCTCGGCTTAGGATTGAGTGGCATTTTTGCTTAATCTACTAAGACCGAATGTATGAAGCTAGCTATAGTACTTTACTTTTGGCAAACTAGGCTTTCAGGTAGGACTTATGACGCCATCCAGTATTAATACCACAATAGAGAAGTCGTTAATTTTGTTCATGCATACTTTTTTGGGAACGGGAAGAGATCATGCAATGGAGAAGCTCAAAATCATGCAGATTATAATAATGCAGCTGGGAAGATAGGCTAAAGGTGACTTCGGATTTGATTGACTAGCAGCAGAACACAAGCGGGAGAAATGCAGGCAATGGCGAAACACTAAAAAAGAAAAGTGGTGATGAGGTGGCGGCGGTGGTGGATGATTGTTCGAATTCCATGCTCAAAAACTGATGGTGCAAAGAAGACATGTCAGCGCGGTTCATGCAACACCGGAGATTGTCTAGCTTCACTTCACTCCTCAGATGGAGTGGTATTCGTCTAAGGCGGTGTCGATTTCCTTGCGAAGAAGCGTAAAGGTTTTATTCTCCGACGAGAGAGTGTCTGAAACATAGAACACGATTTCAGATGGAGCTTCGGGCGAATAAAGAGCCTTAGGTAAAAATGAGTGGACTTCATGTTTACACCCATATAATGTCGATCACAAACGTGTACTAAGACCAAGTCTTCATTAACTATACTAAATCATTTTAAAACAGGTAATTTCCTAGTTTATTTCCGATCAAACAAACATGGCAAAACTAACATGTTCAAACATGCGGTCACTAGTATGCAAGCTTAAACTCCGAAAAAACGTGTTTCCTGCTGAGAAGAGACTAAACTTCATGGAAACGTTTCGCTTTTGAGCGGGAAGAGCTTTTAAAACCTTTGTAGTTAAGCATACAGTTGAACAAAACTAACTCTTGAAAAGATTTTCTTCTTCCCGAAATTATGTAGATGTAGATTAATTTTCCCTCAACCTTAGTTTTAAAACGGTCAATATTAGAGGGCTCATTGATGTTCCAAAGACAAATAAGAAATGCACAAGCTACCAGTGTCTCCAAGGTCAATACCTCAGAAACCTCAACTGTGTAGGAATGAGTAGAAACTATTCAGAGGTATTGAAACTGTCAGTAACACTACCTGCTGGATAAAAGGGACCAGTCAGGAGTAAATATTGAAAGCTGAGACATTTGGGCTTACGTACTTAACGCACATGATGCACACCCAAAACGTGTGCATTTCAATATTCGACCAAACACTCATTTTGCGACCTCAGTGTATCACATAAACTTCAACGAAAAACCAAAATCCAGACTTCTGATTTAGATGATCTAGATGCAAAATTTATCCATTGGAAGTGATGAGGATAGGGATTCTATGGCTTAAATGACTATGGCGTTGGTATGTATATGCGTAAGCTCACCCTTGACGCGTTTGATCTCCTCTTCGTAGCGCTTGGAGGTCGCCTCGGCATCCTGGGCGCGAGATTCGGCCTTGGTAGGGGTGTCAGGCAACAGGCAAGTGAGAGAGCGAGCATGCGAGGGAGTCGATCAAGGTGCACGAGCCCAGTAGGGTAGGGTTGAGGGGGCAAAGAGAGAAAAAGAGAGAGATGAGTGGGAGAGGGCGCGCACGAACCTTCGAGACGGTCGACTTCGTTCTGGAGCTTGGAGACCTGGCGCTCAGCCTCGGCAGCACGCTGCTCGGCCTACATAGTCGCGCAATATGCGACCAAAGACATTATTCTTAACCCCCTGTGAGGATGCTACGTCTACCAAGCTGAGCAATCCGCTGTGCTCCTGTTCGTGGTTATTGGCATGCTAAAAGTGCGTGCACGTTCGCACAAACAACAGAATAAGCAAGTGCGATTCTGCAGCCATCAACTCCAGGATGCACTTCAATCCAGGCATGCCCTTTGATAACACAGGCGAAATCTCGGAGAACAGAAGCCCATGAGTCCTGGAATTCAATTGATGACCTCTCCTCTACAGAAATGGAAGGTTACTTTGATCATCCATTTGCACCAACAGTGAAGCAAAGTTAATTTGCATTAGATGATATGATATTTACATGCCTACAAGAGGCAACACATGGTCACAGGTCTAATTCGAAATTAGCCAAAAATGAGCATCTAGAACGGGCTGAAAATCAGTACCTGATGGATGATTCTCATGCATTGACACCTTCGAATTGTATGGAGGTAATGGAGTAACTTGCCACCAAAGAATGCTGATTGGTAACGAATCACTAAATGAAGTTTAGACATCGATTAAGGCAAAACTGAGTTGAAAGTGAAGTTCAACCAAGTCACAGCAAAGTTAGAGAGAATTCCCAAAACCTAAGTAGAAGTTATGAGAAATAAATTACCTCAGTTAGGTGTCGCTGAATTCTGAGGAGCAGAAGGATAGGTCTCACTAACTTTTTACTCCGCGAATGTCAAACGGTAAATATTGGGGGAACTAGTAACTCACTTCCTTCAGCTGTTCACGCAGAGCATGGAGACGTTTGGAGTAGACTTCTTCCAGCTCAATATTCTACACCAGGTCCACGTGCGAGGGAGTTTGCACCGACGTGCACATGCGTGCGTTCATGCAAGGTGAAAAAAGGGACGCGCGGTGTTAGATGAGACAGACAGTGCTAGCACATTCCTGCGCCGTCCCTAAGCATTCCTCTCCATGTGGCATCCTACCCTTACCGTCTTGAGACGCTCGGTCAGGTCTCTAATAGTCTCCTCGTAACTTTCTTCGCGTTGAAGTGACTACGCACAACGGACATTTTAAAACCATAATCACAAAGCCAATAAGTGAACCTAAAAGGGCCTCTACATTACCTCCTGCTCAGAAACCTCGAGAGACTTCATGTTATTGCCGACAATACGCAATTCCTCCTCCAGCTCAACGATTTTGCTGAAAGTGATCGACAACGAGTGCTAACTCTTCAAAACTAACTATGGTAAATTTCGTGCTCATGCCCAAAGACCGGGAGAGGGGAGGGGCTAAATGCTAGACAGGCATCACCTTGTCGCGAGCTATCTCCTTGGCCTTGAGTTTTCCAGCGACGTCCGACAACTGCTCCTCCAGTTTCTTGGCAAATCTACGCGAGGGCAGACAGAGCCACAGTGAATCACCTGATATGAATGTCGAGCGCCTCATAACAACCAACAGCTCAAGAACTTACAGCTCGATCGACTTTGCGCGTTCCTCAGCCGATTTGAGATTTTGTTGAGCCACGGCGATTCTTTTCATGGTCTTGATAGGACAACAAAGTGAGGGGGGTTCAGACATGCAATCGTGCAACTTGACGAGAGGTGGAGATATAAATATGGGACAAAAACTAAATCTCTAAAGTGCGCGTGCAGGACTGGCAAGACGACCATCAGATGCATTCGGAGACGGCGATCCCGGTTTTTATCTACCTCTCAGAGGTTTCCAAACGGGCCTCGGCGCGCTCAAGATCGACTTCAGTAACGGCCAAGCGACGAGCGGCCTAGCGAAATAGACGCAAAACGCGTTTGATCCACAAGAAATGAATAAAGAGAATCGAATCTTGTAAATATAGAAATCTACCTCATCGTATTTGCGCTCAGCATCCTCAGCGATATACTTGGCCTCCTTGACTTGCTCCTCGAGTTGTGCCATGCGCTCATCGTCGGAAATGGATCGGGTTTCAAGGGTCTTTCGGTTCCTGCACGCGCGCGCATTTATTGATAAATTAAGTTAAATTTGGTCACTAGAATTTACTTAAGTAATAAACAGAGACCATGCACTCAAGCCTTTTATAAGATGCAAAGATAAGGAAGATCTGCTTTCCAGACTCAGTACCTCTCCATATTTCCATTCGGATTCTTGAGTAGCCATTGATACAGCTTCAATGGATCGTTCTAACTCGCTAATTTTCACCTCATCAGCAGTTTGTTGGTTACTCAGGCGCCAGCGTGCACTAAATCCATGCGAGTAAACAAGAGGTAGGTGTCATGCATTCGATTCGAAGCGATTCTTGCATTGAAACATACCTTTCACTCTCCTCAGCAGCCTTGCTGGCATCATCGAGCTTGGTTGAGGTCTCAGTAAGACGACCGCTAGACTGTTCGAAATCCTCCTCTAAAAGTCTAATACGACGGGTCATAGCAGCAACCTCGGCTTCAGCCTATAAAAATTGCAATAGAGTTCTAAATAAGCATTATACAAAACACGTTTTTATGAATCTAAGCAAATTTATCAAATAATAACATACTGCCTCCTTTTTGCGCTGCTCTAACTCAATTTCTTCCAATTTTAAACTTATTTCCCTTTCCAAGCGCTCTTTTTCTCTAGTCATCGAAGCTATTTTCCCTTTAACAGTATCAATCCTAGGAGACCCCTCCATCATCAGAGGCTATCCTCGCGGAACTTATAAAGTGAACTTAAAGTCCAAGTTCATGGTCAGCGAGTACATTTTAGATAAGCTCAAAAAAAGAACGAATTATGGGCGATAATAATATAACGTTTCTGAATATAATATACTCAGCAGTAATAAAATATGTATATTCTACTTGGTACTATACTGATATTGGTATACCTCTTAAATTAGCTTGTGATTGACCACCAAAAATACCATGTAATGCTATAATTAATTTTGATTTCTCTTGTGAATTGGCAACCAAGTTATCTGAGTGTATTGAGAGTTTTCCTAACGATTATATTGTTAGGCAATTCAGTATCATAAGCTGGCATCCTTCCAGCTATCGTAAAACAGCATCAACTTGTGATGATACTTTATTCTGAAACCCGCTTGTATGAGACAGGACTGAAAACTCTTAGTGTTTTGGGGCTTTAACTTAAGAAAATCGTTTATTAATGTAACTTACGTTGGTGGCACGCTTTTCGGTCTCTTCGAGCTTACTGACAGCCTCCTGAAGGGATTCCTGAACTGTATCTACCTCGGTCTGGATGCTCTTGACCTTTGAGAGCCAGTCATTCATCTCCTCCTCCTTCTTCTCGAAATCCTTGGCTTTCTCCTTCAACTGGTTCTCGAGATTGATGGCCCTGGAATTGAAAAAAACAGTGCGTAGCTATGTAACAGAGTTAAAAAACAAATAATTTACTTTTTGAAAAAATTCTTAAGGAATACTTATTAGCACTTTTCCTTTTTGAGTGAGTTTATTTCTGATGTAGCAAATCAGGAATACGTAACAGTGCTATTTTCGACTGCAGCATCCACTGTGATTTTCAAAATGAATTAGTATTGGTTTTTGAATTTATATTCTCTGGGCGTTTATTTAAAACTCACACACAGATTTGGAATCGATTTCGACTGTTCAAAGAGAGTAAGGAAAATTTGCCTCACTGTATATGAAAATAATGATAGCATATTTGACAGGAACTTAGAAGTATGTATGAGAAGCAAGCAAATGAAATATGCATTAACAACTTTAACTGGGTAGTAACTCCTTAATTCTTCTAGTAACCTTGGCTTGTGCAATGCTTTGGTGAATCACTCATTTTAGTTCAGGATACATTGCTAATATAGAGGTTTTGAAACTGCGAGGATTGGTCGTTGGTTTACTGATTTCCTTTGAAACGAAATGTCTGTCTCTTCTGACTACCCATGCCAATAACGGTTTTAGTTCATCAGTCCCGATTTTTATTGTCGTTTGTGATTAAACACTCCTATTGTGTATATAAAAGTGTTTCAATATGGCCCTTTGAAGCGTTTAAAGTATCATGTTGAATTTTGAACATAGAGCCATAATTTTGGCCAATATAAGTAAGTTACTTCATCAAAAGTAGTTAACGGTTGTGTCTGGCTTTTCCGTAGGTAGTGTAGTTTATTCGCAAAGCATTTTCCTAGCTATTTTTCTATTGGCCGCTAGGGGAATGCCTGAAACCACTTTGGGTAAATGTCAAATTGTTCATTCGTGAAATTTATGCATCTAATGATAAAATAACATACCAATACGCTTGTTGCTTGCTCGGTGGCTAACAGCCGATTTCATAAGCTTTCCATTTCTATAGAAATTGACTCTTTTATCGATTTATCGTCCCTTTTCGCTCAGGCTATGGTATAAGGCAGTTCATTTGACTAAAACTCCAAATCGTTTTTTTTAAATTACTTTCAGTAATGAGCGGCTTGAACAGATTAGGTCGTGAAAACTAGGAAGGAGGGGCAAATTTATACTCACTTCTCCAAGGCGTTCTCCTTCTCCAGCTTCATAGCCATCATCTTCTTCTTGATAGAGTCCATGTTTAGTTCTCTTTGTCAAAACGAGTGGAAAGTCGCAAGAATATTAGAAACAGGAGGTTCGGATATGCAGTCAGAAAGAGCGCGCCTGAACCGACCGACTGGATAGCCTTAACGGGAATTTCCTGGACCGAATGTTCCGTCCCTAACCCCCCCTCTCCCCGCCCCTATCCCCAAGGTACAACGTTTCTGCACCCACACAGCACGTGCAGGCTACCAACCAATCACATTGCGCGACTGCGATCGCACGATCGATAGCCTCTGCAATTGCTGTGTACATTGCTTCGGCTGCAACTGCAGCTGATGGGATCAATCGATACCGCACAGCTGCCGTTTGGTTCGCTACCGCTGCGTATTTTCGTGCGTACGCGCCTGCGTGTGTGCAAGTTGGGTTGAATTCTAGGGAACCTGACCGAACCGCTGCTTGTTGGTGCCATTTTGGCCCTGGTGCTAATTTTAGTGCGAAATCGACATAGTCGATTATTGTGGATATAATGTAATAGTGCGCTTAGCCTTCCCATATAGGAACTAAAAGGTAAAAGTTTCCATTTACCACCATAACATTTTTCTTGATCATTAAAGAGTATGAAGAATTATGGATTGATGGGGCCTCTGGCTCTCTCTAAATTGGTCAAGTCGGTGAGAGATTAGATGGATGAGGGAATCAATTTTTACATGGCAAACGAAGAATTATTTTGTGCTGGTAAATAGTCACTAGTTTCCGAATTATAACAACATAATCGATGAAGAAATCCTTTAACCAGTCAACAAATGTAGATCGGTCTTCCGAGACGAAGAAAAGGGTCAAGTCAAAGTTGCTGCTAGTAACTAAACACCGACTCCGTAAGTCGACGGGCTGAGATCTCAACGATGAAAATTCAGTTCAAAAAACAGTGATCAATGATAGACACGCATTTCTACGTAATTCCGAGAGACCTTTTAGCTGAGTAAAGAAGGCTCTTTAAATGTTGTTTTCAAGTTAAGGGAAAACTAGCCTAACTGATTTGATAGTCTTATTCAAGTTTCCTTGTTAAATTTCCTTTTACGTTAATTTTGGATTCAAAACATATGCATCCATTTCAACAAGTTGACTAAAACCACCCCAAAGTTACACGATTGAATAACGTAAGAATATTTCATCAACTCTTTACTAAATATCCTAGATTATTACCGCAAATTAGTTCCATTGAGCTAATCGGATTTTGTTCGTCGAAGGATGACCCTAAGATAGCTAAACCCGACCTCATGCGGTCAACTAAAGTACACTTTTGGTAACTGCTGAAACAGCGAATAGGGTTTTTAAGTAGATTAGTTGAGGTGACAAGTCACGATTTAAAAAATGAGTTTGAGAACGATCTAGACGAAAGTCATTAGAGAAATTCAAGAAAATTCCGGGAATCGCATAGGAAACTGCAGATACATTAACACTACCGAGTTTCAAATCAAAATACCGGTTGGTATATAAACTGCTTGATAGGGTTGACTTAAGTTTCTTCCTCTGGTACCCTCCTTACGGGAGCAAATCTAGCTCACTGGAAGGAGGATATCACTTTAGTGTTTCTTGTCTGTTGATTTCAATTTAAGGCGAGCCAAACACCAACCATGTGTTGTAGCACAATAGTAATAATTGTAGTCCGGTTATTTGAAGAGTCAAGACGTGTCTTAAATATTTCTTTTTATTCTATTTCAACAGTGCAACGATCATCACCAACCTTTAAATAAATAAGAAAAAAGCATCGTGTTTACTCAAGTGAATCATGAGCTTTTTGAATCCGTGAAATTTTTGAAGCACTACGTAGGTTAAATTAATGAAACTGTAGGGAACATATTTTTATTATTTTACGAAAAAATAATCCAGGTACACCAATTAACTTAAAGCCTGGTTTAAATAAAAAATATTGTTACAGGGTACTAACAACGAAAATATCATCAATTCCTAAAAATCAACCGAACCAAGGTTCATTGAAAGATCCATATCACTATAAAAACTGAGCCAACGTAATACAAACTATGATCTCATTCACGCCTTCACAATGGATACGGACATAAAGCTGGAAATGAACATCTGACGAAACATAAGTGCCTTTAAGTAGTAAGATGTTAACGGTCTCTGCGTAAAAGATCCAATCAATTTTAGGCGTCCCACCGGATAAATCAGTAGCCAATCGGAAATTAGTAACCAGGAGAGGCAAGGGTGAATCGTGATGGTGCCACCGCTGCCGACCCAAAAGACACCGAAATCCCGTTTTATTTGTGGAAACGCTTTTAAAGGAAAATATTCGGACGAGAGGATAACCAGCGCTATAACTCCACAAAATATAAACATTACGGGGTGGAATATGTTAGATCAGAGTAGTGGAAATGCAGAAGTAGTGCCTTAACAATCGAATGACACGAAGTCTTTGCTACCGTATTTAAACGAGTATACTTTGAAAGTGCTTCTTGGTGTGTCAAATCAAGGTAGTCCTAGAATCTAGCACCATCGAAAGTGAATATTAATTCCAAGTACATGGAATGAATGGAGAATCCCTAAGGGCTTAAATTTGGTAGAAAAATGAATTTCAAACTTAAACGCAACCTGCTGTTATAGCACTTTAGTTAGTATACAGAACAAAAGCAATATAACTTATCGAGAAAGCTTGTGTTGGAGGTTTTCAACGAGATAATCAATTGAAACTAGCCAAGTAGACTCAACATCTCATAGGAGTTTCTAGGCCCAGTAAAATTGTGCCATCATTAATATCGGCTGCAGTAACTAACTATGAGAATAACAGTAAAAACATGTTGCTTCAAAGGAGCTTAGCCTTTTCGCTGAACAATAACCAATACACCTCAAAATCAAGCGAAAGCATTTGAATAAAAAAGCGCAAAATAACGCGGATTCCAAGCAACACCACATCCAATAATCACTGCTTTTATCTCACTTTTTAACAAGTGCTTGTACAAAACAAGGAAAGCCTGAATAGTAAGTGGGTAGCGTTCGGAAGTGAAGAATTTCACAAGGGCGGGTGAGTTGATTAAACAGCAGGCGCCCCAGCCGACTCAGCCCGTTTGTAGAAGAGGACGTAGGCGGCTTTTGTCTAGAACACAACAAATCATTGTCAGCCATGCCATATTCTGCGACACAACTCTGCAGACACTTGACAGCAGATCTAGTGACCCTGTCAAAATGAGCAGACCAATCACAGAACTCCTGAAATGCATATTTTGATGGCAACAACAGCTTGGCCAAAACCGACATCCTAACATTCCAGAGCCCATTTCATTGACTGTCCTCTCGGGTCCCAGTATAAGCCCCTGGCGTTTCTAAACTCGCCCAAGGATTCTAGAGTGCCATTTCTGTTAACTCACAGTAACCTGTCTCGTTGCCTTAGAGTTGGACATTATGAACCCAAACAATCACTGATAAACCGGGCTCTGACACCATGGGCTTAGTTCCCCTGCATCCCCTCCATAACAGCCCCCGCCCCCGTCAGAGTAATTTTTAATGGCTTGGGCTGTAAAGAACAAGGCTGCTCTGCGTAAATTTCGCATTTATCTCCACACTATAAACAAAGAGCGCCAGAGTTTTAGTTTCATCCAATGGCGAACAACATTTTACAGCTTCTAGCAATTCTAAATGAACTACATTATAAACACTGCCTATGTTACGTAACTAGTCCCGTATCTAAAGGTGACCCACACCAATAAATGCCCCAAAAGCGAATATTAACGTTACACGTGTAATGGGACCCCAAATTACCATCAAACGTGCGTTGAATCTCACGGTTGTAGTGGCCTCCCCTACCAAGTACATAGCTACCGATTTACGACGTCTGAAAGCTCAAAAAGGTGTGGCGATTTGAGTACCCGGAATAACACGGTATCCGAACTGGAGCGTTTATTGGCAGATTATGGAGGCAAATCGGTAACTAGATTGGGAACGGCCTTTTGCACACCTGAGAAAACTGATTACCGATCACGTTGTAAATTAAGCCGCCACAAAGGTCTGAAGCCTGGGGAGTGGAGACTTCTCACTCAATAATATTGTCCCCATAAAATTCTGCCTTTTTCAGACCCGAATGGATGGTTGAAGCGCTCCTATTAGAACTCTTCCCACCATTCGCCAACCCTTACTTCCGGATCAGTTTTTAGAATAGTTCACTCTTTAGACCTTATATTAAATTCCATCGTGTCCACCACTAGTACTAACCGACAGTGGTTACACAATTACCCATCCAAATGCTCATTTTAAGTGAACCAATCCCTTGCGTGTCACGGCTCAGGTCGAGCCTGAAAGGACACTCAAAAATGACTAATCACCCGGGAGAGACCTAAGTGTAATTTACTTAAAAAATACAATGAATGAAAGACATAGAGGGCAAGAATTCAGCCCATGAATGATTAAAACAGACAGCACAACTCACCTGCAGCTTGTCCAGTGTGAGAACCGTAACACGGGCATCGTCGAAACTCAGCCACTCGCGACTGCACGTGTCGTAGCAAAAGGCGATGTCTGAAAGTAACCCAAAGGCCCTTCTAAAAACCACACCACCTGAGTACAACTACTTGTTTTCAAGAATAGAACAATCCTAACTTACAGTGGCCTGAGTTCACCGAACCATGGTGGTTCTACAAGGAAAAAAACAGTGCAAATCTATCAGCACTCGTGTAAGCAGAGATAAACCCGTAGAGAGACTAAATTCACTGAGTGAGACGGCGGCAACTGCCCAGGAGCCGCTTTCAAAAGCTCAACACGTAGCATTTCTAGAAGGTTTACTAGTGATGACGAGAACCCAGCTGTTCTTGCACCCACTGAAAAGAGCTAAACATCGTGATTCGATGAACTGGGCGCCCTGCTGCAGAAGATTCACGAAACTCCTCCGCATTTCCCTTTTTTAATTACCAACCCTTTAGGTTAGCCCTGGTACTCAGTAACAAATCACTCTTAGAAATCAACGAAATCGTCTACAATATAGCGAAAAAGTAGTAAGACCTTAAGACGAAATAAGGATCCACTAAGTCATTCCATAACACCAGAGGCTGACTCTTCGGCAGAACCAACCGTTTGAAGAGAAATGATTTATGACTCACGATGACTCCACAGAGGTCATACTTGAAGTTGGCAACTTGTTTATTCTGAGTGAAGCGTGCGAGGTCCAAACCGGTGAGAGGAAAGTGCACTATAGACTCGATTTTTCGACAGTCAACGTCACACTGAAAGCTGAAAAACGCAAGAACGAAACAATGGAATATGTATAGTTGTAACCGAAGTCATGCCCGCTACTGAGATAGATTTTTCTTCTTTTTACCATTTGAAAATAGTATGTGCCCTTGCTGGGAAAAAATTCAGCTACAACCCAGCTACTGAGCATTTGTAGCGAATTCTATCTAAAGCACATCAGACATGGCTTTCACGATGCCTTTGCTTTGAATGTCGATGCACGG
Source organism: Anomotaenia brevis (assembly GCA_030710315.1). Classification (NCBI taxonomy): domain Eukaryota; kingdom Metazoa; phylum Platyhelminthes; class Cestoda; order Cyclophyllidea; family Dilepididae; genus Anomotaenia; species Anomotaenia brevis. Next base: position 1,183,197 of record JAUOZQ010000007.1, on the reverse strand, counting down.
CACCTGAACGACCAGTGGCCAACATATTGGACAGATTAGTATATACTTGGGTAAATACAGTTACCGAAAAAGCACCTAAATAGACCAAAAGTCCAATTTTGATTCAAACAAACAAACAAGCTCGAAAGTTTCAATAATAGAGGAGTTCCAATCATAGGTATTCACCATATTTATATACGACAAAACAGAAATACTTAGCAGAAGTTTTGGACTCAGATACCTACTAGGTGACAAAACGAGGAGAATCTTACCGTTTGAGGTGAACGATAAGATATTTAGGGAGACGCCAAATATCGAAGGTTTTCACAGCATCACGGGGCTCGTCGCACTGCGGACACAGCCACTGACTGGAGCCTGTCAGATGCTCTGGCTTGAAGAACTCCTCAATGCAGATAGACAAATCAGAAGCCCGGCTCTCCTTCACTGGCACTGAGAGGTACATAAACTCATCGAAGGTGTAGGAGTGGCGCTGGCACTTGAGGCAACACACCGTTGAACGCAGTTGGCCCTGCCAAAACAGACACCCTAAACCATCACCCGCACCACAACATAACTACTGAAATAAAACGAAGTAGCACCAACGTTGAACAAGTTGAGGATTATGGAGTTGTCAGTTGCCCGATTTCTGCTCCAAGTTAGCTCCGCCATTTCATCGGGAAGAAGAGAATCTAACTCGTCGGTGCTCTCGTGACACTGCCCTTGTTTTCTGTCCTAGAAATTAAGAAAAAATAGGACAGGAAAAGCCGCTTGGCACAGACGAAACAAAGTTCAACTCACGTTGAGTTCTTCATGCAGCGCGTCAAGCAGAATCATAAGGAACTCGTGGCTGTCCTGTTGATCACAACCGGAGAACATAGGGAAGATTTTTCCGAAGCTACTCTAAAGAAAAACAATAACACATAGACACTAATTGAGGCCGTTAGGTATCGAGCAACCACAACCAAGTCAAGTTTGCTGGGTCAAATAGATTGAAAAAGAAAGTCTGCAGGCAGCTGAAACCATACACTAAGAGACACTGCTTCCAGATGATGTAGGAAAAGAATTCCGTAGCAGCTTGCTCATTTTTCACAGGAAAAGCGAAATAAAATGCAGCTAACTCCTAAATCTTCACTATTTGAGGTAAAGCAGAAGTTTGGAATGAACTTTGAAGATCAATAGTCAATGTTCAAGATATGTTGAAGGTAATCACACATGCCAAGCCTACTTTTTCAGAAGTTTAAACCCTTCTTGGTCACTCATATAGGTGATGACAACGATGGGATCCCCAACTGAGGTAACTTGGAAGATAATTTGAATAATCATGACGAATCATCGGGCCTGCCATCGAATAAGGAGATTATGATCACTACATAATGAACAGACATTGAACACTGTGAAAAAACCCAGGTTGTGACTCGAATAAAGCAACACAACAGACGATCCGATTCAGCTCACACAACAGATTTCCCCGAAAATCTGCAGAAAAACGTACCGGAGGGCCCGGGTATTTGGGCTTTGCCGCTTTGTGAATTGACTGTTTCAGCCGCTACCACGAAGCCTGCAGCTCTCAAAGACGTCACATAAGCGTCAGCCTCCTTCACACTACACCAGTCCCCACAATGTTTGGCATCCGTAGAACTAGCCGCATATCTTGACCAGGGGCCCTATTATGTGGTTGGACGGTGTCGAGAAAGACGCCCAGATAATCAGCGACAAAATTGAAGTAGCGGGTGCGGAGATTTTTTCCACCAGGGAAAGTGTTAAATCAACTTGCTCTAGCCCCATTCCGAGGCCGGAATAAGAATGGTACAGACGCCATCGGCAAAGGCTATTATGACAAAAAACTGTTTCACAATAGTGTGACTTTCATGTCTACAGAATATCCTTTGATTCCAATAAACTGCGTACTTACGAGTCATTAGCAAATGTCCCCCCGACCCCCCTTCCCTGTACATATAATCCCTGGAAGTCGTTTTGCTCAGCCCACATCAAGCCCCAGGTTCGCTAGTGACGTAATAACGTCCTGGGTTTTCTAAAAATCCCTTGAAACAGCTAGCCCCTTATCCTTATCACAACCTGACCTGAAGTCCACACGACTGGATGCTAGAGTGGTAACCTACGTCAAGAGCATTACAAAGGAAGCGCAAAGCTGATCAATTCAAGGCGTCTAAATGACTGACAGCGAAAAAACACCACTGGCTACTTAACTAGTTCCGAAATTGCGACCAACCACCGCTACTAGACTACCACTGGCTTAGCTTCTTCTATTGTCATCCTATGAACTAGAATATAGAATGACCGAACCCAATGATACACAGAACCGCGTTTGAGGGGTTAATGCGCACTCCTGATACTCAAAATTAGCCTGATTCGTAAACAATAAACATTCGCACATCCAACTCACCTTGAATTTAATTGGTCGGAAGGCATTTGAGGCCTCCTTTGGATCGCTCATTTGGAGGACCAGTTCGGCGAAAAGATTCGCGATGTGGCCCCTCCTCGACTCCAAGGAGGCAAAGTACTTCCACAAATCAGGCGTGTGCAAGAGGCACTGCAGACTGCTGTTCATGTAGCACGTGTTGCCCATGTTCACCAAACCCCGACAAAGAGGCACCATTTGGACATCTACAAGAGAGCAGCATCGCAATCATCTGGCAAATTCCAACCTACTCTGCAAGGGTGCTGGCTCTCTAGGCTTGTTGGAGCGATCAACCTATGGAGAGAAAACATGAAATACCGAAAGGGCAAATGAGGTATACCTTCGGGGTCTCAAGAGCGGCCGCCTTAACTGTTCCGCGACTCGATGAACTATGAAAGTAACAAGAGGCCTGTTATGCAAAACGCTTCTTACTCGAGATTACCGGATGAGGCACTTGTTTGAAGACTACTCTTTGGCTTGGTGGAGCGGTCAACCTTTGGGATAGGATATTTGAAAGATTCCTCGTTGGACTGTCCGTATGAAGGAGTTCGGCGAGGAGAAAGAGATGAAACCGACTCTGTGTCGGTGGACCGTGGAATGTTTTGGGCGCCCCTTGGTTTGGTGGATCGATCAACCTGAAATGAATGATCAGTAGGCACCTAAGGGCTTTTAAAAGTTTCAGGGGGCTTTGTTTAGGGAGTCGTAAAAATAGCACTGTTGAAATAACAGCTTAGCCAGCATTCATGTCTAATAAAAGAATTCGCGCAAAATGGAAGCCCTCTGCTTATTTGGTCCTCAAAAGGCACATTCGCTGTTAGCTAGTGATTCCGAGTACCACCCGTTTTATAACACCAATCGTTCACGTCATTTGTAAAGTAGTACCATTGGTAGCAATTTACATCGGCGGCGAATGATGCACACATTTCCGAGAAGTGCTGAATAAATCCAATGACAACTACTCAGTGTTGAGGCAAAGTTTCAGTTCCACAGCTTTACAACGATAAAGGGGGCTGACAGAGCCCCTTTGCTAAGAAAATCGAAAGGCCATACTTTGTGACAAAGTTCGTAGTAGTCCCGCTTCGAGATGTTTGCTGCGCAGTAGAAAGCCTGTCTTGTAGCATCACAGTTGGGTACTCATCCAAAGCCCAAACAGTGTTCCACAGATCTCAGGATCTTTACCTTCCCCATCACACCATTGGCTGCAACACACGTCCGAACCGCTACTCACGGGTCAAGTCCCTACCCTGGCTCCGACCACAACTTTTACCAGAAACGTCTCCTTACAATAGGGTTGCGAAAAATACGATTAAAATTGTACATCCAGGTACAAACAAACCATAAAATTCATCAAATCATCTACGTACAGGGTGGAACCGGGTAGTGAACTTCTAACGGAAATCCACTTAAGAGAGTACTGCAAATACTGAGTCATTCTAATTTCGAAACTTACACAGGCATACAAAAATCGGAATGGCGTCGAAACCGATCGAAATGACAGTCCTAACTAGCAAGGGGTATTGAAGTAATAAGAATGTATAACAGTTACCTCAGGTTTTGGCTTTGGGTGGAACACTAGTGGAGCTATTGGCGGTGGCTGGACTAATTTCGGAGCCGAAGAATTCCAATGAGGAGGTTTCATGGAAATTTCGAGTTCTTTGAGTATCTTCCTCATATCAGCATATGAAGTAGTCACCTCCTGTGTTTCTGTGGACGCACCACCACTACCGACGTCCAGTGATTCACGAGCCGTATTGTTCGTGCAATCCACATTGTGCTCCTCATCAGATTGGGACTCGCCGTCGGAAAGGTTGGCGATATTGTACTGGCCTTTCGGAAAAAGAGGAGTAAACGACAGTGACCACTTTACACCGCATTAGTGGCATAATTTGATCGAATTCATTAGCTTAAACAAACTTTTCCACGACGTTCAGTGGTAACAAACTTGGTTAGCTCCTACGAACCTATCATTGGAAACTGAGACTGGATTTCTACGTTGAACGATGAAGGCAACAAAAAGTTGTGGAAATCCAGAGGTATAAATGACAGAATCGATGAGAACTTCTAATACCCCTCGTAAAACGTAACAAAAACGGTTGCAGTAAAGTTTGACGCCTCTAAGGCAAGCCACAGTGCGAAAGAACTTGTTCACCATCGTAAAGCGCACAAAACTCAGATGATGATACGAAACCCCAAGGAATAGAAATACACACAGGAACGTGATAAGAACTTACCAAGGGACTTGCTTGTGCTAGAGACCATAGGGATTTCCTTGATGGAGATAAACGTAGGGTAACGTTTCTCAAACTCCTCAAAACCGCCCGCAAGGAAAACTACCGATGGTAGAGACAGTTTGTTGGCGTTATACTAGGAGGGATTTCAGAGTAATTTAGACATTTTGAAAGAATTAATACCCGAAAAGACCACTACTGATCAGACCTACTGTAACCAGGGCGTCAAAAACCTTTTTCAATGTGCATCCAGACGGCAGAGAAAGATTTTCCCCGGTATTGTGGTTCGCAATAAGCTCAGTTCCGGAGTTCAAGTCAAATAAAACAATTATTTCCGCAGATCCGTGCGATCTCCAAGCTTCGCGTTGGCTTTCATTCATTCGATTCTCAACCGTACTTATGGTGGCACTAAATTCCAGAAAATGGAGAATTAACCATGGGAAAAAAGACACAAATACTGCAGCAATTAAATACAAACCCGCGATAAATGTGCAAAGTGAAGTTAATTTGCGGTAAACTGCTTATGCGTTTATGGGTGTACTGTTCTTCCGGGCGCAAGTCGACCAAAAATAGACTCTTTTTGTCAAGGATCATTTCATAGAATGTATCAGGTGGTATCCACCGACCAGGAAAATTTGTGGGAAAGTTTGCCGCATTTGGAACAGGTTGCCTAGCTTCACAATTAACTTTCTAGACCAGGATAAAAAAGACAATAACCATACCGAATTTTCGGATTTTGAAGGGAGTGGATCAGCACAAACAGGTAGATTCTCAATGTACCGCATCAACAAGCACTCTTTAAGGTTCATGTAAGAACGAATAGCAGAATCATAAGCCGATTTTAACTATGGAATTTTAGCGAGTAAATCAATTTACGTTTTGTGAAACCTTGGAGCCAGAATTCAAAAAATGTCTGTCAAAAATTTCAATTCCCCTTTTAAACAAAAGAAAAGATTCCTCCTGGTCCTCAAGACGTACATGTTCGGCTTTCTTAAAAGCGGAAATAATGAGGGACTCCAAATTATTGCTTGGTAAATCAGAAACATCGAGTGGATAACGACTTTCAAGCTCATCGACACTCCTGGCTAAGTGGAGAGGTTTCATATTCTCCGGACACATATATGACTACCTAAAAAACAATATAAATTCAATAAATATAAATAATAAAATTTGCATTTTTTAAAAACAACAATAAAGTTAATTAATGTGTTAATTTTTACTTTTGACAAAAAAATTAAAAATGAATTAATGTAAAATTTTTTATATATTTATGTATACATTTTGTTTTACTTTTCTAGCGTTGCTGGATGAAACCAGTTTTGTGAGTATTTGGGAAAATTGAAGATGAGTAAGCTGTCCTGTGCTACAAATTGTCTTCGCATCCTGACAATTATCTTTAACTTTATCGTTTTCGTAAGTCAAAAATCGACTTTTTCATAATTCCTTCAATTCGATTTTCACTTAAATTGTCATTTTGTGCCTTATGTGCATTGATTATTTTGTTTTCAACGTACGAGCTCTTGAAGAAGGCATTGTACTCAACAGTGAGGCGCATATTTTATTTTAGCTTTGTGGTCTCGTTATCGTTGGATTCTCAAGCTATTTGATCTACGCAGTGAATAAGTCATTCTCTGATATTGATGGTTCTGGATACGGTGTCTTTATTGGGTTTCTTGCAATTGGTCTGGTCGTTTGTGTGCTCGGATTCCTGGGTTGTTGTGGAGCATGGAAGGAAAGTGTTTGTATGCTAACTACTGTAGGTATTTGTGGATGTTTTACGCTTGACTTCTAGTTCGCTGTTATTATTGGGCTTCTGCTTATCTTGGATATTGTCCTCATCGTTTTGGGCTTCGTTTACAGAGCCAAGGTATGCTTATTTTCCATGTTTACCAAATATTTACAATTTAGCTTCCCGATTTGCTGAGAGATTTCCTTGAAAATGAGCTGAAAAATGCCAAGCATGGCAATACCACTGTTATGGACGTTATTCAGAATTGGGTAAGGGTGAATTTGCTCTTTCATTTTTTTAGCTGCAATGCTGTGGCGTCTATGGTCGTATAGATTACGGGAATGTAGTTCCTGATTCCTGTGGAACTTTCAACGATGTGAGTGCTGTTGCTGTGTTTCTGCGTTGATGCTAATCGTTGTTTTTCGTTTTAATATTTGTTTTACGGTTTCCTTTTCCAGGGTTGCCTCGTCAAGGCTCAAGACACCTTCATGGGCTACGCGACCATCCTCCTTATCGTGGTCATCGTGGTGGCGCTGCTTCAATTAGCAGCTATAATTGTTGCCTGTTGCCTTCGCTCGAGCATTCGTTCCTACCAGGCAGTGTAAAAGTTAAAGTCATTGTCGTCATCATGATTTAAAGCCCCTCTACGAATCAAAATTAAATAGAAGCACTTTTATTTCCTCCCTATTCACGCCAACTACTTCTGCTGTCTCGGTCTAGTCCCTTCTTTAGCGCAAATAGTATGACCTGTCACATCTCTTTTCTGGAATACATCATGTTCGTCAAGAATAATTCATTTCGAACTCTTCTTTTTTATTTGAAGCACGAAACGCGTACCGTTTATTATTGATAAAATACGGGAGTATGCAGAATTTATTAGGATTTCTATTGAATTTAGTAGGCTCCGTGTTCTATTCATGGGTTTAGTGAGCACCGTTTTTAAACGGTTCTGGCTGAATTTCTTTTCGGCGGTTGGCTCTTGATTTTGATCACGGGTACAAGCCTGCTACATGGGCCTCCAGACCGCCGATGGTTTGGTCTTTTTAGAATCTACCTTGAATTAACTGGCATTTGGTAAACTATTTGCTTTCGTTCTTGTGCTAGCTCTTGACCCATTCGAAAAAAGGACCAATTTAATTTGGAATTTCAATTAAACAGATATCAGGTAAAGCTAATTACTGCCAATTTGTCCGGTTGTCGAAAGTCTAGTCTACGATATGTAAACATCAACAGAGTACTTGGTTCAAAGTTGCGATCTTGATGGAATGATTTATAAAGGGGGCTTGGGTTATTTCATTGTTCCATTTTCGAAGGCTTACGCCTAGGCAGCATACCGTATCCCCAACAGAAAATCAGATGCAGTTTGGAGCTGCAATCCTGAGCCTGGTCTTGTTTTTCGAGTGCTAAGTTTCGTTAGCACTCCACTTTGCAATTTATCAATTACTTGCTACCCTTGGATTTGCTTCATTGAGCATCTCAAGTGATTGCACATACAACACTCCACTAGATGGCTCCGAAATGCCAATAATGCAATTGGCTACACATGTAGTCAATTGGAAGCACGATAAGATACTCATTCAGTGCAAGCAATCGATTAGTCCACGGAAATTTTTGCTGCTCTCTATTTCTTATCGAAAATGACTCATTTTTGCCATATATATATTCTATACTGATGCCAAATAACCCCAGAGTGCATAGTCATAGGGCGGATTGATGCAAATAAGTATGCCCATATTTTAAGCTACAGCATCCATGCAGTCAGCGAAAAGATTGTTTTGGAAATAAGATAGGTGTATACAGCTGAGGCGACGCAGATTCAAAAGGTATTTCTTACAATCTCTAAACTTACACCGAATTAATACTTAGTATTCAAATATCAGTGGATTAAGGTCTACTTGTTGGTGAATTAACAAAAGCTGGCATCCCACTTAATTCGTTTCCGAAATAGTAAATACAAAAGTAGGCTTGTGCTTTAGCTTAAATGCTATTTAAAGTGGGTCCAATAGTTGTACTTGAGAAACCAGAACCTAGGCATTGCATAATATCTTCCACACTGTATTAGGTTCTTACAAATCAAGGAAACCATAAGAAGGCTACTTGTTCGTCTCCCCGTGAATTTAGCCCATTTATTGCAAAGAAAAGAAATCCAAGCGTAATCGTTTTTCATTACAGTTACCTCTTCTACTTAAAAACGATAATCCTCGCCCAGTAAACGCAGCTAAATCTATGTTTGAAAGTGAGATGATGGATTTTCTCATTTATCTGCTTAAATCAGCCCTTTAATTTTGCAACTAAAGATAAGCTATCGGTTAGTCACACCATGATGACATGTTTGAAATCGAAGTTGTAAATGTTTAAATATTCAATTTTGAGCTGATGTGTACAAATATTGATAAAAAGTAACTTATGTTTGAATGACAAAATAAAATCAGGTGACCCAAGACTAGCCCAGTCGTTGCTTTTACTCTTGTTACATACTTTGTGTGAATAAATCCTAAAAATGGGTTAACTTTACTCAAACTAGGGAATTCACAATTAATTATTTCACAAATAAGTAAATCCGATGAAATTGCTGATGCTACCCTATGTCCATTGGTACTGTTATATGCATATATTATTTTAAAGGCTTTGAGAACCGGAGTGAGACTCAGTGAACCAGATTTACCGATTGGAGAACATATAACTGAGGTAGAGATTGAATAGTAGCTCATGAAAGTGGTTAAACTTGGTCATCATCGATTAGATTTTTAGTACAAAGAAAGCAAGTCCTAATCGGGAAAGAAGACGATCCTCCCCTGCGCTCGGGTAGGGACGTGACCAGGAGGTTGAAACACAGCGGTGTGTTAACGCTAGATAATACCAGGATAATCCGGAGTCTTTTCCCCTAGCTCCAAGTATTCTTCCATCAAGACCAGCGGGTTCACAGAATTCAAACTTCACACAACCTTGTTTTGAAGTTCCAAAAAGAATTCCTACCGTTATGGAGAGATTCTGAACATTCTTAACAAGAATTTGTTGTGACCAGTTACTTGTGAAGTTCCACAGTTGATGTTGGAGATATTCTTTTGGCTATACTCCAGCTTTACACGGGCTGTGCGCACGATGCAACAGCGCTTCGCCAAACCATGTGACTCATCTCGTCCAATCAGCACACAGAAGGGCCAACGCACCAGTTTCCAGTGCAAAGAAACTGGCCACACTCTGGGGTTCTTGCGGTGGATACGCAGTGGGCCACCCGCCAACTTTCCGCGAGGGTTCACAGTGAGACGTAAGCCTACTGACTTTGCTAGTGGGTCTAGTCAAAGGGGCCTGTGTCAGTGAGCCTTCACGTGGCTTATGGGAGGTAATCAAGAATGCAGGATACTACTCAATGCCTCCAATGACTTTTGCACTACAGAAAGCTCATTTAGTGAGTTGCTTTAACACTGCCCAAAAGTTTCGACATTCTGTCATGCATAGAGGCATGAATTCAGACACTTATTTCCTGACTCTTCACAAATGAAATGTCCTCTGGTTATCTCAAGTCCTGGAGTTGTAGTTGTGGTCGTCCCCAGGCCTTGCAATTAAAACTCACCTTATTTAAACACGGTGCCACTGCGCTGTCGACAGTTGATGCCAAGGTGCTTTGGGTATTCCAGAGTCACTGTTTCAGAAAGTCTGGTCACTTGAACACATCGCTAAAGAATTCGTAACGTAACCAACTTCAACAGCTCGAAGTGGCGTTATATGCGGAAGCGCACCACAGCCGCCTTATGGCCTTGACCCAGAATACAGCTAACCTGAGTTCTGGGGCACCAGGGCTTCCACCACAATCCCCCGCCCTGCCGAAGGGTCTACATCTGGCCTCCCGCATTAAGGCAAAGTGTCCCAACGTTAGTACTCCTCTCCGGTTTAATTCTACTAAACGATCCTTAACCGATCCAGTGAGTATGTCTCGGGCACTGGACTCTGGACTAAACAAGCTTTGAGAAATCTGAGATTATCATGATGGTTAATTTGTGATCTTTATCAAACAGGATCATACGTGTTCGAGCTCAGATCTTAGCAAATAATCATCTGATTAATCTTGACTTCTTTCGATTGCCTAGAAAGATCAGTTGTCATATGAATGAGTATTTTCAGACGTAAGTAATCAACGGTGCCTGATTGGTTAATTGCATTGGCCCGTAATATTCCAGGATTGCCTTTCAAACCATTGCTTTTACCTTGATCATAAACTAATGAATCATCCTAAATTGAGGCAAAACAACACAATCACGAATGAACCAATCTTGGACACAGGATCCTGCTTGATCTGTAGCATAAACTTTCGGATTGTTGATCGGTCCATCAATGAATTGGATTGGGCCACGCATTATGATACTGTGATGACGAATAAGTTAACCTGATATTCACCACCGTTGTCACCTCAGTAGTTAAACCCAATGGGCAATTCAAGTAATGGTTTTAGGACTTGGTGACCAAATTTAAAATCACAACTTCTGGCATGTTGTACGCCATAAATGTAAAAAGAAAGTGTCCTCAAACTCGCTAGAAAGAGGCCTTGATAGAAAATGCCAAGTTCTAGAGATCGAGTTTGGCGAAAGATGATGCCTATAACTGGCTTATGGATAACAGACACTATTGTTAGTTCGTGGAATGGATCCGAAAAAGAAGCTTTTCTGACTCGCTTGCTAAGCGATCAACGAAGAAATCACCCCGTCTTTCTCCTGATCATACTGCTTACCGGGCACCTGTGAAGTCGAGCAAGTCGTAATGATGAAACAATCCTTACAGGACAAGAACGACAGCGGAGACGTGCTTCGTGTGTGTTTGAAATCTTAGTACGAGGAGAGGTGCACAGCCTCGACTATTAAAAAATGATTTCGCTGTCTATATGAGGAATGGAGAATCGCCCTCGAAACATCCTTTGTGGAATCGAAAATGATTGGCTATATTTCTACCAGGTTACCACTCATCTAAACAATATGACTGATAAATGACATGAAAGTAAAAGCAGGAATAAAATTCGAAGTATCAGAGATTCTTTCAATATTAATATCTGTTCTTTCTGAAAAGGAGCTAACTGGAACTTCCTCATCTTTCGTATTTCACCCTCTGAATTTTCTCGAATACACTGAGCAACAGGTGAAGCCATGAAGAATTCTAACCTCCTCATTGGAGACTTGTTGCGGGTTCATGGATTGCACCACGTATTTAATCAAGGGAACCTTAATAAATCTTGTTACCTTTTCACGAGATCCTGGCTTTGATTGATTACTTTGTGCAAAATTAGCTCTCTAGCTGAAACCATTTCATTTCTCCACCTGACATCCTAGGGAGCAATTTGTTCATATCAGTAAACCACTTTACAGAAGTTTATCAATTTTTCCAAGTCAAACGATGAAATGAAAATGGAGAGGCAAAGTTTTAAGGTTCTGGTAGCAGAGAATAAATAATCCACCTTGGTTGCACCTCTGTGGTCACGTATCAAGTAATTTCGTGTTGTTAGATGACAGAAGTCATAACTAGGCAATCGATGTCGCAGCAGGCGCTTTACGACTGGTCGTATGTGTAAAATAGGAGAGTGAAAAATAACTTCATTTCCAGTGAGATGAGCATTTTTAAAGCGACTTGTATAAAGTGGCACCTTTGCTACGCTAACTGCACTCCACATGCTGAGGTACCCTTTTGTGTTCTCGCAGACAGTCGCTTATTGCGTTCGCTGGAGGCGCGCACAAGAGTGCTAATTAATATCGTGTGCTCTATACCCACCTCGAGCACCTGATCGACACAGAGCCTACTCTCGTGGAGCTAAACTCTGGCACAGTTAATTGGTGGAAAAGACACCATAACATAAGCTGTCAAATGAATCCCGATTGTGATTTCACTGTGATTTCACCGAAAAATTTATACTTGTCCACTGAATCATTACTTTTGTTTATAAGATTACTTTCTCCTTTCCTTAAAAATGCATCTCCTCGTAAACACTTTGTGCTTGCGCTAACTAAAAACGTTAATTTCGCAATTCGTGCATTTGCAGCCCACAGGGAGACAGTAGGCCCTTCTTTTCAATTAATGAGCCCTTTTTGGTTGGCGATAATTCGATGGGAAGGTTACCGTTCTCCAAATGAAAGCGAAGCATTTCCCTCTCACTCTTGATAAATATTCTGGATGCACTTTTGCTAGCGCTAATCACTTGTAACTAACGCTTAGGCCACATTGTCCACTTTTCAGAGCGTAGAGATCGAAAACTCATACGCCAGCGATACTACTTATCATAAGCTATTAACCAATAGTGGTTACCCACTAGAGGTACTAAAATCATGACGATCAAAACACTTCATAAAAGATTAATATGTCTTGGAGCACCAGTTATTTATGAAGTTAGTTTAATGCATGTTTTGCCAGTGTTTTCACCTCCAAGTACCTCCTTCGCCACTGCAGGATGAAATAAATCGGTTGCACTTGAAGCGCATATAATTCTTTCCATCTGGTTCACGACAACCAAACAGTGGTTCAAAACATTTCCTTGACCTTCAGCCGTCCAGATAAGCAAAAACAATGCAGACAAATCGATTCAGACCTTTTAGACACTGTTTCTGTTGACTACGTGTGCATTTTGCCTCTGAATGTAATGATGTTTACAACATATGTGCTATCGTGATTCCATAGTGGTTATTAAAGAATATTGTGCTGAGACAAGCCCTATTAAGAAGACAGTGAGATTATGTTAAGTTAGGGTAATTACTTAACTTAGGCAAAGAATTGTGCCTGGTTTTTAGTGACCATAATGAGCTTCAATAGAACACAACAATGACAATAACGTCAACGCCCATCTACATTAGGTTTTAACAATTAAGATGCTTCCTATTGAGCTAAAGCCTGGCGAAAAACCGAATTTATTTTATCATCCAGAATCCTGGTACTTCGTACTGGAAGCTCATTAATCGGTAGTGAAAAAGGTTGGTTTAGTGTTTCAGAAGCTAAAAATATCATCTTTTGAACAAAGTCATGGAATTAAACCCACATATTCAACATGCCTCTGCGAAACCAATCGATCGATGCAATGGCTATCCATATTTTGGTTACATGATCTGGAATAACATAATACCATATTTAACAAGCTTGACCGTACCCTGGTCCAGCAGTGTGGACACTAAAGCAGATGAAGAAAAAATATGGCTCAAATTGCAAAATGTAACTACCTACCAATGTATTATCAGCGTTCTACTGCAGTAATGCAACCAAAACGATTATTTATCCTCTGCTACCAACACCCTACTGTTTTTATAGGGCACTCGGGTTCCAGAACTTGGTATCTGTTTTATTTGAAGGAACCTGCTCGGAATTTAAAGCTCGGTGCACTTCTTCGACCAGCACTGTCACAGCAAATAGGACTCTTGTCGACCAGGATCAACAGGAAATACCCAAACAAATTTTTACCCGGATCAAAAAGCATATGCTGAAACTCAATCATAATAATGAAGTAGAAATTAACAAGTTATAACAGTTATAACAAGTAGTGTCCATGTGACACCAAACCAATAAAATTTGAATTTAAATTAACCACGATGATGAAAATTACCATTTGTGCATTTCGGTCGTTTTATTGGCTATCCTGAATATCTAGTGAACCTGTCGTCATTACACCATCCCAATGCGTGGGCAGATCAAACGCAGTACCAAAACACTGATGCGGTGATAAACGATCAGATATTTTCCATTACAGTAACTAAAGCGTACGCGGATTGTAAATGACCAATTAAGCAGAATTAGCAGTTGGGTACACAAAAATTCTCTTGCAAATTTGCAAGGCTAATTTGAGGTAGTTACCTCTTTAGATTGAAGTTCGGAATGACTATCAGTGTAGCTATGGTAGCGTTTCCTGGAATAGAATCGATGAAGTTTGAAGCCGAATACGTCTACTGAAGGACATTTAAGACTTACTAATGGCATTGTATCAGTTTACCGATTGGCTACCTAATAGTGATAATACTTTTCTGAAAGCCATCAATCAGCAGTGGACCAAACTCAGTACCCTGATTCAAAATGAAAAAAAGCAATCTGAATTGGTGATAAAACCAGAAAATTTTTATTACAGATCACACAGACTCCAGTGGTTAAGTTGTACACATCCGCGATTTCGTATATTTTTCATCCTTCATTGATGATCACGTAGTCTAGATTAAAGATATACTGGAATTTTTGATCCACGGTAGATAGTGTTCTAATGTTATTGGCAGACGAAATTAGCCAGACATTGATGAATAGGTGGTTGGATATGCTCATTCATGTAGCAATCAATGAAAAGTAAAAATTTTTCAAATCATTTTGCGAATATTCCATACAAACTCAAACCAAGTTGGATGGAACGAGTATCAGAAATTTGGGCTACTTTATTCACACTATCCATCCCGTTTGGTAAAGCTCTTTTACTAACTCTCAAAATGACCTCTAACTTGCAAAACAGTATGCCAAGACATTTATTTTTGCCATATTACATAGCTCTGATTGAGCAGTAATGGAAAACATTCACATACACTTTTGTGAACATGCTCCTTTGCAAAGAAAGACGAATTCTCTAATAGGTGGTTCATTTAAAGGTTATCTGATATAGGAAGCCTTGGAAAACCGGCCTCATGGAGGTTCATAAAACCCACTATGCGACCTGTGATGTGAATGACTCTAATGAATTTATCGATGACTGTTTTTCTGTCAAAAGCAGACAAGCGGTTTTTGATAATTTTCATCGATATTTTGGTATAGCGTCATCGCTGAGAAAATCACTGAAATTAGCTTTGAAAGAGCTTATTAAAGTACTGATTTTTCCTCTTAGCCAATTTTATCAAATCCTCACTTCCTCATCCGCATTTAACTGAATTGGGTCCTCATTAAAATGTTAGAGCATTTTAAAAATCTTAATTATGTATTGTAAGTGAGTACTGAAAATCAGGTAGAGTAGAGTTCTAATAAACAATAAATCTTGATCTAAACACCTTTGGCCTGGGTTCTTGGTCCATTTTCTTAAAGTGCCAAACGTCCTCTTAACAAACACGAATGCGAATCGATGAAACTATATGACCTTTGGACTGACTTTTCTCAATTACCAGAGCACTACTAGATTGAATAAAGTGCGGTCGTCCGTGAGCATCATGTGACTTACTTGACCCAACAAAATACCTACGGATTCCGTCCAATCTGGCCCAATTCTAACAACTTCCTCACTATTCATACTTTTCTTTTTTTGCTTGTAGATGTACAGGAGGCAGGGACCACAAAGCCTCAAAATAGCTTTAAATCTCATGGGCATTACTTCTTCTAGTGAACCGTTTCAGTCAAGTTTGTCAAGGTTGTAAATACTCTTTTGGGGACTCCTTATCGGTTGAATATACGCACTTCCTTGGAAGATAAAACCTATTCATGTTTTCTCAGTTTCCCATGACTTCTGCTGACAACAATGCGAGGATCGCCGTTTTACCATAATTCCCTAGTAGGATCATTCCCCTTAGACAAATATTCATCTAGGTTTGTAGATCCAGATCGGAAAGAAATAATATACTTCCTTCAGTTCATATCCACCTCTCCAGTACAGGCAATCGATTAGAGAAAAAAATTGGAGCCGTATCCTGAACAGAGAGATGCTGGACTTTCTAATCTATCGAGAAAGGAATGTATTTATTCGATAATTTAACAAGTAGGTGTCCAAAAAACGTAGAAACAGCAGTTAATTTGTTGCGGAAAAATGAAACCACTTACTACTGGAGAGATGGCTTTAGTTGCAAGGGGTTGGTTTATGAGTGGCTGCTTTTTGAAAGCACCAAATTACGGCACTTGCACATGCAATTTAGCTAAATGTGCACACTAGCCTCTGCTTCTCTAGGGCTATGGTGTAGTATCCAAGGCGTGGTATCGAATCAATACCGGTCGATAATCAACTGGGTGAATTTAGTTCGGTGGTCGTACAATACTGAAATACGGCGAAACACGGGATTAATTTTACTGAAATTGGCGTGATAGTACATTATAGTAAACTAAGACAAACGAAAAACGACGAGCAGATTATGGGGGTCTTTAAGGAAAATAAATAAAAACTTGAAAAATTTAATTGCTGAACTGCTAAAATATATGAAATATTGAGGGAAAATCATTTGGCACAGGGAGCTATTTCGTAAGAATTGGTTGATAAAGTATATCAGAGTAACTTTATCGGAAACGCAGTTTTTAATACCACCTCAGCAGCTTTATCTTAATATTAAGCGATATCGTTTTCAAGACATCCAAAAGGTTTCTTAATATCGAAGGGAATTTAAAGTTGCTTGGAATGATTGCGCTTAATTAGACTTTCAGTAGTTCTAAAGATTGATTCGAAATATTATTTTAAACGAAGATAGATTGAAGAATCCACCTTTTCTGTTGTCCCTTGAAAAGTATTTTACCAAACCATATCATTTAAATAAATTGTTGATACCTGGGTGCACTCTTTCTGCGAGCCTGATTGATGGAAAGAAAAAAGCCTTTCGAGTATACGAATTTTTTGTAATGAGTAAATCATGATACGATTTCTCACTGTGAAGAATGCTTTAAGAATACGGTTAAGGCACCTAAAATCCGAATATTAAATTATTGAATAGTTTTTGGAAAACAAGAGCATTGAATACCTAAAATTAACTAGACATAAAAAGGCATAACTTTAAAGGCTAATCTTGTGAAAACTGCACACATTTAAAACGATTCCTGAAAGAAAAAATTTAACGCCGCACAGACGATGATCGGAAATGGAGTATAATGCAGGTATATGAGTGTGAGTTACAGAATGTCATTTAAAAATTACTGCATGGGCTTTAAGTGCTTTAACATTATGGGACCAGAAATGAGATTAAACAACTGAATTCAAACACTTAAAAATGAGCAACGAAGCAGCTTTTCATTAAGCTGGTAGAGAATATTGTTCAGGATTAGTTTCACTTTTAAAAATAGGAACTAGGCGTTAGTTGAATCAACTCAGTGGAAACCACGATCTCCTGCACCCTCTTGAGCGTTACTCAGTGCTATTGGATGCTAGGTCAACGTACAGTCAAGAATTAATCGTATACCGATAACTTTTAAACAGTTGTGGATACAGTGATTTTATTTTTTAATTGAGCCTTTGGAAAGAACATTTACGGATTTTCGTTTCTGTTTTACAACGACAACAATACTCGTGATTATCTGAAAAAATACCCTTTGGTTACAGGGCTTTGTTAGCTACTTAATTATTGCCTTTTCATCCTGCGAAAGAGATCACACGAATAAGAGCATGGCCGGAATATTCTTCATAGATGGTGAAGAAATCCCACAATCGAAACCTTTGGATGTGATCGCGAGTAAATCAATGTAATCAGCAAGGAAAGTGGCTGAAACCCTATTGTTGAGTTGAAAGCAATTGCCACTGAAGTTTCGCAGGACCAAATAAGACAATCCCCTGGCGCATGGGTGGTCTAGTAAGTTGGACAGCAGGTGCTGTTAGTTGAATTAGTTATTAGACTTCTTAGGAGCTTAATTTCAGTTCTTAATGCACACTGAATATTTGTCTTATCATAAGTACGATTTCTGATATATGGGCTCCAAAACCATAAGAAATGCATGCATAGATACGGAGTGGGAAAATGTACTGATAAGACATTCCATTGCTGATGTAGAAGCAACCTAATATCTAGCAAAAAAATATCACGCATGAAAGGTTAATCACTACCAAAGCGATCTGAGACCGGCAAGTTTAGTAAGGGACTTAACCGATGCAAATCAAATTTTTAACGCCCCAATCTCGGTGAAAGCTGGGAGAGATTTGAGGCTGCATTTTGATGGTTGAGACTAAAGACAAACATATTTTAGAATCACGAGGAAAGTAACCTAGGATCCGTTTAATGTCACTTATGTTTGGGGATCAATATCGGATTTAGTTCTGTGATGTCTGCATTAGATTTGTTAAAACCACCAGGATATGATATTACATGTTTTTCGTCCTTTTCAATACTTAAAAAACATGGAGTCAACTAATATTAATAAAACGACTCTAAAGAGTAAATTCTAGGGTGTCAAATATTCTGGTTTCTGCTTCCGATATATCAACAGACTTTTGAAAATAGGAAAAGGCGCTGTTGAAAATACGTTTTTGTGCTGACCACGAATGAGACAGGATAAAAAGCAAATTCATAATAACAGTAAATTCAGTTAACCTGGTAATAAGACCGCTCTGATAATCTAAAAGTAGATGTACATTTCGTATTGTTAAAAAAACTTGACTGTCAATCATAAAAGTTGTAATTTTGATATGCAGGTGAAATTACTAAATCGAGCAATATTTTCAACGCTAAAGTAACGTATTCCAGCTGTAGTAGTGATGGTCAAATCCTACTGAACAAAATGGGTCGAAATAAGCATAAAAATGATTGATTTAAATGTGCATTAAATCTAAAACTACTTTTGCTACGATTTGAGTGCTATCATGCAGATTTAAAACCACTTAAATGGAAGCTTATTATGTTTCAATGCAATCAAATTTGTTGATTAGTTTTAAGCTTTAAAGTAAATCAATATTATTAGAATTTCACTAGCATCTTGCACCCGGAATAGTTATACAGGAGTCGTTAAGATCAAACGAAACACTCATAACGTCTGTGTAACACAAAATGAATCTAAAACCTTGCAGTTATCCTAAAATGCTTCTATCAGTAGAATGAGAACCGTTAGGGTTGGTATCTTCATTCGTAGTGGTAATTTCCCTCTATTGAAGACTCCTAAGTTTCTCAGGAATTTTGGTATTTTATTTGGGTTCTTAAATCGTGAAAACCAATAAATTGACTCTGTGGCCCGAAAGCATCCGTCGTTGCTTTATAAAAATGAGATTATTATTCGGTAATTTACTAACACATTAAAAACATCAGATTTGACTGATTGAAATATGCTTTTACCCAACAGAGCCCATCAAAATGTAACTGTTTTCCTTCATGCCGTAAACGCCCAACAAAATGTTAACTTCCCATCTTTAAAAATCACTTGAATAGTAATCTCAATTTGATTAATTAAATATAAGCCTAAATAGGTTATTACACGTAATATGATTTAACAATCGTAAACTACAAGTCTAGAGGAAGAGTTTATATTAAAACAAGTTACGTTAATTTTAAAACTACTGGAAGGTATTTTCTGGTGTCACGTCAAATTCGGGATACACTAATGGTTCATTGATATCTAACTTTAAAGCCATGGAACCAGTCAAGGAGCTCAAATCAAAAAGCTGACTGGATATTCTAGAAACTGGCATTTTCGCTGACGTTTAACTTGCTTGTTGATTGGGCGGAGATACGATGGGTCATCGAGTCTGACACATCAACTCAGCGCACATGGGGCTATGTGTGTGTCGGCCAGTGATGAGGTTTGAGCCTTTCATGAAACCTAACCAAGACTGTCGTTTTGATAAGGAGACGGCGTAGCTCAAACATGATGGAGATATTGGGTTATACGTGCAGGCTCCAGCAACATCTCTCAACGAATTACACATTTCCAACTCCAAGACACCGTCACTGGTTACAAGATAGTTTAACTTCTAATATTCTAGCAAATCCTTCTAGATTTGTGTAAGACCGTAAAACTAACGATGCTTCAATAAGATGTCACTGAGTTTGAAATTTCTTATTTTCCTTTCATCTGGACTCATTATCCTCTAAAAATGTTCGGGTACTCTGCAAACTTACTAATTCCCTATTGAAAACATAATTTTACCTGACAAATATTTCTCAGCCGCTGGCGTAATTTTACTTTTGTTAGAGCTTTACCCAATCACCTATAAGAAGTAGTCCTTTCTTTCAAAAAATTCGTCCTCCTCTTAAAGCATACCTCTTCCAAAACTTTGAAAACATGAGAAGTTAACTTATCATGACGGTTCCTTGGTCTCCAGAATCATACCGATCAATGGACTGTCCGATTTTTCACCCTGTACGCAGTGAGTACACATCACATCAGCATACATGATTCCTTTGCGATTAATAAATAAATTACTTTGCCCAACGTAATCTCTATAAGGAAAAGGAAACGAAGCTAGATACAATAAGAAAAAGGTGATTCGCGGTCATGGCGAAAGAGCGACGAATTTTAATAGCACTACAAGCAAAATTAATTTCATTGACATACGTTTTGGTAGAATGAAAGGAATATGTACTTTAAATAAATGAGGCTTTTGTGCTCTCTGCGTAGGAGGAATAAGCAATCTCCCTACTTTCCCAATTAAATCGATTGAAAATGGCTTCAGTTGAGCTCTGGCAAAGGATGTAAATGAAGTCTATTATATCATTACAGAGATATGATAGATTCTTATTGACTGCTCCAACACAATTTATCACAATGAGGAATACCCTTCAACAATGCAACAAACATTAATCATAATAGGCATCATGAATCTTGTGCTGCTCAACGGCTCGGTGTTTCTCGAAAATGTTGACTTGTTTTTTCCATTTACAAGCGTATTTCCTTTCTTATTCAAACACCACATTCTTCATTAAATTAGCTTTTATTACACGACTTCATCACAGACAGGTGGTTTGTTTCTATATCCATTCTTCGAAAAATGCCTTTTTCTTTAAAATCTGGTCTTAATTAACTTGGCAAGTTTAAAGATAACTTAGAATAAGCACTATAGTGATTTGAACATATTAGTCAATGTGCATAAATATCTCAGAAATTGGTATCTGAAATGTGGTTTAAGGGAGGTCTTTTTCAGTCTACGGTTCAGGAACCCTAGCTAAGTATGATTTTGTGATATCTGCTATTTAGAAATTTATGACAAGCCCACTAAATGTCTGAAAGAAGTGGGGCGATTTTATATCTTTGAGATGCAGAAATGATAAGTTGCAGAAAGGGCTTTCAAAACAAATATTTTGCTTTTCCAAAATAATGGCACGATTTTCCAATATTCGGTAACGAAATCTTCGAAATGACTAGAGAAGGCTTTTTACTTCACTTTACTTCAAAATTTTGAAATATTTATCGATCACTAGCTATTTATTTGAAAATCTCTGGTTCAGTTACAAATGATAACTTTGAATATGAGAACGCAAAACCAGTTTTTTACCAATACTTAGAAATTGTAACAAAATTGATCTAACAATGTTGACGCTTATTTTCATGAACTCGGAATTTGATATGAATTCTATTTATAGCTGCCGGCTGACATAATTTCATTTGAGTAGTATTTCTGAGACCACAAATTTAGGTCTCATTATTGACTGCAATCACAAGATGAAGTGCTAAAATTGCCCGGAGACGAAGACGATAATTAGAAAGAAATTGTTAATAAAATATCTCGATATCAAGGATTCATTTGCAAATAAATTTCCTGCAGTAAATATGATGAAAATGTTTAATTTCCCCTGGGTTAAGCTGTAGCGCTTATGCGCTGTGCTGTGTGGATACCTGTTCAAGGACAGGCCACTAACGGCACGAACCAATCAAAAATAGATTAGCGACAATTTGTGTCCTTTAACGAGAATGAGTGAACACAACGTCGTACACGGCGTTCGGGCAACGCCTCATCCATCCGGTGTTAGTTTGTTTCGCCTAATACAAATTTGTACTTCCATCCTGGTTTTTTCACTTACCACTTTAAAGCAGCTAAGTAGTAATCAGCAGTGCTTAAATATGTAGCTGGGTGAAATTTGCAGACAACTATTGTTAAAATGATGCTTGTTAATTAGAAAAGACAACAAAAATTCTGCTTAAGCCATTATTCATCGAATCACAGGTTGTAATAAAATTAAGTCCCCAACTCATCTTCTCTTAGATAAAAATTCTACAACAAAGAGAGCTCCCATAAGGAAAAGAAACAAGTAAGCAGTCACATTTCTCTGTGAAGTTAAAAAATAAGAAAGAGCTTAAATGAATGCCCATTGTAGTAACCGAAATTGGTCCGCAAACAGTTGTGGTGAATTCGAGGATTGGTTATTCACTTATCGCTCTTAGAACTCCTTTTATTGAATCGAAAAATACAATTGATGGGAGTCATTAACGCGCATCACTAACAACAGTGGTGGAATCAGTGATATGCCATTTCGGCACCTATTTCGTCTATTTTTGCCCTTTGAGGTACTGACCAATTTGGCACGCAACAGCATCCACCTTTGACAACAGTTACATTCATAGGAGCATGTTAGCACTTGCTGTGTTTATAGCAGAGACGTGTGAGCCTAATAAACGAAACAAAACTGCTGGTTGGCACTATTTTCGCTTATTGGAGCTGTGTAGTGTGTAGGCTGTTTCTGCTTTTTTTTAATTACCCCTTGCCACACCAACTGAAGCTTCATTTTCGACTTTTACTCTGATCATCAAACAAGATTCAGTCTCACAAACTTATCGACACTCAATCATAGACATACACCGCCTTCAGACCATACGAAACTACAGTATGCATTCGTTTTTAAACATCTTTCAAGCTGTACGGTGGGAATCATCAGCTCGGTTTACCAGACCTTTGTATGCAACTCTAACTTATTATATAACGGTGGCCAACCCCCATCGCTAGGTGAAAATTCACAATAATCCTCATGTTCCATGGCTATGCCCACCAAACTTGCTACGAATGCTACAGTCTTGGTTCTCCCATCACGTCTTTGACTGAGCCCTTTAATAGTCATGAC
This sequence comes from Anomotaenia brevis, assembly GCA_030710315.1. Taxonomy (NCBI): domain Eukaryota; kingdom Metazoa; phylum Platyhelminthes; class Cestoda; order Cyclophyllidea; family Dilepididae; genus Anomotaenia; species Anomotaenia brevis. The sequence continues at coordinate 1,160,193 of JAUOZQ010000007.1, read as the reverse complement.
GGTTCAGCGAAAGGACAAAATTCAACTGCATCTCCTGTAACATACGCCCTCGGCAGTTGTCTGGAGGGTAACCTTGTTTCCTTCATAAGAATTTCGTTCATTGGCTCATATGCAATGTTTTAGCAGACAGGACTGTCACTTAACAGTATCTGAATCAGATGTTTAGAGGCGGCTGAGCGCGGCATCGTGGCTTTCTTTCATTACCATCTCAAAAGCGAAAAAGGGCTTAATCCCCGTAGAGAAGGGCGAAGATCGATGAGGTCTACTAAGGAGTTGACACGAGTAAAGAGTGTCTTCTTCACGTTGGCCACTTTTAGGAAAAAAAGACTACCCTAGGAAGGATCTGAAAGTCTGTTTCACAGAAATTCCCGGTAAACCACTCAAAACCCCGAAGGTGAATTTCTGCAAGTGCTCACATCGCATTCTGAAAGTAGTAGAATTTCCTTGTCTGTTAAACTTTTATATTGCATAGCTACTAAGTATTTTTTCCTTTTCCCCATGAGACCCATTCGGAGCACCATGTAAAATGGTAACTTACCGGCTTTATGCACCAGGAAGCCCAGCTCATCAAGTTTCCGCTGCTGGGTTTAAAAGCACGACAATATGCCCATTCCGTTCACGTTCCGTTCTGTCAAACAAGGCTTGGTTTCCCTTTCATTCCTCCCCATACACGCCGTTGAATAGACCTTTTTAACGAACTCGATCATCGAAGGCCCCCTGGGTGTGACCATCTTTTTCTTTAAAAACTATTAATTTTGCAGCCTTCTTTTGGCTCATGCTAGGGATGGTGGAGACCAACATAGCACTCTTGTTTATTTTACAGTCCAGCACTTGCTAAACACAGCATCGATTAATGCCTGTGTATCGAAGACAGTTTCGATTGACTGTCATTAGCCCACTTCGTTTCTCTTCAAACAAAGCAGCTGCATTAATTTATGCCTGTATTCTTGAGCCAGCTCAGTCAATCTATATATAGCTATTGAGCCATTTGTAGTTACTTCCTTCACTTTGAGGAACCAGCCTATGCTATAGGGATCTCAGAAGGGTTTAGCAAATGCATATTTTTCATTGGTTGATATTTCCTTAAGGAAGGGACGAAAACGAGAAATCCCTCGAATTCTGCCATTCTGGAACACTGGGATTGATAGAAAGACCAACCATAGAAATCCTTCAAGCTTTTTTATATGCTCAATCAAAAAGACGGCTTGAAATTTAATGCTTTAAACTCACGCGGTCGATGTAAACTGTCACATATTGTAGAGTTAGAATTTGTATGCAGAAAAATGCCTAGGAAGCTTTGGGATTGTGTAATAAGGCAGTTTTTTTATTTGCACCGGATGTAGAGGTACTTTTTTCTTTATTGCATTATTTCCAGTTCTACTTTATAAGGAGCATTTCTGTGGTTACATATAGAAAATTTCATTTCTCTGTAATTCCCACAATAAAAAAGTCAATACAACATCTAGAACTTGATTTATTTCGGTCTCAATTATTCAAGAAAAGCCTAATGCAATTTTAGAGGCCAACTACTTATCATACACAGTTTCAACAGTCGTTCAATTTTTCGACTGCTGGACAACAAGCACTAGAGTGAAATGAACGTATTAACATGTCATCTGTACCAAACAGACGAAATAAGTATCTGGAATGTGGTTAAGAAGCAGCTTTTTCAGTCTGTTGCTCCGGAGCACTATCCCGGGTAGGCACTCCTGACATACTGATATTAACACACTAAGAAAAACAGCAAAATGTTATGCGGAAGAAAGCGAAATGCTTTTTCTAGCGTTTTGTCTAAAATGTGCATGTCTTGTCTAGTTCCTCCACCTTCCTCTAATATGCCTCCTACTATGATTTAAAAGACACTGATTTGTTAGGTTGTCATTGACATTTTTGAATAGATTAAGTGTGCTTACTACAGGAGTGCCTAAGATTCGAATTCAAGTGCAAGAAACGACCCTCCCACTTCTCTAGGACTTCAGGAATGACATTTTTTTGAAAAATAATTGAAATATTACCTGAGATAGAAGTTTTAAAAATATGCTATTTAAGCCAAAGCCAATATGAATACAAAAGTGTTGCAGCTTCAAGTGAAGATTGAGAAAAAAAGCAAATGAATTGCAATTAAAGACGGTTATGAAATCTTGTCTAACTCCCAATTAGTCTCCCACTTTCACTTTTAGAGTGCATGTAATGGATGCAAAATGTGACACTTCTAAGTTGCAAACAAATTTTGAATTGCAATAAAATACTGGATTGCAAAAAGCCGTTTGTGTGTTTGCTGTATATTTTGCTGTAGAGACAAGGACGCTCGTGTTTCCCATTATCCGAAGGCACTTTGGATATTGGTGATGCTGACGATGTCGGTTATGATGCTATACCACTACAAAGTATTTTTGAAATATGGTGACAATATTCATATTAATGTTCTTCTTCATTTGCGAGTCTTTTAAATGAAGTTTCCACGTGGCCGAAAAAGGATTCACAAACATGGTGCTGAGCAGCAATAAATGATCAGCAGACAAAAACCATTCTGAAATGTGATCATTAGTCTTAGTGTAACTTGGAAACTTAGTCATTTATTCCAATCAGCAATTTAGCTTTGTAGCATAAATAACGGATTCATTTCCTGAGCTACTTATCCAGTCATATAGGACATGGATAAAAATATCGACATCCTAATAGCTTGATGAAAGACGGTGAGAAGGTAGATATCTCAGCCACAAACGCCTTTATCAAGGAAGAATCGTCATAACACTGATGACCACCGATGATCGCGCCCACCTATAACACCTTTTTAGGAAGTTTTAGCAGCTGCAAAGTTAAGAAGCGATTTCTGAATCTCATTTTACTAGGGTCATTTTTTGCAAAAGCACTAAAATTGAGGTGTGTATTCATGATGCTGGCTTTTCATCATCGACTAATACATTTTCACTCATAATTACACCTTTTAAAGACTCTCGATTGGCATAAAAATTAGCTCACATGAACCCCATGAGCAACAACTCTTTGACCTTCCATAAAGGCGAAAACTTTGATATTTTTGGTCCATACTGTATTTTAGGATAACAAACCTCCTTTATTCTTATCATGTTGCCTCTGTTCTTCCTACACTCTTAGATTCCGATAAAAATAAAGAAGGGTGTAGTACAACAAACAGGACCTACAGATATTTGCTTAACTCCCATAGACACATGGAGGGAGGGGTATTTATATGTTGCCACTTGGTGGTGGACTCTAATTTACTCCTCGATTTATTATCCTCTCCTTTTGCAGACTTGGGTGCAATGAATATGGAAAAAGAGATAATTAATTGACTAGCGATAAAATTGATACCTGTTACTTTTTAGGTGTTACTCAATCCATCTTATTCTGCATTCAAAAAGTGTAGACCATTATTGCACATTTGAGCGCAATGGAAAGCGCTTGAAAAGCGCTTGAGGAGGTGGTTTTAGGCATTTCCTTAAAATTGAAATCAATGTTCCCCAGTGAAATTCGAGTTGAAAATAAATGATAAAAATGGGTGTTAAAAATGCAGAAACACTGCTATGTGTTGTCTCCTCTTGATTTTTAAGATGTACCAAGTGAATTCGAGCGACTACTTTTATAATGCGTATTCAGGCTTGCCAATTCCTGAATACGACTATGCATGAATATACCTAAAAGATTTTCGTAGCCGTTGCCAAATATTACACATAGTTTCCTGAGAATCATTAAGTTACACCGACTTTCTGACATATTTTTTAGTGTTATACAAATCGGTCTTTTTAACTAAATGCACTACAGTTATATATTACCAACGTACATAATTAACATTCACATTAGTACAATATCAAGAACTTCTTTATTTTAATTAGTTAGATGTACTAGAGGTGAACTCTAACCGGTGTGTAGGGGTCGTTTGATGGGAACAAGAAGCAACTTCCGTGGCTCGGCCATAGCAGCTCTACATAAAGAATTTCAAGAGCTTTCGTTGACACCAGTAGAAGGGTTTAAAGTTTCATTGGTTGACCAGTCGAACCTTTTCCTTTGGGAAGTTGCAATTTTTGGTCCTCCACAAACGTTGTATGAAGGTGGATATTTTAAAGTATTTCAGCGATTCCATGACGTTCATTTGTAGGCTCGTTTGTCTTTCCCTCCAGATTATCCATATAATCCACCTACCATGCGGTTCATTAGTCCCATGTTCCACCCTAACATTTTTGAAAACGGCACTGTTTGCATATCCATTCTACACTCACCTGGACAAGAGCTCATTACTAATGAGCATCCTTCAGAACAGTGGAATCCTACACAAAACGTCAGGACAATTCTTCTAAGCGTCATATCCTTGTTGAATGAACCAAATATAAATTCTGCTGCCCATGTGGATGCTTCTGTCGCATACAGAAAGTGGATTGAATCAAAAGGGAAAGAGAAGACCTATGAGCTGAAAGTTAGGTAAGCATCTTTGTTGCACTTCTTTCCGAATGACCCGTTATCTTGTGGTTTTATGCCTTCGAAAAGTTTATCTATTTATATTAGTTGTTAGTGTTTTTCAAGTATATTTCAATCGAACTACTAACATGCCTAAGGGTTTTAGTTAAAGTTGTTAGTTGGGCTTAGGTTTCAGTGCCTAATTTGGTACTATTTCCTTAAGTTGGTGTGTAATAGTAACAAGGGTTTGATTTTTTGCAGTGTTTGATTCCCCATTATGGCTACCACCATATCGTCGTCTTCAATAAACCCTGTTTAAGAGACGTGTTTAAGTCCTTCTCATTTCAAGATGATAGCAAAAGAATCCCTTTAGATTCCTGATTAATTACTGATTTGGGACTCGATGACGGGAAACTGTTCATTAATTCCATAAGTCTGTGAAATGGAATCACATGCTTTAGACGTTACTGTTCATACTCCGGAGTTTGGATGGGTACTCGTATCCAGGTAGAATTTCCCCCGAAGACTGTCTAATATGCCATTATGGATTTTAATTTATTGTTTTTCTTTAGTGTAAACCAGATTCTAGGTGACACTTACTAGCTAGTACAACTCCATAATGTCGGAGTCGAACTAAACATGTCTGGAAACCGAAGTGTATTTGTGTTTAAAGCTTGCATTCGCATGTTTCTAATTTGGCTCTGAGTTGACTTCGTATTGGGCGTTTCTGTACCCTTCATGTCAATCTTGTTTCTTCATGACTCCTCGCCATTGGGTTTTCTCGCCAGCCCATTTACAGATGTCGACTAGGATTTTCGATAATGTTCTTCATCCATTGTTGATTCTTAAATGTTTGGGTAGCTTAGAATTAGTGTGGTTTTCAGCTTTGCAGGGACCGAATTTGAGTTTTATTTGAGTGATTGGTGATATTACGGTATTTTAATTGTATCTTAAATGAAATAAAATCAATCTTTGTACTTCTTCCCATGCTTTTGTTCAAGGGAATGGCAAATATTTCTCTTTGAAATGGATTTTGGGTTGTTCCACGCAATCATGAAAAAGCGTCAAAGCACTTATAGTTTATTGCTTTAGATACACGACATTTGGGAGCCTAACATTCCAAATAAGAATGTTCGGTGACGGCGATTATACCGCTGCTGATTGAAGCAGAGGATAGAACTATTTTGTTGCTATACACTTTCACGACATCAGAACCCATTAGAGGCAATAGACCATTTATAAGTTATTTAGCTGGTTAGTTTTTTTACCAAGATGGCAAAAGCCATAGAAAGTACTGTGCAAGTATATCAAAACGCCAGGTTAATAATAAGCCCTTTTAAATCTGCTAACCATCGAGCCAAGGGCAGATAGGATACAGTACAGAGTGGGTCGGTGGGTGCCCAGTGTCCGTCGCGGTATGCATTGGCGGTGTCTCACCAGTATCATGAGTGTGTCCAGTCTTTTCGCTACATGAACGCTGAATGGGAACATTCTGGAAACTGGCTAGTTGAGGTAGTAAACCAGCATGGTCGATCTGCTTGCTGGTTTAACGACAGTCTCGAACGAACCAGCGGCTGTTATATAATCTTCCGAAATTGAAGCAGTAACTCTTTGTCCTGTTGTAGGGAGCTGGTGGAGCGCACGAAAGTGGAAGCCAAGTGGGACGGAGTGACAGTGCCCACAACTCTGGAGGAGTACTGCCTAGTCTCCCGCCAGCAACAGGACATAGCTCTCGCCAAGAGCCGCGAGCAGCAAGAGATGGCTGTGGCAATGCTGCTTGGGGGCGATGAGGATGACTTCTGCTTCTGTGGCGACGATGAGGAGGATCCAGAGGATCTAGATGACATCTACGAGGAGGCGAAACCCGGAGAATGTGAGGACGAGGGAGTGGCTTGTGGTGATCCCGCCACGTCGTCGTCAGGGGTCTCGAAAAATCCACTTACTAAAAGCAAGGAGGTCGAAGCAAATGTCCCATCCACATCCTCTAAGTGTTAGCTCTCTTCCCGAATGGAGAGAGATTTCCTAAACTCATAGTTCGTTCCCTAGGAACTGTGTATATACGTGTAAACGATTGGTATTTCTCTTGTTCTCAAATAACATTGTACAGCAATGAGTACCGAGTACTTGCTACTAAAAGATCTGGTGTATTTGCTTGTGACTGGTTATTTAATCATGTCTGGTGATTGCAACAAGGCAAACGACTGCCGATCAAGTCTTAGTGTATTGCAGTTGATACTTCGTGTGCCTGTACTAACACATGTATCCACGATGCTCGGTTAACTTTAATATAAGACCATTATTAGGACTTGAGGGAAATCGGTTGTTAAGCGGAGTTTTATAGTAACGAGTAGGGGCACGAAGCATCTGAATGAAATCTTAGACTATCAAAGTTGTTAAATAGGAAGGACTGTTCATGAGTTCTTGCGTCGATTACCTCAATTTGTCTAACAGGAATACTATTTGCGGTCCTACAATTACGGTGTCTCAGAAAAAGTGGCGAATACAAAACATCATCCTAAACAACGCTTCAACGCAAACTCAACTAGAGCAGGCGTTTTAGTGGTGCTTTACTATTAGATTCAACACATGGGAGGTGACTTGCCATAATTTCGATTTATGCTCTCGGATATAGTCGCATAAATAAAGTGATAATACATATTGCGAAGTATTAGCAAACTGGGCAGACAATCTGGTCACGTTTGAGGCGTCATTTGTGTCGTACCCTCCTATCATTTTATTTATACTTTCGAATCCTATTAAAAGCGACCTGACATGTATGCAATCTTTACCACTTCCCTAATTTTAGATCTTTAAATATATTCTTCTCATGAAGTGCTTAAAAGAGATAGATTACTTACGAAATGGTCACTTGTGAAGTTACTGCAAAATAAATGCATTATTTATTGCTTCTGGGTAATAGCTTCCTCCCAACGCAGAATGTATGAAATGAATGTTTGTTTTCATAGCTAGATCGTAAACGTAAAGTTCAAGGTTTTTCACGAGAAGTAGTCGCCTTCGTAGTTTGCGCTGCGAATGTAATGGATGAATCGTGTGCTATTTGCGGATTTGTTTTCGATGTTAATTACAATAATTTGGTTTACTGTGAAATTTGTGACATCAAAGTGCATCAGGGTAAAGCAAAATTCCTTGTAACTCGATTTGATAGGCTGCGCGGCTATAAAATCACTAGTAAAAAAGTGGAGGTGCTACATGTGTTCTCTAGAACCGCGTAGAAGGAAACTTGTAAGTGTTCTAATCAGTTGATTAGGCTCTAGAATTGCGATTTCTGCCCCATAAAGACCGGTGTGTTTGTGCCCTGCAGAAATGGTAAAACGGGTAAATTTATTTTAGATTACCTCAATGTTCTATTAGGTTTCGCTCACATCATCTGCGGTCTCGCACATCCCGAGGTTGAGTTTACGGATAATAGGAAAATGACTGAGCTTAATTTGATGTCTACTCGAAAGGCCAATGTGAGCATTTATTATGCAGTAGAATTTTGTACAGATATTTTTGCTGTTAGGACCTTGTAATAAGCATACAATTTAATAACTATTTGTACTATTAAACTTAATATGGCCAACCACTAACTTAGGTAAATTTAATACCTAAACATTCCCTTCTCCCAGCTTGATTCATGCAATATATTAAAAGCATAACGTTAATGATCCTTCGCAATACCTTTTATTGTGAAGTTTTTACGTGTCTTACCCTGGCGCCTGGCTGACAATGATGCAAGCAGCTTGTCTTCTCGATAATGTTACCTTGTGCATTATATCTTCATCCTGTAGCCTTGTGTTTTGTGTGGGAAGTCCAAAGCCAAAGTTCAAGCTGACTACGGACTTACCTCAGTCTGTTCTTGGGGAACTTGTAAATCACCCGTTCACCCAACATGGTAAGTTCTAGTTTCCTTCCCTGTCTCATTTTACTTTAATGTGTGAATGAAAAATGAACAAGCATTTCTTCATATACCTCGCCATCAACGCTTACTTATGTAACCTAATAGTTATTTAGCTGAAGAGTAGCAGTTTTTATTCAAGCATTTCACCAGCACGAGTGTAGATCTTCAGGTGAAGGATGTGTTAAGTGATTTAGTGATGAAATTAGGGATTCAAAATTTTCTGTTTAATAGTCATTTGCAAATCTATTCATTTTGTCCTGGAATTCCAACTACATGATTGTCATTTTTGACATTCATTTAAAAGGATTAAATATTGAGTGAACACAGCTCATTTATCCTTCCCGAAGGCATCTCCGTTTATGGACCATCCGATTTCATAACATTTTACTCAAATGATTTGAGTAGCGTGACTTAGTAATCTAGTGCCTTTTCAGTGCAGCAAAAGCACATCTCATCAAAATGCCTTGGTCAATTTTCTGCACTTCTGAGCGCACCTACGCTATGTTAGTCAAAGGGCTGCAGGACGAAGTGGAGAAACAATACGGTCCTCAGATGGACAAAACCATCTACGTTTTCTGTTCCGAGGAGCACAAGAAGGTTTGTCGGGAGCACAATTTAAAAATTACTTAATTGGTACATTTCATTCAATATGGATTCAGAGCACATCGTTAAAGAAGTTTGCGGAATTAAGGCCTCAGGTAGGAAAACTTGCAATGAATACAAAATTAAGAACATGCTTTTGTGGTTTCCGTTGCGATCGAGCCTGTCGCCAGCAAACACGATAATTATTCATTAATGTGCCCATTGGGCTTGTTGCTACCTGCTATCTTAAATAGCCCTTGATGTATTAATAATGCATTCGTACATTCATACGGTGAGAGGAATTCTGCCCCCATAAACGATCTACCACTTAACGAATTGATATCGATTTAATAATTAATTAGAAATGTGGAGGGACAATCTATATCTGTTTATCGGGATTGACCGTTTCTCATTGTTCTTAGAATTTCTTCAGCGAAAAAAATGCCCAAGCTGAAAAGCAAAATCAATCAAGGTAGGGTTACCTTCCTATTTCGTCAACCTAGTCTAGTGTTTGTATTCTATCATGTTTTATTTTGTATTGGTGTCATCACTGATGGTCCACACTACTGACACAGCAGACAGATGTCACCAGCAAAACTTGTGTGAACTTAAGAGAGAGTGGCAATTTATACACAAATATTTATTAATTTTATATCGGTAATTTCATAGACTTCTAACTTGACTTCTCTTCGATTTTGATGGAATGCAAAATTTCGCACTTCATTTACTCTAATAAGCCCACGAACAAGTCGCTCTAGAAGAACGGGTGAGACACTTCATCTGCTATTGCTCTTGGAGGCTTTATTTTATATAACTGCTTTATTTCAAATGTTATTAAGCTACAATGTAACCTACTTGAGGTGTTTGCTTTGGAGGTTTCAAGGGAATCAAGGATGATGAACTCAGGATAAACCTGCTTTAGATTGTTTGATCTTAGTGGCTTATGTCTGGGTCTTGCGTTTTTCTAACCTCATCATTAGGAGTTAGCAGATTTAGCTACCATATATTGACACTTACATCCAAATAGGAAAATGTTTTCTTTTTTATCCCTTTTCATGGAAAGGCGTTAGTGCTCAATACGAAATAAATCTACCATTCTTTGGCATTCATTGGTTGGAAAAATTTGGCAAGCTGACCATTTTGACGAATTTCGAGGCGACAAAAATGAAAGCTCTGTCATAGGAAGGTGACAACAAGATCTTCTGTGCTGAAACCCACAAATATTATTTTTGTTTTTTGACAAGTAGTAAAACAGCAAAGTATTCAAAATTATTTAAACTAAATTAAATTGCACTGTTACAGCGGCTGGGCATTGGTAAATGTCAATAGAACAAGAGATAGTAATAACATGAATTTTCTAGTAATCACATGAGAAGGTTATTGGTGTTTACGGCAGTTATTTCAAAAAAGTAGAGCAGAACTTGGTTTTTGAACCTTTAGTGGACGAAAGCATAGGTCCTTTTATGCTTTTGAGTCCCAAATTGTCTGAGTTAGCTCCTTTTTCAACTGTAGTAATTGCAAGGCTTGACCAAGCAATTATTTTCGCCACCTTAGTGTCAACTGCAGCAACTCTAGCGGATGCCAAGACGCCAGTAGCCAAGGTTAAGTTGCCGATGCCTCAGGCCCCAAGAAAGAGTCTGCTACCGGGCAGACTGGTACGGAAATCAGTGGTGACCCCAGCGCCGCCATTGTGCAACCTCTGTTCTTCCTCCTCCTCCTCCGGCTCGCATAACTCACGCAAATCCACTGTCCAGGCAAATAAGGGCAAAGCGAATCGAAATGGCACTCGAGCACGACTGACAGAGCTCCCGGCCCTGTCATTGGAGGCTCGTAGGCTCCGTGGAAGACCTCGAAAATCTAACGGCCAAACTAAGTGAGCTGAGCTCAGGCTTTCAGGATATACAATTTTTTAGGAACTCCACATCTGATGCTAGGGCGGAGCGCAGAGAGAAATTTAAGTCGTAAGAGGCACCTTATAGGCTAAAATGGGCTCATAAGAAGTTTCATTAACGGCAGTCCGATAATCTATGGCTGTTGTTGCGGCATTCAATGTGCAGTTCCGAAGAGCAGCTCATAAATTCCAGTATGTTTAAACTAAAAAACAGAATCTGATATATGCTTAGATTTGAACCAGGTATTGTGAAATACACACAGAGAGCTTTAGTGAATTCATAAATAGGGGTTTCTTGGGGTTACAAGTACTTTATAAAGTCAATGACGTAGCCCTAAGGAATTCAAAGCCCTCCCTAGATGCAGCATTCTAACTTATGAAGTTCGAGGGCTTAAGTAATCGGCGGAAAAGGCTTCATATTTGCCTACTTTGAAATGACTTGGAAGAAGGGAAACCGGTGTGATCTAGAGATACCAGCGCTCCTGTTTTACAACATGGAAGCTGCGCAGTACGTTTCGCTGAGTGCTTACCAAACATGCTTTCATGTGTACAAAGCGGTCTTGATACTTTCATTTAGCGAAACGAATTTTAAAACCTACACCTGTTCGATGAATTGAGATGAAGCTTTTATGTCGGTCAAAATCTTTGTTATTTTTGTCTCCAGAATGCATGAGCCGAGCCCGGTTCCTCCAGAAGAGCAATCCAAGACTGACAAGGAAGCAAACAGCCCTTCTCAGACCTCAGACATTGAAATACTTGAATCTCCAAAACGACGGCAGCCCCGTTCGCGTCGTGAATCGGTTCCCAAGAATCGATCCCGTTCAATCGATTCGCCTTGCGCTCACTGCCGCTATCACTTAGAGCCGAACCCGTCTAACCACGAATCGATTATCCCCCCACCCCTACCTAAGTCGCTGCGTCAACTGGGCTCACGTTCAGGTGACTGGGAGCTAAAGACCTTGGAGGATCTTTTAGAGTGGCAGTGGGAAGCCACTGGATCCCTGGTCATGGAGGAATCCAAGACACCCACGAGTTAGTGGACAACTTTTTCATGTAGTAACCGTGACTAAAGACAATTAGATTGATCGAAATCAGTTTTGAACGGATTGGCATAGATTTCGCCCAGAAGGGGCTGCGACATCATCGTCAAAAATTGATTTACGAAACCATAGATTGGTTTGAGCCTAATATTCCACATCTACCCTGAGCTCGAGTGCGTAGTTTTCACTAAGTACCATCCCCTTAGTTCTCGACTATGACTAATATTTGCAATACCCACCAAACCTTATACAGTTGTTTGTCCTCACTGAAAAAGGCTCAACATCCATGAAAAAGACTTGTCTGCTAATCCTACATATCTGGTATAGCATAATCTAATAGATGGGCAAGGAGTAATTTGCGATTTCGTTAGAAGTAACAAAGTAATCGAAACTTTTTCTATTGGTCTCCAGGTGGACGTTTAGACTGCACAGAATGATCTCTCCGGTCGGGTTCTCAAGCATTGGGGTTTATGTACCAAGGGGGTGTATATGACAAGCCATGACCTTAACACCTATCAAAGATGTTTGGTGACACAACTGTAAAGCCCAGTGCACCAATTCTCGTGAACCGAGAATGATTTTTTTACCTTGGTTCCTTCTTTTCACTCCATGGCTGGTGAAGATGCCCATTGTGCTTAGGATTTCGCTCTCAGATTGTGGTGTATTGTTTTGATCCGTTGTAGTAGTCACGGTTTTGAGCAAACTGCACCATCTGCGCAAGGATTGTGACGCTATGTTGGCTAGAATGATGGAGCTGACAATACGCAAAGAAAGGCTTGAGCGCGCAAATAAAGACCTCTCTGTGTTATGCGCTCGCCACTCTGTGCCCTTTGAGACTTCTTCGACGTTTCAAATGCGTAAGTCTGCCTATTTCACCGAACTGCTTGAAATTTGAACAGGGCTATCTCAATAAGAGCCTTCAATATGATTCTTCGACGGATCCTCTGGATGGCTGCCTAGTGGAATGCTAGCTTGTAGCTTCCCTATGACTAAATGAAAGCTTTACTGAGACTCTGAAGAATGTCGATACATATAAATAAAAACGGCTATTAGTGCTTGTGGCCGTCTATCCTTAAGGTTCTCATTGTTAAGGTTCGCAAATAGTAGTTGTTCTCTAGCCGGTTTCAAGACCCCGAGGCTAACGTTTGGATTAAATGGTAAAACCAGCGGAAATCTAGATACGAATCCTAAGAAAATATCGTGTGACTTGAACCCTCAATCGTTTAGCAGCATCAACGGGGTACAATTCTTTTGAGTTAGAGCGTTCTGTCCCAATTACTTGCTCGCTGCCTCTCTGTAAGGTCTTTCTGCTTCTCAATTTCAGCATGCAGTACATGGCTCACAGACAAGCTTCTGCAAAAAATTTTAACAAATTATTCTGCGTCACAGCCGGAAAGAAATTTTCAGTGGGCTCAGTCGCAGAATGTGCCCAAAGTTCCAGCGAACACGGATGCCACTCCTGTGGAGAAGGAGGTAATGCATTATTGTTTGAATTCTGTAATATATTGAAATGGAAAAACCCTTGGGAATTGGCTGCATTTTTTGTTGCTGGGTGACTGTTCTGCAGTAAAAGTGAAAGAAGTTTTGAAAGGTTAGGAGTGACCTAACGTGGTTGTCCTACTGAAATTTGTTATTGTTAAGCGGTCAAATATTAGTTAACTGAATTTGATCTTTACCGAATCCGTTACAAATTTTGGGTGCGTCTGAATTTTCTCGTTTTACAACAGCAACTAGGCATTTTAAGAGATGACCTAAATTTAAATTCTTGTATTTTTATAATCAGCATCGCCAAGGTTGTTTTGCCTCTGGTCTATTTTCCCCATGTTAATCAAGTTATATCCTAGTTATCTTTAAGGGAGGATGAAGCTAGCCTTTTTTTGCTGATTACCAAAGCGTTCGTTGGTTAAGATTTTACGTAAAACGGGCGATTGGACTTTTAACAGCGTTTTCCCTTTTGTGTCACTTTTCTAATTAAATTTTGAAAGTTTTAACAAATAAATATATTAAAATGCTTTAGCAGTGCTTCCTAAGTACTATAGCACAGATGGGAAGATTACTTCAGTAGAGCCTGTAAGTCAAATGACCCACAATAGGATGTGGCCATTCATCCATTTTAATAGAAATTTTTAACATACAAGTGTGCAAATTGAGGAATGGTGTCTTCGTTTGTGGCGTCGGTGACGGCCCCTTCCTTCCTTCCTCTCTTCAGCTTTTTCAAAGTTGTCACAGACCGTTTACGCCCTCATCTGGGCGTTCCTCGTCAAATGGGGATGGGGAGAAAAGGGGGGAGAAATTAGGATCTGGGCGGAGGAATTCATTCGCCGAAACTGGGATTCCCGGCAATACTGCTTCCGTGGTTTTGAATCCGACCACCTAGCCGCGATTTTGTTTTCAATTTTACATAGTACTCTACCTCTAGCCTTCCTCACTCTCCAGATCTCCACTACAACTTCTGGTTTGGGGAAACGTTGTTGATTTATTTAAGCAGCTACAAGTGTGTTTTGAATTCATGCTTTTGGATATAAAATCCTTTGTTGGCTTGTGAAGACCCCGTTTATTGCAACTTTTACGCACAGTATTCTTACTATTCGACAAAAATTACTTATCTTACTGGTGGTGCGTTATGTACTTTCTCAAGCTTGAAGCGTCAAAGTGGCAATAATAGATTCTGCACTTCTCAGCAGTAAATTCAGAAAATCAACAAAATGAGCTGCTTCCACGCATATTTTTGCATCCTAACGGTAAGTGGTAACTGGTGTAAAGTAAAAGTTTAAGTAAGAAATAAATTAACAACAGGTCCTTATTGGCCCTGAGGCTAATCTGGTTTGATTAACAGTGGAAATTTTTCCGAAACCATTTGCGATTTAGTTAATATTTTAATTTCACCTACCAAAAAGTTTATTTTAGCCCTTGATGAACCATGCACTTTTTAGTGACACTGTTGTACGTCTCGACATCGTAATGGATTCGAATAAGAGTTACTTGGTTTATAACTAATAAATGTTTATTTTAATCATTCACACACCTTCACTCATTAAGTTAAAACGTCGTTTTACTGATTTTGGCTAATTAAATATTTGAATAGTTACTAAATTTTCACTCAAGATGCAAATTTTGGGTATTATTCTCAAATGAAATATACAGGAGTTTTAAGCATTTTTGATTTCAGGCCATTTTTAAGGAGCACATGGTCATTTTGTTTTCGATTTCCATCTGAACTTACTAAATTCTCCAGGCAGGCTGTAAAACACATTTCTTCGTACACAGGGAATTGAGCAGCGTAACTGTTGTAATTTTTCTGCACAACCATACTCCGAGGTGTTCAAGTTCAAATAAATGTTTTATTATTCGAAACCATAACCGATTGAGTATTCTGTTCTCCTGCAATTGCACCATGCTGTTTGAACTCCTTAGATGGGTCATGTTACGTTTATTCACACCGTTACCCTTAAAGGTAGTTCGTCCAACAAAAGGGCAAAGTTTTTTCTCAAGATTGCATTTACGCATATGAAGCTATTGTTGGAAACTACAAGTAATTAATACTTCCCCCACCGAAAAATGATTTCAAGTTCCGTCCAAGTAAATGGGTAAATTGATACTTTGTTTTTCAAGCAGTTAGCCTTTTAATCATTATCCCATTACCGTTAGTTCTTAAAGGGTTGGACTCCACTCTTATTCAGATTATGGAAGTGCTTAATTTGGTCATTTTTAAAGGATCACGGAATTGTTTATGGTAATGATATCTCAATGTTCGTAATAACTTTTTCATTGAAACGAGCGCTCGATAACAATTCCACTAGCAATTGTAGCAAAAATACTGCATCTCATTGAGAGCTCGTATTATTATCCGATATATTTTGACTTCGGTGTCTTATCCAGTTTTAAAATAGACTAATTTAAGTGCTTTTAAAATTCCTTTTAAGCGTAAACCTGAGCTCCTCATATTTCGCAGTTAGCCATGGATTGTGCTAGTGATTTTTATCGACTGCTTGACAATGGGGCAGAAGAATCGAGAAGGATTTTTTTATAACCGTTCCTTGCCTCAGACAACAGGTTCAAATACCTTTGAAGAAGTAATTTCTTTGGTGGATATGAAATTCACAAAATATTTGGATGTCGATATTTATGTGTGAAGCTCGAAGTTAACAACAAATTTTCAGCCTCTAAACGGCTCCGACGAAATTGCACAAGTTTGCTGTGCATTGGAATAGATATAAATCTAATAATAATTACTACTACTTAGTGCATTTCGCTTTTATACTTTGAGGTTTTAGAATGATTGCCTAAAGTAGGCTGTTTCGGAGGATCGAGAGAAACAAGTACAGACACACATCTATCTCATCTGAAAAAGTGTTGTTTGTAGTCAATTGACTCAGGTTTAGTTTGAAACGCAGTTCCTCGTACTCACATTTGTGCATTCTGACAAATGTTTGTCGATACAATCACCGATAGGTGTCTAACCAAGCAGACGGAAGAATTTTGATTGCACTGCGATGAAAAATGTTAATTTTACGTTTACGCCACTGAGAAATATACGTTGTCGTTAATGCTTTTGAATCAGTACTTTAGTAATAAAATCAAGGTGGGATGGTGAGCATTTTTCAATGAGCTCCTACAGTATTTAAGCTTTAAAGCAGGAAACTCCCTCATGTTTATTGGTCTGGATCAGTTGTACGACAATGTGAAACAGATTATTATGCCGCTTTTTATGGTCCTATTCTAAATGATAAATATCCTTTAAAACTTATTTTACTGTCAGATTTACCACAGGCCTCCAACTTGTCCTCCGATTTCGATCGCCCGTTTCACATTTTATGCAGGGAGTTCGAGATAATTTTTCACAGTTGCATGAGAAAAACAACCAAAAAGATTCAAAACAAATTCATAAAACAAGGGAAATGCCAGAGTATTAATTTGTTGCGTCTAAAGCATCCACGACAGGAGTCTATTACAGTCTCATTCTGGCAACCCCGGAGTCAGTGACAGGGGGATTTTGCACTCCTCAAAAATCGATCCGATTCTCTTTTAACTAAATGGTCCCTTTTAGTACCAGTAGCATGGTGGCGAGTTAAGATCTGCTGGGA
This sequence comes from Anomotaenia brevis, assembly GCA_030710315.1. NCBI lineage: Eukaryota > Metazoa > Platyhelminthes > Cestoda > Cyclophyllidea > Dilepididae > Anomotaenia > Anomotaenia brevis. The sequence goes on along the minus strand of JAUOZQ010000007.1, from coordinate 1,143,282 downwards.
GTTCAGTGGAGGCCAAACGTTGGGACAACTGCTGCAATGTTAATTATTGGCTGAATATCATCTATGACTCTTGTGTGAGTGGTAGTTAAGATACTGTGCAGGCTTCATGGTAGTAGCCGAAACTCCATCCACCCGACCAAGTCCGAAAGTTTCCGTTGCCAGCGTCCCCCAAAACTCGGTTTCTGTAGATTTCGAGGAAGAGATCTACAGTTACAGCGCAACTAGATCGCATTGTGTTCCAAGGCCTGCAGAGAACTTTGAGCAGCGGCAATGATCACCTTATTTCGATTATTTAATTATCTTGGTGCAAGTTATTCTTTTCCATTATTCATCAGGTGGGTTTTAGTCATTATTCGTTCTTCTAGGGCGTGTTGAATGAAAAGGATTTAAGTTATTATAAGCGTAGTACTCATGAACATCTTTAGCATATTGTATACAAATAACCTAAATATTAGTGTGTGAAACTATTCCGAAAATCCCGTTGACAAATCTACACTCCATCTTTATCAGTCTTATTCAATCAGCCTTTCGACTACACTGGATTATAGGGTTTTACTAGGCTTTACCTTTTAATCAGTAGTGCTGTTTCTGTTATTCGCCCAGAAACCCAACAGTGAAAGGGATCAGATGAATTTTTCGGAAGCGCCAACCTCTTCAAAATCCCTGTCTACTTTCTCGAAGTCATTTACTCAGGGCCGGAAGCGACCGTTCTCACCTGACCCTGAAAAGCTCCAAATGATGAAAGCAGGTAGTGCGAAATGCATACTTTTCTTCATATCTACAGCAAAAGAATTGGGTATTAAAATGCATTTTGGAAGAACTGTTGGTAGGAGTGGGCGTAGTGGATTGCTTTACCATTGATACACGGCTATAAGAACATATCTTAGCCAAAAGCTGAGGGCTTTTCTAAAAATACCACTTTGCAAAAATAATGTGACGCTGTCTTATGGATACCAGTAGAATTGATATAAAAATGAAAAACACTGAGTCCGTAGCATGACCGTACTGGTCTGCGAAATATGAAGTGGCAGCTCTGGGAAGAACTTACTCAAAAATGAGAAATAGCTTTGAATATTTTTCAAGATAAATCCTGCTATTATATTCTGGAAGGAGATTTATTCGAATATATCATCTACTGTTTCTTTTAAAACGCTTTTAGGTAAACAAGGAGGACTACATTTGTTGAATAAAGCGGAGTATTCAAGCCCTATTGAGAAAGAGAATGTTCCCGTTTGTCGGAACTGAGTTCATGGTGACATTTGTACTCATCTAGCGTTTGACCGAGTATTTGCCCAATTCTTGTGAATCAAATAATGCGTTTTCCCAATAAAATGTCGCTTTCTGAACAAATACCCCTTTCATTTTCTGTATGTCGTGAAAAAGTAACTTGGATTCAGGATTTGCACGAGGTTGCATTCACAAAGTTGTACCGCGATTTTGTTTCGATAATTTGGGCTGTACGCTTTTGTCCAGCGGATGCACGTTTTCCTCACATTTCTGTGCACATTATTCCGATACTATCCCCTGGTCGACTCACTTTTTCACTCTCGCTCCAACCGGATGCAGGGAGCCCCGTCCCCTAGTTCCAACCTATCCGCTGCCTGGGGACCACGGGTTTCAACCGTTTGTAAGATAAGTTAGCTTTTTTACTTTATACTTTGGACGCATTTATCCACAATGGTTTATCGAGCTAAATTGTGAGGCTATAAGTAACGGTGACAGTTAAATTCGATGTTTGGAAGACTTGGTTAAAATAGGCGGGGTTTCGGGCTTTGTGGTTACAGTCCACACCAAACTTTTCTCGTAGTTATTAGCTGCATTTTAGCATTCGAAATCCTGTGAAATGAGTTGAACTAGTGGTGACACAGCTTCTGCCATACTTGCTCGAAAATTTTTGTCAACAGAATACACGTTGCTATCCTATCCATAGCTTATTTTGACAGCAATTAAACGTTGTATCAACGCAGAATTTTCAGCAGTGCTCTAAAGAAATGTGGAAAAAGTTCTTTATTTCACTAGTTATTTGCCCATACAAACTTGTTAAAATTATGGGATTGATTGTGATTGATAGCTTAGCAAAGTGTATACAATTTCTTTATATTACATTGTTTAAAGAATCACTACTAATTCTGATAATAGGTTCACTATCATTGAGCGGTATTTATATGTATTATATTAAAATGTTAAATAGACTAAAGAAGGCTCTTAGCACATCACCGCCTTTCAAATTAGGCTTCTAAGTTATCATAGTGGGCAATTAATTGCAACTTCTTGCTTCTTTAGAATTTCATTAATACCCCAAAATACAAATATGTAACAGTTAATATCTTCGTTTCGTACATTAAATCGCATTGAAGAGTTCAAACGAAGTTTGATATGCATGACTCTTACATCATTTTACCCATTTTGAAGTCATCAGATACCTCTGCTAGTCTACTCCTAATTTATTCTCGTCTCTCAAAGAAAATACATTAAAAATAATGATAATTTTCTAATAGTATGTTAAAACAATTTTCCCCTAATTAAAGTGCCTTTTTATTAATTAAATACCAGTTCATACTTTAACTAATAAGACATTGTTAAATATGTTACTTTTAAAAGGACTTTATAGATCCAATTTGACAGATAATTTATTTATTATTTTTGATAAACAGAAGAGATGCTAAATCATGTGATTTAAATGATATAACTTATCAGATTTCTTAAAAATAAAAATTGTAGCCAAGGTTTTTAAGTGCTGTTTTAAAGAGCAAAACTCCACCTTACATCAAAATTTGAACTTTATAAAATAGAGTTTGAAAGCACATTAACCGGTTTGGAATAACTCTAACAGATGAAAAAGCATAGGAAGACCACTTATTGTTTTTAATATTTATTGTCAAATTTTTTACATAATACCTGGATTGAAATATTTAAAAAAATGCTAAGTAGTATTTAAGGGGCAGACATACAGGAAAGATAGAACCGGAATCAAGTATTATATCCTGAAAATATTGCAATTTTTAATGAAATTTTTCAATACTTCCACTATGTTTGATTTGTGAGTCAAAATACATAGCCGAGAAGTGGCATTTTCAGATAACGCTGTATACCAACGTACGTAAATCCAAAAGTAATTAACCTCTTATATCTACAATGATTTAAATTATGGAACTAAATTAATATTGAGAGTTAAATTCAAATTTTTTCTGCCAATAGGTCTTTATTTTGGCAAAAAAAGATTCATGATATTTCTAGGTGCAGAAAATTTTCGAAAATGTATTTTTTCTCTTTTAAATATTTTTTAGACTCGAATGACTACTAAATCGGATTATATGTTTCAACTTTCAAAAAGCGAGATTGAAAGGATGAGTTGTATTAAATAGCACGGTAATAACATCGACGAGAAAAGGGCTTATTTCTGAACGATGATGAAATGAAGAATGGAATAAAGGCATGCTCTAAGGAGAACACACAAATGAATAATAGTTCTCATAATCACGACTTTGGAAATTACTCATTTTCTGAAATAACTTTCTTCCCCACTGTTTAACCACTGAACTCAGAGCTGCGTCTGCCTTCGTCTCCATCGAAGACCAGGCGCAAAGATGTCGTGGTCAAGCGCCGACCTCCTAACAGCCCTCATCTTCGGATAGGGCTCCGGGGACTCGTCCAGAAGCTGCTCCAAGCTGCCAGCTTCCCAGTCAGCCACACGAGGGGCGTACATTCGCTCCTCGCGAGCGGTCCATGAAGCCGTTGTTGCCTTGGCAACCGCAACGAAGGTCAAGACCATGAGAAGAGCAACCAATTTGGAGTTCATTTCTTCCACCTGATGGCTGAAAAAATAGAAGATTCAAGGAGACATTTGAAAAATCACTTTAAAGTGAATCAAATGGGCCTGCTTTGGCTGGAAGTCATGCCCATTGGTTTAATTGAAGGGCAATCAGTGGAAATCTATGAAAAAGTCAAATGGGAAATGGGAAAGCAACAAAGATTTTGGGCAGATACCTACGGAACTTGTCAAAAAATTGCCACTCGTTATACCTAGCATTACTTTTTACGGATAATGAACTTTAAAAACAAGTTCCTATGTATAAAATGCAAAACAGGCATGGTTGACGGCAGTTGAGTTTTTCTCTGCATTTTCACCAATTAATTAACTTCGTGGAAAGCCATGTAGCATCTGGTAAACATAAGGTTGTTTAAGACTTTCGGGAAGAATGAATAATCTGCTTAAGTTAGGCTAATGACTTCTACCGAAATGGAATTTGGATGGATAGTGAGAAAACCGAAAAGATAAAATGCCTTCTAATGAAAACAAGTGGCATAGTCTGCCCTTTATCAATAAGAATACCCCAATACATAACCACGAAGTAATCAGATATCAATACTACAGAATATTTCTTATTCAGTTTCGAATCTTTTAATATACTTCTTGGAATGTGAAATACATGAACGGATCACGATCGTGTGATGATCATTAAAAATTTGCTCTAGCAATTGTGGACTGTCCTTCTTTTTAAGATGCAATTGCAGAATTTACCATAAAAGAATGAAGACACTTGAGCAACTTTTACAAAAACTTACTTCTTAGGGGAAGATCCAATAGACTTCAAAAGAATCACTTTGATAATTCGAAACAGAGAAGGCATATTGGTAAATAAGTTATAAGCAGTTCACGTTTAGAACCCATAATTATACAAGCAAACTTGAATAGCTATAAAGTCCGAGAGGAGGGCAAAAGTGTCGAAACCTACCCTACAACTGAAAAAGTGATAATGAGAAGGTCTGGCCAACTTTCTTCCATCTTCGCCTGATCCCAACAGGTCCGTCATCCATTGGCTGGATTCACCTTCACAGACAAACAGGAGCCAATCAAATACACGGAACCTACTTAATATAGAGCACACATTGGCTGGTGCCTTTTAATTTCATTGGCCGTTTCCGGTAGCGTTAGACAGCTTAATGTCTATTATTCTCTTTAACTGAGGGGTTTTCGAATCGATTGCTACTAAGAGCATGTTTGTTGTAGATATGAACAAGTGTTTTTCACCTTTAAAGAGGAACATTTGTCAACGGTAATTAATTGTTTTAAAATTTTGAAGATTGCTTGGTTGATAGAAAACATTTCAATTATCACTTAATTTCTCCCTTCGATTATTGAGTTCTCACCTTTACTTACTTCAACCAAAATGTCTATTGCAAAGCCTTGTTCAAATATGCACACTTGTTTACCTGAATCAAATTCAGTGTTGGCGATGAGGATAAAACACATTCGTATAAATGTAAAAATTCGAGAATTCATTCAGAATCCTGAAATGGTCATCTCATATTGTATATATTTGGCTGATTCATGAGTGAAAAGTTTACTACAATGTAGATGCATACCCCTCGCCTACTTGTTCTAATCGACTACACTACACGTCAATATTTGGAAACCCTTAGCAGGAATTCACAAGTACCTTTAACGCGAGCTTTCAAGTGTCCTACTGAGGTTTAGATTATTGTGGATGTAAGTGAGGAATGGTGGAATCACTCTTGATTTTGTGAGATGATCAATGGAATATTTCAGTGCCATTTGCCAAAAGATAGGAAGGATAGAACAAACACACTCTCAGTTTACACATCCACATTCCCATAAATGCCAAATAGAAAATCACACATTGCATGGGTCTTATTTGAGGCAAAAATCCTGAAGACCCATAATTTGTTCTCACTATGCCTGCAGTGAAGTATCGAATGGTTTTCGATACGGTCTTTCCATATATCCAGTCATTTATTTCAATTTCTAAGCAAAATTACTACGAATTTGCATTCTTTGCCTAAAAATTAATTCACGATTTAGTGACCCATCAAATGGAACGCTGGTGAATTGTTTGATGATTTCCTCTTGAATATACCGTTCTCTAACAAATATTTTGAAGTTTCAACAACTGAAGGTCGTGGATCCTCCCACCGTTCAGGAAGCAACGGAGAATGGCAGGTAGTCTTATTAGGTGGGGAGATTGCCTTACATTAGAATCTTAAAAAGTGATAGTGAACAGGAGCCAGTCAAGTGCACGAATTTTTCTAGTCAGGAGCACACCGAGGCTGACAACTTTCCATTCCATTGGTCATTTTCGACAGCGCGAAATAGATTTTCAAAATAGGTTTTTAGTGGGTTTTTCATTGAAGAATAGATTGTTGTTAAGATATTCTAGATGGTCGTATTTGTAACCACTTTCCGTTTTAATGCATTGTATTTGTATCAAGGGTTAATTAATAACTAAATTTTTGATAACTGTTTCATTGGTAATTTTTGCATACGGCATAGGTATTGTGGCCTTTAATAATCAAAGCCAATTGAGTCCCTCGTTCTCAGCTTAAAATTGGAGAGCTGTCCATGATCCACTTCAATTTCCCACACTTTCTGCATTTCTTGCATTAGACGTAGATTTATTCATTCGCTACATCTACTTATAGCGTTGCAGCGAATATCAGAATTAGGATTTTATTTCAAACTTATCGCCAATTGTTGATGCTAATTTGATTGTCTACGCATTTCTGCTTCGTTAATGAAATTTTAGAAAATTTTATTCTTTGAAAGAATTGCACTTTATATTTTTTATTAAGCGGATCAATTAATTACCTAGTAACAAGCAAAATAGCAATATTGTTTCTGCTACCTAATAGACTAATCCCATCTATTTAAAGATTTTCCTCACTGACAATCAAGCTTTTATGTGAATAGCATTTCAATGCTACTAGAGAATCGTTTATTGTATTTTCCCATCTTAGGTAATTCCAAAATGGACTATTTATATGTTCCTTTTTCTTGCCTTTTAATTTTGCGCATCAGTGAATAAAAATCCATTTATCTTTTCAGAAAATGCATAAACTTATTTTCAAATCATGGAAAAGATGGCTAAAATATTACCTTTGTAACTTTTAATACAAAACTGGTTTATTTAATTTAAGCCTTGTGATTTACATTTTGCAACCGAAAATAAGGGGTTGATGTATGAATCTACGACTCCTTGAGATGCCTTCGGCTGCTAAACACTTCAGAGTCTGGGAATTTATACCAATTTGAATTGTGTGCTTTTCTCAATACGTACAGCATAGGATAGTATTCGAAGATTTGATATTGAAATGAGTACTAGTCTCTCTACTTTATTGTCCCGAAGGCGCCAGTGCTCTTCTGATTTTTCGATTTTTGTGCAACCAAAAACTATCGGTATATTGTCAGTCCATTAAAATAGCCTGCATAATTTTTGTATTTGTTTAATGAAAATTTTCTTAAGATTCTATAATGTAAGAAATACTCGATTTGAAAATCATTTGTGTGAATTTGTGCTAAAATGTGATCTGGATCTCCTTTGAAAGTCGTGTTCAGCTGTAGAGGAAAACGCTGAGAATATTAATTATACTTCTCAGGTACTTTATCTCTGCTAAAATTCAATGAGATAGCCACACCGTTCGTAGTAACACTTCAGTAGTCTTCAATTAAGATCATAGGCACGTCAACGGCTCAGCCGAACTCTTATCTAGTATTGAGATTAAAACATCCACCCTTCATCGCAAAACGTCGAGTCAGAAATGAGGTGAAAATTTTCTGTAAATGGGAACAATTTTCACTCACTAGGGGCCTAAATAGGGACTTGAATGGTTAATTATGAATGACTCTTTGCATTGAAATTATATTCTTATTTAAATATACAGGTTAACAACAACCTACAAATTCTCACGGCATCGATTGTCCGGTTTTTAAAATTCAGTCTAAAGATAAGCGATCAAGGGCTGACGTTATTCACAACTGTTCTTGAGATCACTGGAGCCGACTTTTATCTGAAGCACAACAGATTTGCTATGTTATAAGCTTATTGGATGCACTTTATTTCCATTTTGGTGGGAAAACAGTTGTGCTTAGCAGAACACCATCCTACAAACTTGTGGCTTAAAAACAATTCCCTTAAAGGGAAATCTGCTCATTTGTGACAGAGCTGCCCCCAAATTCTCATTTTGCCAAAAAATTATTATTAATATGGGTCAAAATTGGCACAACACAGTTAACTCAATCAGATAGTTTGAATTAGTCTTTGCATTTTTGAGAGTGCACGTTATCGAGATGTTTGAAATTTAACAAAACTTGAAACAGTCGTCTGTCGTTTATGCTACTATAATGAATGCCTAATTTTACTTAGAAAAATGAGAATATATCGATCTCAATTGTGTTTTATCAGTAAAATCTATGAAGACACTCCACAAAAACCGCGTCCGCTTCATATAACAGTTTTAATTGTTCCCACATACGAGACTGGCTAAAATTAACTGTTTTTGTAAATTATTCAAACATTTTTTTCCAAAGAATAAGGCCGAACAGATAGTTATAAGTTAATGTGTTCAAGATATTTATAAATCTTATGCAGTGTTATACATGAAGAAGAATTATTTATGCATTTCAGCTTTTCAGTTGCCATTTAAACTATTACTATTACAACAGAGCCACATGATAGTCTCCCTAAGCCCTTTTAAAGGCTTTTCCTCCATGTTGGCTTTCCAGGTTATTTTAGAAAACACTTTAATGGACGGTCTACAGTTGCTCAGGATAGATTTGACAGCCTCATCAGGGAAAATAAAATGTTGTTTTAACTTATGGAATTTGATAGATATAAAAGAAATGAAGTGGATAAGGAAATCACATCATCAGTCTGGCGCAAATAGGAACGCTGAGTAAGTTTATTTAACAATAGAATAGGGTCGTCTCAGAAACTATTGCATAATGTACATATATGGGCTTGTGCTGCACTAGCACCACGGCGACTGCGGACTTTCTCGACAAGCTAATCAGGACTCAATAGTCGTTTCTCAGCGATTTAAGTCACGGGTAGTTCCTCGGTGGCCATGCATTGGGAAGACTGATTAGCTCACAGGCATTTTCGACTCTAGCCTGAGGTTTGACAGGGAGGATAGCCTTTGTAACGCATTTATGAGTCGAAGCGAGGGTTTTCATTTTTCAATGCGCTGTACGAGCGCATCCTGTTTAGTTTCTTTCAGCCGCCACCTCGTAGTCTTCATTGCAACTCTTCTCTTTTTGCCTCTAGATTGTTTTTATCACACCGCTCAGGGGTCATTGAACTTTAGTCTCCTTTTAAGATGGTGATCGTCGAGAATCATTGTATATGGAGAGACCTTCAACAACACAGTCGTTAATTAATTCATTAGCAATATTTATATACTATTACATATAAACCGTAATTAAAGGTGGCCTGCAAAACATGAGTTTGAAAATTTTGAAAGAGGTCAATGGCAATTCGTTATCAGAAATCACTGCCTGCCTTCGAATAAAAGGAAATAGGCATTAATTTGGACATCCTTTAGGCCTAATTCCTATAAACTAAAAAATTAAGAATACCAACCCAACAATCTCTTTGCTATGTCATTGCTCTGGTGATTTTTCACGTGTATTCCAATTTGTCAAAAGTACATATTCAAGTATACACTATACACATAAATTTCTTTAAAAAATTGCAAATAGAACGTCAAGTTCAAAACAGCTAGGTGTCTTCGGGAAATCTTAATCACGTAAGAGCTTTATACGCCCAATAAAGTCCCTTAGAAGAAAATGTAATTTTGCATTAGCTTCTCAACGGCCTTGCAATTAAAAAATGGTGACTACTTTCGAAACCACATCTGTGGAAAAAATGGGATGCCTTAATGTGACGACTGTATTTCTTTTACATTTCTCTCAACATTGCAGGTTTCATTGTGAGGCTGTGACACCATTCAACGGCTCCTCCCTTCACTTTGACTCTTCCTAAATTTGATACTCAGTCGTATTAAAAACCTCTGTGTTTGAATTGTTGCAGCGAGAGGCGCAGCTATTAGACTTATGAAGTCTACCTCCATGTACGTGCAAGGGCGGATACTCTGCTTTCATCAACCATTACCAAACGGAGAGCGGAAGCAAAACATTCGTGACACGAGCTCTTCCCCTTATATCGCTTTGATGAAAATCCTTCATTGAAAGCACCATCGTAGATTGTATTACTATGCTGTAATGTCACTCAAGGGGAGCAAGAGACCCTCGGTTGTCCACTTAGGTACCTACTCAGGTTTTTGGGCCTTGACCATCTTCCTCCTTAATAAAGTTCTTTCTTTATTGAATTTTTCTTCCTGCCGCTAAAGTTGGTCACAAACCCCTTGCATACCATTTAGGATTAAATAACATATTTAAATTATAATTAACATTTTAATTCATCAGATTAAAAATGAATTGAATAGTCCTTAATATCATCCGTGCAACTATCCCTTCTCTTGTATTAGCCCTATCATTCATTTCTTAAAGTATTAATATGAAATAAACAAGATGAATCACTCATTAATAGAGAAAATTCAAGGCCCACGCTGATGTAGGCTGCGACGGACACTGGGCAAGCGTGGCCGGGTTGGTCTCTATCCTATCCTCGTTGTGTTCGAACCAGTCCTCTAGAGGCATCGAGATAGGAGGGGAATGACGACTAGACGATCGTATAAACCTCCATTAGTTCAACAAATGGCTTCGGCTGTATGGAGCTTGGTCCAGCTCGATACCAAACATGAGTTGAGATTTGAATATTCGCTACCAATTCGCACCCTCTTCCTTACCATTTGCCTTCCTGTCTCTTGCGTGAGATTAGCGAATAATACTACTACTTTTTGATGAAAAAGCTTTTGCAATTGATTTGTAAGAAAAGAGAACAAAGCTTGTTTCCGTCATTTACCCGCCATCTTGGCAATAGCTACATTTTTTTACTCTATTACAATGCGGATTCGTTAACTAGGTTTCGTAGTCTCTTCCCAGTAGGACATTAGTGGTTTTCAAACAGGGTGTGGTTTGAGATTATCTCCAAAAGGATCTTTCTTACTAAGCAACAGGCTCTCTCATACTACCAAACAGTACTGGTGTGTATAAAGATAAATATCGGGAGTTAAGACAGAGCATAAGAACTATGAGCAGGCGAATAGGCTAGAACTGCTTGGGAAATACCGAAATTTGATTAATGGAGATGGAAAATAACGGCTCAGGAGATGTGCGTGGGGCAAAAAACATGCGTCGCCACTTTCCGAGCGCTTGTAAGAGTCGCTGGCCAAAGTTTTACCGCCACTATCATCATTCTTAGAAAGGTGCCAAGGTGTTTTGTCATGTTATTGTCACCTGAAATCACCATTTGAACTCTATGGTAAAGCTAAAACAGTCGGATCACTTTACAATCTTTAAAATCGACTATCATATTATTTGTTACCTGAATTTCACATTTTCCCAAATCATAATTGTGGACTTTTAATCTTTTTACTTGTGAATCTTAATTCCCTGGCATTTCACGCATTACGCCACCGATTGCCACGTCATTTCCTTCTAAGCTTCCGAAAATTCGCAGGTCCTCTTTACATTCGAAGTGTCACTTACTCGCCTTTTGCTGTCTAAACTGCAAGAATGTCTTGGGGTTGTCCCTTCCCAAAATCAAGATTCTTCGACTTGTTCCCCCTTCCGTCGAAACATTCCTCTTTATCGTCTTAAGTACGCATAGCGATGCTGGATTAATCGCTGTTGTCAAAAAGTTCTTCGACAGATCTGTGAGTAAACGAATTTACGTTGACCACAGTTGTCAACTATATTCTTTCTACACCATGTAATCCATTGTGACGCCTGTGGACTCCACTGAAGGAAAAATTTGAACAAGAGACTATTAAACTTTCAGAAGGATTATTTCTTTCATTCCCCAATCACCACTAAGCCTAACTATTTTTACATTCTATAATATTTAGCTGAATTAGGTTTAAGCCAAAGAATTGGGAATTGAAGTGTCAAAATCCTACTATACGAGTAAGGGAGTGTATTTCTATTTCAACTGAATGAGGTTTCCTGCAATGTTAGCATGACTGAGTTGCACTAAGGGATTTGGTGCTGGAAGCCTGATGCCTTCCTTGATATATTGCTTGCCTCCCTAATCTCATATTTCTTACCCCTTTGCCTCGTGTTTATTTTCCTGAAAGTACGCTGTGTTCTCTACGAAATTGACAGTTTGTCAGAAAACCACATTTATTTCGATGGAATTCAGTAGACAAGAAAATCATACTATTTGCAGAATTTTACCAAGAAGAACCGCTTCTATTAGCGTCTACTTGATCATCAGTCTGGTACAAACCAAAATGAGGATGAAGCAAACAGATTTTGCCCTTTCTAAGAATCTCCTTAAAACTCCTTTAATTCTATCATCGATTAATGGGAGATGTGATATTGGCGGAAGGACGATTAGTATTTTTTCGACAGCACACAAACATGTATAGTGGCCCATCAGTTTGTGATGTGAGGAAATCAGTGTAGGCCTAACTTGAGAAAGTTTGCCTTATCGATCATTGAAATCACCAAAAATTTTTGCCATCTGATACAATTTGGACGTTTAGTAAGAAGAATTTCTCTTAAATGGATATTAATCAATTGTTCACAAAATGTCCTAAAGTGTTCAAGTGCTACATAGAATTTATGCCTCCATGTTGTCCAAAAATATTCCTCGAATTCGGATTATTTGGAAATAATTAGCGGGCGTCAACTGAGATTACGTGATTGTCACCCAGACTTTTATTCTGAAGAATAGTATCCAAATACAATCGTGCTTTCCTCATTGCTTCCTTAGAAGTTCAAGTACAGTTCCCAAATATTTAATGTTTGCATTCACTCTACTACTAATACAAGAAAATGGACGATGCAATTTAAAGTCATTTCAAGAGTTGGTCTAAGACGTTAATAATTGGCCAATGGTTCTTGATATATCCAGCTGAGTATATTCCATGGTGAAATCAATCCCCGGAAAAATGAACTCTAAATATAAGGCACGAGGTTTCGATCAAATAAGTACATCATTTATTAAATCTCTGTATGTATACTAGTATGTGTTTTAAATAACCACTCGTGAAATGGACAATTCGCACGATAGAAGGTACAGGTATTTCAAAACGTGAAATATAAAACCCTTGAATTAGTGTCCACTATGCCATGTAATTATACATATCTTACGTGCTGTTTCAAATTTTTTCTTTAATCTTTATTTTGTTTGTTCTTTCATTCGACGGCCAATTCTTATTACTTAGTGCCTAGCACTCATTTCCAGTTACCGGAGTTATTCTAAATTATTACTTCTTTAATTTCGTTTTCTATTATATTCTTACCTTAATATTTACCTTTTTTACGTAGCTTTTCTCCTCGTGGGATGGGGTCCTATTTCAGGCCCCCTCCTAACCAAAATTGGCATCCTCAGGTTCAGCAATTCCCTCCGTCTTCAAGTTATAGGGGCCCACCTCCACCCATGTGCTACCGCACCCCCAGTCCCTATAGTCAAATACCGAATCCAGGAAGCCCCTACTCTCCCTTCTATTTAACCCCCTCGCAATGTTCATCTGGAAGTTTCTCCCCAACCTTATCCAAACCTCCTCAGGGGTATGCGGGATCCTCTACACCTCGGTCCACCAATCGAAACCGACGGAGGAGTGTGCTAAGTTGGAAGGAAAGAGCCTTAGCAGATCCCTGGGAAGGTGTGCTACCAGTTCAGGTTCCAGAAGGCGGTGATAGACTGGTATCTGATGCAGCAAAACAACGACACACTGTACTCTTTACTCCACTGCAGCAGCAAAACGCCACTAATTTTTAGTGCTGTGAGTGCTTTTACGTTCTTCAGAAATCACATATAAAGCAATATACCTTGTTTGCAGGTCAATTTTTCCCATCTTGATTTAACTAATTAATCCGTGTATTTAATAGTTACCGCTGCTTTGTCATTTGGCGATTGCCTGCAAGTGAGGTACCTTAGACTAATACCCAGGAATAGGCCTTTCGTGTTGGCTTGAACCAAACACTGAATTCAAAGTTATCTTTATCCCAGCTGAATAGTTGCTGTGCTGAAAGATGTATTCACGTTGGTTGAAGTTCGGTGTCCTCAAATAAAACATTTCGGATTAAAATCGACAGACCCATTATTGTTGACTTTCTCGATCGGCTGAGTCATTTTAGAGCGTAAATTCACCCGGAACTTTTCCCCTTCATCTGGGTTGGAAGGCAGATATTCACTTCCATATCGTAACACTTTGTCCCTTCCGTTCACCCTCGCAAGGTTCGATCTCGTTGTTATCGTATTGAGGCACCTCAAAGTAGTTATTACCTGCATTTCTTATCTCGCCTAAACGGCATCAACCTGCTGCCTTCCAGAGAATTTAATTGGGAACTTAATTTTTCCTTCCTAGATGATGAAATTGCATTTCACTACTAGACTTAATTAGGTAGTATAGTAAATTAGATTCCACCATGGGCGTTGCAGTCGTATCGCCTTTGTTTTTTTATGTTTCTTTGTTCAGACGTCTTATAAAAGCTCCCTCGTTTCAATGACTACTTTTAAATACCACAATACAAATCGGTAGTCTGGGTGGGACTGACTTTGGCGCTCTTATTGCCTATTTCGCAATTGTTTTTGCTGTCGGGATTAAAAAATAGTCATCTCGTCGTAATGGGGGCTCTGTGAAGGGTTACTTTTTGACTGGCCGATCGATGCAGTGGATACCGGTACTGAAATGCATTTTTCACTATTCTTGTTAAGGTGGGAGCCTCGTTGTTTGTAAGTAGAATCGGCTCTGGACATTTCATTGGCTTGGTCGGCTCTGGGGCCTCCATTGGGATCGCCATAGTAGCCTTTGAGTTCCATATGGGATGTAACTTGCAAAAGATTGCTCTCTAGGCCTCTTTTGCTCTTGCTGTTCCGAGGTGGCTCTTCCTAACCTGTCTACATCGTCTCAGGGGTGGGTTGCCCTTTCATCGATTTTCCGATTGATACAGATTGTCACCGTTCCCGAATACCTGAGGAAGCGCTTGGGTGGACAAAGAATCCGTGTCTACTTAGCTATGATTGCGCTTATGATGCACATATTTACCATAATTTCTGTGATGTCTTGTGGTTTCCATTTCAAGTGTTTTGTACACGGACCTCTACGCAGATGAAATGTTCATTTAGCAAGCTATACAGATTTCCATCTATCTAGCACTTATTTTGTTGCTTGTTATGTCAGCTGTTTTCACAATTATGGGTGGCTTAACTGCTGTTATATGGACCGATTTCGCCCAAACTGTGATCATACTGATATTAACTTGACTTAGCATTGCATTTAACGGGAGGATTTGAATCAGTGTTTCGCGGTTACTTCAGTACGATCCCGAATAACACAAGGGCATATCAAAGTACTCCTTTCAAGCCCACAAATATGGATTTGAATGTGCTTCGAACGGATCTCTACGGCAGGCCCTTTGATAGAGATAGGATTTTGAAAATGGCCCAATTTGGTGCCGAAAATGAGGGAATATACGCAGAATGCCAAATACCACGCAGGGATGCTATGAACTTCTTTAAATCTATCGATAGCAGTGAACTCCCCTGGACTGGAGCTGTTCTCGGTTTAACAGCCAATGCAGTGTGGTATTGGTGCACGAAGCAGATTTTTATCGGTTTTTAGTCATATAAAACACTCAATAGGTCATAGACCAACGAACCTTGGCCGCAAAGAAACTTTCCCATGCCAAAAGTGGTATTATTTTTGCTTCGTTACTCAAAATTCTCCCCCTATGGCTCATGGTAGTTCCTGGCATGATCGCGCGGGTTCTGTTTGCATTAAAGCCAAAGCCATTCCTTAACGCCATAGACACTGTGACTTGTGATTCTGTTCCCATGTACCAAAAGGTATGCGGTAAGGCTCTTGGCTGCTCAGATATCGCCTATCCCTCACTGGTCCTCAACGTCCTTCCCTCCGGAGCCAGGACGTGATGGTGCCGCTGGTGTCTAGTTTGACTAGCATTTTCAACTCATCGCCAACATTACTTACCGTCGACATTTAGCAACTGATTCGACCACAGTAAAGATGCGGAGCTCATGACGTAAGCAGGTAGGTACGATAAGTGCATCAGTTGTTAATCGTTTCTACAGAGTCGGTGTAATCATTCTGGTTGGTGATGGAATTGCATGGATTCCGGTGATACAACTAAACGATGAATTATTTGATTACATCTGGTCAATAACGGGATACCTGGCTCCTCCAATATGCGCCGTCTACGTACTGGCTGTCTTCTGGAAAAGAACTAATTAAATAGTTTATTAAATGCTTTTTTCAATGTATATGTTTCTTCTAATAGGCATGCTTTTCAGCTTTTATAATCGGTCTGATTATTGAATTGGTCAGATTCGGTTGGGAGTTGGCCTATAGCGAAGTTCCATGTGGTGAAATTCCAATCGATCCACCGCATTACCTCCACTTCTCAATTATTTTATTTGTTATCCTATTTTTGTGGGTATTGCAGTCACTCCTACCTCCTATATATGTGAGTAGCAGTCTTACTAATAACTTTAATACTCTAAATTCTGATGTAATTCCAATCAGACACTTCGTCTCGTATTTTCGGAAATTAACGTTACATTTGATTCCATTTTGGATGGGCCAATTCTGAAAATAGTTTCTCGGGAAGAAAAGGAGCGATAGGTAGAAGGTAGGAGTCAGTCTAGGCCTCGACATACTGATTCAGGATCTTCCACTGCCAGAAAATTGATTGAATGTGCACTCTAACTTGCTTGTCCGTGTGACCGAATTCTTCCCGTGATACGAGCTTCGTTAGATAATCGATCTATTGAGTTGACAAAGAACAACCTTTTAGAGGGATTTCAGCTTAACGGAATGCAGCCTTTGTATTTTTAGAAGGAGGTAGTGAACAAGTGACCCACTCAGAGCGGCGGAAGGTATTGAATTGGTTCTATGGAATCGGAAAGATGCAAGATAAACGGGAACCAGTATGTACGAATGAAGAGGCAGAGGCCTTCATGCTCGAAATTGAACGTTGAAGCAGGATAGAGGTAAGCATTAAAGGCAAAGTCCCTACGTCAATCGGAATTGGCTACACCCATTCACCGCCTTCTTTACGTGGAACATCGACTAACTGATTCACCACAGGTAGTAGTAGTAGTATTTGGGAATTAATAAGGCCAACATTTGATTACTTCATATTAACTCGCTCAATATTTTGCCAATTACCAAGTTGTAAACCAAATTGAAAGTGGTTTTCTTGACTGCATTTTCCAAACCACGGTAGCAGACTACTGTTAGCAAGTACCGATTTCAAAACTTATGTGGGAAGGGAATAGTTCGGATAGATACTTGTAACCGGTGCCACTTTTTCTTGAGACATTCCCTATATACTTTAGCAATGATTGATACTGCGAATTCTCAAACGACTTCCAATCATTGCTAGTCTATTTGAAGTCTTAATCACATAAGCTGGTTGCTTCACTTTGTATTGTAGTAAAGTTTAAGTAAGTTATGGGAACTGTGAATCCACTTGTGTTAACTGAGAAGTGAATGACCAATTCATTCCGAGAGCTTATGTAAGTCTCTTCTGTTCAAGAGAAGGGTCTTAGTAGTTTATACGTTCATTGACGCACCACAAGGTGGTATTATACTGCGTATGATCAAGAAATACTTTATACTGGATACTTAAGGTTGCTTATAGGGCTGTAAACACTCGCAAAGTAATCGGAAAGCGTGACTTTTGGTAATTGTGTTAGTGTAGCCCATAGAGGGGCTAAATGCCATCTGCTCTTATGCAAAGAAGGCTGTATAGCTATTAGGCGTGGAGGCAATTCGTACCTGAAAATGAATCCGCATTAATACTAGTTTGGAACTTAAGATTTAATTGCAGATTGAGAGCGTAACTTGATAGTCATATGCAAATAATTTCTCGTGAAATTGCAGCACTAGTTAGGACAAGAGGTCTAATTAACCACCATGAAGAGTACACCTTGGTAGCTCACATTCTATCGACAAAAGAGAAATTTAAAAATGTTATATACATAAATGGAGATTTTCATGGTAAGTCTCTGTTGCTTACAATCCCATTACAATAAGCGCAATGAGAAAGAGATATGAGTGTAAATAATAGGGAGCCGGGAATAGAAAGACATTTTTTGGGTCTTAAAATAGACCCAAGAGTCAACTTCCAGTTAGTACTACTCGCCGTTGCCCAAACGGCAAGCAGATAGGTCATGCTGGTGGACAACTCAAACTGCTAGTTTCAGGTATATTTCCATCCAGTTTGACTAGCCTGCCTACCCTAGCTGTGCTCTATCCTATCCACATGTTGCTAAATAAATGATCACGTGGAATGAAAAGGATCGAAATAAATGAGGCGAATTAAAGCACCAGTCATTTAGAGTATTCTCCGCAGAACAGACCTTTTGGAATTCATATCATAATATAGAGCAGTTGGAGAATCCACAACAAAGTGATTAATTTTGTGCAAACGGACATCTTACTCCAGTCTATACAACAAATATCTACTTCATTTGACCGACCATTATGCAGAAGACAAGCACGTTGACATGGTTGAAAAATTTAATAATTGCTCAGGTGCAATTACTCATAATTATAACCAATATATGGTTACAGTCACTATAATCAAGCACAAACTTCTCAATATAAAATTGAATATAAAATATTTGGCTTTATATAATTTAAAATAGTAGCATTAGTATAAACATCCAAGGTCACATTTTGCTCAAAAGTCAGGTACACGATTTTGAGTTTCGGTATACGAAATGGCCGGTCTCTTGGAGGATGTCAAGGAATTATTTGGTACTGATAACTTATATGAGGTACTTGGATGTGAGAAAAATAGCACTCGCGCTGAGAGTAAGCTCTATTTTGTTGTCAATTGTGCAGTTAAAAAAGCCTTCTATAAGTGCTCTCTTAAGTATCATCCCGACCGCCACACTAAAGAAAACAAGAAGTTGGCTACAAAAAAGTTCCAGGTTCTTTCAAAGGCTTTTTCCATCTTATCCGATACAGAAACCAGAGCTGCTTACGACGAGACAGGTAATCCATTCTGTTTGTAACACTCAAATACCAGGTATCGTTGGTGAATCGTTCTCGGAGAGGACTTTCAAGGATTGGGTTGACTATTTCAACCTAATTTTTCCGAAATTTACTACAGAGGACTATGAAAAACACAAAAAGAAATACATCGGCAGTGAAGAGGAGAAGAATGATATCGCAAAGTTTTATAATCGATTCTGTGGTGATATGGACATGATTATGGAGTGTGTTATGTTTGCTGATGTGTTCGATGAGGGACGCTATCGGACCATTATCCAAGGTCTTATCGATGATAAAACGGTTGAGCCGTACGATGCATTTGTAAATGAACCGGCCAAGAAACGAGCCAGTCGGTTGAAGCGGACTCAGAAGGAAAGACGTGAGTTTGAGCGCGACTCGAAGAAGCGAAAAGCCTCGGGAAAGGAAGAAAGCTCAATGGATTCACTGATTCTTGCTATCCAAGCCAACAGGGAAGCGCAGATGAAGGCTATGGACAATTTGGTCGATAATCTTGCAACCAAATACTGCCAACCTCGAAAGAGGCGACAAAAGAGCACACGTGGAAAGGAATAAGCCATGCGCATTTTGTAGGTAAATTGGTGTATTTTAAAGTAGTAAAAAGCACTATCCACCACAAGTCAGCCAAAGTACTTTCTTGCCAGCTGCTGTGTTCTTCGGTGAAACGCGTCGGACTTGATTTTTTCATTAAATTCGAAAAATGGATTGAGAGATAGCTAAAAGGTAGAATACAAAAAGTAATACCTACCCGAACGTAGGCTTCGTATACGTCTTGGAAGAACTGTCGAATTTTATCTTCGTTTGGTTCCGTGTGCATAAAAATGAATCTAAGGCGTGTAAGTAGTTAAGGAAATATGCCGAAAAAATAAAGTTATACAAAAAGCGCCAACGTATTAGAAAATGGATATCCGAAGGGGTGATAAATGCCGAGACAAGCCAGTCATTAAATTTATCGACAATTTTTAGATATGTTGAAGGTGAAGCCCACATACTGTCGTGAATCATGTCGAGAGATGCGTGAGCAATGAACTGGTTGAGGTACCTAAAATCAGACTGGAATTTTAATGAGAGATAGGTATGAGGCGTGGTTTGCATTACCTTCTGGTCAGGTGTATCCTCGATTGTCCCGTGAAGGAATTCATAGATGGGGTTATCGTCGTGTCCAACGATCACAAAGTAGTAGGATCCTCGCATGAGTTCACTACAGTAAATCAGGGAATGAGGAAAATCCGCGAAAATTCAGACACGAGCCAGATATGACTAGAAATGTCCTTAAACGTAAGATGTGAAAATTTTAAGGGGCTGTGATTTATGTAGGGTGATCGAGAAGTGTCGTAGGAGCATCTAAAGGAGCTTATTATACGCGGAATGACTTGATGAGCAGATTGCAATAGCACGAACATCACAGAGTAAAAAACGCATGAGCCCCAAAATAGGACTCTGCCTTAACGAAATGCAGCCCATTTAAGGATTAATCATTGTACGAGAATATATAGGTTGCGAGAGAGCTTTACGGAAATGTCGACCACCTTAAGCCACTTACGTAAGTAGGAAAATTTCTAGTTTTGCGGTGGTTAATAAGCAGCGCAAAACTTTTTGCTCAGAAAAACAATTATGATAACAATATTTTTATTTAAAATAAAAATGTATTTTAAATTTAGACAGTACTTAGTTATTTTGAATATTGGGCATCTTTAGAAGTGTACTCTGACCTTGACAACGTATGTGAGGAGGACCACACGTGTTTTCATATGTATGTTTGTGACGATTTTCTACGCCTGTATTTCTATTTTCCACCGTGAATAGTTTCTGCTTTTAATATCAATTTTATTAAGGTTGAAGCTTTTAAAATGCTTTTGTTTTATTTCTAGCCTAATTTTGAGCAAAAAATGAGTTTTGGTCCAGATGACTCTGGTGTCCTCGAGTTCAAGACGGCTGAGGAAGCCTCTCAGTATCTCGAAGAGCTGGGTCCTAAGTTTAAATACGGCTGCAGACGTGAAGGAAATCCTGTTCGTAAGGAATCTATTAACGGCTTATCTTCCATAATACGTTTGAAGCCGTTTTTGATTGTGGTTTGTAGTATGCCATTCCTTAGCTCGGTGGTACGCCAGCTACAAGTCCGAATATGCTAAATCAGAAGAAGTCTTCCATGAAAACTGCTTCAAACGCAAATTCTCGGAAAGCTGCAGTAGCTACGCGTACTATAAAATGTTTGGGGCTCCAGGAATCAAACGCGACGTGACACAGGCCGTGCAGGCGCTCAAGTTTGGCTGTCACGAGGGCGAAAGTACCCAGTGCTGCCAGGTAGGAGTGAGGAATCTTTCTAGAATTCATAAATCGTCCGCACCACGCATTTAAGTATTAGTGATCTCGCATTGGTTGATTCTGTACAGATCCATAAACTATTCCTTCCACTGTCACTTAAAAACCTCTCTTAGTACCTATATCGTTTAGACTGGTATTGGTAAGTCCCGTTTTATTTATTTCTGTGGTTGGTCGATGCATCTCATAGTTAAGCTATCACCCTTTCTTCTTTTCCTTGCGGATTAAATATTTTAGTTGTTTTGTTGAATAGCACAATTTGGTCAGTAGTCAAATTTATTTCGATTTTTAGTTTATTTTATTTAAACGTTTATCTTTTTATGTAAAGTAGTAGTACTCTCAAACCCTCCTTCCCCGTGGGATTCTTGCCGCAGTGAGCTTTATGCGGTCCAAGTCACACCCCACTGATCCTGGGCTCTGTAGAAGTCGGCTATTCCTCACAGAAGTTTTTCTTGGCTCTGTATATCCATTGTATAGCTCAGCCTACTGACTGAAGCATACGTGGTTATTTTATATTTCCAGAGAGCTGGTGAACTCCTACTAGAGGGCGCCATCGACCACAAAGAGCACTCGGTGCAGGAGGCCATCGACTTGTTCACGCGAGGTTGCGACCGCGGTCTGCCGGCAAGCTGCTTCTACCTGGGCGGGGTGCGCCACCGCCAGGCGGCCCTCGAGGCGGCTGGACGGCCGTCGTCGGCGCGCGTGGCGGAGCTACGCCGCTCCGCGGTGGCGGCATGGGTGCGCGCCTGCGAGCTCGGCGGGCACGTACTGGCCTGCCGCAACGCCGCTCGCGCCTTCCGCCTAGGCGCCGTCGTCCCCAGGGACGAGGCCAAGGCGGCCGCCTTTGACGCTCTGGCCAACGAAGCCAGTCTGGAGTAAACCCTCCTCCTAGGCAACTTTCGTGATTTTATAGCTCTTCAGATTTAATAAACTTGTATGTGTTCATTATCGGTCGTTGGAGGGCCTAATTACCACAAGGATTAACCATTGTATGAATGCATTTTCTCTCTGTGTTTAAGCTTTCTTAGCTCTAGCTCCCAATTCTAAACGATCCGTTTTCCACATTTAAATAAATAGAACTTAAAACGTGACATCTGACTTAAAACGCCGCATTTCTTCTTTTGGTATTTTTCTCATTGCTTCATTGGTAGTCCTTTGATCGATGAGTTCCTTTCAGTGATGTTGTTCCCGAATTTTAATGAAAACGCAATTTTGCTGCTGATGCGTCAAGATAAAAAGCTTTGTTGACTTATTCTGTCTTGCCTCTGTTTAGTCATTAAACACAGACCGAAGAATCCGAAATGTCGCTTTTCATTTTAAGAGCTTTCTAGAAGATCTGAATTTTATCTTCGGAGGTTCGTTAAGACACAACGGTAGAGTAGCGTACATTTATTTTTAAGCAGTCACTTAAATGAAGTTCCACTGAGCAGCCTCACCAACTGGTCGCCAAATGCCCGATTCAATGTGCAAGTGGTGCTTCTGGAGCACTGCAAGTCGGTTTGTTTTTGGCTAGGGTTTCTGAGGGACCGTAAATTTAAAGTAGTCTGATCTCTCATGGCCACTGGTGGCTTCGTTGATGTATCGCCGTTGGCAGGAGTGAGCTGACTACATATATTCCACAGGCTCAGTCTCTGCTAACGTCTCCTTTCTTAAAAATCAGCCCAAAGCTTGGTGTCGATAAATGTGTGTACTGTCATCTTTCAGATTGATGACCACCTGGCCCTGGTCAAATCAATATGTGCTCTCTGCCTTTTGTTGTTAAACTGATTTTCTCATATTTGAGAGGATACTGTATCTAGGATTTTGACGAACAATCGATCGCCTGACCCTCTTTACGAGAGACCGTCTTCCGCTCACGTCCCATTCCCACTAGGAAGGTCTGCTTTCCACACTCAGGTATTGCTTTCAGCACCGTTTTTTGCAACCAAACATGCTTAACCTGTGTCATCAGCGGGAACCGTCGACCAACTGCGCTGTAAAAAAACACCCGAAACACCAAAGCAAGTATTTCTTTTTATTCCAAATACCAGCAACAGGGAAGCTTATTTAATAAGGAAATGCTGAAGAGCTCAGAGAAAATACGGAAGAAACTGCATGCGGAATTGTCCAATCGCATTCACAAGGTGAGGACGTTCGCTGCAGGAACTTGCCAAGGTTCCTTGCAGAGTCTGCAAAAACATACAAGCATTATAAATTGGTCAATGGAAGGTGGTGAAGGAAACCAAGTTGCCTGCCTGGTTGCAGCCAAATTGAAGGCAGGAGGACCACAGACTAGACACAAAATATCACCACGATCGACTTTTACGCAGTTTTCGACATAACGGGACGATTTGGAGTCTCCTAGGCGACCAAAAGTTACGTTTGAGTCGTCATTCGATGACACCATAGTCTCCTCACTGTCACTCAACCAATAGTCAACCCGCAACCTAAAGTGGGAAGAATAGGCTAAGAAGCACATAACCCCAGAACAGTACAATTCCATACTGCTATCAACATTTCAGGAGCTTTCAGGGTGCCAAAGTATCTCATGAGAACTTTTTCAAAATTGAAAATTTCGAGGCAAATCGAAACTACTTACCGGTGGTTGGATGAAGCTGCAGCTAACCGCTCACGATAAATAACATCATCAACTTTTGAATTGAACCAAAGTAAAAAGAACTTGGTTTTTGGCAATTTGTCAAGGTTATTAATCACGAAATGATCGATCAGGTATAGGAATGGAGTCACGCCACTGCCACCACAGACCATGCAAATGGCTCCCCAGGGTTCGACCTTATCACTTTCGAATACCGACGGTTTGAAAAGCACACGCGGACTGAAGCGACATTGAGGTAGACTGATCTTGAGCTTGACACCTGAGAGAAGGAAGAGAAAAGGGCAATCAAGTGACGATCCGTGCCGAGATCAGTATACCTGCAACAACTCAAAGCCCAGTTCACCGACTCCTGGTACCAAACACAGCTGTATACTCACCGTTCCCAAACTATGACCATCAGCTGTGCTAAGAATATTACTGACCCTACCCCTTTCATTCCTTCGACGGTAATTTCGTAGACAAGACCACCTAAAATCAGTGCTGCTACCCAAGGGGCGCACGCACCCCCAGTTGTTCGGTCACATCACTACCCGGACGCCGGGGCGATAGTCGCTTTCTCCCATAGTAAGTGTAGTCCCTCTGCCATTTTGCATTTGGTCACATCATCGCTATTGAGAAATTACAACCAGTCCGGCTTCCGCTTTTATAGGCTGTGCCTGAGTCAGTCATCAGAAAATGCCCAATAATTACCACTTAATATTTTTTGATGAAGACACGACAGACCTGCTTTCACTTCATCCAGAAGTTTGGAAACACGACCGTCTGGATATACCTTGACAAGTAGGTCCACTTTCGAAGTGTTTGATTCACCGGTTAACATGCCAGTTGGGGTATAAGGTCTGACTTGAGAATCAGCGTCTTTCACCGCCACAAAGATGTGACTCAATGGGGCTATCGGTAAGTGGGCTTGGTCACTAGGCACCACAACTCGGATGTGCTGGTAGGACGAGGGACCAACACGTCCAGAAGACTCCACTGCACACTCCAAGAATTCGTCTAAAGAGGAGGATAGAAATTTACCAACGACCAATCGATCTCACCCGGTGGAGAAAGGCCCGGAATCTTGACCAATTCATCTCGAATGACACTGCCAATAGCGCTGTACTGCTTCCTTGGAGTGGTTTCCTCAGTGTTCATCAAATCCATAATGACGAGAGGATTCTTCGTGCCACTCCAGCAATCCGGCTCAAATCGAATGCAGTTCAAATTTGGCTTCAGTTGTGGAATTAGTTCTACGTATGAGTAAAACACAAAGGAGAGCCAACGTGCTTATTTTGAATAAGTAGTATTCATCATCCAGTAAAACGCTGATTTGTAGAATTGTGCGATGCGACTCCTGGGCATCGGGTTTCGCTGTTGCGACTAAGTTATAGGACGGAATCGGTGATGATAGCGGTTTTCGCAGGTCAATTTTGAGAAAGACACGCGAGTCTTGAGTAGATGATTCCCAGTCCCACCTTTAGGTAGTAAAAAATAATTCAAAGTAGCAGATATCTTCATTTTTCATATCAATCAAGTTTTTCGATCAAAAAGCTACAGCAAATTAAATCTGAAGGTAAAAATGCTAACCAAACAGACTCGAATAGCATAAAATCTCACGAATGCCCCTTCTTGATGAAGCCAAAATAAACCAATCACGGATATCATAGAAATATAAAGGGATTATGAATGGCTTTTAGGGTAACTACCAAATTAGGGAAACTGTGCTGACTATAAAACGAAAAACAACTTACTTGGGTTTGGATATTACCCGCATCGCTTGCAAGGGCCTTGAGATCGTTAAAGTATTCATTGTCGGAGTGAGAACTAAGTGAAGCAAAACGAGAAAAAAATACTTTGACAACCGAAAGCAATTAAAGGCAGACTCAGACATACAATTCGGAATGACTTTTGGCCGAGAAGAGGCCACGAGTTGACCCTTTTTAAGACGAGATATCATCTTTAAACTAATGTACGCATGAGCCTACAAGAAGAAAGCAAACTTAAAAATCCAACAAAAAGTAGCATACAGATTTTGGGCAAAACATTGAACATAAATGTTCAGCAATAACACTTGCAAGGAACTATCGTACTTATGCCTCAGACTCACTGGAACTAACAATAAGTGCGATTGTTTAAGCAACGTAAAGATGCACGAACCTTCAAAAGGTCTACAGCGACTCAGGGTAAAAAATGTGAGAATGAAATAGCAGTGGGTGTTTCTGAGCCATCGATTCGGATATCTAATTGAAATTAGTGCACCCAAAAACGAATAGGCAACATGAGCAAGATACACGAAAAGTAAGCTATAACACACTTGCGATTTCTACTGCGAAACATATTAATTAAAGAGACGACGAACCTGGACGGCGAAGTCATAAAGCAAAATTCGATTAACCAGGGCGAAGGAATAGGAGTGGGGAATAAAGGGTAATTTAAAAACACAAACGTTTGATGAGTTTTTAAAGAAAACCTTGTACTAATACAACAAAATACTTTCAGCAAAAAGCACATTTCAACGGGCATAGTCATCATAATCTAAAAACGTGGTGGAGCATGTGCCCATCCTGATTCAGGATTGGAACGTATATCACGGGGTTTAGAGTCATATTGGGCTAGTTGAGATCGATGTTAAGGTAAATTACAACTTTACACTTTCTAACAAATGGAGAAAGTGGAGTGTGAAATATACATTAAGCTACAATGCCAGTCGAACTAATTTATTATGGCGCGACTCAAGACTTTTATGCAAAACCATCAAATCGAGACAAATGAATAAGTTATAAACAAAAGCAAATCGTATGTCCTACTACAAATGGGACATAATTATCAATGTATAAAATGACAAAAAATTACCCGACGAAAAGGCTCCGTTGCATCCATTCCAGCGTACTGAGCGATTAAATTATAACCGCCGGGATGGTACTCTGCAAACGGGGTTACATCGTACACCTCGGCTAAAATTGGTACGACTATACATTAAAACGGCGAACCCAACATTCCACTTCACTAATTCTATGGGGCATTACCTTTGGAACCATTTTGCAAGGCTATCCACATGCTCTCCCTCGTGTTATGAGCAGCCAGCTCTTCGGGAGAAATGAGACGGTTTTCTGGTTGCAAAGCTTGATATTCAGCACTTTTGACATAGGAATTCCAGAAACCGATGCCCCTGCCAAAAAAGTATTTGCGGAATAATTCTCTCCACTTATGCTATAGATATTTGTGGCAGATGGGTTTAAATCCACTTAACAAGACACTCGGAAAGGTTCCTACATGGTTCTCCCTTTTGGAGCCTCGAATTCAGGTGAATTGGTGCAAATTTGAGGTATTTTCTTTTCAGAATTCATCGCAACCTGCCAAAGGAAACCAAAGTTATCAGCGTATATTACAAGGTAACTTTGATTCCAAAGTGATCCAATGCATGAAATCTACACATAACTGATTTAAACGGACCATACATATTCTAGTGGAAGAAGCCCCAACCGAGGCCAGTGAAACTGTCAAATTATTCGCGACTTAATCTAAAGGCTATCATTCATATTAACTATTCCTCAGTATTAAGTTTCGATTAACATAATAATATCAGATAAATGAGTATTTTTTCTACAATTTATTTTAATTTAATTATTTGCCAATGAATGCTCCGGTATTCTCACTTATTACCATTATCAACATCGCAATTTATGAAAACTGTCAAAAATTATTTCACAAGCCCACAAGCATTTGGATTTAATTATACACTTTAAGGACTTGTAATTATTGTGTTGCAAGAAAGTGATACCTTAACTAAGTGGTAAATTGCACTGATGTGACTATTTTTCAATTCACAAATTCCAATAACTTTGATAAAGGGATTACTTCACTCAACTTTCAGAACGAGCAGTTGTTTTGTCATGGGCTAAGCTTTTCAAGTCTGGTATTTGATTTCATACTATTTATTTGATTTCCAACTGAATAGGATTTTTGTCTTTTATTATGTAGCGGAATGCTACAGACAACGAACTATCTCTATGACAGTAAGTAACTATCCTATTTCGTCCAGTGTGTGCACCAAGAGGTGAGAAGGCCAAATGTGTGTAGGTGTTTTTCCCTAGAGTGCAACGACCGTGTGTTTTACAGGTTGCGTCTAGTTTCGGCTATCCAGGAATCGACCCTTGGTTGGTTGCGGCTTGTCTGATTGATGGAGGGACAAGGTATTCGCGTGCGCGAATGGCTCAGTGGGCGGCCATTTTGCTGGGCTGAACGAGTTCCTATTGGACAGCTTAATTGATGCAACCTTACGCCACAGCTGTGCCTATACAATTACACGTGACCCTCCAATTTTCAGACGGTGTCGTTACCAGAATATTCTTTTCTCTTTTTCCTTCTTACATGCATGCTTACTAGCGATTTTTCGGTTTTACTAATTTAGATCTATTAATTGTTGGCTCTAATAGATCATGGGCTAAATTGTTTAGGAAACTTTAGCAAATATTAATTTGTAAGAAGATTTTGAGGTGTTACAAGTGGTTTTAATTTAGAGCGTCTGATCATATGCTGGCGATTTTTTATTTCAGTCCAGCAGAATGTGCACAACGTAGATAATTTTCGAATATGCTGAAGTTGCCTATATGTGTATACCTACTCACTAAGGCCTAAATTAGTTTCTCAAGCAGTAATGCTTCCTAAGCATTTGTACACAGTCAATTTACTCACATTTGCAGGGCTCATTGTCAAACTATGATGTACTGAATCAGTATTGCGTTTTCAATACCCAAAAGTATTACCACATTACTTTGGATGCAAAGACAGTATTCAGTTTGCTAGAAAGCTGATAAATTTTCACAGTCGTGCCATTTACGAAGCCGGAAGAAAGGCCTGAACGGTAAATAATGAAAACGACTTCCCCATTTAGCTTCAAAATGGTGCTTGCACGTACTGGAGAGTCAGTTGTGGTTTTCGCTATTTCTGGTTATACTATAATGACTTTCCAGCATTAAATTCTAGTGGTTTTCACAGTGTTTTTTTACATTTGATGTCTCCACAACTCCCTTCAGAACATGTGGGTTTCATTTAGCTGGAAATTTACATACGGGAATCACGAATGAAATGGTAATTAGGTTATAAAAGTCACCCTAGGACACATTCAGCAGTCTTTGAGGGAGCAAATAAAGTAAATTCTTAAGAAATTCGTAAATTTAGATGACAAACTGAGCTCTTTAATGTCAGAGACAAATGACAATTAGATGGTTTTTCAATCGATTTAAAAACCGATTTACCGTGGGATATAGACAGAGTTCGATTGAGACAGTTGATAACACTCATGCCAAATAACCATTTGAAAATATTAATGCTCCTTCCTTTGATAAATAGTTTAGTTGCAAGTACAGAGAAGACTTAAATGCGTACACTTGCAATTAATTGCAATGAAGCCGAAGGCCCCATGCTAGATATATTACAAGATCACAAAGTGTCTCAATGAGAAGCAGATTCATTTGGTTTCTTCCAGTGTGATCGATTTTGAAGAAAAAGTATGTTATGACTAATTCATTTTTTACTTTTACAGATTTAAATCTACGGAAACCCAAAAATTCCAATCACATGTTATGATTTCTAGAACCTCATATTCTCTACAAAGAATCGAGACTCTCTTAATCTATGAAAACCACTAAGCAGACATTTCTCTCAGTAATTCTGTCCCACCCACAAAACCAAGAAATCAGTGCAGCTTTTATGAAAAATTGACAGGGGGATAGCTTCGAGAACCCTACACCCTTCGCTCCTTGAAAGGGGTGTTTCAAGGTGTGTCTGAAAAGTGCTCTGAGGAGTCCGTATGATTGCTCACATGCTCCACCCTTTCAAGTAGGTGAAACTTCAAAGCTTCGAGTTATGACCACTCTGATTGGATACCGGAGTGTATATGAGACTAGCACCGAGGCCTCTGTGGTCATGTTAACCAAATAGCAACAACAAAATGGCTTTCAAGCTGCTTTCGATCCTGGTCTGTGTAGCAGTTCTGGCGAAGGCCGATATCCACGATGACTTTCCCCAGTGGGATCGAATTCACTGGTTGATTGAAAGCACGGATAAGATAGAACTTAAGTGCGAACATCCTCAGT
The DNA here is from genome assembly GCA_030710315.1 of Anomotaenia brevis. NCBI lineage: Eukaryota > Metazoa > Platyhelminthes > Cestoda > Cyclophyllidea > Dilepididae > Anomotaenia > Anomotaenia brevis. The sequence continues at coordinate 1,113,375 of JAUOZQ010000007.1, read as the reverse complement.
ACTTTCCATTCAACTCCTTGGACAGTATGCTAAACGTGCAATGGATCCTACCTGAGCACACCTCCTACATGCATATCCTACCGAACACATCCAATGAGGGATGGCGGGTGTTGGGTAAACAGCAGAAGTACGCCCTTATGATCGACAAGAACGGGATGAACGTCCCCGAAGCCGTAGACGGCCAGTATGTGTGTGCAGCCCTGGCGAAAGCAGACCCAAATGCGACCGACAACAAAGTACTCTCTTGGTACTACCTCCGATGGGGTGTCGGGCTGTACTCCCACGTCCCAGCCATGAAATCTGGGTCCATCGCTCATAAGTACTACTGGTGCTTCACCTACGCCTGGGTGACGCTTCTGGTGACGGTAGTCATTATGGTTTTGTTCGCCGCTACTGTGCATTTCCGCTACAAGGGTGGGCCGACGGAAATCGAGGAAGAGTCCGAGGTAGACAGTGTCACGCTGACGGAGAACGCGAAAGACCTCTCAACATCGCTGGAGAAGAAGGACGACAGCAACTTTAGAGTATAAAAGTGCACATTATTTTTTGTAAAATTTCCCCACTTCGAGCATAAATCCATTCCAGTTGCCCCTTCATCCTCATGTATATTTTGCCCTTCCACGTCACGTAAAATACACCATTGTGCTGAAAGGACGCTATCTTGTCTTTTGGGATTGGCATCTGACGTTGCAGCAATTAATGAGATATATTCAATAGTTTTTGAGCTGGGAGTAAATAAAGCAAAAATCTAAAATAAGTTAAAAGGATCTGAACATTGGGTAAAAACTGTAGCGAAATTGAATAATAAGTATGTCTTCTTAATTAAATGAGGAATATATAATCAAGTACTTCAGGATTTATTGTCAAACGCCAAAGTAGCCAAATGACCACTCGATACATTTTAGTTAACTGCTATCAGTCCAATGTCGATAATTTGGATTTGCTGAAAAAATGGTTAACACGAAGTTGTATCGGAATTTATAGATTATCATTGAAACTAAAGAGCGGAAACTGAATGAAGGAGGCTGGATTTTGGTTTTTATCCAAAAAATTTTGCGCCAAAATGGAGCCTTACCTATAAGTGCATTTTTACGATACTGGTGTAAGGTTTCAGCTTACTCAGAAAAATGCATTGCACTGAGTTACACCAAACTGTAAAAATGAAGACTCAATGAACAATTAAGCGTAATCGTAAAGTGTTCACTTCTTGTAACCAAATTACCGATATGATCAAAATGAAAGTGGTAAAGTTGAACAAGTATACCGTTTTTCTGAAACAAAAAATTATCTCAAAGCTAGTTTATGATTCTTTTCAATACCACAAATGTGTATCCTTTCTCAGTCACCTGAAAGCTACTACTCACAGCAATTTCATTGGAGACAGATATTAAGATAATTGTTGTGAAAATTTCAAATGATGCCTTTATTTGCAAACAATTCTTATTTCATTTAAATGACAAATGCAAAAATAATGCAGCCAATGCAAAATGAGAGAACTCTTTGTGGGGGAAGGGTTCGGAAGTGAAATCGGTAGGGGGAGGTGAGGGGGGGGGGTATGTGAATTTACAAGACACTGCGGTCGTCGTCATCGCGCTTGAAGTCACCAGACAGTTGCTTTTTGGCCATGGAGACGGTGACACTGACTATGTCGGAATCATCTTCATCCTCCTGTGAGAGCTCGGGCCCACCCTTGTAGCGGAAATGCACAGTAGCGGCGAACAAAACCATAATGACTACCGTCACCAGAAGCGTCACCCAGGCGTAGGTGAAGCACCAGTAGTACTTATGAGCGATGGACCCAGATTTCATGGCTGGGACGTGGGAGTACAGCCCGACACCCCATCGGAGGTAGTACCAGGAGTAAATATCGCCAGTCCCATCTGTATTAACTGTTGCCAAGGCCGCACAAACATACTGACCGTTCACAGACTCGGGCACATTCATACTGCTCTTGGTGATAATTAATTCGTAGGTCTCGTTTGACACCGTCCATCCTTCATTAGACTGACCTGCTTTCAAGTGTCGGTACGATGTGGGTCGTGGCAGAATCCATTGGACATTGTGCATTTTATTTTTATCGTTGAAGGGATAGTACTCTGGATGTGAGCATTGTAGTGTTATAACATCATCACTGGGGACTACCCATGGGATGGGATCCCATTGGGGGAAATCCGGATGCTCCTTACCACTTGCTAACACTGCTGCGCTGATTGCAAGAAGGAAGAATCGAAGGCAGGAGTTGAAAGCCATGAGGAGCATTGGTTGCAAGAAAACCAGATGTTCAAGCAAGGGCTGAGGAGCGGTGGATATGCAGATAAGGCACAAGTGGGCTCCTTTTATAGCCACTCTCTGCGAATGGCATTCGCATTCATTGAAGTGAGTAGCTCTCAAGTAGAGGCGAACTGACGCACTGAGCCTAGCCCTAAGTACTCCTTGACACACTCGACTCCAATGCCTTTCTAGTAGTCCCCTAGGCAATGCTTTTGTGGCTAGCAAAGAATCGTCCAATCGTTTACAACTACCCGTTTAAATCCCGATTCCAAAGAACAGCTTAAGCTGGCGAATGCTTATTTCTATTGAGAATTTTTCCAAGGCATGATCATCAGCGGTAGTTTGGAAACTGGGTATTTTACTAATATATTGGTTGCTTACGATTCTCATAAGGGTCAGAAGTTTATTTTAAGCACGATTTGCAAAAAGAAGGAATTACTAGTGGTCAATAAATGTGGCTTTTAGAGAATCTTAAAACTAGTGAATGGTAGGTATGCTTTAATCTAGAGGTAGTGTAAATAAGGCAATACGGGACCCTCAAAAAAAGTAATAAGTCCCAAACCTAAGCGTTTTGAATCACTCGGAAGTAATTCTTTACTCAGGAAATTAATCACCTCCTAAACACAGGTTCGTACGTGTTATGTCCTTAATCATTGAGATTAATAAACGGAAATATATTTTTATCTCACAAACTTAAACAATATTCCATTAGTAAGTTTAGGAACCTATTAGCTATTCATCTCTGAATTCGGTTAATTTTGTTAGCTGAAACATGACTTCAAAAAGATGAATCCTCAAATACATTCCTTTTTTTTCATCAAGAGCTATCCCATTCTCCTTGGGCGAAGTCCACTTTGAGGTTTCCCACCAGAAGTAATAGAAAGCGAAAATAAATAAACATTGTTAGGAAAAAAACAAATCCAAAACCGGATAGAGGATAGGACAAAGAGCTTAATGCACTCATTGTGCTGGAAGACCTTTTAAGTGACACAATTAAAGACAAACTATACCAGAACAAAACATATTAAGAGGCAGATCGTTATTCCAGGAGCTTAGGTAGATGGTATTAGGTGATCCCATCTGTGAAGGGTCAGTCAGAAGGGGAATAGAGCGGGGAACAAACCAGACTACTAATGATCGATAGTCGCACGTTGAGGATAGGTTTAGTCTGCCTTCGTTTTTGGATCTATGAATGAAAAGGTAAATACGGTGCGTCGTTGAGCTGTGCATCCTGCTACTAAAAAATAACCCAAATTAAAGATATTTTTCGTGCTTCACAAGAAAACAATTTCAGTCACGTGAAATTTAAGAAAAAATTAAGTTGTACAAATTCAAAGTTATTTTTCATTCTTATCAAGCCTTGGCTTCAAAACTAGGCTCAAAGTAAAACGTTTTCGCACCAGACATCTATGAGGTTATGAAATTGCCATTTTTAACCCCTGCGAGTTGTTGACTAATGAAAAAAACTGGATTAATAGAATTGGGATTCAACTAGAAAGGGCAGGAGTCATATTGATTATAAGTTAGTAGATTAAATCAATTCACCACCAAAAGAGATTGGGACGGAGCACAGACTTTGGTGCAGCGTGGCAAGGCTCGTGGCCAGGTGTTTGTGCGCACTTTGGCCATGTTCGGTGTGTATGACGTTATGATAACATGGATGATGAGTCGTCAAGCTCGTTCAAGGTGTGTAACTGATTTTGCGCCAGCCAAAATTGAATCAAGAATACTGTAGCGGTTTGAGTACCTGGAATAACACGGTTTCGCTACCAGAGAGAGAGAGAGGTGTGTGAACTGGAACGTTTTTTGACCGCGTATGAAAACGAGGGGCGTACTCAAATGGCTTTATGAGGTAAAGGAACAGGGACGAAATGACTTCGACCTGGTTTGGCGACAAGGCAATCCGGTAACTAGATTGGGAACGGCTTTTGTACACCTGAGAAAGTAATTATTGATCAAGTTGTAAAACCCGCCAATATGGCGTCATGCCGCCACAATACCAAAAAAATAATTTCATCCTGATTTCTAACTGGGAGTTAAAATGGTCAGTCATGAATTCGGCAGTCCCAGATAATGGTTGGTTTGTAAGAATTTTGATAGATATCAAGGAAATGCAAAATCTAGGAGGTATTCTCAAGAAACGCTTTAATTATTCGTTTGATTGACTGGATTTTCGTGATACTGTTTTGCTCCGGAGAACCCAATCATACATTAAAGTAATCCATCAGTCAATTCAAGTTGAATATTTGGCCACTGGTGCAGTCGTAAAAACTGGCTGATAGGTGTGGCAAGTGGCCGAATCCTGCCGCTGCCATTCATATAGCCTACTAAGTAGTTGCCCTTGCTATTGAGGGCTTAAATTCAGTGATTAGAAATTTTTTTTGAGTAACCTAAATTCAACCGCAGCTCCTGCAAAACTTTCTTGGAGGAGGTTTTCTGCGATGCAAGCCAGTCAGATCTATATTTATTGCTTTCTTCTAGCAAGAGCCGCTCCGTAGACCCCATTGTAATTCGACAGTTTATGCCATAATGGTTATAGGGTTTAGGGGACATCATTAAGCATTGGGCTTATAATAATGGCCTGCGCGAATCATCATTGCAATACTCTGCTTTCTCCTTCTTTCACAAACATGGAGCATGGATGACTGGAACCCACTTGACGACGAATCGAGGAAAAGCTTGCGTCACGACGTTGGACCAAGTTGGCCACAGCAAAGTGGGGATCATAGTCGCTGCTCCATACAACATTTGAACACAGTGAAAAAATCTAACATAAAAGGATACCACCAGGCCGTGACTGGAAAAGTTAGTGACGTTGCAGATTGCTCTCCCACAGAGTAAATTTAATTTTTAACCTTTATCATGAAACCTGTATTCATTGAAGACGTTCACTACTACACGTGCCAGTGACGCGGAGATGAACCTCTTGGAAAACTCAAACATGGCTGTGAGCCAACTTTGCACGACAACAACAGTACCTTATCGCCTGGTTCCCTTAAAACTCCCTCCCAGATCTAAACTCGCCCATGGAGTATTGCGTGCTACTAGTATTGAAAAAAGCCCCTGTTAGTCGACGACAGAATTAACGCAGCATTCGACTAGACCCTTTCCTTCATCCGAAGGTGTAAAATCACCCTGCATGCTACAGACCCCGTTTGGCACTGGATTGAGGCTGTTGTAGACACTAGTGCCGGTGGGTTTTTTGTGTACAATTCTTTAATAATACTTAACTGTCCTTGTCTATCAGATTCCTCTTTGAGCTCCAAAATTTCTCAGTTACAAATCACCTTTCTTTGATTTTATTTCTACCCAACGTCCTGTTGTATTCTGATCAGGGTTCTAAATGAGATCACATCTATATTCATTGTTTAATCTTCTTGAATATACACTCCCAAAGCATCATCATATTTAAAACGAAACTTTTCTAACATAGGCGTGGTGTTTATTCCATTCAAAATCAAACCTTGCTCTCCGGCACAGATTAAAATATATATATACACTTATGATGAACTTGTAAAGAAATTCTCTGCATTTTTAAATAGAAGTGATGAAGGTCTTCTAAAAAACTGGAGAAAGGCTATTTATTTCAAGGAAAATTTTAAGTTTTAAAAAGGAAAATTTGATTATACACAGTATATCTCAAATTTCACTCAAACATATTAGCCCGTGTAAATGACAGAAATTTATAGAAAATTTATGCTACGGCCATAAATTGGAAGATCGTAGGCTATAAATTAAGCTATATATCGATAAAAAAGTTGAGATCCTCTACAAATAGGGTTGGAAAAGTGTTCAGCCAGGACACGCATTTCTGTTCTGAGTTCAGATGTAGTCAGAATTCTTCTCAATGCTGGATGTCCTTAAAGAGGATGAGTTTTTGTTGTCATTGCCCAAACTGGTGCTTTCAGAGTCGAACTCAGATTCCGAGAAGGTGATTTGAGGACCACCCTTGTAGCGGAACTGGATGGTCAAGGAGAAAAGAAGGATGATCACGATGGTCACCAAGGTGGTAACCCATGCGTAAGTGAAGGGCCAGTAGTACCTGCATTACGAGGATCAGATAAGCGGAAGTTAGAACTACGACTACCTGTTAAATGAAATTTTTCAGATGGGAAAACTCACTTTTCACCGATGGTTCCGCTCTTCATGGCTGGGACATTTTCGTAAAGGCCAACGCCCCATTTAAGATAATACCAGGCCACAACCGTCCCATCTGTATTATCAGGATCGATTGAAGCCAAAGCAGCACATGAATAGATGCCGTTCACTGCCTCTGGGACATTTATTTCACTTTTTCTGATTGTGAGTGTGTAGTTGTCGCTTTTATTCCCCACTGACCAACCTTCTGATGATTGTCCCTCACCAAGATGTAGGAAAGCCACACTCTTTGGAAGGATCCAAGTAGCTTTTTTGATTGCGGATGTATTGCTGAATGGATAGTACCGATCCGAATAGCATTTCAACTGAATCTCATTTTCACTCTTCACCACCCATCCCACGTGGTCCCATTGCGGAAACTCATCATGGATATCAGCGTTTACCGTTAAAATAATGGCAGTAACAATGAAGGTAACAGGTTTATGGAGCATTTCTGCGATCTAAACAAGCGAAAATTGTATAATTTATTCTACGCTTTGCAAGTCACTAGGCTATTAAGAGGGCTAACAGATCTCCCACTCACCTGTAAGCTTTGCCCGTCAGTTTCGAATATGAGTTGATCTCCAGTCTGGGGGTGCATTTATAGTCTGATAATGCGGGCTCATGTTGTAAAAAATCTCCCCATAGCATGTGATGCAAATGGGGTTTCTTCTCGAGCCATTCACTGCTCCCGCTTCCGTCATAATATGAGGATGAAATCCTGCGCTGTTTGGAGGTCAGTGATCGTTTTAAGGAGAGTTCTAGTGATCCATAGAATATCCAAAGATTCGAGTGTTGTGAATTGTCCACAATGTCTGACAACAACTCTGTGAAATAACTAACTGAATGCGAAATATTTTCGAATTCTGAAGCCTTTTCCAATATATTCGTTTGAACAGATTATTTGATTGTTTTAACATGAGCGTTATTTGAAAGTATACAGAGTCTAGTTATGGTTAAATAGTTTGTTCGCATGTACGAGAACATAATTCGAAGGTTTATAATTACATTTAAAATCAGCAGTACAATCGTCTCAAACAAAACGTAACTATGAATGACTTATTACGATAACCTAAAAGAAGATCGGTAATTTTATAAAATGAGAACATGTTTTTATGAAATCCTCTACAAGAAACTGGTAAACGCTATGTTAAATTAAACATAGGATCCAATAAAGGTTTTTAAACATGTTATTTGATTTAACTCCGAATCATGTACATAATCTGAAAAGTCTTGAGCTGTTGAATCAAATTATGCCCAGTTATTTCACTTTCGTATCATGGCTAAGTAGTAGAATTTAAAAAATAATCCCCATTTCGCATAATTGTCTATTAATTGGAGTCATGAAGACCATTTGAACTCAAATCAATCAATTTTACCCCCAGTGAGCATGGCTTAACTTATGATTTCTTCTGCTCAAATTATATCGATGTATTGTCTAGCACTAGGCACATCAAAAGCTTTTTACTTCAGTGAAGTTGAGTGACTATCTAGAGTTTTCAGATTGCTCTGTCCAACCGTTTTGAGTTGCCATTAGCATTTGCATGGAGTCAAACATGCCTAGATGTCTAGACAAACAAAGTTCCATTAAATAATGGGAATGAAGAAGGAATAATTGCCTCCTTTTATTAACGAAAGATATTTCCATTCAGTTTAGCAACTTTTGGGTGTTGACTATGCATAGACATCCCATTTTAGGCGCAATTATTGTAAAACTATATTAAAAGCTTAAAAGTGCCGCCCACCTAATAAATAAGGGAAATTGTTATTCAATATTTTCAATCCTAAGACTAACCAAAACAGCCAAATGCCGGTTGTGAGAGAATTGTATTAGTGAAATACGAAATGATGGCTAAGGGAGTGATTTAATGATAGAGGTTTTACCTGTACAGAGATTTAAAAGGTTGGACTTCTAACAAGCAATCGCTAAATCATTTCAAACAAGTTTTGCCCACTAATTAAATATCCCATTCACATTCATAAGGGTAGGTGCATTTTATAGGCTACCAAGGTAGGCTTCAAATTGAACACGCCAACTTGCTTGCGCTGGAAGCAGTTTTAAACAGAACAAGAAACGGTTGTTTAAGCAAAATGTAGGAAATACAAGTAAATCAATTTATAAAAACTGGAACGAATAGCGAATTCGTGTACTAGAAGTAAATAGATCCGTGGTGATTGTGATCTACTGAGGCCACTTCAGCAAACTCTTACTGACAAGGAATATTAATCGTCACTTTCGAAAGTGCATTCGACAGGCATTTATGCACGAATCTTGGGTGTGGCAGCCACGTAAACATGAAACCACTCCCTGGCCCTGCCCCACCCCCCTCACCTCCTGCCACGTCATCCTTTTAGTTGCACAAAAGAGACATCGTGCCTTGCCTACTGGGAAGACATCCCCATCACCTGATTCCTCCTGGCTCCCAAAAAGCGAACTTGGTTTTAATTTACCATCAACTTGTTCGCTAAGACAAACGACATGATGGACACATCGAGGACCCTGATTTTATCAAGAGAAAGCCTCGATTGAGGTATTCCTTCTTTGTCATGCCCTTAAAATAGCGTACTGAAATGATCTCAAATGGCGACCGATTGTCTGATTTTCGAAATTTTATTCTATCTGAACGGTAAAATATAGAGGATTCTACATCATTTCCAGGCATTTTTCTTTTATCTTGCTTATTTCAAACTTACGCTAAATGTTGGCATCTTTTTAAATGTACCCTTCAAACAATGTCGTGTGCTTATGAATCAAAGAAGGGTAGAGGGTTTTTTGACTACTTAAAGGTAAGAACTCCCATGTTGCTGTTCGCCTACAAATCGTTTTAGAGAACACATAGGCATGTTTCAGTAGGACTCTTTCAAGCCAAATTGGTGGGTTTAAATTCAAGGTGACGTAAATATGCTCAAATATGCAACACAAGGGAGTTCTTTACTAGAATAAGAGATTTGCAGCAACAGTCTAGAGTGCAAAAAAAAATTGCGGAGTCATAAGGTGATAAAAAAGGGATAGACGATGACTGAAACACACCGGAATTACGGGAAGGAGTGGCTTGTTTCATGATTATTCAAGAAGGCCATCAGAATGAGGAGGAGATTATGGCCAATGCTCAAAGCTCTCCTTGAAAACGATCTGGTGGCATGAACTCGAAAATTGCAATGCACACCACTACTGGATTACGCTACTACTCATAAAACTTAGCAGGGGTAGACCCCTTTCTACCGCGCCTTAAAGAAGAGTCAGAAAGAGTTGTCATTACTTAACTGACCGATGCACTTCCTTTTATGGGTGGGTGCCGTGGTCGAAAAAACACTAAACGCTGTGGTGCCAGCTGGTCATTAGCAGACTTAATGAGACTTCCTCCCTCATTGGAAATGACCATTTAGCTTCCCATTGTCTCATTCCACTGGAAGGGGTGGATTGCGTCTTAAATAAACACTAGTAACGATTTTTCTGATGAGAACTCTTCGACAGTATTTTAGTTTTATTTTGTAGTCAATTTATTTTTAGTTCATTACATATTGTGATTACCATCAATTTTCTTCTGAAGAGAAATAGATAATTCTCTCAAACACCGGGTTTTACTTATAACCTGATCCTTTTAAGTAATAAGTAACAGGTAGCTCGCAGTAATCAAACCAAACATGTTTTTTTAATTTTTACATCAGATTAAATACAGGCCACTAAGCTGGTATTTTGTACAGCATGGTGAAGAAGTTGATCAACTCTCAGAAGTTAATCATCCCCTTCTCTGGGTCGAATTCAAATCTCTTCTTACGCAATTATAGCAGTCTTTGATCAGCTCAACCCAGAATAAGAGAATACTTGAAAAGTTTAAGCATTTTGATTCGATAACACTTAATTTTTTGTATGCTTATTGAGACGGTATCATTTCAAGCAGATGAAATCCAACATGTCTAGCAATCAAACTAAAATCTCTAGCTTAGGCTCAGAGATTGTATGCCCGCAAAACGGACTGAATCTTAAACTTGGCTAAGATGTCTGATGGTCGATGTACGAGATTTTACTATGGATAATATGCTTACAAGGAAACAACTTAATTCAACAAGTGTTTTAACTAGATCTTGAAGAAAGTTCAAAGGTAATAACTTGACGATTATTGTCGTGACGATGATGTCGCAAGATATCGTGATTGAAAATGTCAAGGTCGAGCAAAACTCAATCGCCAAACAGTTGGGTGTGACGCACGTGATGGCCTGCAATTGTCAGGAGGCTTTTAGAAAGGCGTGAATTTCTGATTTATCGAAGAGAAAATTTCAATAAAAACTAATAATAAAATCAAGTGTTCATCTGTTTTGCTTCACCTTCGCTCAAACTGGTTATCATTAATGGGAAAGTAGCCATTTTAAGGCCAGATTTGCGGATCTAATCATCGTATTATATGTTTACTAGAATGGTGTGATAATAATCAGTACAAAATCTTTGCCTCAGTCAAACTTTCCATTAACAACGGAAATTTAGACACTTAAATGAAGCTGGAAAAGGAACAGTTTTGGGGCGAGAACTATTGATAGAATGCCACATTCGGCCATATGGAGAACCGAAGCAAAATGAATGGGATGCTAGTAAGCATTGGCACAAGAATAGCCTAGTGAACCAGTCGGGAGAAGCCTATGAGTGCCTTTTTTCTGAAGACGGCTGTCACGCTACTCATGGCAGCCAGGAGTCACCTGCCCTCTTTGTAGGTGCAAGCAATCCTGTTGAATGTGTAAAATGACATTTTACTTTTTATCTTCATGAGACGCAAGGCGTTGCCTTATTCCTGTCATAATTGATAAAAATGTTAAAAGGATGTTTCAGCTCATCTGATCGAAAACAACATAGGGACTTAGAGACAACTCTTGAATGCTAATCAGTTGAAGTTATAGCTCAATTTTTTTAACTTTAAAAATTCCAGAGCTCTCTCCCAGATCCTTGCTGCTTAATGAAAGATACTGTTTTATACTAACGTGAATAAATGAAAACCGATTAATGGTGAATGCCAAATACCTGAAAATAAGAAAACAGGAGGAGAAATCCGCTATCATCACTATGTTAATGTAGCGTAATGTGCTAGCTAGATGATATTTTCCAAGGTCGGAAGCAGTCTATAAACAATCTGTGCTTTCCAGGCGAATTTTTTGCTGATTGGTCTGACGGTCATTTGAATACATATCTGTCTAAAACTTCAGAACTTCATTGTCAATTTGTACACCTAGGAATCAAGAGGAGAGACAGGATGTAGAATTTAATTTCCAATTTCTGCTGAATCTAATGGTTATTCATCTAAGAAACTATTATATATACAATCATAGTTCTTAGTAAATAATGAATCGATAAAATGTCATTTCCAAGAATTGCTTTGTGAGAAACCTTCAAAGATATTTAAAAATGTAAAGTAAAATCTGATTTCAATAAAAGTACGAATCATTACTGTGATGCATAATCTGCGAAATAAGCTGCCTTGAGTAGATGTTTTCGCACAGTAAAATGAGTAGTGAAGTTTGATGATGTGGACATTAATGTAGCACAGAAGCAGTTTTGATGTGCCGCTTAGGTAGCATTATGTAGCATCATGCGAGGGGTGGGGTTTCACCAGGACACACCCTCTGACGATTTTCAGGCACCTCACCCTTCGTATTGGTCAAACAGTTTCATTCCCTTACTTAACTTGTAAATTGAGGATCAATATACGGTTCTAATGCATAAACTTAATTCTTATAAATAGCATAACACACTGCTAATGATAACATGGTCTTTTGTCCTGGTTGGTTCTCTTTCTGTTCTTTTCATTTTTTAAACTTTTATTATTATCATCACCAAAGAATTATATCAATTGCTCTCAGTTCTGGGACCCAGTGGTTCGGCTTGCCATCGATTTTCAAATGCAGAAAAAATCACAAGTTATAATAAGTGCAAACGTACCAGAATACTTCACAAGATATTTACCTGGCTTTTAGCTACTTCCAGTCAATTTCACGCAAGTTTCTCTACTGTCCAAACCCCCTAAGAGGAGAAACATAAGAAAAAGAATATTTTGCTGCAAAGTTGAATGTCTTTTTTCTTAAAACTTGAATAAAAACCATCAAGGCCTATTAAGGCACTGAAAAAGTTTGGCGAACACCTGCTCCAACGCAGACTATAGTTCACAAGTGGAATCAGCCTCTTAATGAAGGAAGCCTCTATTTTGAAAACAATCTTCACTCGCTGAGACCAAGAGCCTCAGAAGTCGACAAAGCCACGAGGCCACTCAAACATTAACTGAAACACATCAGGGCATAAATGTTGATCAGATATCTACATCCTATCCCAGACACTTCCTTTGGATCGGCGGTAAAATTTACTATTAATTTTCGTAATTTAGGTGGTGAGGCAGAATCGACAGGACTTTCGTCGAATTGACATTATGGAACGAAATTGAAGCGTTTGGAAATGAAACTTGGATTGGCCAATGTGATCCTGAACCTGTTAAAAGCGGCGAAAGCAATGGCTTCCTACATGTGGATCGAGCTGAAATCTCAAAAGTAAACTTAAAATGTCAAGGCCATTGTTTTTTTGCGTGGATTCAGGGAATGTTTTCAGTTTTGCAAAACTCAAATGACTGAGAAGAAGCAAAATTCAATGCCACTGACTTGAAAAGTACATGAACCATAATGGCAAACATTTGTCCGAAATAAGCACATGTATTTTTGCCATTTTTCGATAAATCTCTAGCGAACCACCCAATTTTTTAAAGCCTACCTCAGATGTCCTATTCTATTTTTATCTCTTTGTCAATTTAATTGAGGGCTTTGCAACGTTGATACTGTTGAATTAATTAGATCCATTTAAGTTGCTAAGAAACAGACAATTTCTTGGCGGTTGGCAGTAAGACCCAAGGAACCAAATTTATAGGCCTTGTGAGCAGGTTCGTGCTATAGCTACTCGCATTTGTGTTTCCTGATACTGGCCCCTATTTATTTTTGACATCCAAAGGTAACTATCTTCAGTATTTTTGGTTTAGGATCTAACATTTTGGCTACGGTGTTTTTGTGCTTAAATTCACAGATTTCGATACCATAACATGGATGGCAAGAACACCTTGAAAGATTGCTTCATCCAACCTCAGCAGCACTGATTTGAAAATTCTATCTTCATTAACCCCCCGAATGCCTGATCAATCACCGAGTTCTTCCAAGCAGATTCGATTTCCACATTTATCATCGTAGGTAAAGATATGCCTAATCCCAGTGAATCGGACTTTTCATAAAATAATCCTTTGACATTTTAGATTCTTTTCATGACAATTTAAGTCACATTTGTCGTCATGGAATTCAGCAATAATGTGATAGTTAACTTATTGCAAGCGTTTGAAATGTCGATTTCACGGTAAAAGCCTTTTTGATCATGAGTTTCAGAAAAGTAATTTATTCAATGCACTTTTGCACATAATTTGTCACGTGCGAATCCCCGTAATTTTTGATCTCCACCCAATTTCAAAAATTACCTCACATGATACCGACGTGCATCACTTGACGTCTTTCCAGAAGTCAGAGGGCGTTGGCTTCTCCTAATCAATCGATCCTGTCACGTGTCACTACTCCTAGTAGGACCTCCTCTATCTATTTAGGGACTTGAATTCCAAGGCTTGCGTGAGTTTTCTTGAGAAGACGATCGAGGTCTCCTTCGTGAAATAAAGCCATTACAGTGTGTTATTTCAAAAGTGTTGATAATGATCTCTTTTATAAAACAGCCAGTGACCCAAAAGTCATTCGAGGAAATCCAGGATTTAGAATCGCTCAATCCATTTGAGCCACTATGGGTTGAGACTCGATGAAGATTCCTGTAATTCTAAGAAAATTATTTGGAAGTGCATGATTTTAGGGAGTCGCAACCTTGAAATCTAGGGACCTATATTCGTTAAATAATGCAAGCTGGTATATCAACGGTCTTGGAAAAATAACTTCGTAGAAGTTTTGTGCATTTTTCGATGACATTTCGACAATTAATCCACCAAAATTCAGGAATTGAGGTGAGCATATCTATCAGAAAGTCGCTGCATCTTTCAGGTGGACTAGACATAACCGATAGCTAAATCACCTAGAACACATTGTATTTTGCTGTCTGAATTGTATTTGCTCGTTGAAGTGCACAAGTAACCCCATTATTAAATTTGTTTTACTATATGAAATGTGCCTAATCTCCCAATCTGCTCCATTTTATGAATTTGTAAATTATCTTCATTAGGTCTAAAAGTAATTGATCTTATTCGTAGCAGCAGATGAAGACAAATTTACCATCTAAGATCAAACGAAGGTCTACGAAAACCCAAGTGAATAGATTAATTGCATCACTTGTCTCTTGGCAATATGTTAAGGCTAGCTCTACGTGGCTTATGTGGTTTGTTTAGGGTTATTGTGTGAATGCAGTAAATTCATCAAAAGAGGTGTTTATAGCGGCAGATAGTAGGAGTTGATTGCTCCCTGTAAACGATAACATTTTTGCAGAAGTTCTGCTACCAAACATATAACAAACTACCATAAGTACACTCTGCATAGAAAAGGGCGCCGCCTGTGTCAGTGTCTGATATATGTCTACGTCTAGCCTACACACGGCGGCTCTAACTAACCAGCATTCACCTCTTCTACTCCTTTTGTCAGTTCTCTAAGCTGAACAAAGGCACTCAGAAAGACACTAGTCACCAAGGCAGCAGACGAGATTGTGTGTGTGCTAACTCATTCGCTAGCCGTCGACTCACGAGGGTGTTTTCCTAATGTCATTTGAGCCGATGCCAAGGCTAATGGGTGTGGCAGAGATCTGCCAATTGAGCCACGCCCTTGTGACTAGAGGCCTCAAAAGCACTACCCCACTTCAACCACACCCGACGTCTATTTAATGCAAAAAGGAGAAGTCTGTGATTTCTTGATTCCTAAGGCCTCTCAAATGGGCTGAGGAAGTTTTTGGTCACCAGTGACCGAGCTGAATCAAGACGATTAATTATAAGCACAATAACCCCGTGCAGTGAAATTAATCACATCCAACACGAGTCTATTCGAGTCGTTATGCCACATTCCTAGTTTAACCTCTAGAATCTAATTGCCTTGCAATAAGTGGTTCGCTTTGTATTCCAGTTTCATAAATAAAATTCGTGATTATGGCCTCTGCATAGAGTTAACAGTGGTTAATTTAGCATTAATTCGGTGATTTTATCACTTAAAAATCGATATTTTTCGATCTCACCTCAAAGGGAATCATTTTGCCCTTGCTTTCAAAAGTTCTTTCAATCAAAATGTCTGTTTTCTGACCGCTATAGAAGACAAGGATAAGCATTGATTTGGCTGGTTACTTTTGCTTTTTCAGTAAAAGACTTTGTAGCAAATTTGAAATGAAACTTTATTGTTTAATTGGAACTCCCGATTTTCGCTCAGTAAATTCATCCCGATGGAGACTTAACCTTGGCGTCTTAAACCATGGCAGGAGTGTGAGCGGGAGAATTGGAGGTGAGATTTATTGAAATGAGTAGTATTTTACCGAGAAGATCACCAACATTGTTGTTGATGAGATTGTAGTACAAGGCTGGACCTACCCCGTGAATTGACTTGGGCCAGGTTAGTGCACTGAGCCCACTTTCAGATGTTCTGGAGTAAATTTATTTGATAACCATTATCTCAGCTGATATTCGAGAATTCGCTTTCATACAGTCAAAACCACTCCCTTTCTATAAATTGGTAAATTCTTGATATAATTTAAACTATTCCAGGTTCAACTGGAATACTGCCACTGTTATCGACGTTTTTAAATAGACTTTATCCCTATCCGTCATTACGAGAGAACACAGGGCGTTCTAATAAAATTTTACAGAATAATGTTTGGCCGTTTTTGGTGTCAAAATGACGAACAAGCGCATGTTTCCTTCTTTGGTCAGCCAAGTTAATTGATAGAATAAAGGTCCACTCCAGTGAAAGTGCTTCAGATTCAGTGACCGGATAGAGTAGTAATATTCTCCAATGAAAGTTATTCGAGCTAAAATGTAACGGAAAAAGAGAAAGTCACTTGTTTGTTGAATGGATTAAATTCGGCTGAATCTCATGGTAACCATTTTTTCCTGGTGAAACTGTAAAATTAATAGTGAACACCTTGTTCATAAGCATGTAAGTGATCACTCAACTTCTCAATATTTAACTCAAGGTGCACTATTATTGATGCAGTCTAAATTTACTCTCGATATAGTGGCAGATTTCCAAATATTGGACAGCTTAATGAAACTATTTCCTTTGTGGTTTTGCATACCTCCGAAGCATCCCATCGAAACCCACCTACTATATTTATCTTCAGCAGAAATCAATATGAAGGCGGAGGCGCTTTGCTGCAATTGGCACTGCCACTGGTCACTGTGGCCCCTCCCAATTTTCAGTGGGATATCAGATGGCCCATTGTACCAAAAAATGCACCTAGTGCCCACTAAGCGTGGCTTCTGATTTCATGGACGATAAAACTTCACTGACACCACAGTTAGCGAAAAGTATTACCTTGTGTGATTATAAAGATTCTGAGATGTGCATATTTTCCAGGCATCATCAGATACTGCTGATTTTAAAACTACTGTTAAAACTATTCATGTATATTAAAATTTTGACTAAAATGACTGCGAATTCAAAATATGATTAAATCGTTACATGACACATAAAAGAAAGTTTAAATTTAAAAGATCTTAGACCTTATTCAAAATGTAAGACCTCTCAGCTGAATGGATACATAAGAGATGGTTTTTAAAGCCAGTGGGCGTACCTAAGTAACTCTAGCAAATTTTCCATCCTAAATTTAGAACTAACAAATGCTCTGTTCGAAATTAATTGAACTGATTGCAGGATCAGTATTAACTTTAATAATTAACTCCAGAGTTTAATTTAAAACTAAATTTAGTTATAAAGAGTCAGCGTACACTTTAAAATTCTTGACCAATCCAGCAATGCTTCATTTAACATCCGGTGCAGTAAAAGAAAGTGTTTTAATTATTTTCCTTGGAATTTGCCATCAGAATATCTACAAGCTATTCTTTCTAAATAGGACGCATATTTCCTCCACCGCTAAAGTTTTATTTATCATTACTTCGCCTGAAATAAGGTTGATTTTTTCTATTTCTCAAACAATCTTTCTATGAAACAAGGTGGTAGTTTAATATTATTTTGCATATTATTTATGCAAATTTACAATAGGTGTATAGTGTAAGACAATATCGTTTAGAAGTATATGAGAACACTGATGTCGAATAGTCTCAGACAACCCTAATAACATTCATCATTAGAGTCTGAAAAGAAAATAATCTCTATCGTTGAGATGCTCACCCCAATGTTGTTGCATCAGGCACTATCGTTGTAACGGAGTGGCAACACTCATAGTACGGTTGGGTGTAACTGTTTTGCACCGATTTTCATACGTTGATCTAATATCTTCGCTACGTAAACGACCCTGAAATTCAGCTCAACAAGAAAACGATGACGATAAGGCGATTGAAATTGCCCAACACAAATTCAGCAAATACCAATGGCTGGAAGCAGAGGAATTTCCCCTTGAAAGAGATTAAAGGGCATTAATATATTAGTATGGACTCTCTAGGCTCCATTAGGAGAATTAATGCTCCTAAAGTCTTCTACCGCAAACACTGGATTTTTATGAGCGTTTGAGAATTCTTATCCGCTCCTCCATTGATTTGTAAATAATCTGAGAATAAACAACATGCCGTTTTCAGGTCAATGGGATATTTAAAACTAGAAATTGACGAAATCATCTCCTTAAATATAGTGTGATTGAAATTTTGAAAATTAGCCAGTCCATTTTTAAACTTACGAAAGTGATTTCTGGTCATAATCTATCATGGATTAAGGCAAAATTGTAAAATTTGATTTTTCCCTTAAACCATTTATAATTTAAGCAACTCATTTATATAAATTTATTAATCCCGTCACGAATATATCAAATTTTATCTACTCAAAATCAGCTTAAAGTCGTCCGTCATCAAATTTGAAGGCGTGCCTAGATTTTCGTCCTCATTGCGTGATTTGGAGGCTTCTGCAAAATAAATCCTTTCATGAAGTATTTTAATTCTGTAAAGTGTTGCCTTTTGTTACTAAAAGGACCTTTAAAAAACATTTTTGTGCTAATATACCATATTACTAAGCACATTTTGGATGTGGCTTAGTCTAAAAGCTTGAAACATCAATGTAATAACGCTGAATCTTGAACCTTAAACTGGCAACTCTACTAATGCAGTATCCTATAGTTGATCAGTGAGCGAAATTTCGGCTAAGGTAGCCAGTATAATCTTTATTTCAAAGACTCTTTAAATCCATTATCTGGCATTTTAGCTAGATAAATTGCACTGTGCCAAACTTTGATTGAATTTCCTACCTACAGGCGTTTTGATTTACCATAATTCTGTTTGACTTCACTTCCATAAACTAGCTATAATGTATTGTCCCTTGAAATATATCTGGTCTCTCAATAGTGCATTTACTGAAAAAGTTTTTAAAGCGAACTTAAGAGACTTATAGATTTCACATATGATTAATATTTGCACATTGGTGGTTAGAATAAGTAGAATGTCCTACTCATCGACTTAAGATTGGAAAACCACTTTAAATCGAAATTCCTTTTTTTTAATTTTCATGTCAAAGTGTTTTTATTCTATCCTTACATTGCATAATTTTAAGATATATCGCTGTTATTTCAATACAAGCAGAGATTCAAGTGTATTAGGTAAAAAATATTTTAATACCGGAATTGAATTATGGAGCCTTATACTTGGGTGTGGTATATCGAAAATGCCATTCTTTTGGCTTCTTGCGTTTAACCTAGACACACCCTGGGATTATTTTCAACAGTTGACAAATTCGGATCCACAAACATTTTAAGACCATCTAATTTGAACTTTACTTACCACCGATTGATGACTAAGACTAAAAGTCTTGATAAACAGACAGAAGCTGATATTCGATGGCATAAATTTTGCAATATGTTCTCCAAAACCCACTTTGTTGTCACTTTCAAAACCAACAATTCAGATGGCCCCACCGAGGAGTGAAATCGACCACTCATCGAAGTTATACCATGAAAATGCCTCTATAAATGCTTTACTCTTCCATGATATCGTTCAAAGTAACTTCAGGTTCTCCAAAAAGGCATTCACTATTTTCAGTCATGCTTCACTGAATCTCACCTATGTGAGTTTGTGTTAATCGTATTCTCGAAAAAATCATGGCATCACTAATTGCATTTTGACTGTACTTATAAATGTTTAAGTAGACTACCATTTTAAATAAGTGCTTAACTACATCGATCAACAAACGAAGTCTAGAAAACAATTAAAAATGAGTAAATAAACTAAGAAGACTTTAATATATTTTCAGTTAAGTTGATTGATGTACATTAGGTACCATATTTCAGTTCGGAGTGCTTAACCATTAGTAAATTCCTGAAACTATCTTTGCTTAATCATTCTTTTATCATGTTTGCAATCAAGCAGGTTTGTTAATATTTATTAGAGACTGATGTTTAGTGAATGCTACTTTCGTTTTTTTTTCATTTTAAACCTGTTATCTCACGTAATCAAATAAATATGTTATTCGAAACCAAGAGAAGCCTTTTATGTTTTTTGGTTGAAAATAAACAGATTCGCCGCATAAAAGCTTTTGGATTTCTCGATAACTGAATAATAGGCTAAGCCATTGAACTTGGTGCCACTTTTGAAGTTGAACAACAATTTCATTGCCCTAAAACTGTTAAAGGAATTTAAAAATCTTCTCCAAAAGCTTATAGAAAATGTCCACGTGAGTAGGTATTTTCTTTTGATTAAGAAGCAATCATAAGTGGTTTTTTTTAAACAAAACCATAAATGGAAAGGATTTATTTCCTAAATCAACCAGCAAATAAATCCGGCTATTTGCATTTATGCCAAATTTTCACTTCATACGTTTAAGCATTTTTGCATTCAGGTCGCTTCATGGTGCTTATCACTCCATCAAAAAGTCGAACCCACCGACCTAGTGTCAAACCTGCGCCTGAGCACTAATTGCCTTCAAATTTTACTAAATATTTATGCACTGTGAAGCTTATAAATCCCTTAGACGTTAGGCTTTAGATTTCGAAAGGAAACCATTTGATGAATGGGCATATAGTTCCAACCCTTAGGTTGGCAATAGCGTATAACTATTCCGATAGAACAAAGGAAAGCAAACCAATACTGTGATATTTTGTCCATATCAGCTGTTTAAAACACGCATGCTTTAAATTCAAAATACTTGGATTTAGTTCGAGTTAACCTGCTAAGAAGGCAATTTACCACGGTTACCTGTTACGTATAAACCTATTAAGCGATATTTTAGTCCCATTAGTGATCGGTCTTATTGGATTTTAATAATAAAATTATTTTCTTGCAGTCTCAGACAGGAGCAACAGTTGCTCATCTTCATGAATGACGGGTGTTAAATTTTCCCTCTTTCTCAAAATATTTATTCCACATATAATTATCGCATGAATCGATTGATACGTAAATAAGGTTTATGCCTACATAGAATTTACTGAAGCCGTACTATAAATATTTAAGCAGCTCCTTAAAAGTTGGACCAAAAACTTAGTAATTAACAGCTTATGGAAGTAACATGCTTTAAAATACTTTTAATAATACTTTCAGTAATATATGCAATGCCATAAAATTTCAGTTTGTAATTAAAAGGGTATTAGATGACATTTTTGAAATTAGCAGAACAGCACTGCGATTCCGCCTGTGACCTTTCACAGAATTTAAATTTGACACTTTTTTGATGTCAACCGTAAAATTCAACATCGAGTTACATTGGTGCATTGTCGAAAAAATTAAAGAGATTAATAGATGTCATTCAAAAATTCTAGTCTAGATCGAAAATGTGATTAATTTCAAACTACTACTAGTTGCTCCTGCTTTGAATTTTCAAAGACAATGGAATAACTAGAATTAATTTGCTTTAAAAAAGTTGCTTAATTAACTTTGTTTGTGTAATTTGAGTGGGTACCCTTCATGCATTCCAACGAAATAAAAATAATATACTGTGTTTTAAAAATTCAAATGTGTCATTTAGTCAATTAATTCATTCAATACAATGCGTTACCAAATTATCGCTATCTAGTAATTTCTTGCTTTCAAAACACTGAACTGTGTGATAAATATTGTTAGCAATTTGATGTGCAACCAATGAATCAATGTTAGATGTTATAGCCATAAATGCAGCACAAGATAAAGTATGCGGTAAGAGTAAATTAATGAAGATGTATATTCGTCCGAAACAGATCTAGCTAATTACCACCATATTAATGGATTTTAGTTAGGAATATTCTCAAATTCTACCATACGCTGTGAGAAAATAGTAGAAATATTTTTAATTTATTTGAATAACGACCGGAATTACAAGCATTAAAAACAAATCTTTTAAATCAAAGTGGTCACATTAATATTCTGGGACTTAGAAGCCTTAAATGTTAACAGCGATTGGAAAAATTTTAATGGCTTATTTTTCCAATAAAATTTTTACAATCTGTATTCAGCTATTAATTTGCATTTATGATTAATAAGATAGCTAAATATTTCATAGCTTTCTAAAATCCATATTCCACTAGATGTTGAGCTAATTCATAGTAAAAACTGGCACTTTTAGGTCTTTGTCAAAAAATTCCTGCCGATCTACACGAGGTTGTAATCTTTCGTTAGCATATCATGACTTCTTATTGGAGAATTCTACTGATTTGAAGAGAACTATACATTAGTTTTAGTGATGAAGTCATTAACGTAACATAAATTCTGGCCTTCATTATTTAGAACATAGAAGAATTTTTTCCTTTAAGTATCGCCTTAGATGTCTTAATATATCTGTTACAAATACTCACATAAACAAATATAATATCTATTTTTATTCTAGAGACAATCCAATTCTTGCCCAACTGTAGACTTTTTAGTTCTAGAAGTTGTTATCGCTGAGTAGACCATGTCATCCATGTGTTTTTACGGTGTTTAAATCTGGAATTGAACCAAATTTTACTAATTTTAAGAAAACCTTTGTAACCTTGCTGCAACGACATTTGACATGAGTTTTAATTCATTTAGCCCGAAAACTAAACGAGCAATTGTTATATGGCCAGGAGTTTTTGGCAGGTTTTGGATGCCTAGATATCAGAAAATTTATTTTCCCAAGTTTTAAGATGTATTTTTAAAAGGAGAATTATCGTTTTATATTATAATCTAATTTACAATTTAGTGGTGTTTATTAGAGATTTACCCGATGAGTCTTCTAATACTAGTTAACTTTCAGTTACCTATTAGTGTTTAATTTAGTCATTTGAAATAGATTAAAGGTGTCCCCATTGAATAAATAAACATAATCGAAATCGATTGAACCCTCTATATTAAACATGGTGTTTTTATAAGGAAAATCCATTATTGAATATGCCTTTTACATTAACGCATACACGCACAAAATTTTAAATTCATGGTACAATCTCACTGGTCAAAATTTTAATCAAAGATCTCTGCCAATAAAAATCCATGATTAAATTAATCTAACCAATAGCAACCCCCTAGCGCGATAGCTATTACATATAAATACTTCCCTCTGGCTCTTAATGACCCACAATACTGTTTCGCGGTTATTACCACAACACCGTAAGCCAGGCAGAACCATCACTCCTATGGTCATTAATTTTAGCATAAATCAATTATTTTATCATAATTCGTACATTATTTGGAGGGAAATTTTGTTACTGATTTTCGAAGGTTATACTTGAAGCATCTCCGTTTTAGTTATGTAAGGGTAATCTAAATCCTTTTTCTTTGTTCCTTAGATTACTTCGTGATTGACGAGCACATTACTTGAAATTTGTATTCATTACAGAGCCTTTTCTTCGGTTTATAAATACACTCTGATGCTATTTTATTAATCCAATTTCTAAAAAAACTATTCCAAATATTTCTTTGGTCTAAGCTGCAGACACAATGCCCCTTCCAGCCGGATTAAACCTTCTTCTTTTGACATTCGTACTGGCTTGCTTCGGAGTCAACTGCATCCTGGGACATTCCGCTTTCACGGGTCTAACCGACGGTCTGGACTCACAGGAACTGGAGATCGCTGAAGGAGAAGACTTCCTGAGGGACATGATAGCTGCAATGGCAACCCTTACTAGGGATCAGCGACGCATTTTCATGGACGCAGTTAGAGAATTTTATCAGGTAAATGACAATCCCCTTTATTAAATCATATTATAATCGGTTTTGGAGAAACTGATTAATTCTTTTTCATTATATAGGCTATTAAAAAGGACACGGCTGATATGAAAGTCTCAGGTGAGGTCCTTGTGCAATTTTTCAAGTATCGTATTCTTTTATGTATTATTGGGTTACTTCTTTAGCTCATGATTTTTCGAAACGAGCATACAATTTCCTGCGCGGCTGAGGATGACAAGATGGACTGGTGGAAATTGAGAATTTCCAGCATTGTTAAATAAAATGGTTCAGACTCGGTTTGAAGTTCTTATTAAGAAATTCATTTCATTGACAACTGGAACCACGGAATTTAAAGCTTGTGTATCATTTTGAAAGTAAATTTGAATATTGACTTAAAGTAAGTGATAGATAAAAGTTTTAATTAAGGGCATAAAACTCAAGGAAAAGCCTGAGTAAGATATAATTTAGTTGCAAAAAACAGGAAGTTTTTAAATAATGTTTAAATAATTTTGATTTTCATTGGGTCATACCGTTTAGCTGTAAATTTTTAGTTTATTCAAGTTGGTTTGCATTGGAGGTTTTTAGTTATTTTAGACGGGAATGGGTTAAACTCGCATTCTTGTGGTTGAAATGTGACAATGGGGACAACCACAAAGCTGGTGCACAAGTTGAAGTTGTTCCAAACTGAATGTTCCTTTGAAAAGTGAGGTGTTTCATTGCATATCATTGTTTCCTTCAGAGGCCCCATAAAGTGTTTGGCTATACAGAGCAATTAAAAATCAAAGTATCATCTACAACCCATCAATTGATGTCACCTCTCTTCTGAATCATATTTTATTCGAAAAGGGTTTCTAAGGTCCAACTCTGTGATTGATTGCTTTCACTTTGGTCATTACATTTTCGCATAAATCACCGAGTATACCAACCTCATGGACTTTGATTACAAAGAAGCATGGGAACGCCTAAGTTGATGTTCCAAAACTGGATGTTTTAATGCTTCTTCTCCATTTATTGATTAAACATGCTTGAATACAAGCAGATCTAAGCTTTAGGCTCAATGAATCGAAGTCGTATTGGCACTTTTAATCTAAAATCTTCTAAACTGATTACATTAAATAACCTGCAACAATTATACAACCATAAAAACCTTTATCTTGCTTGCATAAATATTAATGATATCATGAATGCACATAAATACGACATTTACCAAAAAAGTTTTGTTACTTCAAGACGACTCAAAATAAACCAACCCTAGCAACTGAATCTGTGAAAACTCTTTAAAAATTAAACAAAATCAACTCTGCTTTATTACAATGGCGAACATGCTACATAGGTTCTGGTATGTGCAGTTGGCATCAAATTCTAGTTTCGAGAAGTATATTTTTGTCTTGGCGATGGAAGGAAAGCTATCGGATATGAGACCACCGTACTCAGAAATTTTTTGTGATCACATTTAGCTCTCCAAATACAATCCCGTGAGTTACGGAATAGTTTAAAAAATTTAATTAGCCAAAAAGGGATTTTTATAAATATAAGATGTATATCATTCCATAGCTGCCCATAGCTTGCCCAGGTCGCTATTATTTGATGCGCTTTGCAAAGGCGGCTGATGGTGTTTGATCAAACTTAGCTCGTCCTCAGCTGCCACTATGTTTCCTTCCAGCCAGGAAATTGGATTTCAGTTTTGACATCTGGGAGGTATTTAGGATAGGTAAAATTCGTTTTATTTAAAAGAATTCAAGGCACGGCGATTCAGCACCGCAGGTCCTGTTTAGCCTCGTTTACAAGCAGTAATTTAAAGCAACAGACCTTGATCTGGCATTTCCAAAGTGCTAAACTGGATACTTGCCCCACTTAAAAAATTTCTAAGTTTCGATTCCATTGGACAGTTACGTGTTAATTAGGAGCAGAATTGACTTATAGACGTCCCAGAACCAAGTGACCGAATAAACAGTTTTTGATATTGAATTAGCACATTCTGAGTACCTAATGTGTCATCTAATGTAACAATATACGGCATTGTCATTCATCTTGCTATATTCCAAGTAGTTTATCAAGTACATTAAAAGCATTTAATAGCTCGCACTTCCTTTTGACTAATAAGTGGTTTCCATACCTCATGAACACACTATGAAAAACATGAAGTATATCAATGCGAGGAAAAATGTGTTCATCTTTCGAATTATCAAATTGGAACACTACCTCACACATCCGTTTCACCTCTGTGAAGGATTGAGCAAAGTACAGCACTTGCTCTTGGGCTTAAAAAGCAAGAAAGTATTTTAATTTATAAATTAAATTAAAAATATTTTTAAGTGGACACTTTAACATGTAGTTAAATTTCCTATGCTCTTATGGTATTCATCGTCCATTTGTATGATTATGAGTGGTTATTGATTAGGGCAAAGTATATTATAGTTGTTTGTTATCTCTCCTCCACATAAACGGCATTTAATATAACTGCAAATTATACAAGTTTTATAGATTTCAGCCTCGGGGAATGAAAGTATTCTAAAGGCATCAAAAATGATAAGCTGAGCTAAATCTAAATTTTAATTAATTATGGCATTTTACGCACTAAATACAAGAACAAACTCCTTTCAATTATTATCCTTAATTAATGTTTTCTTTGCAATTGCGACTTATTTACAATAGATAAAAACGAGGCGCTACATCCCCAAATGGGAAATTTTGCGAAGATCATTCAAATTGGTGCATAAATGGGTTCATTTCCAAAATTGTAATTAATTGATGACGTTTTCTTGTACTTAGCAAATTATTTTTGCTTAATTTTGTTAAATATTTCCTTTGCAAACACAAATCAATTTATAATCTATAAAAATGGAGCGGTCATTTCTCAAATGGGAAATTTTGTGGGGTCATTCAGTGTGGGAGATAAATAGGTTGATTTCCCAATGGGAACTCATGAAAATTCATTAAATTATTTGGAGATCAATTAAAAGTGTTTTAATTTCATTTACACTCTGTGCAGAAGCATGTTTATTGTAATGCACCATTCGTTCTTCATGGAAAATTGAACATGTATCAAATGATGGCGTCTGATCCTTTGAACATTTTATTATTTGGCATTTGAAGAACACCTTACCATTTGTTTAGGCGCGTTTGCAAATTGAACAAATGCAACTATTTTATAAATAAATCAAGTCTATTGGGATCAAAAATTCAACTACTCAAATAACCTATTCAGGCGTTACTTAGGAAGCCTCCCGAAAAAGGCTGGATTTGGTAAACAAAAAATCTTTCTACGTAGCCATTTTGCTATAGAGGTTTATTTGCTGCAATTTAACTAAATTTGGCTGCCGATTAGCACTTACATGTTATTTTCTCTTGATTTGTTATCTTAATTTTTGGCTCGTTGTCTTACTAGATTGTTATGTGGGTTTTTTATCAAGGATTTAAGTAAAACCAACAGAATAGAGGCAATACCTTGCATTTTACTTGTGCTAGATTTTAATGGCAGGCCTTCTTTTCTAAAAAGTATGAGCCTGTGACCTTCTGAAATTTAAACATGTCAAAGCCCTTTAAATTAAGCATTCTTGAATAGTTCAGATAAGTTAAATTTTAAAATCATTGAATGTTATTCCTGTAAGAAAATACTATTCACAAATGGAGAATATTTTTCATTTTTCAGAAGTCTAAGAAAGAAAGCCCAAATTCTAAGGAATATTGTGGTTAATGGCATATTTACTCTTAGAATGCAAAATAATTTTCCTTGTTTGAACACAATTACCATCAAATTAAAAGGCAGAAGCCTGAAAAAGTCCCGACTACCCTGAAATTTTCTTAATAGATTTGGTAGTTTATGAAGTCAATTAGACTTCACTACTTTGGCGACAAATACCAAGCCTGTCGGAGAGCCGTTTCAAGGCGAACCTGGTGTGTTCCACCACCGTATCTGACTAGCATTTAGCTGTAAGACAATGTTCTTCTGTTATGAATATGTTACACTGGTGTTAAATGAAAGACTGATTATGAATTTCAACCTATCTCAAGGACTTTGGAGCAAAAATCACAACATATTTTCTGGAATTCTCATGGTTTAATGGCGCTTTGCATTGATGTGTTTTCCACCCAAAATCCACATTATCACCTGGTCAGGCTTTTACCTATCTAGCAGAAGTAACTAAGGGCTTCGTATGGTTGGTTCAATACTCATCCCTAACAAAAAGCTCAAAATCGGTTGGGACGTTTTCGGTTTCGATAGGTGTAAAGTACATGAAAAATCAATGTGCATATCCTCGGTGAATCTTCAATGGTTCAAACGAAGCCTTACTTCCACTTCTAATTATCAAGGAGGTCATTTTCCAAATTCCTGCGGCCGACTCCATCTAAACATATAGAAGATAAAATTACTTTCCACTCTTTTAAATCCTTCTAAAATGCACTACCCAATGAATGGTGATGATTAAATAAATTCAGAGGTCGAAATTTTCAATGTGCAGTTAAATTTATTTATACTGTTTTCTGAAAGATGTGTAAGCGAAGGAGAGTTCTCGTGAAGAGATGATAGAAATCTTCCAGATTATTTGAATTTTTAACTAGAGCTTCTGATCTTAGACTGCCTTTGAATGCAAAATGATCCAATATTACCTAGAGACTGTACTGAAAAACAAAAAGACGCTTTTGATAATTATATATGCCTTTTATTTGGTGTTTTTTCCCAATAAACACATAAAATATAGTTCTACAAGTGAAAGATTGATGAAGTTGACTGAAGTCGAAGAAGACCGAATTCGAGGATTGCTGTGAAGAGCAGTTTAAGGATCCATATGTCCAAGTGCAAATATCGACATATATGATTTTGCACAGTCCATGGGAAGTTCCTACAACTGATTCTGAGACAAATCAAAAAAATGTTTGTTTTGGCTTGATTAATAGGTCTCATGAGAAGGAGTGATAGTACTCGACAACGAAGACTTTTATTAACAGAAAGGTTCATAAATTGTTGTGATTGCCTTCTCATGACTGTGGTCAATTTCCATCACAACCTTCGCAGTTCTTCGAGCTCTCGAAGCGGATACACCAGTGGATGCATGTTTGCGTTCTTAGTCCAGCTTCTTTTGTCTAGCAAAAATGACCTTATCCTTCATCCTCTCGTGCTGATGAAACCCCAAAAGTTGTTGTCATTTTTAACTTTCAACGCAGACTTCTGACTTCTTACACCAGGTCGTCCCATAAGTTCTGCGCAATTTTTACCTTTTTCAAACTGAATGAAAAGCAAAAGGTACTGCATAATGCCCAGTGAAGCTGACCATTGTTTTTGTTTTTAGACAAATTAGAAGTGATTAAATTTAATTTTACAGAATATTAAAATTACAGTTCGCATGCGCAAAACCCCGATAGCATGGAAATACCCATGCAAGTACATCATGTTTCATGAGTTCAGGTAAGGAAACTCTGCAGTTGAAAAGGTTAGAAACACTCAACCAATTCATCATCTTCCAAAAATGGGAAAAGTTTCTTAACTTGTAAGTGCATGCTTACCAATGCATTGCCTGAAAAAATCTCAAATGTCGAGTTAACATCAGTTTTTCTCCTCTTCGCAACCAGTTTATTTCATTCTTTTGTTGCATTAACTTGTGATTGGCGGCTAGCAATTAGAAATTGATCTTTAATAGGGTAAAGACCCCAGGGCACTTCATGTTAAAAAAGGTTCTTATTAAAATTCGGTGGGATCCCCAAGGAATAATTCACCTTAAACTGATACTGCCAAATTGAGCAGCAATTAATACTTAAATCTTCTCTTAAAATTGGGGCGTTTTAACCAAGCTAATGAATCGAAAAGTAGTGATTGTTCATCAGGACAATGAACGGCACCTCACACAACAGGAATCACGTCGCTAAATATCAACTAGCTTACTCCTCCTTTGGATAATCATGCTTTTGTAGCTTGCAAAATCATTTGGAAGAAACAACTTTTACAGCGCAGCAGGAAGAGTTTGAAAAAGGCATTTGTGAATTCTTCGATTCAAAATAGCAAAGATGTAACAATAGTAAAGGTATTAATAGACTGATTAAAAGATAACAGATAATCAGGGAAGTACACTGGTGACTGAATCTTTAGATAAATGCAACCCTCGGTAAGTTGCTTTATTTTGCAAACACTTAGAACTGTCGGGATGGCCTGATAAAGCATCCTGTGGAAGTGTGGAAAATGCCAGAGTTTGTGAGATAAGGATCTTGAATGTATATATAATTTTCCATAAGCCGATATATCTCGATGTTCAATTAAAAGTTTTCTTAGGATTTAAACAATCAAGGTTTCACTAAATGGTCAAAGTCGATATGAGGTTCTAGAAGCCGATATCTTTGAAATCCAATTGTCAATACTTTTTCTTCCTCGACCAAAATTTTCTTCTCTAAGGAATAATTATTAGATTATTGGGAAACAATGAATCGACTTGGATAATTTGATTGTATTACAGATGTTGATTGTCCTTTTAGAGAAAATTAAATTAGCAAGACAATATTCTCTACTGGTGGATAAAGTGGTACCTTAAGGCAGTGTCTTTATAAGGAATATACTCAGTTATAAAACCATGTTTACGATATGACGCGGAATTGCTGACTCTGGTCCTGATGAATATAACCGGAATCAGAACTGAAAATCTTTGTGAACTATGAATACTGTGATAACAATGAAAGGATCGCTTTCTAATGAATTCATCCCAATCAACCGAAATCCGTTGCTTTTATCACCATCGTTTTTGAATTTACAAGTACATAAGTGAATTTGTTAACTTGAAATTTGAAATGCCACTGTGTATTCAGCTTTATTTCCTGTCTGGGTATGCTTGTTAGAATTGACCTCCGATAGGTCCCCGAAGCTGAATGACAACACCCCGAAAACCAGGTATGCATAAAATAGATTTTGCTTCCCCACCAAGACTTCTCTCTGGATTCGACATTTTCTAAACTTACAGTCGGGTTTTGTTTGACCTGCAAATAAAATCTGTCGCATCCTCAATAAATATGATTCTGTTCTTAATATAATATTAATTACTAACATTTTTTAAAAATATTAAGCCTACCTTAGAAATCTGCTTTTTAGGAAAGAATTCGAGCAATGATTGTTACACTTTCCTTGTCATAGATAAACATCACAAATTAGTGTCTTCTTTGTCGACGTCAATTTCCCCAGTTATGACCTACATTTTTTTCTATATATCGTGCTTGTATACGAAGTTAATCCGTTTTATGATTTTGGTAGGTAAATAGTTGTGATTTAGTATGATCGAAACCACAAATTTTCAGAGATTTTGTTGAAGAAGGTGAAAATTGAATTACAAGTTTTCGTGCCAGTCCAAAATAATAATTTATAGCAGATACAGACGTTTATCCCTCCCTTCAAGCTTCTGAACTTGACTAAGACATTAATTGAGCCTCTCTTCAGTCAATGACGCCAACATCTGCGTGCTTTAATATGACTTTCGTTGTGAATACATTTCTTCGTGATACACTAAATATTTAGTAAAATTAGATAATCAGGGTTCCAAAATAGACGCATTTGCGGTAACTTTTGGAAAAATTTACGAAAACCTCGAATAATATTAAATTTTGACCAAGTGCGTGCCAGTTTTAAAGTAGTTTCATAGCTCCTCACTTTCATGTGCTGTCGAATATTTCTTATTTATGAGTGCTAGCACTATTTCAAGGAAAAAATTAAAACTGATTTCCTATCTTTTAGCATGGTACTAAATTCTTGGAACGCCAAAGTGTTTCTATAAAATACACAAAAACTAATGCCAATATATTCAACACATTAAACTGAGATCGAAAATCGCAGTGGTTCATTCCCATTTCCAGTATTAATATAATTATTGGTTCCATGGTAATTAATTTTAACTCTGTGGTGTCCAAATTACTTTGAATATGAAGTGGGACTGCAACCAATTCATCTAATATTGTGACAAAAGGATAAAGGAATCACATTTACAACGACGAGTAATTTCATGGTCTCTTGAATAAAACATTTGTCAAAAATAACCATCGAAACGTTAATTTGGAAAGGCTATCGAAATCATTCTAGAAATTCCCAAATCAAATTATATGAGTTTATATCAAAACCTGCTCTTAGAAGCACTGACCCAAAATTTTATTTGCCGTGTGAGTGAAGACTTAATATTTTAAATTCAACTCATACCGGTTTCTATACAAACAAGTGACGCGGTCGACCACAAAATTTCAACTTTATCCGAGAATCAGATGCTGCAGAATTAGTTGTCATTTCGTGTGGGATTGAGGTAGCATAAAGACGACACCGTTGGTTTTTGCTTACCTAATTAGATTTTTATTTGACTCCCTGAACGAGGAATTTAACCTGTTGGCTTGATTGTTTAGATTTGACAATCAACGCCATGCCATCAAAACTTAAAGATATAATTAAATTCAGAATATAAATTAGCAGTCCCAAGAACCACTGTATTCTGGATGTCATTTGAAAATCGAACTAATTGTTAAGTGAAACTCAAATCAATAAATCCTATAATTGTGCAAATGGCTGACAGTGTTCACTAAACTAAAGAAAACTATAAACATTAGCTCGTGGTTTGGGTGAAGCAATAGGAGTTAGCGTTTCAGTGAAACTCCATTTATCTTTAAATTTACCCTCAAATAATATTTCGGGATATTTAATGCAATAGAAATCCATTTAGCAGTAAGGTATCGTTATTTCGTGTGAATATTAACCTTTAGGTTTCGCTTTTGCGCATTATAGACAGCATTTCACTCCAATAGATTTCGCCAATAATTAAGAAGATCAAACTGGTAAAATAGATTCAGAATAATGCTGTTAATATTATATTTCTAGTTGGGGTGGGTAGAATTCTGCTTTTTCGCTTTCTCCCTCTTCTACTCTTGTCGAAATGTTTATTGTCTATCTTAAATACACAAAAGTAGAGCACTTTTGTAAAAAACCTGGTACCCAAAAGGTATGCCCTTATATGTACGCCCATGGACATTTTAGGTTTGATTGCCCCTTGATAATATCGGGAAAAGTTGAGACAGCTTAGATGTTGTCGTGAAACAAAATGGTATTATTCAAACCGGGAACAAAATGAATCAGTAATCTCCCATAACTTGCCTCTTCATACTGAATTTCAACTCTGATTTGCATAGATGTAGAGGATATTGTGTACCAGTGTAATTTAAGCTTGAAATGACTGCTACTTTTGAGCACTTTCGAGGCTAGCCTTACCTCGCTCTCTTGCTGTGCAACCGGCAGCTGCATCTTCCTAATTGCATTGCTCTAATTGAATATTAATGAGGGATTATCGATACGTTCCAAAGACACACGATGTAACTGGTACTACACGAGCTCTTGCTGCTACTACTTGGCATTACACCGATCTGCAAACAACTTGCATAATTTTGACGAGGTGGAGTTTCTATTTCGCGGCTCTTAGTGGCATTGAGTCTTATCGCGAGATGGTTAACAAACCGAGTCTAGAGAACTAAAACAGATGTAGGTTTTATGCTCACAGTTCCCAAATAAGCACCCTACCAGGGTTGCCAATTATTATCATAGAGCCCGTTATTTTGGGGTTTTAACTTATGCAGATCATATTCCATCCGCTCTTGAATGGTTGATTTACGTCATCTTAAGTCAGTAATTCCCAATCGTTACTGTCCGTTTTTAGTGATGCAGTTATAATCATAGTTCTGTAGACGAGCTTCGATTTTCCTTTAAAATTTTCAGGAAAGCTTCATCACTTCTCTATTTCTATGGTGATATGCTACTTCCGTCTTTCTCTGTAATCAACTATGCCTATCTAAATAGCGTGGCAAGTGTTACGGTGAAAAAATGCCCTTAAAATGACAATTAGAATCCTTGTCCAGTTAAACAATCTTACACTTTAAAGCAGATTGGTTGCAGTGGTGGACTTGAGCCTTAAATCTGTGAGCTAATGTAAACGTCTGCGTTTATTCATAATCGAAGTTCAGAAAATAGGCTCTTACGGAGTAAAAGTTTTGTACTGGATGAGGAAACTAAGTCTATCTAAATATATATATTTTTAAATAAATTGGTAAACTAAAAAGGCTATTGTGCGCGATTTCAAAAAATGTCTAGTTAACTTCAGTCATGCTCAGCACATCCAAGTTACAAATTCACCCAAGATACCTCATAAGAAGAGGTAAATTCAAATCAATAATTTTCCTAAACACGATTTATGTACATGATCCACCCCAAATCGGGAATGAAGCCGATTCTCTTCCCATGCATTATCAATGAAACCGGAAAGATGATTAGATCATTATTTTATGACAAGTCTATATATGCTAATGGTTTGCCTGTGGGATGGCTAACAAGAAGTCTGGAAATCAGCTCTAAAATGGTCTACTTAAACTTATAAGTAGCACATAGTTGGTTAATTTCGCACGAAAACGCCGTCATGGACTTTTGGACTCAATACTAAATGGGCGACAATACATC
This sequence comes from Anomotaenia brevis, assembly GCA_030710315.1. Classification (NCBI taxonomy): domain Eukaryota; kingdom Metazoa; phylum Platyhelminthes; class Cestoda; order Cyclophyllidea; family Dilepididae; genus Anomotaenia; species Anomotaenia brevis. Next base: position 1,079,289 of record JAUOZQ010000007.1, on the reverse strand, counting down.
TTTTGTATTCTGGATTTATCTATCGAAATCACCACAAACCTAAGCAGTAAGGACCATATTATATTTCACCTTTTGATACCACAATTCCTTATTTCGACTCACATATTCCTAGGGTTTTAATCATTGATCTCTTTGGCAAAACAATTCCTTATCGTGGTCCACGCTCTCCACTCCAGCTCTTATAGACGTGAAACACGCCAACCATCAGGGACTACGTGTTACCAGGCGCATATTATGAGTACCTCAAAGTAATGATACATCTGTATTACACAAGGAATGTTCCTTCTAATCTGAACTTCGAAAGATGACCCCCACGTACTACATTGCACTTAAACAATGCCTGATTCAGTTTACGAAGTAAAAACGGACTCATTGTATATCTACTCGTTAAAACATCCCCTGCCCCCAAAGACTTACGAAGTAAAAACGGACTCATTGTATATCTACTCGTTAAAACATCCCCTGCCCCCAAAGACTTACAATCGAAAAAATTGGCATTCTGCCTGGAATCGTCAGAATGCCTGTGAAAAAGAACCTGGGCCAACCAGAGCAACAACCGTCATGATCGGTGCCTTAACACCCCCAACTGATTCAACTTCAGGCACGTCCCACTGTGAAGCACTTAGTTGCTAACTGAAATCTCAGAGACTTTGATGACCACCTTCAAGGGAAAAAGCACAAAGCAAAAGAAAATACGAATAACCCCGAATAAATGGGCAAAAGTCAACCAGGTATAACACCCAAAAGCTCAAATGTACGAAGGAGCCAGAGCGAAATATCTACCACCCATGTTAGATACTAAACTGAACTTAAAATGCATTTCCTGTATGCATAAAAGATACTTGTTGGAGAAGGTCTGTACATTAAAAAGGGTTCAGAGACACTAGCTACTTCGTTGAAGATGGCGAACCAGGTGGGAGAGAAAGAAGATTTTCCGGGAACCACGACGGCCGTTTTCGGTCGACTTTGTGAACAAAGGCACCAGCCTTTCCGAAAGTATCCTGATTGTACATAAACTGCGCTTCCTGATCAAATGGCAAGCCCTCACGAACAGTACCTAAGCTTTCCTTCAGAGCATTCGTTTCTCTTCGCACTTCGTCGTAGCAGCGAACTAAACAGTAAAATACATTCACAATAAAAAGCGGCTAAATTTATGGCATGTAGGAACGTAAAAACACAAAAAATATGAACGAAATGCCTACCGCAAATTGAGGTCTTGGGATGCCAACAACCACAATACTGGCATGCAACCAAATCATTCCTCAATTTATACTTGTCCATATGATCTAAAACCTCGACTAAATAAGCTGGCTCATACATGACAAAAATTTTCGCAATCTTCTGCGCTCAATGGTGATTCGCTTTTTTGGGACAGCAAAATAGATTGAATTATTCCATATATTTGAAATATCTGATAACTTTCTTGGCACTTGTGAGACTTGTGGCCCGATTAGGCAAAATTCTAATAAATGCAAGTTAAGTGCCAATATTTTCTAACCTTTTGAACCTCGATTACATATTAAATCGATTGCGAATTTAGCTCGAGAGACAATTTCGCCAATGATAGCACGCATCTCCAGAACTACAAGAGCTAGGCCGATTGTAGCACAATAACGACCTTGAGGAGGTTTTCTAAACTTGTTATGTCCTCAAATTAAAGGTTGTATTGTTTATTTAAATTGCCTCAGGCATTTATTGATAAGCAGAATTGCAAAATTTAATTTTTTAGTGATCCCATGGCATCTCATGCCTCGAATATCAAGTATTTTTTGCGGTAGCTTTAAGATTTAAATTATACTGACACTTTTTATACCCTCTGGTTTCTTTGAGTCTCTTGCTCCGCTGTTCCTGTGAAGTGAACTGTTTCAGCTGAAAATTGTTAGTTACTGAAAGTTAGTTACTAGAACTTAGTGGTACATCAATTAGTTTTTTTCCTCTTTATTTAATTAGGAAGAGACACATATAAAACATATCTCGGACAGTTTTAATATTAATTCGCCGGATTTTAATTCTATGCGTTCCGGCCCTGATCTATCAACCAAATTCATTCGAGCAGCATTTGACAAACGAATGTTCTTATCCAAAGCTGCCATCTATTTGTTTTGAAAGTGTTAGAGATGAAAAGGTGATAAGATGAAATAGTCAAAATGGCTAGGTAAACTAGAGAGGAAGGCGCTTGATAAAACTGGACTAACGGAAATATATATATCAGAAATAACCATCAGTTCCTCTAAGCTAATCTTTGTGAAGCTAAATCTGAAAACAGCATGTGCATGAATCATCAGCTCAACACTTCCAAATCTGCGAAATGAGACTAGGTTTTCTGGACGTGATGTTAAATAGTTCAGTGAAAAATGGGGACAAAGAAGATTATAGTATAGTTACCATTTTTCTACTGGAAAGAATGGCGGATCCTTAGTAGAGGTTATTTCTTTCCGTTTTGCGGTATTGAAATGTTTGCACAAATATCGTGACCTTTGGTCCCTTTCTGTGTCATACATTCTTTTGGATCTCAAGATTAATCCCATTACCGTAAGTTATCTATATTTTTCCTAATACCACAAACGTTTCTGTAACTATGGCCAGGTGAATATTTGCTCGCCCACTGATCATTTGATTATTAGCTTATTTATTGCTTTAAGTAAGCGTATTCTTTAACTCTTTAAGGAACAAATCATCACAAGCTTTCTAGTTAGGATGTGCCATTACCTTTACCAGCCCCTATTGAGCTCTCACAGAAGTTGTCCATATAAGTAAGCACTGTTATTCTGATCAGATATTGCAAGCTAAAATAAGGAAAGAAACACATAAATGCAGACTACATTGATGACGATGTATACAATCGAGGGGTTCAGCTTTGAAACCTTGTTGTGCATTGCTCCATCGGGGAGTGTTCATGTCTTGCGCCAACAGGCATCGTCAGAGAGAGAGAGAGGGGGAACCACTGAGATAGAGGGACTAGAGGACTCGATTTCCCCCAACAGAAGGGAAGACATGAGGTGGGTCCGGAGGCGTTTGGAGTGAAGAAATGCATTTTTCTTGACTAGGAGTAAGTTATCTCATTTGGGAGTTCAAGATCCTTACGATGAGCTAACGCTCGATATCACAGGGTGGAGAGAGTGAGGTCGGAAATTAGCCTCGGCAGGGGATTATTCTCCTCATCCTCCTCCCCCTCCTCAACTAATCGAATCCGCTAAGCGAGAACGATTTTCGGATGGCGTAAGGGAGGTCGGAACGCAGTTAGCGTAGATACTTCTGTGGCGAAAAGATGCGCCCGATACCGATTGGGGTTCGAGGGGGCCACGTTTTGAACTGAGACGACTGTTGGATGTGATCATCGTTGTCTGATCAGTTGTGTCGATGCGGCTATAGCTGCGGGTTCGACGAGGTAGGTCATGGTTGGTTGGTGCCGTGTCAGCGACAATACTGCGTCTATTGGAACCCCGGGTGGGGCGGTAGGAGTGTGCTGATGCCTGTCGCGTCAGAGTCATGTCAGCATCATCGACAAAGTCGTCACCAGTCAGCAGGGAATAAATTTCGTTTGTCACAGAATTCGAAAGTAAAGGTTCATGTTGATGAAGCAAGCTCTTCTAAAGATTGAAATGAATGATTAATGTCAATCAAATAGGCTAATTAATTAACAATATTTTGAACCACTTATTCGTAACTAGATGATAAAATTTGAGACAAATAATGCAATACCGAGGATAGGAGGTTTTGAAATATTTAGGAGCTTTGGTTTCCTGATTGGCATGAAGTAATCCCTACCTCTTTGATAAACCATTTTATTCGAAAACAACAGCTAAGTAATGGGGAACTCTTTTGATTTGTTATCTATTAGAAGCTATGCACAACTTATGAGTTTTCGCGTACATTAGTGCAATAAATGTGGGACTATTCAAGCGACGTGAGCTGGAGGTACTCACTGGTCTCTCAGTACCAGGTGGACTGTTTTGCTGACTGTAATATGACAGAAGCATCGGCGGCTTCAGTTTCGACGAAGTCCTCAAGGGTGGGCACGGTGGTGTTCCGTACTCACTGCCGTCTTGCCAGGCGGGCATGTGACTTGGAAGGGTTTGGTATCCATCCACCGGTGGTACCTTCGTTCTCATGACAACTCCGTTGTCATCTCGATGACCTTCTCGGTGTCTCCATGGTGATTCGAACCCTCGATCACAGTAACAGTTTTGAGTAGTCTGAGAGTGGTGTTTACGGTTTGGCTGATGCTGAATGTCGTTAAAGCACTGCCAGTCGGGATTTTGGTGGTCGAGAATCAGGGACTGGCCGAACACGAAGGCAGAGCGGCGTCGGTGAGCGAACTGAAGCTGCTGAAGTTGGATTGGGGCACCATGGTCAAATTGAGTACTGTGTCGCGACATGACCCTGACAGGAGGCAGCAGACGGCCAATCGATAAGCTCTGGCGTGGAGTGGAGGCTGTGGTGTCAGATTTGTCGACATCGACGGTGTTGGTAAGGATACGGATGCTGCATTCCTCACCCTTCAGATTGAAAGAACATTCATGCTACTTAATCCTTTTAGGTAGACGAGCTGGATAAGGTTCTAATAAAACCAATTCAGGAATTTCCAATGAATTCAGGGTTGTTTAAGTATTAGAAATCGGGAATTTGAAAGAACTTTGTCCTTCGCTTTAACATTAGAGGGGCATAAGTAAAATAATAGCTCGAAGTATAATCTTAAATGATTATAAAATCGATTCGATTCTACTCCTCAATTATGTTTAAGCTTCGCCGTTGATTGCCAATTTAAGCCGACAAGTATGATTGAAGTTTTCTGAATCCAAGCCGAGCTCAATTTTCAGGTGACAATCCAGTGAAGTCTTAGTTGTATTAAGAGTGGGAAAATTAAGAAATTTTCAACAATTTGTACTTGTCACATTTTATGAGCTAATACAAGCCCAACTTTATAAACCAAACGTGGAGCTTAGTAAAACCAACGAGCCAAAAAGTTAATTAAGTGATACCAATCGGTTTGATAGACAACACCACAGCTACTTTGTCTGGAAGGTGGGGTTGTAAGAGCTGCACAAACACATCAATTCGGGACTAAAAAAGAGCAGACCTCATAATGGCAAGTAGCACAGGTAGAAGTAGAATTCTTCGGCGGCACATGAAACCGCGGACTGCCGCCATGATAGCTGCTCGCAAGCGAAGACTTCTGCTGCAGCATTGGCCCCACACTAAGAAGACTTTTGTTCTCCTCGCCATGCGGCAGGAGGGGGCTGCGGGTTAGACTTGGATGGCCTTTGGGCACCTCAATCGATACAGAGTGCCTGGCCATCGCGAATTCGGGCTGACACTCAGCCAAAGCGTCTCGACCGAGCCAAACCCACTCGTTGTCCTGGTTTATGCGTTGACGTGGTGAAAAGCTCTGGATGGAGAGAGCATTAACAAAACCACATTTGCCCATTTAAATATGTTTAATCTATTGACTAAGGAAAGTGGCGCAGATGATAGCAATCAAAGTACTCTACTCCCTCAGTACGTGAGCCCACGCAAGCTAATAAATTATTTGACTTTTGCGTCTTTAATTTGGGCTGTGAAGCAATGAAGTGGTGTGGTGAAATAAAATGACCCATTTGCGCAGCTATGGCATTAGATCGATTTTCTTTTCTCGATCGCACCTCGCCAATGGAAAGGACAGAAGTTAGAGCAGTTTGAATGTGGATCACGAAAAACCATTTTGCTGAGAAGAGCTCACTCCAACTGAAACATGTTAACGATAAATAGTACATGGAATATCAGAAGCTAAAGTGATTTCCAAGAATACGCACTGAAAATACTCCTAATAAGTGGTTTATGTGAAACACAATTCTGATGAAATATGTATGAATTTGATCCTTCGTTTTATTGTGAAATGAACTGGTGTTGATTGTAAGCAAGGCGGAGGCATCAAGGGTCGAATAAATGGAGGTTTGACTAAGGTAAAAAACATATCATCAAATCAAGCATAAATTAACCAAAGCGTATTTAAAATTCACCTACGTTTTTGCCAATTATTTTTTTTAATAGCAGTTTAAGCCAAAATTATTGGGAAAACATGAAAGTATCAGAAATTAGTATTAGAATCACAGTTGACAATCTTGATTACCTGCTAAATTTCAGTTGCATGAAAAATATGGGAAGTGAAAGGAAAGAAGAGGAAGACTGAAGTGGCCTCATTTTCATTATTCTAGTATAAAGAAATAGTGCGATAACTGGAAGTAATAATCGGAGAAATGATTTTCTTAAACCAGTAAAAAGACTTAAAGTGATCATACAAACTAGTTATTTAAGAATTCTACACCCGAACGATGTGAATTATAGTGTGAAATCGTATTTGACGAAGATTTTTAGGTGTGAATAAGCAAAAAATCACCTTAAATCGGGGTTAAAATATATTGTGTACGCAAAACTTTCCAAAGTTTGAAACCATGTTGTGACGTCTAATTCAATTACAAACCAAGACTGTTAAAAGGGTTTGATAAGATAAAGTTCAGTGAATTAACTATATTAACTAAGCAGATCATTAACACCCTTCCGATTGTTACCTACTCAAATAATCCCTTTTCGATCCATCATGGAGCATAAATGATACAACGAAACGGCATTATTCCGGCTTCCTTCTTGATGGGTGTAGCCACCCTTGCTGGCCTCCGATCTCATCTCCGCAGGTGAGATCCTCTTATCAAGTTATCAGGTACCGACGACAGATTTCGAGCTGTCGGAGCGTTCTGTTGGCTTAGTAACCCCCGCCCCAACCCTTTTTGTAGGAAAACAATCGACAAATTGAAAAAACGATTACTTTTGCCAGAGTGCAGAAGCGCATTAAGTTCTACAAAATATATTGCCCTTAAAATGCCATAATATCCTCTTTCCACAGTCGCTATTATGATATGGAGCATTCATTATGCCAGCGATTTAGATCATTACCGAAATGTCAGTTCTGTCCATGTATTCACGACCTTTTTTATTTTGGTTCATTTAAACCTCTTCTGGTCACCGAAGCATTTAACCTCCCGGCATCTTTGCATTAAAACACTAAAACTACATTTTCTTGGGAAACACTACCAAACCTCATTCTTAGGCTCTAATACGCAAATCGATATATCGTTCCTCGATTTTCTGTGTTTATTTCTATACTCCGACTTTAGTTCTATTGTGTAAATATAAACAGAAACGCACAAAAAACTATTCGAAGGGTGAAATATGGTTGAAAATTTCTTTGGTGTATGAGCTTAGCCTAAACAAGCCTCAACAGCCACATAAATTGGAGAGTTTTAAGTACAAAACCCATATTCGGGAAAACGGAATGCACTTAATACCTTGATCTGACCAGGAAAAGTACACCTCTTTGGTACAGTAATTATTTAGCCTCGTTACTCACCTCAGCACAGCCATAGTTATTAGGCGTTCAACCATTTCCCTATAAATGCAAACTTCAACAAACCAAAGCCCATCAAAGCTATCGTGCCTCAAAAAGTGCTTTTTAATAGTTAGTTTTCAGTAATGTTGACCCTCCTTATCAAGCAATAATGAACTAAATAAAACCTATTTAAAAAATAACGACTTTACCAACGTGGTAAATAAAGCTATTTTTAAGCTTCTAGGTATGTCAAATTTACTCAAATTTAACCCATTGCTATGAACCATTTACTCGGTTTCGATGAAAATATTACGTACTGCATTTAATTTAATCTCTAAAAGACGATTTTGCTCTAACTATTTACTATTAGCAAATTCACATAAATGCAAATAATATTTCAGTGAAATACATGTTGAAATAAAAAGGTAGAGTAATAGCAACAGTAGTATACATTTACTGAATTTTTGGCAGTAAAAAAATCAGAATAAACTTATTCAAAATATTAAAAAACATAACTGCTTACCCCAAGTCCGAATTTCCGTCGAATCGTTGCGAACGCGCTGATGCATTTGCTCTGTGAAGCCATTTCTCCAGCCTCGTTCATATCTCCCTGAAATAGATGAAAAATCTGTGTTGATTCTCCTCACAACATCAACGGAGGGTGGTCTTAAAAGATTTTACTGACAGATCCGTCGATCGGATCCCCCTGTGAGTTTAAATCGGCTGTGGAGCTGCTAGAGCATTCTCCCATTCTATCGCCCTCCGTATTTGCGTTGCTCATCGCCAATTCCGACAGTTGTTCCATTCTCATATTCTCCTTCGCCCCCCTGGCATGCTCCCATCGGTATCTTGCAACCATTGCGCCACAATTCACAGCAAAGATCAGAGCTATGAGGATGAAGAGGCCCAGAAGGATATACATGATGAGCTCCAGGGCTGGACGATGCACTGAACCACTAGTTCCACTGCTGGAACTGCTGCCTTCCACGAGTTCTTTTGAATTGCCATCTCCAGAAACCATAAATGATCCTTCGTGCAACCCACTGTCAGCATTTGGGCGGTCAACGTAATTGGCCTTGTCTTTCGGAGATTTGTGGAAAGATTTATCAATTTTTTCGGGTTGCTGGATGCGCTGGAGGTAGGGGGATGTAGGACGCATTCCCGGAGCATCTTTGAGGGCTTGTGAACCGAACAACTCCGTCAGTTTCGGGTCATAGGCCAGTTGCTTCTGTGAACGAAAAAATGATTGAAAATTATGCTGAAATCCAGAGAGGGAAAGTATCTTATAAATATTATTTGCTGGCTTTTTCAAATGTGCCAAATGTGTTCGCATTCTCAGCTTCTTTCAAAAGTGTACACCATTTATCGTTCATTTAGGCGATGGATCCACATTGGAATCCCCCACCGATATTCTAGAACATAACAACATTATCTTAATTATTTTAGTCGGTCTGGATCTAAATAAGGGGATTTTGGTCGCTGCTGCTCAGTAAATACTGTAAAGTCAATCCAGTGGCATAAATTTGAGACTACTTGATTACGCCCGTTGGACAGATTTCCTCTAAAATCTTTGGAATCCTGCCTCATCACAGGTTCCGCAAGTTTCAAATACCACATTGAGGCTTGAGGGTGGTGCACAGAAAAAAAAAATTTCTCACATGTGAAATGCTAAAAATGTACAATTTTCCCTTCCTAGTAATTACAGCAATAATTCTACCTCTGTTTAAGTTTCTAGTTGCATACGTACACGTGGTGAAATGAATAATATCATCGTGTTCCACGTATAGGAGTTTGTTGAATATCCGGATGACTAAATTTTTTTCTTGATAACGGTTATTTAAAACACCACAGAAGACCTGTAGAACTACTCAAACTGGGTTCGCAGAGGTCACCCTCCCCAAAGGATAATTCGGAAACGTTTATCAGGCGCCAATTTTGCGACTTAAACAATATCCCTATGCTTGGCCCTTGAACTCTCCGAATCTTATACCACGAAGAAGTATTTTGCTTGATTCCAGCGATTTAAAAGCTTCGTAAACCAACGACAACTCTACGTTTAAACTTGTTTGCATCGTGTTCCCTGTTGCGCCAGATCTAGGCTTTAATAGACGCCAATGGAGATGGTTCTACTGGCGATATTGATGCAAGTTACTTGTGCATTAAGTTTCTTTTAAGTTTACTTGTTACCACCCACTCGTTTATCCTGATGAGACTATCAAATTAATCGCCAAAGCTCTTGATGTTTGTTATCAGTTAATTTCAAAAGCTAAGGTATTAAGTCAATACTTTGTTTTTTTGCAAAAGCCGAACGGTGTCCTAATGAACTATTGATGGGTCTTTGATTAATGATTCAGGAAACCCGACTCCTTCGTTTCGTTGCTGTTAATTCGAATGTTTGTGCATGTAGTGCAGCAATATAATAAAATAGAAACTTTTGTGATGAAAAGACTCCCACGTATGCAAGCTCTCACCTTTGTCCCTGTAATTTGAAATTCTTTGGAGAATTGGGTTTTCTAGTGGACTCACTTGATTGGATTCAGGCGACCCGGCACCGTTTCCCCAACCAATTGCGTCTGCACGTTTCCACTGGGAACCGTCTAGACTGTTGTCCAGCTGATCTTCCGTCAAACTGACGGTCTCGGTTTCAAGGTCAGTCTCGTCTATCTCACCAACCCTCGGGTTTGACCAAAATCTTGATGACGGAGGTGGCGGTGGTGGTGGCGGTGGAGCTGGCTGAAGCGACCGAGAGGTCTCAACTGCTACATGAGTGACTGATTTCTTCCTCGCTTCCCATTGGCTGGAAATGTCTGGTCGCTCTTCCCTACTATCTAGACTTCGGTTTTCATCCCGATGGCGACTGGGACGAGCTGCTATAATGCTGGCGTGAACAGGAGCTGTGAAGAGAATACTCTCGTCCATTTGAGAACGAAGATTCACCCGGAGTAGGTCACCTGAAAGTAGGTAGTGAAGAGCACCCTCGATCTCTCAATTTTTCCCAAACATGTAAGAGAATTAACTAAGTCCGTGGAACATTGAAGACTAGGGACACCGCATTTGAGTCATCGTAAAATTAACGCCGGAAAATGAAGATTACATTTATTTTTAATAGAGATCCAAATCTAGAAAACGAGCTAGACAAACTAAGGAGCTTACCATTCTTGAAGATGAATTATAGTCAAAAAAATTACGTTTATATAGTTCTTTTACAGATGGGACATTAACAAATGGCCAAAGCTGGGGGTTGGCGTGAATGCCGAGACAATTCGAGCAAAGTTGTCCATCCTTATGCATTAATATCTGGGCCTGTTGACCTTTTACCTGCAGTCAAGCGAGGCGTATCTGATGTGCTGTTACTTGATAGGGCTTCGACAATCGCCTTCATTGCCTAACGCTTTCCAGCATTCCACTGAGAGAATATATTTCATAGTTAAACGATACCGCAATAACGAGGGGCTCATGGCAACGCAAAATGCCACGAAAATGCAAGGCCGGTTTATAGAGTGAACGAGCGCAATTTGAAAAGGTCAGAGGCCCTTCAAGGCAATTGCAATCTGGGATGCAGGACTGTTAATAACGTCCCTGAGTCTGAAGGGATTACTTCTTAGGCGTGTGTTTTAAGCGCGTCTTAAATTGCAACTAATTGGATTAAATTTGGAAAAGACATTCCCGTAATTATCACACACACCGATAAAGGAGTTTTTCTATACATTCATTGAACACTGAATTTGCCTCCCGTCGTTGTGAGCTATTTTCAGGACCATTATGGTATAAACAATACCAGAATTAAAAGTACCACGTTATTGATGAGCTGTGAAAACACGTGATATAACAGAAGCTTTAAAAATTTAAATAGGTACTTAAGCCGTAGTAAATGCACACATTAAATAATCATTCTGATTCTTCGCCGAACTTTAATTGATATCTAATAAACGAAAAAATTATATAAATTAGTTAAAGGTTAATTTCAATTGATTCTAACAGACCAACAAACATAATAAGATAAGCACTAAAAGTACATGGACTCGAAATATAGCACCTATCAAAATAAAGCTATCATTTTCAAGCATAATGAAATGTAAAAACAATTATTCTAATTTCGAAATCTGTAATCTATTCGGAAAATATTTACTATCCTTTGCTTCCTTGTCAAAAATTCATGAATTAAACACTTCGAAAGTAGATGGACTCCACAACTGAATAAAAAATTTTCATAAATAGCAATGCATATTTAGTTGCCTGTTCAATTTTTGCCTCTTTCTTAAAGTTGCTAATGAATTGTAAGTCGAAATCGTTAGGGTTTCTAGAATCCGTTTGCCGTTGTGTCTTGCTGATCGCATCAAAAATTAATGATAAATCACTTGGCAATTTACAGTACTTTGGGTAGGCAGTTACATCGGTTTTAATTCAGATTGCTTTTTTCGGAAAAGAGGTTTTCATCTTCTCGCCAATGAAAAAAATCCGGATATTCCGACAACATTGCTAAGGCTTCATTCGGTAAGGCCATATTTCTTGAAAATTAGAATTAAAGTACTTATTATTTAGCTTTGAAACATTTTCAACATATGAATGTGTTGAATAAGTACCAAACTCATAACCAAATTGTTATATTAAATGGTCGACGAGCACTTCTATCCACAAAATAGTCCCAATTTCCGCATTTCCTGTAAGGATATGAGTGTAAAATAGGATTGTCCCTGCAGAGGATTTATCATTCGTTTAGCCTAATAAAACTAAAGGTCTAACATACTACACATTACCAATAAAGTAAAAGTACTTATTCAGTGCTTATTTTAATGTCGCACGAAAAATATCTAGTTTTGATGATTCTATATAAAGTGAGTATCCTTAGATTCCATATATAGTGTGTTTCAAAGTTGATATAAACAAGTTATCCACAAATATGCGTAAAATAGATTTGGCTTAGTTGCGATATAGTTTTGATAGTAAAGTTAAAAGCAGAAAGTGTTTCTGTTTATGTAGAAGCACTGAAATAAACCATCACACACCGCTGATCAGAAGCCTAGTGATGTAGTGTAAATCCTTGTCAGCGTTGATTACATCAGAGGATCCGGTTAGCACTTACCGATGAATGACTCATCCTCACGAAGCAAAAACACAGTCGGTCCCAGCCACTCGGGTCTCCTTGGTTTTTCTTCTGACTCGTTTCTGGCCCTGTCGAACCACGGGGAGTCAGGTGAACTTGTCTGACGCGACGTCTGCTCCCTATCAGAACCTCTGGAGGACGGGAGAGAGGGAATATCGACTCTCACGAGGTCCGGCCGGAGATTTTCCACGGCCAGACTGAATGGCAATGTGGACTTGCCCAGTTCCCACGATACCTAAGTGGGAAAAGCGGACACGCAGTGAAATAGCCATAAAGTAGGATATACCAATAAAAAAGGAAAAGTTTTGGAACATTTCAGGAGTTTTAACAGAATATAGATTGTGCAAATTCTGAATGGGAACTTCCGGAGCTAGGGAAAATTCACCGATGGAGTGCAGTAATTTCTTGCCATTTATGAATTTAGATATCTCACTTTATCAACAAGAAACAGGTAAATATGCCTGAAGTATTTAAAATCTGTCCAACATTAATTGCAACTGCATATGCAAATAGTGCTTATTTCCCGATTCGAAATTGTGTGCTGAAATAGATAGATCACTTCATTTTATCAATTGGATATCATTATGAGTTGTAGTTTAATCAAAAATGTAGTCAACTAGCCTTAAATAGTGTGGCTGTTGATTGAGTGCTCCACCACAGTCTGGTCAAACCAATTACTTATTTCGATCCAGGGTTATTGTAAATTGAGTTCTCTGTTTTTTCGATTTATGTATTTGAAATCACGAGCTCTAAAATTACCACCGCACAATTGATATTATTGTAAAGTATTTTTACTTGGGTGTTATTATCTTACTCTTCATTGCAAATGATCCAGTTCCTTCAGAAACATTTTGTTGGACATAAATGTTGGTTCGTCCGTTTCAAGGTAAAACAAAGATGCAACGAGTCCCGTACACTCAGTCATGACTGTGAGTTTAATTCCTCACCCTCCCGAACGAGGTTTGCATTATCTCCATAAATTCAACAATGTTTATTTAATTGAGAATTTGTACTCCACTGACCACTTCATTCACGGAAAACTTCGATAGTATTTGCAAAAAAATAGTTGTTTTTAGTTTAATTGACAGAATTGTATATCTACACTCCAATCTTGATAAAAAAATCCTTCTTAATACTCTCGCGCATGCTTAAATTTAACGTCATATCCCTATCTTGGTAACAAATAGGAAGCTATTTCCCTCTTTAAGTCATTTTTGGCTGACACAAGCTTTTATCTAACTTATTTTTGTCCATGGTAAAAAACGCATCTCAAGTAAATACTCAAAATCGGCATTCAGTTAGCAGCTTTTATAGAATATTAACAAATACTTATAGTCGCATATTTCTAATTACCAAAAATCTAGTAGTCGAAAATGACAGCTATCAAAGGAACCAATGAAGTTAAAGATACTCCATTTTATTAAAGGCGCAAAGCACGATGGGCCAATTCTGGCGGCCCTTTAAAAATTCAAATTCACACTTTGTTGTGTAGGGCGTGCCAGAAATAGAAATCAATCCTTTATTAGGATCAAGAAAAACATCGAAAGACTGTTGTTTTATATCTTCAAAATAAGACATTTTTAGTTTTTGTATCTGAACGAACAGACCCTTTGTTTTCAGCCGAAGACATTGCTGGTACGAAAAATGGAAAGAAAAATACTACATGAAGCTGCGGATTAGCTAGTTAAATGTCAGACCTTCAGATAATTCCATTGCACTCTTTGGTAGACATAAATTTGTCACTATTAGTGCACGATTCTGAAGGGAAATTAAGAAAAAGTAACGGAATTCCACAATTTTATTTATCACAGGAATATGAGGGTACTAAAACCTCAAAATGCAATTGATGCAGTGGAAATAGCATGGTTAATTGATTAGTTTTCCCAGAAATTGTGCCTTAAGCCCTTTTCCAAAACGTCTGCATTAAATCCATTATGCTTTTAAATAGCCCATTTGATAATTTTATGATAAAATTTCGCTAAAATACAAAAAATTTGTCCTGTGCGATTTGTCAGACACGCCTGATATTTGACAGTTTTGACCGTATTCGAGAGCCATCAGTTTACATCTGAGCTCAGTTGTCTTTGTAAACAACGATTGTTTTAAAAATAGGAATCTAAGTCATCAATTTATTATTTACATCACCTTATAAAGTATGCATTTTCTCCTATAAACCTAAACGTTAATCATTTAAAACTTAATGGATATACGTCTGTATTAGAATTATACAAAATAACAGGATATATCTTTGTAAAACTTTGCCGATTTTAGTAAGTCTATTCCTCTTCTTAACTAGGTATTTACTATTGATGTACTACTTAGAAGACACGGTTTTTACTTTGCAGAGCTCTTGGTCTTTTTTCGTATATATATTTATTTATTTATATATTTATATATTTATGCATATATATTTATGGACAAAGATTAATTGACTACTCCATTTTGCATAAATTATGATAAGCAGATTTTCAGGATATTTTACAGTTGTTAGATTGGTGATTTCTACCATAATTTGGCAGATTCAGGACTGCTTGCAAATTTCAAACTAAGCAGAACAGAGATGAGCAACGGACCAATTGAAAGTAAAACACCTATTTTGCATTCCTTTCTTGCACCTTATACTAGAGGCATATCTCTAGTATTGCTAAAATTAACTGTCAAGAGAAGCACAGAGTTTCGGCTTTGGTTATTTTCATATTTCAAGTTAAGCCATTTTATCTTGTCTTGCATGGCTTTGAGATACCTCCATAATCCGATGCCAGGGCAAGACAGATCCATCCGAGAATTGCACTGTCACGACGAGGAGTCCTTGCCTCGGTAAGGCCTTTGTAGCAAGTTGCCTTTTGATACGTCTTCGGTGAGGAAGACCACCTTCATTTCCTCCTCTCCCTCCTCCCCGCTGAAACGCGAAGGCTTCTGGTTGGCCGGAAACTGGAGTCGGTCCAGCTGGTGACCCTTTGCTTCGACCGACCCTGCTGCCCGAAAATCGGACGTGAGCGGTGTAGAAGGTGAACCCCGACTCTGGGGTTTGGTGCTGTTGATTCTGGTTGCTACTCCTGTAGAATGCTGACGCTTTACTGCCCTCTGAACCGTCCTGTTGAGTCACTGTTACCGTCAAATCTGCATAGAGAAATGGAAGGGAAATTAGGTTGTATTTTCCAAGCCACGGCATTTTGTCAATTGATCCAAAAAGAGCAACCGAACGTGACACTATTAAAGCCGCATTGCAGTTAAATCTCAACGCTGTTAGAATGTGATCTATTTCACTTCATATATCATCAACCCTTCGTCTAAGACCAAAGTTCGATCACGATCATGTTGTATGTCTGCCAATTTCTGTCATCTTTTATTAACTGTAGAACAGACAAATGGTAATTGATAGGCCAGTTTTATTCCCAAATTGAAACTGCAATTATTATTATTATTATTATTATTATTATTATTATCTTCTCTTGCTCCGAGGAACTGTAATCCTGTTGAAGATAAAACTAATTGTCAAATGAATTATATGAACTAGAAATTACGAAATATGTAAACCGTAGAGCGATCTGCATTTTAGGATTTTATTGCCTGAAATATGTTGTAAAACTGCTGCTGTGCATGCCGTACCTTTACCCACAAAATCCCGCCTTCCTGTTTTAGGAGAAAATACAAAAATCCGTTATTAGCATGTATGGTACAAAAACTATATATAATATTCATTGATAATCAGTCGGAATAATGTTTTTTGTACATTTTCCGTAAATATGCTTGAAGTGAAGAATATGTGGGAAGATATACCAATATTAGTTTAGGCTGAAAAAATTTTCCCCTTCGAATTTAAATGAATTTTGCTTGTTTATAAAAGTAACTGGTTTTTAAAATTTAAAAAATCCTCATAACACTTAAATTTATCTTATACTATCCTTCATCAAAATCAACTCAGTATTCTTTATTCAGTATCTAGGCCATCACAAAACTCTAGAATGTGCATTACTTTCAAGGTGCCGGCTAAAACGCCAATCATAACTGCGCTAGGGCCTATTTTCCTGTTCCGTTTGGTGTTTATTAAAAAGGTGTACAGCACAGCATACAGGTGACTAACCATGCACTCTCGGAAATACCGCCTATAGTGTGCATTCCAATCGTATCTTTGAAATTCTTGTTCAACCACACTAAGATATGCTCTGCAAAATTGCTAAAGAATTGTATCTGGGCCAAAATCTAGAACATTTAGTGGAGACTTAAAGTTCCGAATACAAGAATATTTAGAATAAAGCAGGCTTGCAACTAAAATAGGTTTACACAGATACACTCTACTTACATGGGAAATACACACTAGGATTTTACACAGAAAGTTTAGAGCACCTGCAATACAAGTGGAGCATAAGGATTACTTAGGGGTATGCTTTCTACGGAAAAATGATGAAGCCTCATGCGGAGATATAAATACGTATTTAATTGTTCATATTAAAGCGTTTTAACTCCCCGTCCACATCCCATCTATGCATTGTTATGGACAATGGGAACATAACAACTCTCGCCAAGCATGAGGTCCAGAGATAGTTTCAGCTTCATATTCAAATAGTTTGAAGTTGATTCCGAGAGTACCGATGTGAAACGGCACATTGCCTCACTGATAAGACACGGTGATTTATCCTTGTATTAATTCACTACTTTAGATAGTTACTTTGTAATGTCTCGTCTCTCCGAAATCGATTCAGTCAATAGAAGTGGACTGCCTGGTCAAGCAAGGTGGAAAACCAATTTTTTTTTTATTTTCGAGCTCGTTCGTGTTAAATACCGCCTATATGTGTGAAAAGGCTGACATCATCGAACAAAATCTATTCATTTTTTCAATATTTTGCCATCACCGTATATACATATATATATATATTTATCAAATAAATCACAATAACTAAATCAAATCACTTTTAATTAAAATCTTTTTACAGTCTATCGATTTTATTAATTTTTGGGAGTTCTCGAAATATTCATGTAGGTTTCACGTTCTCTCAGCCACTTGTATTACCGAAAGACTGAAAATATTTCATACGAAAAATTATATTATCAGTCTAAAAGGTCTATCATGGTACGGAATCACATGCATTTTCCATAAAATTTCCTAAAGAGGTACCTATTTGTTTTATTTTAATGGAATTAAAGTATCAGATTTTAGTGGTGGATAAAATATCAATTTTCAATGATAAATTTCGGTATTTAAAATGAAAACGTAGTGCATTTCTCCTCGCATTTATAGACGTTGTGCTTAAAGACTTTAGAGATACTATAAATCTGAGCTTTAGTACCAAAATAGGTTCAGAACTCAAGAATTGGCGTAAGAGGATGACGGAGCTAGTGATTGGCTACGGCTAACCGCTAAAAAATCCTCAACTATTATTGGCTGTTATCAGGGAAAAAATCGATTGAAACGGCCAGAAAAGGAAATAAGTGAAAATGACGTTGAAGTGAAATAAAATATGCATCTGGTTATTTCTTTCAACAAAATGTGACCCTGCAGTTTTCTTTTATATCATTTGAATTCGGCCATGACAATTACAAATTTGTCATTCTATTTTAGTTAGGAAATTTTTAGAAATTGCAAACAGGAAAAGTGGCTTCTATCTACATTAAATCTAGGGACGGGCTCAAATTCACTGCGGCTGCCTCAAAGAGTTGAACCTTGTTTAATTTTGCATACATCGCAGAGTGAAAATATGCTATCAATTTCATTAAGTAACAATCATGGCGGTTCTACCGTGGTGATTTTTGATTTTCAATCGTTAGCAAGATTCTCAGCGCTTGTTGTTAAGACCAAAAGGTTACTTCAGCTTATCATTTGTCTCAAGTAATCAAGGAAATAGCAGTCATCAATCGTGTCGCGGTCCAGACAGCCTCATTAAGCATTCAAGAAGTCACTACTTAATGACAGCGATGGGAGAATGTTCTGAAGCTCTCTCTATCTTAACGGCACTGTGCTAAGATGCAACAGGAAGTAAAAACCAAGTTGCTCACCCGTGACCAGCTGTGCTGTGATCCCAACAGGCCAGACATTGTCTCCATCAGTCACCGTGACCCAGATTGTCTGGAAATGCTGCGTCTCCCAGGGTCCCCGCACTCCTGACAGGCCCACTTTAGCCTGGCTCTGCGTCTTTCTCCGTTTCACCAGCGCTGGGGGTAGTGCCGCTTTTACTAGAGGAGAGTCGAGCACAGGCTCTAACTTCACTCGGACTCTGCCCGGTCGCCGGCCCACCAACCAGACGCGTGGGGAAGACCGTCTGGATCGCAAGGTCACCTCAAGGTCTTGGTCATCGACCAGAACAAGTCGGGCAGGGGCTAAAGGATTTCCATTGCCCTTAAGAGGGGAAAAGGCCTCGTTGACGAACTCCAGACGCAGGCAGTGTGCTGTGAGGTCGGTGACGTCAAGGGGAGGACTGGTGGCGACATCATCTGTGTACTCAGAGCGGGGTGGAACTGTTGCAAATCTGGATGATTAAATAATAGTAACAATAATAATAAATATCCCAAATAAAGCACATTAAAGCAAAGAAACTGTGGTCATTCACCTAGAAGGTATTCAGAGGTAATACCATGTTAGAAATCGTGATCAATTTTAATTTGACTGTATTATTATTATTATTATTATTATTATTATTATTGCAACGGTTTTACCGCGGTAGTGTAAGGTAGGACTGCAAAGAGGCAAACTTCATTACGGAGGAAGATAGTAATTTCCTAAGAGATCGGGACAAGACTTTATCAAATAAATGCTGGATGTTAAGGCGCTTGAGTTCTGTAGTAGTCTTAGATGGTTAAGTGGATAAAATGACTCAGTCCAACGCAAGCAAAGCGGTTATTAGAAAAGTATGAACACTCCCATAGTATCCATAGAACGTTTACTAATTAATGGTGGTTGAAGCTTAGAAACGTGATGGATATGTAACGAAAAGTCAGTTTATGAGCTGGATATCCTGTTGTGTGTTGTATATCAATCAGTAACCCACTCGTAATTAAAGCGACAATTTTCTACTTGTCCAATCGACAGCTAAGATATTTAGCCAAATAAGTAGCAGAAATGCCAGGGATCTGAACCTGTTAATATTCTGGGCTCTTAATTTATCATTCTGGCTGTGATTGTTCGACATTAATAAACATAATTTTTGTACTCTTTTCAAAACTCATCATTTCAGAGCAAATTCCAAATCAGAAAGTCAAAATACGAAATATCCGTTTCTTTGGGGGTTATTCATGTCAAATTGAGTGCAGGACTTCCTTAAAATAAAGATTAAAAAAATTTCACATTACCATCCTAGGTCAATAGACGTTAATTCAACCACATCTTCAGATTTCTATCACGAAGTCTAAAGAATCGATTCTGGTCATGTGGAATTGTATGTACCTTCGACCTATCGAGATTATGCATTGGTGGTGAACAAGTGTCTGATTTCTACAACAGGGATTTAAAACGGTATCTAGCTACTTTTCACAAGAGGCTTTGTGACTTCTTCCTGCCAATCTCTGAAACCCGTATGGGGTTTTTCATTGGGCAGAAATTCCTTCTCATAGATCTTAGTTCCTAAATCTGCTTAAGAGTTAGTAAGACTGTATTTCTCAGGTAAGAAACTATGCCCGCTACTGACTTTCGTAAAATCCCCCGCTACCTGATTTCAGCCCCGCCAAAGAGGACGATCAGAAAATCTTTCATGATAAGGCTTCTAAGCCACCGATATTCCAATTCTGTTTTAAAAGTAATTACCATCAATTATCCGATGCTATCTGCAAATTTTGCCATGTCGACTGATGGATAACTCCTCAGTTGGTCGCTACTGAATAAGGCTCTCAAATTCTTTTCCATTTCTGGTTTTAGTGTTAATCCTATAAACTCAAAATTTTTGCACTTTACTGCACTAGCGTTTTAAAATTGCCTTTAAGGTACAATTAGAAACAAAATCGTAATTAATTTCTAGGTGCCTCATTTATTATTCACCTTGAGAATAATAGTCGTAATAACAGATTATTACGATATTATAGTATTGTTTGACCAAGTTTATTTGAACTGTTTATATTACGAAATGAGTATCTATTGATAGGAAAAACCAAAACAAACAAAACAAAAGCTAAGATTGTTTCCATGGACACTAATGGAGTACTTCCTATTCAATTCTTGCCCGCTTGAGGTGATTGTTCCTCAAATTTGTTCAGTACTCTTACTCATTTTACAAGTGCTTAACGAGGCAACTTTAAGAGTAATGCTTTAATTATTGAAAGGCCGTGTAGATAATCACATTCTAAAGAATTAAGTTGAATAAATTGAAAATCGACAATTAACGAAGGAAACAACGGCTATGGGAACCCCTCAGTCTACTTGACTTCACCCTCTTTTCTGTGGATTTAAAGCGTGAGTTCGTCAACGGAATGGGGTTCTGGCACACTGCAGAAGTCTTTCAACTTTACGAAAAGGGCAGATGCTCCGCTAGCTTAAAGGGTGATGGGTCTTTAATTTAGGAGTAAATGTATATGGCTTATTTTTCATGAGAAAGAGTTTTTGGACATAATTCGTTCATACTATGAGAACGAGGTATTCTGTTTCGAGCCTTAAACTTGGGTTACAATTAACTGCGCATCTCCTGGGGTGCAGTCGTAGTCACCCGGTT
This sequence comes from Anomotaenia brevis, assembly GCA_030710315.1. Taxonomy (NCBI): domain Eukaryota; kingdom Metazoa; phylum Platyhelminthes; class Cestoda; order Cyclophyllidea; family Dilepididae; genus Anomotaenia; species Anomotaenia brevis. The sequence goes on along the minus strand of JAUOZQ010000007.1, from coordinate 1,058,189 downwards.
GTCAAATGTGTCATCGTGGTCAAAGCGATACAAAACACCGTGGCCGATGAATCTACTCAACCTTTCACCAGCTATTGCCTTTGCACGCTGTCACGCACGTGCGCACTTGCCCAAAATAGGTGGCCAATGGGCTCGCGCAAATCCACCTTTAATTTGTCCGCTTTGCTATCGATTTATTTTGAGAAAACGCGCGCACGCGATTCAAGGGACAGTTTGCGCATTGAATGTAACGCTTTCGGGGAAGAGGAGTACTAAAGTTACCCGATGGCTATATTTTTGGACATTAGAAAGTGAGCGCTAGATAAGTTCTAGAGCACTGCGCACAGCGAAACAGATTCAGCTGCACCTTCTCCATGAAACGGTGTGACCTCATTAGGAGATAAATACGTCAGAATCGTTCGTGTGGTGAAAGAAATTTTCCAGGAATTTCACTCACTGCTTTTACGCACAATATTGACTTATTTCGTGAAATAAATTTAACCTTTTTTTCTGTTTATTGATTCATAATGGGATGTCGCGTTACTATTGTCCTTTGAAATAAGGAAATTTTCTATGAGAAAATGCTATGTTGTGGAGCAAAAGAGCCTGATAGTTCTGTAACAGTTCGTCCATGTTAATTCACTCCTAATATCTATCAGCATGAATAGATTAATTGACTGTTTAAAATTAGCAAATATTCCTTGCATGTGCGAAAATGGTAAATGACTATCATCAATATTTTCAGGATGATAAATTTATGTTTGATTAATTAATCTGGCTTCTTTTACCTGAACGAAATCAGGCTGCTAATTAATTTTAATTTAGGATTACTGGGTATTTTGCTTATTAATATAAAATAACAAACAGTTGTTGAGGGATATAACTATTTAGTTACATTCCTATAACTATACTGCAAAAAAGTTATTTTTTCATTTATTTTTAATGACAAGCCTTTGCACAATGGACCAATCACAATCGCGCCAATAGCGAGACATTAAATAAGATCGTGAATCAATGAAATCTGGACTCACCTCGCGAAAACGCGAAGGCGAGTCTGTTGAAAGTGATTGGCTGAGGTCGTTGACTGCGCATTGGCTGACGACTGAATGGTCTGCTGGGAGCTAAAATTAAATTTCGATAAAATTCACGGAAATCCCATGGATATACATTGTTGAATCTTAAGCTAGAAATCTTACGTTCTCATTCTATATTTTATCAACTTGTCAGTTTAACTAATTCCCATTAAACCCAATTTAGCATTAAGTAATAGACACCTGCATTTTGTGAATAAATCGCTCGAAATTGGGATTAAAACTTCACCCAGATTCAGGACCCTAAAATTTCTAAAGAATAAAGCTTTCTACATTTTTAAATCAGGGCAATTAAAAAAATTACAGCGGATCAGTTATAAATTTATTTAAGTTATGTACTGATATTTTATTCAGGAACTGTTCCTTCCCTTTTATTTAATTAAAAATCGAAAGGCAATATTGCCTTATGAATTGTATGTAACCCGACATAAAATTGAGCAAAACATTGAAAAATCCTGTGTGATTTTTAAGCCATATTGAGTTGATTTGTTAATCAAATCAAACTTTGATCTTCAATTGGTGACAATTGAAAATTTAAATACTCGAACGTAACATAATGTATCACTAAAAAATAAACGAGAAATACTGGAGGAGTGGGAAATAGCCTGAAAATTGGGTCATTATTGATTGTCCGAAATGTGGGTCTTGAGGCTGGTGGCCGTGTAGAATGTGAATAACTTTGTCCTTCCCGCTCATCGAGGGGGAGGAGACGGGGAATTTGGGAACAAGATTAATGCTTGCCCGCCAGAATTGACAGGTGGAGAATATTACCACTATTCCACAAAACTGAGTGCCAATTGATTCCCAAAACTGTGCGAAAAGCCATGGACGCGAGAAAACGATAGTGAAATGTGGTCGTTGCGATCATTTTGATGCCAATTTATTATGCTCTAAATACTTGCAATGTTAATTTGTTTTGAGGCTTTCCTTCGATTAATAAATTTTGACAATTTAACCAAAAAATCAACAACTTCAACCTCATTATCGCCACTTCGCACTAACACTAAAGAATTTAAATGTCTAATAAGTCTACCTTTGTGACTCAGAAACCGATGTGAAACAGGGAAATGAAGAGAGGAGGGATTTCACTCTACTATGATCGAGACTAAGTTAAAGCTCTTAAAGTATGACGCCCAACACTCACTCTGTCAATGCTCGAAGCAATATGGACGACGTCGAATATTCGTGTGACCCCGCAGTGGGGCTCGAAACCACAGGAGTAGTGATGGACCCGCTTCTGGGGCTCTCGACAATGAGGGATATCCCGTGGGGATGCAGCGGAAACCAGACAGTGATGGATTCTGTCGAGCTGGTTTGGTCAACCTTAGCGACCAGGGAGAGGGACTCGGAGCCACCCAATTCGCCACCAGAGAACACGAGACCAGAGACGCAGGCGTCGCGTGGGAAGTGGGCTACTGACTCATCGCTCGTGTGACACGTTGACCTCGAGGTCACGTCTCGCAGCTCGTTGTCGTGGGTCAAGCCGTACACCCAGATGTTATTACGCACGGGGTTACCCGACAGCACCGCCGTGTTGACCAGTGACGTGGACTTGGTAGGAAAAAATCGAAGAGGCCTATCAAATATATTCCCCCTGGCAAGGATTTACAAATGATAAATTAAGTTTACGATGAAATTTGTTAGTTCTTATTTTGCTTCAGTTTACAAATATTTAAATCCGTAGAATAATTGTGAGGACTGAGCATGGAAAGTCAAGAGAGGAAGTAGGTTGAGATGAATTTTATGCGGAGTCTTGTCTTTTTCATTCTGATTTATAAAAAAAGGTTTTAATGATGTAACTGAAAATTTTGGTCGGAATTAAATCTAGATAGTACAGAGAATGCATAGTCAACTCTAAGATTGGCCAATTCAACACTGAATTTTATTATATTGAATCATCATCATCATTAGAATCATCATTTCATTCTAAGCTTGTTAACATGGACATTAGTTATAAATTCACTGAATATAGAATATATGTATATAGTGTTTAAGATATGAGCATAATTTGGCAAGGTTACTTTTACTATTTTGAACTACATTATTATTATAAATTTTGTTTTTAATACGATTTATTGATTTTGAAAGCGCCAATTAACTGTTTAAGAACTGAGTCAAGTTTTGAAAGCTCGGTGTGGGAAAAACATCAAGTCTCGCTTGACAGCCCCTTAAAAAGTCGCTTAACCGACTACCGCTAACCACCAACTCCTAGTGGTGATTCATAGCTTCGAAGTGGGATAATTAGTTCGAGGTAATACGGGTGCAGGGGATCAGATAGCTCAAATAGGGCACTCGAGTCCTTACAGAAATCCCGCTGACAAAATTTGATTTTTCCCCTCGACTTAAAACCGGATAATGCCTATTTGATGTTTTCTCTTTCCCATAATTTGGCCGAGATGGAGCTTCTGCAGAAAAGCTTTTTACCATCTAAAACCCCATTTCTCGTACAAACTACTTTGGAAAAAAGATACCAAACATAATTTAGAATTTTTGTGATTCTAGTCTTAAATGGTTTTCATTTAATCATACGTTTGTACAAGGTTATATATAGAACAAGTGCTAAAATTATGTAATTGCTTCACTAGTGTTCTCATTTCGCTAAAAGTTTTTAAATACAATCAATTTGCCCTAAGCACTGTTTAAATTTAGCCAAGTTTAAAAGCCGTTACTTCCTCAACAACGAAAAGCTAATGATTTTATTTTGTCGCTACTACGTATTCATTACACAATGTATACAAATTAAATTTGGTGACAGAAATCACTCAAAGGTATTTAACCCATGATGGCCTCTAGCACAAATGATAGCCTGCAAATTAAAGTTAATGATATCTAGAAATAGCTGAAAAGCAGTAGCTTAATGTATTTTCTTAATCTTACCAATTTATTTCTCATAGTCTTATGCAAGTAAAGTAAGGAAATAAGTAAGCTTTATTAAGTGATTCTTATATGAGTCTCTATGTATGACACCTCATCATTAGGATTAAAATTAGTACTGCTGATTGAATTATTAAAATCAAATGTTCATTACTAATCCATTATTTGCAACGCTGACATCAACTTATATTTATTTGAAGGACATAATTGTAAACAAAATGGCTATTAAATTTTTGTTCACTGTTGTTATTACTTTTACCTATCTTCCATTTGCAACTCACTGCAAAATCTGTAGCAATTATTTCATAGATTGGCAATCGCACTTATTCTGTTCCATTTGAAACGTTGCCCATGATTTAAGTCACTTAATACAAAAGTATAAAAAGCAACCACGCATTGTCTCTAAAATCCCTAACTGTCTAATATCTTAGGTTGACCCACAAAATTTACTACATGGTATTGTTATTCCGACCTAGTTATGTGACTGTTGATAGGTAGGAAACAGCCAAGTTCAGTATCTCAGCACTAGAATGTACACTTTAAATAATTTGATATAACATCCCATTCTGACTCCGTTTTTGCTGTGAATCTTGACTTCGTAATATAAAGCACACTACACGCTGTCAAATATGGCATATTTTGCTTCAAAAAGTCCAGTTCCCAAAGCTCAAAACTCTTCATTCTGACCAGTAAATGTGTACTTAACGCCCCCTATAATACAGCTACGGGTTTTTTATAAGCTCCATTCCTCCAAAGTGTACTTGGCAAGTTAACTCTTCCATTTTAACCGCTTTTCGGGTTACAACCACCTTCGCCGGTTTATCTATGAGAGAAAAGCATGTTTTTAGTGACCACTCAGCTCTGAGCCGGTTGGCAGGTGGTTTTTCACATAGAAAACATTTTTGGCTGTTCAAATATTTAACCACTTTTTGTCGAGGAAATATATTGCCCTGACGAAAGTTTTCCAAAAAATCGTCCTACGAATGTGATGGTTTAACGTACCACTTGAAACTTAATGGCAATTTAAAGTATCTTCATCCAAGCATGCCTAGAAGATACAGTTTAGTTATTACTGTAGTAACTCTACGCAGCAGGACACTAGCTCATCGACAGAGTGAATAACTGTTGGTTTTCTGGAGCTGTAACCACTTATCATTGACAAAAGCGCTAACATTACCATCGGCCTGTTTTCTCTTTTATGCCTTATGATGGACAAGACTGTCCGACTCCAAGACACAACGCAGCACCGTCAGTGGAGGGACGCAAGCACCCCGCAGTTGTCCCTACGGGGCTCCGAGGAGTAACCCTCTTCCTCCTTGGTAAATTCCTCCCCCTGCAGTCCTGTTTTCACTCAGACCGGACTTGTGGAAATCTCGCAATAAAAGATCTAGTTTCTGCAAAATGATTATCAATGTCACCTTTTGAGAGGTAGAATCAGGAAAAACCTCCTCATTTTCAGTACATTTTCCTCGAATAACATTGAACCCTTGATTTTTGGCAATTTTTCGCTGATAACCCTCAGAAGTTCTTTGGATTTTAAACAGTGTTGCATTACTTCAGAGTATTTAAGGAATTTTAATTAAATCAGCACTTCAAGATTTTTGAAATCATATAAAACAAAAAGAATGGATACGGCTTTTGTGAAATCCCCGTAAGTTAACGGTTCCTATGATCAAGAACAAACAATTTTGTAAGTTCACCTTGACAACCAAAGCCAAATGCTTGAATTCAAAGGATTCGATGCTAAGACGGGTCACAATCGGACTTCCGCTGGCGGAATGGTCAACTGTATTCCGTCGAGACAAAGAGACCAGACTCCATAGGAAACGCGGACCTATTCGACCGATGGAGTCCTTGGGCGGTGGAGAAACACGAAAGAGGAGCTTGTAGATGACCGGGTCATCCCTGGATAAGGGAAAGTGCATTTAGCAAAGTCTGGTGATGGGCAGCACACGTTTTTCACCAAGGTCCGATGTATAGTTACTTGATGATTTTCAGTCAAACCTTCATTTAGACAGTTATCAGTCTCCTTTCGCAAATGATACTTCACTATATTTGCAATCTATCAGGTTTTCCTGATATCATTATAGGCAATTAAACTAGTTTGTTAATCGCATTTGCCATAAATCACTACTGAAATTATTTTTAAACTTTATATTTAAAAAGCTCCATTATTACCAAATACGTTTCGTTATTTTAGTCTGTCATTGTTGTAGGTATGTGATACCATGAAAACGGTGGAATTAGACCGGCATTCATGATAAAAACTAGACATCATACTAATAGAAATGAGAAACCAACAAGTCTGATATTAAAAGTTAGAAAAGCATTGGTTTGCAGTGACATCGAAAACGTCCGTACTTGCTACTGATAAATAAACACAGGTTCGGTCTAACCCTAACGCTCCACTGCCGATCAGGTTATACGTTATTTTTTCGAATTTCAAAGTTGAAATCATGGGTCCCTTTCCAAAAACTTGTCACTTCCACATACAGAAGATAGAAATGCCCAGATAAGTACAAGTATGAATTCAAATTTAGAGATTTGGGACGATTTTGTTGATTTCAGCCTATCAAGCAAGGCATTTTTAGTCGTTGGAAATTTCGAAATTCCTTTTCCGACATTTCACGAACTGCCATTCATTCAAGAACTGTAAAATACTATCAAGAACGACAGCTGAAAATAAAATCACTTTCTTGATAACATTGCAACTAATATCATTTTTATTCGACTCTCAATATACAACTTGAATTAATGAATGTAGCTGATTCCTAACGCTTCTTGTTTATTCCGAGTAAATTTACTAAAAATAAAGTGGCGTGATATAAAAAGATCTGCTTAGTGGTTTATACGAATTTGTAATACACAAATGAGTGTTTCCTAGCTTAAGAATATTCTCTTCAGCCTCTATGGGAATCAGAAATCATGTTATAGATTTGAGGTGGGATTATTTTAAAAGAACACTTTTCATGAAAAGGTAGACATCTCTTCCTAAGTTATTCGGTGAAATATTGCTGAAAGTGGCGGGGGATCCTCTGTGGCCGTCATGTCGGTGACTAACCCTTTTCATGGCTGACCTTTGACCCGAAAAGTCATTTAAAGTAGCCTTATTTATGTCGCCTACGCTCCCACTAGACCAACATGGCTAAACTGGCGAAAAAAGCAGTCGTGAAAAATCAGTCGAGCTGAAAAACAACCATTAAGGAGTGGGGTCAATAGACCGTCGTCAGAGTTCCTTGTGATTACCTGCGATTCGGTTGATTGCAACAGGGTCGAAGTAATCACCAGCTGGGTAATAAATGCAATAAAACGATTTATTAGTTAGGTGTCATCCAAACGAGATCTAAATCCATGAATTTGTCATCGTAAGCCTAAGGGTAACGTCACTAATAGCCCCACCGGCACTACTAAAGCCTACGATGGTCGGCGACATCAGTTCAGCAGTTTTTAAAGAGAAGGTGTCGAAACAACTTTGTCCAAAGGAAGGGGCTGGATAAAGGTGAAATGGACGCTAACGTCGTCGTTATTTTTAGCAATTGTCCTTAAAAACAGTGCAATTTGTTCAAATCTTGAATTTCTTTTAAATGAAGTACATGTCGTAGTTGCCCACTATTTTTTTTCCTTTTCCTAATAAGACTACCTAGTTTATGCCATAGGTGAACCACTATGTGCAGACAATTGCCTTTTTATCAATTTTAGCTAAATTTTTGTTAGTTCCGAGATATGAAAGTAATAGCTTGTCATACGCATTATAAAGAACTTAATGCAATATTTCTATGAAGATTCTCCTTCAGGATTGGAAAGATAGCTGAATTTTTGCTATGCTTTAAATTAATAAAGTCAGTTTATGCAAGTTGTGAAAGATTAGAAGATTTATTTTTTAATATTGAATCAAATTCAGGATTTTTAGTTAGTTTGGAATGGGATCAGTATTTCGGATACCAATTTTTATGAAAAAATACTTTGTTATGTATCTTCAATAGAATTTGACTTCTCAGTCAAATTCGAATTTGATGTTCGCTTCAAAATATTCCCCGGCCCCATAACTTAGAGCCACTTTTCCCACCTCCCTCTTCGCTGCATGTCAACCCTAGGGAGGTTGAGGGGTCCGTTCAGAAAAGGGCGAGGTCTTCTCAGAAGTCTTAATGATGGTCATTTTTCTTCAGCGCTTATGGGGCTCTGCAATGAGAGTTATTCAATCCAGCCTACAGACTTAAGTAGTTCTACAATCCTTGCGTCGAATCAACCGTTTTGCAAAGGCAAGGTGTCTATAATCAGTTTTACAGAACAAGATTCGGATGTTTTTCCAGATGGAATGAGCACTTTTTCTCTCACTACACCTGAAAACTTCACTCAACGAGAATACATCAAATCTGGAACCTCCACCCAAATCATTGAAGAGAATAACTTCTACCACGATTATTCGTGCCTGCCATCAGAATAAGGCCATTATTGTCCCCAGACCTTAACCTAGTGACTATGTACGCTTGGGCATCGTCGTGGAGAAAACACAGATCATCGTGCTCCCAGTACGCGGACAAAATAAAACGGGTTCTTGATAAGACCCTTGCATCAAGGGGAAGGGCAAAATCAGCTTGCTCCAAGTTCCGGGGGAAGGGGCTGCACTGCGACTGTACTAGACGCCAATGGCCCCGGTTATTCGAGTAAAAATCTTTAAGTGACTGAAAATGTCTACCAGGTACTTTTTCGAATTTATCCCAAACAGCCTGAGAACGAATACTGTATTTTTATAAGGTACCCAGCTATCAAAAGCGTTGGGGATTTTTCAAATGTCTGGATGCTTCATCAATTTCTAAAGCTTAACACCAAATTCGAATAGACGATGAGTAAGACTTCATTGTCATACAATTATTCGTCATTAATTTATACATCGAGATTCGTTTCAATTTACGACTATTGACACCTATGGTGTTTCCAAAACGGGATGAATAATATCAGGAACATGCAAGCAAACGTCTCAGATATTTGCTCAATGACAGTATATGCTACAATCGCTCGTATGATAAATCGATCTCAAGAACGAAATCCCTGAAGATGTGGTTAACTTTTAGCGAACGTTTTATTGACGAAGGAATAACTGTGCTAGCCCATTTCATACAGCACTGCCTCTTTTATAAATTAACAGATTTTCGAGCTGTTTAAATTTTCAAAGGCATTGAAGAGACGATTCCGATAAATATGATTAACGGTTCTTGAATGATGAATACAACGAGGAACTCATGAAATTTTTTTCGTTTGGAAAATTGATTTTTCTCCAGTGCAAAAATTGAGTCGTTTGTTTGAAAAGAAGCCTAATTAAATTTTGCTTTCGTCTGATAATTCAAAAATAGAGCAGGTTTCTGTGGGGTTTTTTCAAATTTTTATGGCCAAAAATTTGAAGCTGAAATACTCAGGCCATAAAGCGACTATTTCTGTGAGTCAACACTAAGCCTTCGAACATACATGGAGTTCAGAATACATTTAAAGGAATAATATTTGTTTCTTTTTCAAAAAGATTTAATGACTTTAATGCATACAACAACTGTTTTAGACTTAAATCCTTCATTCATGTACTAGGTAACGACAACTAGAAGGGATTATTCATCTGTATCGTAATAGTTCATGGCAAACACCAAAATATGTAGGAGACAATGTTCGCCATTCAGTTCCTCATCTGAGCTCTATGAAAACAATCCAGCTGCATGAGCTGGAGAATCGCAGTGTAGACTACGAGGGGCGACGACCCGATTGCTCTCACGCAGCAGATATCCTTCTCGAAATCCCGAAGAACACCTTAACAACAATCTAATAGCCCTGTCTATTAAGTTATTTAAAACCTTTTAATCTATCGAAGTCATAAGCCGCTTTTTCCCATACAGCAGTTACTTGTTTTAAAAACCTGGCTTTCGAAAACAGAACGGCTCATGAGGAACAAGAGTATGAATACTTCCGTTTACAAAGTAGTGGTTTGTCAGAGAGTGAATCACCCGTTTGAGAAAACTGTGACACATCTCGAATAACAGATATTTTAGTTTTCGGTGTTGTTCTGCTGGAATTGTTTAATGGCTGAGTTAAAAGGATCAAATTTGTTTCTTCATTATTAAAAGGACGTTTATTGTTAATTTCATCTGGCCCAGAAACTAGCTGGCTGGTCGACAAATATAAAGGGTCTGCATTATGTGGCATCGAGGCGAAACGCTGAAGCATGTTGTCCATAGGTCTGGCATTAAGATGCTTTAATGGGGGCTCTTCAAATGCCAATGAGGGCGTTCTCCGCGGCGATTTCGGTTGCCGATGGAGGTGGCCCTGTTTTTTATTCACTCCTGCACAAGTCCAAAGTATACAAACTGTGGATTCTCTGCCAGCTAAATGGATCGACCATTGGACTACTTATTTTAATAGATTTAAGATTCGATAATGACATTTAAATTCTAAGGAGTTTATTTATAATCATTATAGGAACCGGATGCATCATTGTGAGCACATGACTGGAATTTTGAAATCAACCTTAAAAGCTAATTATTATGCGATTAGAGTAAGGCCAATTTCTTTCTCAATTGTCAGAATTATCAAAATGCCATTTAAGTGCCTCTAGCATCTATGTGAACTAACTGACTTTTGGGAATTTGGACACTCTAAACACCAATCTCGGGTTCGTGAGCGTTACTCCATTATTTCGATGGGATAACTTCTCAGCATCCTTTTCTTGGACATGCCTTAAGAACGTTTTAGTGGCTATATTCTCAAACTCGCAGAATCAAACTAATTTTTGCTTTTAAGTCCACTTCACTGGTTCCCACATATACGAGGGAAAAACCCAGGTCTGCTGACACATTGGTGGGAATCGGTCCAACCGTCAGCACCTTCCAATAATTTTGACTACTTTTGATTCAAAAATTTCCATTTTTGCACGTATTAAACAACAAGCTGGAGCTTTAATTCACCCAAAAATTAAACTATTTCCAGTCGTGTGGTCAAAAAACCTCGTGAATATTGAATGTCCAAATTTGAGATGGGGATGAGCCTGCGATGGCTGACTGACGGATGACCGAATATAGACATGGTACAGCTAGGCGACATTTTGGAAGCATGTCAGCATCAGCAGCAGTGGCTCTGTGGGGCCAAATGTCATTTCCAAAGCTGTCAGACTCTTTTGATGGGATCCTCATGCTCTCACAATCATCGTTATCAAATACCAAACGCTTGTTTCAATGCCTTCAAAGATTCCCGAAACGTGAAGGGTCCTAAAACTACTCATAGAGCTACTCAATTTGACTGACATCAGAAAAGTAAGCGAGAGATCAGGTATCGGAACAACCCCAATCTGAACAATTATCACCATGTCAGCTGAGACGATGAAAAGGTTGAGTGATAGTGTCCGTAGATTCGAGAGCGCTTGAGTCCACATTTAAGTTTTCGATGTTTAAAAGCATATACTAAAAACCGACTCCAGCAAGGATTTCAAATTTTTATCTCGATGACCATTTCTAATCTCTAATAGCCTAAACTCTAGCCTCGATTTTGATTTGTAGCTCTGTGGTTGATATCTCATCATCCTTTTGCAAAAAATCAAGATCAAGCATGTCAGGGATACCCTCGTTTAGATAAAGTGGACAAGTTTCGATATCATTTTGTTTTTTGCAAGGCATTATGAAAGCTTTTGATTCCCTTGTAGTTAATTTTTCGTAGCAGGTTTCCGCCCTCTGCTTATAACCACGAAACACCTACTGGAATTATGGAACATGGTTGATATACATCTACCTCATTCTCAAATCATTTGTGAATTTGAAATAAATATTGGCTTATTTCTCCAGTAAAATTGTTACAGTGACTATTATTTTCACGGTTTTCTAAGCTATAATCAAAATATTTTCGATTCAAAGGAAACAAGTATTTTAAGCAATTAAGCCTCTTTTATTTCAGTATGAGTTTTAATGAATTTCAATGAACGATAATTAATTGCAGCAATGAATTGGTACTTTGGAAAATACGACTTCGGAAAACTACGCTTCCTTACGAATGTAATTTTTCAAAAGAAGCAAACCCTTAATGTATTTCATAGTATCTGATACAAATACAAGACATCACCTGAACTGTTTCCTGTGCTAAAATAAGCATTTTTGCATTCATTTCGTTGTCTACACCTAGCCTTCTTTTTACTCTGCTAATTTTTAATTTATGTGTCCCCACTTTAATTAAAAATGATGATCTTGTGCTCCATTTACAGGTAGTGATTTGAAAATAAACTATTTGCACAAAATTTAGCACTTTTTAATATTCTCATCAAGTTTTAGAGTGTATACATTCGGATTGCAGATGTTTGCCTAGTCTAAACCTTACTAAGCTGTGCCATGGTTATATTTGCATGTAACACTCACAGTAGCACCTCCAGGTTAAGCTACTGTCGTTTTGGTGAGCAGGGTGGTCATAGAGAGAGTTAACTACGCCGAGCACCAACCTGAAATGGTCGTTGAGGTTCGGGTCGACGGCGGTCTCGCGGAAGCGCGCTACCACCTCGGTGACGTTGCCCTTGAGGCTGGGTATGTGGCGCTGTGAGATATCCCAGGCACTGAATCCGTTGCTTATCTGGAGCTGACGCACGCTGGCTGCGGAGAAGTCGCGCGAGCCCCCTGTCCCCGACTCGTCCAACTCCCACGGCCACACGATGCGCACAAACTCAACGTACGTGTTGGTGGGAATCTCGCACCTTTGGAGGACGGAAGGGAATATATGATTCTTAGGCTCACAACAAACTGCCGTGTAACCGTACTGTAGAAGTGAGTGGATTATGGAACTCGTGAATGGAATGAATATCGAGTTGATATTTCAGTATGACAAATTTCATAGTTTGCACCAACTCAAACTTAATGTGTACATTAAAATCTCCTCAAAAATCATCCATTATACCTCAAAGTGAACTCAGCGATGTTGGTGTATTGTTTGACCCTAACAGGGACGTTAAAATATTCGCCATTTCGAAGTCGACGTGAAGGAATATCCAGACGAATGTTTCTTCCAATTTCCCTGATCTCGTCACGTTGAGACTTTTTGAGAGAGATCTTTGAAAGAAACCTGAAATTAGACATTTGGGTTGCCACAGGAGTCCAGCACTGTCTTGAAAGAGCCGCGGGGTCCATTAGAAGACTGGCTGTTGAGGATTTGGTAAACTGAACAGTGTTTATCCTGTAACTGACGTCAAGCTCATTGTTGAGCGAATCATTCCAAGCACGACTTTCAATGTTGATGGATGCGTGACAAGTTGATCGATTATTGGAAGTTAGGTTATCAATTAGACATCCCGTGAAAAAGTGGCGATTACTGGCGATAATTTTAATTATGCAGCATGTGCTCATGTGCTGGTCATTTATACTTTTCAAAACTTCGGGGGTTACGTAAGAGTGACAGAGGAAATGTAGAGTAGAATCATCCACCCAAAGTTCTTTTTGGAATACGTGAACTGTTGTAAGTGGTTGATTATATAAGGCATTAGCATCTGGGTTGATCGATGCATTCACACGAAGATTGCCAACATTGATACTCAGTTTCACATCATCGATGTTCCCCGTAGAAGCAAAACCTTGCACATGTATTGATGTTTCCTTTGTTAAACCAGTGTCAATGAAGAATGCAGCTTCATTTGGAATGAACCTTGTATTCAACACGTCAGCAGCGAATATACGCAATAATAGCGAAAGGAACACAAAACAAGAAATCTGCAATTTAAGTGCCATTTTATACATAAAAGCAAAAGTTCTCAATTCAGTTTATTCACATTCATTTTCCAATTACTCCAAGTGATGTGGCTAATACCACTGAATTTTGCTAAAACATCACTAGAGGGCCCAACGACATTACTAAATAACTAAAATTGTGCAAGATTATTCAAGGTTGTATTGCGAAACAGACAAACAAACTAATCCAACACGCCAAAATGAAGAAATCTATACATTTCTGTAAATTGTAAGGCAAATACTTTTATATAAAAATTTGAAAGTAATAATATTGTATTACGTAAATTGCTTGCACAATAAATCTAATTGTGCCAAATGTTTTTGAGATCAAAGGCCTTCGGTCGTTTTGTTTGTCTTTAAAACCAGTAGCGTCATGGAATTCGTTTGATGCATAAGGTCGGTTTGCATAAAGTCTAATCACAGCCGACCACAACTGATTAGAGAGTGATGCACATATAAGCCCAAAATTAAGCCCTAGTGATAATTATTTTATTTTTAACTATCATCTGACATAGCTTTTCCATTACATACTCTACAAATGCAGAGAAGATGTTTAGCTCATTTTCTGTATATATACAACCCCAGATCTTCGGATTTACATTGAAAGGCGATTGCTATTCTCACAACTGCAATACGAAAAGTCCTTGCAAGTACTTGGATTCGTACTAGCCGTATTTCTAAACCGAAGAGCAAAATAGTTTGAATTTTAAATACTCATAACATCATCGGTGACATAAAAATCCTACCGACATCTAGATAAATTAAATATTCTAAATATCCAGATTCTTATTAAGATCAGTCAATATCAGCCGTGATGCTCAAATATCTTTTACTCAGTTAAAGCGTGATGTAAATTCCCACCATACTTTTATTACAAATCAAAATATGGTGGGAATTTGGTGTTGCATGGGTTATTACTATCAAATCCACGGTTTTAAAGTTTAAAATAGTTCAAAATTTTGTTTGATCTATGAATTAAGAAAAATTTAATTCTTATAATAAATCTTGCTCTGAACTTATTTGATATTTGCAAATGTTGATGATACTTTGTAAAGGTTGCCATATGCGCTACATTTCCAACAAGTGGTATTGTTGGTTACGTATCCAGGTGTGATTTGTGTTCCTTAGCGAGATGGAATTAAATGAAAACACCGATCCAATCGTCAATTCTGAACCCGTAAACACTGCCCAGGAAGCGATCGATAAGGAAGAACTCGAAAGGGAACTCATTGCTGTATTCACCTTTTTTCACATATTCCCGATTTAGACTGAAGACGATATTCAAACTCTCAAAGAGGCTCTTAATGTTAAAATTAGGCGCTTAGTTGAGATAAAAAAGATGTTGGGCCATACAGATATCAGCACAATCTCTTATGATGTTAGAGAAGGCCTGACGAAGATAAGTGAAAGTGAAGCGTACGTTATCTTGTCTTGTGCATACGATTCTTTTTCCCAATTTCGTTGACGTTACTTCATCTCTTTCTAGTATGCAAAAAACTCAACGCGCCTTCTTGCAAGCTCGAAGCAAAACAATCGATGTGGCTGAAGATGTGAAGGAAAAGCTCGTAACTTCCATTGAAACTCTCAAGTAGGCATTCCATTTATTACACTTATATTACTTCAGGCAATCGGAAGCCTACAAAAACATATCTGAGACTATGGGTAGTGCCTTTGGGACTCTCAAGGTTAGTTTCGTCACCATGTATATCTTTTTGATTTTTAACCTCTGTAGTCTTATCCACATGCCCTATATTTTTAATACCATTATCCACTTAAGTTCTAGTACTGCTGCCAACTTTTTGCTTATTGCTAGTCGTATTTAGCATTTGTCTGATAGTTCCTTCAACATTTGTGCCTCAAAAAGTGGCCTATCCCTATCTTCTATGTCGAAATGACCTATGGTGGATGTACTTTTATATTTCTTAAACAACTTTCCATATAAATTTTGAAGCATACGTATCTGGGAGCCGATGTTTTTTATTTTGCTGCAAGCCTTGAATGCATGTTCAGAGCACCAATTGGAAAACCATAATACTGGCAGCAAATCAGAGGTGGTCTTTGTAGCGATTTCGCCAAACTATTCCTCTCTACTGTTTTTTTTCGTCTCCAGAAGGTGGCAAATTTACCCAACCTGTTTGTTGGATTATATTTTACACATAGTTGTATCCGTCGTCCAGTTCTAACTAACTCAACCGTTATAGCAAGCGTAGGATAATCATATTGGTAACACTTTAAAATTAAATAAACAGACGTATTTTTCTGTGTCGCCAAATGCAATGGAAGTCGCTAGTTTGTTTCATGAAGCTTAATTAATTATACATTAGCATCGCTCTCAGCTGCTCTGTTAACTCGTATTGCACTACCTCACCTCGGTTTAATGTATGCTGTAGTGTTGTACACTACTGTCAAGTCAGAGCTCCAATTTAACCTGCCTCTGAGTCACTGGTTCTCGACTAAGCATACCGGTCTTGTTCTTGATGTGTATGTCTCGTCTAGGCGTTTGCACTGCCCAGTCTAAGTCGTCTGACCTGGCAAGGGCCTCCTGGCGCCTCTGGGAGTGACAACCAGACACCGTCAGCATCAGGGGCTCCCAAACATCCCAACACTACTAGCGCCCCATCCTCTGACGCAAACAAACCCCAGCAAATGTAGCAGGTTCGATCCGCTCTGCTCCATGTTGTGCGTCCTTATCCGGGTTTCTTTTTCGTTGTCTTGTGGTTCATAATGCTACTCTTTCCTCGAAACAATGCTTCCTGTGTTTGAGACTACTTAGACTTGTGTTGAGTGAGCGAATCTATTCCTTCCCCTCTGTGTTGTGCTCATCGTGGTTACTTTAAATACTGAGTTGGCTTACGGTGATTGGTCGATAATCTACCTCAGTAACAATAGATTATTCTTACCAGTAACAGTAGATTATTCTTACCATGGAAGCTGTTGCAGTGACTGGGAGGGTAGTCGAAAGTCGGTATAAGGAAATGGGTTGGAAACAGCTCTGATTTTGTATATTGACAGGGTATCGGTCGCTCGTACCTTTTCTTTGTTGCATCTAGCTGCTTTGACGTAGCCACTTGCCTTCGATATGCATGCAGTTAGTTTCTAAACCCTTAGAGGTTATATTTAGTACTTTTTTGACTGGTGGAGGTTGTTTACTTCTACTGACCACCGAAAAGCGCGTTAGATATCCCTTCTCAAGGGAATAATTTACTCACCCGAGGTCCTTCAATTTTGTGTTTAATAGCAGTGCAGTTGATTTCCTTAGCAAACCTCCCAAACGCAATTGGATTATTTTTCACAGAACATGCCTTTGGCTTAATTCGACTATTATTTCTAAGATATCTCTTCGACTTCGTTGAATACTATCGTAAAGATTTCGACAAAATCGCTTCAGCTTTCCAGGAAATTTTCAGCTTCTTGGATGTTGCTTTTGGTCTATTTTGTCACTTAATCTTATATCATTAAATTTCCTGTGTTGCCAGCAACTTGCGTACCACTATTTAATTAAATGTCTAATCGATAGGTAGTCGTGTTAAAATCGTTTTTTTCTGTTTTAACTGCTGAAATATCTACTATTTCGGTATGGCTCATTTCGCTGTTTGATAGAATCCTATGCCTATTTTTTATCCAAGTGTTTCCTGATTCGGTACCTTAAAACCCTCAAGTTTGGGGTCTGGAAAATCGTTTGCCCAATATTGCGATGCCTCAGTTTTTTATAACGTACGTGGTATATAAAAAGCGCTGGTCTTCATTTGCAGTCTAGATGGATCGAATGCGAATGGGATCGCTCTGCTTTAGAGCCAAATCGCTTTCTCTCTATCGACCGAACGTAACAGGATCAGTTTATCTATGTACTCTCCATTTTCACTTTGGCTTGCTGAATATCGGACCTAACTTGACTTTTGGTGCCAAAAGTATAATTTACCTATTCATTCAAATAGGCAGACCAATTTACCAGTTGCAATTGTAGTGAAATATTAAGATAGTGGAGTTCCCATTCATGCATTGCAATTTTAAATCACGAAACCGGATATGTACGTAGTCATTTGTGATTTGGTTTCTCCGACCGAAGTTGACGTTTTTAGAGGACGAATAGGAATTAAGTTTTTGATGAAAAATTCTAACGTTCTAGTTGTTCGGAAGTTATGCGGACTCTGAACGTCGCTCAGCCTGCGTGGTAACCTACCAGTGGAAACTCGAAAAAGTGCTTGCTGCTTATTTTGACCTCAATCGCTCTAAATGATAGGTGATTAGTGTTATTGCTCGTTAGGCGTATATTATGTCAGAAGTATCTGCTGAAGAATTTTTCTGTTTTTCCCAGTACTTTTCCTTTCGTAGTTTAAGTTGTGTGCCATCCTCTGTGCATGTTTGGGTGCTTCTAACTCACGCATTCCAAAGTTATTTTATTCCCACCTATAGTAGCTCCCATCCTAGTGTTTAGTTTACGGTGGCTTGCGCCCCAACCATTTAAGTTAAACATTTTAATTTCTCTCACTTTATATCGGTTGAGGTGGATCTGCTGGAACTTATACTTCGGCGTCATTTGAGTCTGCCAACTACAAGCTAATTTGTTGAACTTAACTTCCCTTTCTTGTACCCCGAGGTCTGACTTTTCTAATGCCCCATTAACTGAAAGCGACCCCATTTCACTTTTTTGAGGTGGGAGTAAAGTTTTATTCATCTGAAGTAGGTTTATCTGCCAAACATTTAGTCTACAGTACTATCAAAGGGGTAGTGCCTAATTCGACTGCTTGTTCTTTGGTTGAGAATTTGTCCATCCACTTCTATCAGTAGCTCCTAATGTTATCAGTGTTCTTTCAGGACTCTTTGAGTGGTTTCGGTTGCGAATGCATCCTCGTGAGTTTCCAGACGTATCTGTAGAAGTTAACCAAGCTCATCAAACTGTAATTGGCTTCCGAGATCACCCAAATTTTTCCACTCATCGGGAAAAAAAACGTACCAGAGCGGTATATCACTTCAGGGAGTTATAGTCAACGTCACTATTTGCATCTCCGTACATTAGTGGGAATCAGTTTTGAACTCGTGTTTGTAATTTTCATTTGTTTTCTACCACGTGTAATCCGCTTTTTTGCTTCTCAATTACACAGGATGCAATCGTGAAATCAACCTACGGAACGCTACCGGAAGATGGAGATTAAACGACGTGCTTGTGGACGTGATTTTCACCTTTTCCAAGTTCTCAATATCATTGATCCCCAGACATCTTGTTCCTTCCCTGGTGTCCAGGAAGCACTGCACCTCGCCCGAACTTGTTTCTGCTAGTACCACCACTCCCTTTCTCTCCTGTCTTGTATTTTAAGGTTCTCATCTGTCTTGTGTTTTTAGTCACTGCCTTCACTTTGTTACCCATTTCATCTCTTTGTTTAATACACCCTTGAAGTATCGTATAAGTTTTTCTTTTCCCTTTGGGAGAATGTGAAATATGATGGTAGGATCCGGCAGCATGTTGCGAATATGTGAGGATCTGTGTAAGCCGTTGGCATTTAATAAAACAAACCTCTGTGGTAAAGGGTGGTCTTACTGATCTAAAATGTTATAGAAGTGATTCTTTGACAGAAAAACCAAATAAATCGATGATTTTCTGATTCAATGGCTTGGTAAAGCTGGTGCTACAACGGAAATCTAAAAGGCTTTTTGACAGGAAATGGAGTATTCACTGATATCCCCAACTCGATAATACTAATAACCGTTGACTTAACTAGATTCCGAATTGAGATTTTTAAGAATTTATTAATATTCATATTCAGCCAAAAGGATCTTTGTTCACTAACTCAATTCCTGAATGAAGCACTTGATACGATAACCTTATATGCTCACACATGAATTTTCAAATTTTTGCCACTGTAATGGATATGCCCTAGAATGTTATCGTAACCTTCATTGCATTCGAGCATGTTCACCTCTGATTATGGGCTTTCGACGATAAGCAATAATAAAGTAACAGCTAGCGCCATCGTCCTTATTTCGTCACAAAATACAAGCTGCAATAAACACGTAAAGCATTGAAATTAGGTCGAGTGTTTGAGTAGTTGTTGGTAAATTTCACCCTTCCACATTGCATGGTAGTTGAACGTTTTTCAAAACCCAAATATGTACCACTGGGTAGATATCCACTTGACATTTTGGTTTTCTTTGAATTAGTTGGGAATAACCGATTTCTCTTCTGGGATGCTAATTAGATGATTTTATAATAATGTGGTTAAGTGGTATAATTATAACCTAGTGAAGCAGGAAAAAAATTCGGATGAAGGAATACACTTCACCATTTTAACTATTCATGCGTCCAATTCTGCAGTATTATTATGTATTAAAATACCTTTTGCAAGCTGTAATAGAAAAGGGGAGGCATTTTGTTACCAGAAGGAAAATTGTAAATTCCAATAACGTCGCACCCACTTTAAAGACCACAAAAAAATACAACAAATACCTTCGAGTGAAACTTCCCATGTGATTTAAACTTTGTAATCTATCGCGTAATCACTCACTTTAAGGTGGTTCAATCACCTGTGAAAATTCGTGATGAATTTGGTCTTCAGAATCTAAATTGTAAGGACAAGCGTGCATAAAGTACTAACTGCGCATCTGTTTTAAACATTAGCACTTAACCTTATCCGCTTGTCAAACGAAAAGTTGTCTTTTGTCAGTACCGCTTTCTCCATCAATCTTTTATAAATGCTGCTTTCTTATAGTTTTAACTACTTCTGTTCATCGTAAAATTTAATCATTAGGGTCTGCAAATGGTGACATGCAGTTGGCCTTATACGTTGTTGTCCACTTACAGAATGATGTGGTGTATATTATGATAGTGCATTACGCTATGGTAAAATACATCTAAATATACCTCCGCAGTGTGAATTCCCCCTTATCTCTATGCCTGATTCGCGGTTTTGAAAAGGCGTTTTACCTCCGAGATGCAGGAACTCCAAGTGTCTGACGAACTCAAGGGCGTTCCTTCAGGAATCCAATGCAAAACCTCGCCTGCTAAGGGACCAGTGATATTTTTCGATGTCTTGAGTGCTGAGGTCACATCGGCTGGCCCGATCGAAATTCAAGTTCTAACTTGACGAAACCTGAATCGTGGTTTTGCCAATCCAAGGTAACCGTATTCTATCTAATAAGGACTAACGCTGTGCGAATAGCATGTCCAACTCGTTTTATTTTCAATACTCTTAATGTCATGAATTTATGGCTCTTATAAAGATAACAACATAGATCTCTTTTCCAAAATTACATTTTGACAAGTTAATTTATGACTAGTCTGCGTGGTCTTAGGCTAAACACTTCAGGCCCTATTTTGTATAATAACGCTTTTGAAGGTCGGTAGAACTTAAACTTCGTGGACCAAGTGGCGATCGCAAAACCGTTTCAAGAAATGTGAACCTTCGGAATGCTGGACTTATTCCTCTGAGTGGCCGATAAGGTCTCGAAAATGCCTAGACCATATATTCTAAATCCTTGACCACTTCCGAAACCGACTACGGAATAGCGGCCCGCTGGTAGATTTACCATCTGTACACTAGCTTTCACTTTTAGATCGATCATGTTCCCTGTTGGCGAAGTAACCCTTTCTAGCCGCCAGTGTGTTATTGCAAGAGCGAATCAAATATTCAACGCGACGTAAGAAAACCTCGATCAACTCCTCGACGAGTTCCATAGACTTTCCAAAGCTTCACTGATCTCCGTTATCTTTCATTTGAGTTTCTACATAAAAATGTCGAATATCTGCTCCATAGCTAAAGGAGTAGCTTCTCCCTTGGAAAGTGTGGGCAGCGCAGATACGTGTATGAAGCCACTGCTAGCTGGTTTATGCACGGTTATCTTAACGCTTTAAAGTTCCGTGAATCACTTGATCTACCCGCGTATACACCTACACCAAGAAGCCAGCTGGTCACAAACCTCGTGTATCACGAAGATGCAAAACATCATAGACACCAAAAAAACTATTCCAAGCCAACTGTTCTTAGTGCATAGGCGATGTCATTGATGGAAAGAACGAGTCACCGAGAAAAATTGAGACCCTTTTTATACACCCCACGAATATTCTTTTGACTGCGTCGGTGCAGCAGAATTACATAATACATAGCTTTTAAAAGGAGTCCAGGACGGCGCGCGTGGCGACTACTAGTCCTTTACCTCCAACTCTTCCAGTTCCTCCTCAAGGTCACCCAGATCGGCGTCGTTGAAGAGTTCCTCGTCAATGACCAGGTTATCTGCATGATGGAAGATCAGCATTGCTTAAAACGACTCAGTAAGCATTGGGTGTTTTAGAAGATGAAAAATAAATAAATGCCACTAATATGAGACAAGAGGTTGAGTACTGACCCTTTTTAGGAGCGTCTTTAGAGGAGGGGGCGGGAGAATTAGAAATCGTGGAGCCGGGCACGGCGTCACCAGCTAGGTAAGTGATAAAAAAATTTAACCGAATCACCCAACAAGCACAGCTTTTACGCTTGTCAGTCGAATTCAAAACTTCATAAAACATGTCTTCGTTACTACAGCTTGGTAACTGGGTAGGGACAACTGGGTGACATCTGCCACACTGCAGTAGCAAGTAAGTTAGCATTGCAAAATAGAATAGATCATACACGACCACACCAACAGAAGATCACTTTTAGGAACGAACTGGGAGATAGAGACCGGAATATAATGTAAACCTGAGGAATAAAATACTCACCAACATTGTCAATGCCATCAACTTCAAAGGCATGGATGTCAATGTCGTGGACTTCGAACTGCTCCTATGAAAAAGAGGAAAGGGGAATAAAGGATCCTTCGCTTTGTTTTAGGAATTATGATATCGCAGCATAATATTCGAATGTGACACATTTTGTTCTAAAATAAAAATAACCACTACCATCTCCGAATCCAACAGACAAACTCCTGATTATAATACAGGTAAAGTTAAGGGTTTTTAGGTAACGCATAAAACTAATGGAACGACTCAAAACACATGGGGCTACATTTTAGCCCGTGATAAAATAAAAAAATTTGTCGAGATGTGTACGCGATAGCAAAATTAACTCGAATCTTGAAGAGGACAAAACTTACTTCGTCTTCTTCCTCCGGTTCACGAACTCGAGAATCGACGACATCACCTTCAATGTCTTCACCTTCGTCGACGAGGTCCGGATTGAATTCAAACATCTCACGACCAGAAATCTACAAATGGATAAGCAATTCTAGCATAGCTTTCAAGGTACTAAAGAAGAAACGTTTGATGAAGAAACTTACGCCAAACATACGGCCCTGTGAGAAATTGGCCTGCTTATTTTGCTTTTCCTTCATACCGGCAGCAATCTTCTGAGCTCGCTAAATTCGATGAAAGCGTTTATTAAATAAAAATTGACAGTATGACCGAATGTTCCACAAACCTTTCGCTTTTTCCAGGCCATGAATGTTTCCAAGGTAACTTTGGTTTGGTTCATACCGAGGGAGCGACGCTACAACGTAACAAAATCGACCTAAGGTGATGCAATTCAGTCGAAATAAATTTCGGCAAAAAGTTTACCTCGTTTTCGATCAGCTCCTCCAACGAAGTAGTCTCCTTTTGTTCTTCCATCGTTTTTCGCTCCTTTTTGAGGACAAAACCGACCGGGAGGCAATGTCGATAGTGGCAGTTGTCGCCATTAGGACAGCTCCAAAACCAACCGTACTTGCCAGATTCAACAGCATCTAGGAAATACTTGCAGATCTATTAGAAGCGACTATAACGTCCGGTGAAAAAACCCACGATTGTGGTTGGCGGTAGACCCTTGTTTTTGGCACCATGCTTCTTAGCAATAACATCTTCAAGTTCTTCTTGATTCCAATCGTCCATTTCACTGCGCTCGTCTTCATAGAGATTTTTCTTCTCAGTCTTTCGCTCGACGTTCAGGTCATGAGAAAACTTGCATTTATCGCCCTTACTGCAAGTTCCCTGTTTGAAAAATATACACAACACTGATTTGGGATCAGTACCTATTGGCAACGTTAGATTTTTTATGTTAATAACCTCCAACCTTTTGAGAGTTTCTGAAGTTCAGTCACCGGTTTGATAAGATCTGCCAAATCATCGGTATCCTTTTTACTGTGTTTACGAGCTTCTCTTTCTTCTCTGAGTTTTTCAATCTTTGCATTGACAATATGTTCAAATTTAAACTTACATCTCGAAAGGATTTATTCCCATATATAACTTGCTTTTCGACCTGTTGAACGAATTTCTGCTGCTTTGCACCCTTTTTATTTTTAAGACCGAATGTCTTATCTTCAATTATTTTCTTTTTCTCCTTTTCTAAAGCCCTCTTGGAAGGCCCATCGTTACCCTTCTTCTTAGGAGGCATGAGGAAAGCCAATAAAACGTGCCGCCAAGTCGTTTGTAAATGTAAACCATATTCCTTTAATGTGTGTGAAATTTGGGGCTCTTTTAAGCCATACATGTTAAAGCAAACAGAAAACTTATTCAGGATACATACTGAAAGCTTATTTAGCCATTCTTCAACAGTGCTAGGGCCTGTATCGAAAACTAAAGATTATTCTATTTGTGAAGCATTAATGGTATGCATTTTTCCCGTACGGAATTTTCTTTAGCACAACATCCTAGTTTATGTACCAGCAAATTATTCTAGGAATGGAATATTTTTGTAAATTGGCACATGCTTATGGACGTCAAACCTAGCGAATTTGTTTTAAAAAGCTATGGAAGTGTTACTTTGTTTTTCTAACTTTGTGCTGTAAAATCATGGTTGTAGGCACTAATACAAGGTTATTCTATATTTTTACCCACAATCATAGGTGATCGCGTTTCTAAACCTCCCAAGATAGTCTCCCATTAATATGAATGAGACCCAACCCCAAACTAGCGCACATTTTCCCATACTTATTTACTCTTCTCCGGAGCGTGGAAGCCCGGAACATTCACGTCATTTTGGAGAAGTGTGTTTGCGATGTATTAAAAGTGAATTTCTTCTTGGTCATCTAATATTTTTGATGGTAGGATTATGGAATGCCTTTGCGTCCAAATCCACTATATTTTAAAAAATCTAAAAAATATATTTATATTCTTTACAATTTCGTGAACCCGACGAAAAATTATGAAGGTTTATGGATCTCCATGTCACAAGTGCACTGATAAAAGAATTGTTGGTTTCAACATTTTTTCAAAATGAGTTTTTTAATGTTAATCAAAGTGTACATAGTGACTTAATTTTAGCCTTTTACGATTATACTGCACTCTTAAAATAAATTTAACGTAAGGTTGTTTGTAGGTCAGTTAAAGTGTTCAACAAGCCCGAAGTTAAAAGGGGGTTTTCTCGCTGTAGTGGATATGCTCTTTGACAGAAATTTCAAAGTTCGAACTAGGGTTACTCTCCGGAAATCCACGAGGTTTACTACGCATTCATTATAAATCCATTCGTTTTTTGACACCATTCCATTAAACTTTTCGTAATCAAGGAGGAAACTCATCGAAAATTTTGCTCAAGAACTAGGAATTTCAATGGAGGACAGGGATGTTCTTTTTAAGGACAAAGTTGCTACTGAGATAAAGCTAAATACCTTTTCGCGACAAGATGTTCTGTGCTACTTATTTGATGATGTGCCTCTGTTTTTACTCTATGCGAATGTTATCTATCCAACAGGTCCGTATTCTTGCATTATTTAAGTGTTAGTTTTCCTTCTTTCCAAGGTTTCTTTATCTAATGTGCCGACTATTTATACCTATGACACCGTAATGGAGCGGATTTACGGTGGAGCAGGTTTTTTCACATTATCTTTTATTGTCAACTTCCCAGACCTTATGCTTCCTGGAGTTGTTAAAGATGAACCATTCGACAAAAGTTGGAGTTTGTTAAAAAAGTCTTCAGTGTGCTCTGTAGCTGCTATTTCGGTACAGGATAATGAGTTCAAGTGCTCAAAACCCCTTGCCGTCGGAATATGTGAAATGAGTCCGGCTGAAGCCATGAGTAGTGGCGGTGGAGGCAAATTCGTTTCAATACTCCATAGTGCGTCTGACAAACTCTGGTAATTTGGTTTATCATCTAAAATCAAGTTTACCTTTGTAGTGGGCTTTGCCCACCCCACCTTTTGCCATCATTTAAACTCTCAGATCGGGTAGATTTAAACTATAAAGAAATCTCACCAGAGTCCAACGAGGATTTACTCATAGAAGACCCGACAGTTGAAAAGGAAACTTGTAAGGTCCTCATCATGCTTTACAACGTTGTCATTTTCAGCGGAAATCAGCCCCAATGATCTAACAAAGGCCTGTTTTGCATCGGCCCTTTTGCGTCTAAAGTCGGCAGATTTGCCCATTCCTGTCAATGTGTTCTACGCAAAATACATGAAATCCAGCTGGTACGTGTCCAAATTCACCATTCCATCACAACCGCTCCTAGCGCAGACGGTCAAAACCTGGACATAAAGAAGACGTCCTACAAGAAGGTGAATGAGTTCTTGAATAAAATGGCAGAGGAAGGTTTCATTGAGCTAGAAACTGTGGATGTCGGGATTATTCATGTAGTAGGCTTCCACACTGACCACCCAAGGTTTATGGAGATGGCACAGCAAATGCGGCATCTAATCAGAATTTATGCGTCGCCAGGGGATGTCAATGTAGCATCTCCTGGGTCTACTCAATCAAGGTTTGTTGTCGAAGATTTCTACTTTGGACCACCCACCTTCGAAGAGGTCCGTATAATATCATCGAGAGTGGCCGCCTTCTTCGCGTTTGCTGGTTACAAGACAAACGAGGTTATAAAGCAATCCGATATCTGCCGAATAGTTGGGTCTTATGTCGATTCAAAGAATCTCAGGTGTCCCGAAAATTCCAGGTAGGTTTGTGCAGCAGTCTTTTGATTTCCGAATTCAACCAGTTTCATCAATGTAGACGCTTGGCTTACCCGATTTTGCGAGCCAAACCTACTCAAAGAAGCACCTGACCATACCATGGCTAACCCGTGTTTCCAGATAACCTTTCAAGATTTACTTTCTTCTCTAACCAAGGGTCTCAAAGTTGCTCAGAAGGTTACTTTTCCACCCCAGAGTGGTCGTGCCCCCGTAGTGACATCAAAAAGCACCATCCCCAAGGTAAAATTGTACGAGGTTACCCAGCATGGACGAGAAATTGTAAGCTATTCTATGCAGTGCTCTTCCACCAACAGGTCTAGTAGCCTAAAGCCGACTTCCTTTACCCTAGACTCGAGTGGCTGGCCTAGGTCAGTTTGGCGTCGAACCAAAAGCCTTTGCTCGATTCATTCAAACCAAGCTGGCGTGTTCAGCGAGCTTGACGGAGGACCCGAGGGCAGGTAATGAAAAAGTTGTACAAATTCAGGGCAATCATCGCATTGCCCTGTCAAAACTACTTCTAGGTAAGCTTTTCGATTTCGTAAAATCCCTCCTTTGTACAGAAACATTCGGATTCTCCAAGAATTGGATTGATGGCTACCAGGAGCCTTCGTACAAAAAGAAATCAGGGAGGAAATAAAAGAGGTAGAAGTATACTAAGATGTGATTTGACCAATTTTATGTACTCGAGGGATAAGTTCTGGGTAATCACTGGCAACACTTTATTGGTAGTGGTAGTAGGACATTTTTGATAGGTAGATGGAACTGAGTCCAGCATATAGGTAATTACTTTCATATTATTTATGGTAACATTTTGGTTGATCGAATAAGAACTACTGCTTTTCGTACTAAGTAAATGTTATTCAGTAGGTTGAGGAATTCGTACTAAATGAAGAGTCTAGTTGGGCCAGTGCTTCAGGGTGTCCTTCATTAGGAATTAAGTACATGCCCTAATGATAGGTTTTTGTGTGCTGATTCCGGGAAGAGACACAAAGTGACGTGTAATATAGGAAACAGTCAATTTTCCCCCACAACAGTGCGACGTGTTTTATGTCGATTCACGTACCTAAGCAGTTGGAATGCACGTTAGTAGTACTCTTAAATTTTGACGATTCTGAGTGGATTTATCAACCGAAACGGTCCAAGATAGGAATCTATTCTAGTGTGTTTGTCTTAATTCAGTGCGGCACATTCCGTCACGACAAACCCACAACAGATTCTGCACAGATGTCTAGCAAGAGATACACCTGGTTGACTGATTAGGCTTTTCTATCTGATAAACTTGAGGGATGAAGACGCAGACGAGGCGCGTAAAGTAGCAAGCATTTTTACGTTGATAGCTTTTGGAAATAGGGCAGCCAATAAACGTCAACTCCAAGCCACTATACACGTCATATCAAGCAATATGCTTACAAGTCGATTGCGAACGTGAATACGTGCAACCCACCAAAGCCATACAACTTATCATGATTTAAAATCTGAGTATTAGGCTATGCGCTGAGGTGATTTAAACGAAGAATGTCGGGGTTTCCACATTTCAAAAGATGAGATCAGTATGAACCATGCACACAATTACCCTTCTAGCCTTTACAGTCTTTGTTGAGAAGTTTCTGTTTAATGGACTGGTTAATTTTAACCCTGAGCTAAGTTATCAATTTAATCGAGCATTCCACCATTTCAAGAGTTCTGTACGCCAGTAGAATAGGATCGTACCTTAACGACCCACAAAGGAAGGCCAATTCATTTCCATTAAAAAAATGTAGCGTTTACCCTGAATTCGAATCTCAGGAGGATTTCTCATATGCTATTTCTACGTAAATTCATCATGATCGATCATAAAATGACCCGATTCCAGGTATTTGCTCTTAAAAAATGTGTTAACATCATTGGTTAATTCATACCTGCTAATTGACACCTTTACAAACTGTAGGTAGATCAGATTATGATAGGGTTGACGTGCTCGACAAAGCTAACCATTTATTTAAAATATACTCATAACAATGAACATTAACGAAATTGCATCCAACTAGAAAAGAATAAGGTAATATAAAATACAATTTTAATACTAAAGTTTAAAAAAGTGATTTTCACAAAGCCCCGAGTATTGGCACACTGCCAGAGTTTGGCACCGTAATTTCAAGGGGAATTGCGCGAATTTCCTAAATGATAAAAACCGTTGAATTCCCTATGTCAACTTGGATTCAAAACAACTTTTTATTAATGTGCTAGGATTGCTAATGCTCGTTAATGGCAATGGGTTCCAATGCTTGAACAACACTTGTATAATGTACGGTGCGTGAGCTCTGAACGTGGAGCTGGTACTAACACCTTAACAGGTCAAATGTTGAATTTTTTAATCGACTGCTTTATTACCTTCTAGGTCAAAAGCCAACAATATATGATTATTTTACGTCCTTTACCCATGGACCCAAATCAGCATGGGCCAAACAGCTTTTTCTTCCAATTAATTAGCATATAAACACGGTCAATCGGGATTCTACAGATCTTTAATGAAAAATTTGCAGTATAAGGAATACATTTGCGTATCTCTCAATCAAGCCTCCTAAATAAGTAGGTGCTTCAAAATCCACAGCAACTTATGCAATCATATGACTTAATAGACAAAGTGCTTTTTGAAAAAGAATGCATCCAAATATTGAATGCAACCAGCATTTTCACTTTCGCTATACCTTAGTTGATTCTGTCTATATGTTTTTTAGAGTACTTTTCAACATTCATAGCTAAGGACTGCTCTCAAAATGACAAGTAGCAGAGCTCATTTAGAGTGCGGGTAGTAGTGATGATGGATTCCTAGCATTAGCAACCGAAATAATGCAAACAAAGTAGGACCTAATAATGTTCACTCTCAAAACTGATGATAAATTTCATTAATATGTTTAAACCTTCGCTGGATAGATGTTCATAAGAGTATAAATTGATAAATGATAGATAAAAGCTCACCAATAGCTGCGATCAGTTCGTTAAATAAACAAGATCTAATGGCTTATAAAAAATAATTTCAGTTATAAACACATCATATTCTTTAATTAGTTGCACATATGAACCAACGGTGACTTTCTCTTCTTCCTGCGGCACAACCATCATACCAAAGCTGGTTTGTGTAGACTACCAATTGCGTTCAATTGAGAAAAAAAGAAAAGGCACGTAGAAAAGGTCTAGACGCTATTAAAAGCTAAACCAATTATCTTATTGTGAACTATCGACCAAAATTAATCAAGGCAATTCGTCATATGTATTTGCCGCCGTTTTGAAATATTACTGGTGATTGTGGAAAAACACGGCACCGAATTTATCCTAACGTGAATTATAGCAGTCGTTTTGTTTTGAGCTCATCGATCGAAATTTTTAAATGAATATCTCGAAAAAATATCATATGCAGACAATCACCTGAGCACAGCTCAATTTAGTCATCTCGAAGAAGATATGGGAAAAATATGTTGGCTCGGTTCAACAGACTTTGAGCAGTTGATTCGAGTTTAATTTTTAAATCGATTTGTTGGTGACGTTCTTTTAAAAACTCCGGAAGCAACTTCATTAGAATAGAATTGAACTATGTCAGTTATAAAATTGATAAACGCAAGCAAAAGTCTATTTGTTCTTTCACCAAAGTACCTTAGGAACTTTTAGGATAACAAAAAACAAAAGACGTCTTCTCAGGAATTTTTCTGCGGCTGTACTAACTGCCATTTAGTAATTACACCTAGGTTACATAATAAAAAAATTAATATTTATACGATTCCACCACTCTTAGATGGTGCAATTTTTCAAATTTCCTGGTTTTCAATAAATATTTTCGGGAATTCAACAGCCACGTGTAAATTGAAATTAAAATTTGCCTATTTTCAGAGTCAAAAATTATTAAATCGCGCTATTTTATTAAAAAAATTAGTAAAAATTGATAATGTATTACTGTTTTTGCGACAAAATAAAAAAATTGTTTTATTTAATCGCTTCATTTTTGTAGGTCACAGCCTGGCGCGAAGTCCTTTAGGGGATGGCCGTTTGTGTCTTTGTTGCGACGCTTGGGTTTTACTGGTAAATCAGTTGTTGTATGAGTTAGTATGACCATTCAGCCGTTGAGTAGGTAATTTTACTCGCACCTAGTCTTTGTTATTTTTTGTCTATTGTAATTTTTTTCATGGATTTGCTAATCCCAAGTTAAATGTGGTATGTTGTCTTACCTAGAAAAGCCAGGTTTATTGCGTTTATGAGGCTGTAGATCATTGTATACCTTGATTTTATTTTGTCTGTCATGGAAACTATTTTCATGTTGTGCAACTTTGAAATGTGGTTTCGTTTTAAAACCATGTGTCTACATACTCCTTTGTCTTCCATTGTTCTTCTTTGTCTTATCAAGTATTTTTATTTTTAGTTTTTGAAATGTCAGTAATCGTGCGTTCAGAAATTTGATGTAAGTGGCTTCTATATTTTTTTCCTTTTTTTCCTTTATTTTATTGTACTGCCATGTACCACTTAAAGCATAAAATAACTGCCTTATAGTCGCATTTTCGTTTGGAACCACACTCGATTGTACTTAGTATCGCCTTCAAACATATTAATGATATCATTTGTTATCTTGGATGCTTGTGTCGTCTTTAAGTTGGCCTGAACGAAAACTGGTTAGACCAGATTCATTACTTTATCACAACTAAACTGTGTTTTCAAACTAGCAGTTGCAGAAGCTACTAGCCTTTTCAGTCTCTTTTTTGCTCTCTTATGCTGATAAGACCTCCGATGCAAGTATCGGGGCATCTGACTGCGTATTCACAATGAAGCCGTCTCATGAATCGGTTAACACGACTTTTCTTAGACTTTTCCTTGATTCATCTCTATGCATACGGATAAGGTTAGATTTTTCAATTTTTATGTTGTTCTTCCACTCTTCTGTCGTACTGCTCATTTATACAAGATGGGTACTAGGTCATTGTAATTCTTCCGACAGCATTGTTTATGCGAAATTTTTGTTGCCTCCATTTTTTCGGTTATAATTGGAATGTTGTGTCATGGATTGACGCATTGAACTTTTTCTTTTCTCTATAAATTTACAAGCAGAAGTTAAACTCGTCCTGTTTCTCAAGTGGTATTTTTCTAATTATCGACAAATATGCAGGCTACGAGCCCTCTGTAACTGAGTCTTGTTGCTGCTTTCGCTTGCTTCTAGACGCCCTTTTAAACACCTTCGCATTAAACAAAAAGCAAAATAAATCAAACTAAGTACCCGATTGAGCCTTCATCTATCGAGATGACAGAAAACTCAGCCACCACCTGTCTTCGATCGCATGATCTTTCGAGGTACCAGGGACAGGCGTTTCCTGGGGATGAAGAAATTTTGCAACTGCTCCAACAAATGCCCTGCCTACTCCGACCCCACGAAAATGACAACAAGGCCGATACCAAGAATCCGTCTCCCGTATTCGACCTCAGCCTTCCATCGGACGTGGAACCGGGCTCAGCGGAACAAATGGACCCCGCCTGGTTTGTCAATGTTGTCGTCACTGTCACCGATAGAAATGGATGTGTCATCTACCATGAAGCGTAAGTCTGCTTTGGGTATAATTCAATTTAAGAAACACTTTCCCTCCCTTTATCGGTTCTATTCCCGGTATTATCGTTGGGAAATCGGTCCCAAATAAAGACCTTTTTGAAATCCTGTCTTGCATTAGATCAAGAAGAGAGTAAATGTGTCTGAGGCTCGTGTAGTACCGTAAATAGGAACTTAAGACCATTATAAGCGAAAGAGGAGGACCGATCTATAAAAATGCATCTTTAGGTGAATCACCAGTATTTCAGGTTGAGGGATTGCATTTAACCGGCGTTAAGTACGGCAAGCACGTGCGCGTCCGTACATGCGTCCACACTCGCGGATTCTCACCAAGTGGATTTGGACATTCCCCAGTAGGCTGTTTTGGCCTTTCGGACCTCCACTAACGACCTTTGCGCCGCCAATATTGAATCTGGACTATTAACCGTGCTTTTGCTGGTGACGAAAAAACTTTTTAGGCTTTTAGAGTCACCCTCTAACAGATTTAGTAAAATATATCTATTTTTCATCCAGAGGCGATTCGAGATTTCAGTCACAGCAAGGGTACTCTCCCTCATGGGGAATGTTAATTTTTCCTTATTGGGGTTTCTGTGCATGGCACTTCCTTTTTCCCAAAAAGCACTGTGCCACAATTTCAAAATCGCAATCAATCGCATGCCCCCTTGTTTGATTTCGCTTTATTAATGGAACTCGGTGATATTTCTTCGAAGTCTTGGTCAATTGCATGTCAGCGGATTCTTCCGTATGTATGGTCAATAAACAGCCGAATGCTTTATCGAGATTGCAATCAACCGGGGTTTTCTCAACTGGTTGTAAGTGAAATATAATCTGAGTTGTTCAGTGCTCTGCCACCTTTCTTTCTTCCATCTCCCCAGAAAAAGACATTATTCTGCTGGCTACCCGAGACTCCGCTTCAAAAGCACCTCTACTGAGGACACAGCAGTGCTGCTTTGTGACACAAATGCAGGCCCTCAGGTGATAGCAGGCATTGCATTATTATTAGTGGTAGAAGTGGGGCATATCCATAGGTCCATTAGTATGAAAAGACACTTATGGTTTCCTTGGGTATCCAACGACTACCACCTACTTTACTTTCTTAGGTGACTAGACTAGAAGACTAATTTTACATAGACCTTGGGATGAATTTGTGGTGGGTAGAAGAGAAGCTTCGTTGGGTGGGCATCAATGAATGTGGGATCATCTTACCACGCGAAAATGGGCATTCATATGGCCCCACGAAACGAATTCGACTGGACTTAGGTGCATGCATGCGTCCAAGTTGCCTGGCTGCCCGACCAGCTTGCTGACTACTGAGAAAGACGCGAGAGAGAATGGTGGTGGCTGCGATGGTACCAAGCGCGTACTTGCGCGTTCGATCACAAGCATACACGCCCAACGTGTGTTGTTTAGACAACTTTGCTCGCTCGTGGTGGTGGAAGTGGTATCGGTCGGTACTTCGTGAGCGTTTATGATGCTGCCTCCTCCTCCGTCTTTACTAACCATTGCACTTTGTTGATATTTCATGGCCAGTCACGTAATGGAACCACCGAAACCTTTGCGAGAAATACTCTGAACACGACTTCTTCAAGCGAGGGAAAATCCTTTGTCGTTTCAGGTGCATCTACTCACTGTAGGGGATTCGATAAAGCATCTTAAGGGGTACAAATTGAGCATCATGGGTTTTCAGTTATCATATAAATGGCAACAGAAACACGTTGCGGTTCACTGGGAAGCGGTAGTTCATCCATTATTGCTTCCCACTTAAGTTTTGTGAATGCGAATCGGTGCTAATGGCTACCACAAAATGCAGTGGGTACCTCTCAGTTAGTCACAATGTAGGCAATTATGCTGGCTCAAAGTAGAGAGTTCTTCAGTCTGTTGAAAAACGCACCTCACCGCGTATATTGGTTTGATGTGGTGTGTGATTTATTTGTAAGATGCTTTTAGTGTATTGCAGGATTGCTCATTAAACTCAACTGATCATCTTACACGGTGGCGAGCCGTGGTATGGATATATTTATCGTAGAATTTATTCCAAGTATAGTCTTAGCGGAGATCTCCCACATTCTCAGCAGGACTCGCGACAGTACTCAAACTCGAATCACTTTTTGCACCATTATGCGCATGAAAAGCATTCACATATGATGATTGATATTTTCCTCACGAATTATAATAATACTGCAGATGTCTTTGTGCAATGCAACGTGAGTGGTACAAAGGCGTACCCTACTTCTAGAAATAATGCGGGTAAATTAACACTCGCTCTCTAGCTTTCAAGTGCTATGTTAGGTGGATCACTTGATTTTGCTAGTCCATTCCAACAACCGTTAAAGGAACAGTCCCGAGTCACGTTATAATATCTTTGTGTCTAATCTGGGGTTTCACTACCGGCGATAGGATCTCTGCTAGACAATGAGGAAAAAAACCAGGCTGGGTGCAATTGGCTTCGGCCAGTCTTGTTAATTTTTAGCTGTCCATCTGTTGATGCTACTTCTGCCCACCCCTCCTCCCTCTCCCGCGTGTGCAATTCATAATTCAGTCCCCTCCCCGTGACCCCTTTTGACAGTTGCTACTGGCTGAGGAAGAGGAGGAGATACCATCGCTCGTTTGTCAACTCCTCCTTCCCCCCTTTTTGTCCCTATAAAATACGTTCCTTACCCGCATTGCTGCTTTCAAGGACACGGTAAAAGCTGAATCCGCGGTGTTGGTGTTAGCATTAGCGTCAGCTTTCTCAAAGTCTGTTCTCCTTATGTGAGTTTGTGAATTTGTTCATGGCTGTTTTCATGGTGGTGAAAGGTTTCTACAAACACGACAGTGAGCGAAAACGGGACCATTTGGGTGTAACGAAGGGATTAGCTAACAAGAATAGGAGCTAAAAATGGCTAATCTAGAGAAGTCAAAGCCAGGTGAAATTTCCCATTTGGCAGCCTCGATACTAAGCTGTTAAACACTCAGATTCACCGGCTTTGAACTGGTGGAGTTATCACGTTTACAGCCAAGAAACTTGCCCCGTTTATCAGAAGGAAATCGCTATTTACAGGATTTAAGGAACCGACTCATTCTTTCTATTCTCACAATGCTTGTGCTGCTGGTTTCACATGTTTTAGCATCTTCGGAAGTGGTGATGAACGTGAATTTGAGTACTAAATACTGTCTGTTTCTGCCAGCACTTAATCATTCCCATAAAACTGCCCCGTTTTTACATCCCCTCTGCCTGCTTGCCTGCATCCCGATCTCATCCTATAGCGAACCGGCGGTTCCTATTACTAATGCTAGCAACATTATTGCTGCCGTTGTTCAATACACTCTTCTCTTCTGCGTTGGCCATGCGCAGTTATGAATTTGGGGTGTATTTAGATTAGGGAGAGGAGACATTATGGGAGCACGTGTGATAGAGGAGAACTACAAGAAAGCGGGGTTTAAAAAAAGCTCACTGGGAGAAGGGAAGCGTTTAGTTTGCTCTGGCATCCTCCTGATGCCAAATTGGCGAGTGGGACATTTTCTCGGATGCATACTGTTTTCCGACCTTGTCCATAAAACTGGAATTTTAGCTGGTAACAGGCGTTGACTAAATTTTTGGCTTAAAATTACTGAACTTCCATTCAAAATGTGCTTATATTTCCAACGTTTTTTTATCATCGTGGCTTACTAATTTTTCTTGCCACCACTGACCGCAACGCGAAGGAATGCGAGAGGTGGTCCTATCAAGTTCCATTCAAAACGGTGAACTAATCAAGAGAGTTCATCAACTTATCATCTTAAAAGTCTATCCAAGGTTGCGGGCCATGCTTAGGTTAGGCGCTTTTTTGTTTGAAAACTGAAATCGTTTAGCGAAGTACTTCAGTTTTGCCCTTCTGAAGGATAGTAAAATGTTATATGGTTGCTTCCATGCTAACTACGCATGAAGGCAGTAGGATCAAATTCTAACAGGGCTGCCTATTTCGAATCTATTACTCGTAGTATGTGGTGACTGAAACGCAGAACTATTAGATGTATACGGACAAGACAACGGTTTATCTTTTTCCGCTGTTTTAGACACTTTCCAAAGAACCCCTGGCTGCGTAATGGCATCAAGAACTTCGTGGACCTGCGTTGGGGCGATTTCGTGCACCCACCCGACATGGAGATCTGGAATCAGCACCTCTTTGAAGGTCCGTTTCGTCTCCACCTTCTACTCTCGCTCGTGCCCCCGCGTGTGTTTGATCACATGAGAACCGCACTTCCACTTGGGATGTGTTTACTCCCCTAAGTCGAGCCATTCTCCCCAGGCACCCACATTAAAGGCCGAGAGGGAGACAGCGGGCTGTTGCTTCTGGCGAAGTTACTGCTCTTACTGCCTCCTATTCCAGTGCGTGCTACGGTGCGCGCTTGCGATCCGCGAGCGTGCTACCCAATACACCTCTCCATCTCCCCGGGGGAGAAAAGCTGGCTTTTACGAGCCCGACAAAGGGCGTACGCGCTTTCGCTCTAAGCTGGTGTGTTTGGGGGGGAGGAGGCGGGAGCCATGATTAATGGCGTCGATTGTGCATAGCCCGAGAGGGAGAGGCCCACCTCCCTGACTGCCTTGATTAGTTGCAGGGCCGCAACCTACGCTCGGGTGAGGGTAGACTAAATTTGAAAACCCGGTTCACTTGGATTTGCTTGACAGTGCACCACTGTCTCCAGCTATAAACGCTCCCCCCCAGTGCACGTGATCTCCATCGAAACCCCGACCAGGCTGATGACGCTAGCTTACTTAGATATTAAATAGTTTGTAATGCCTCCGACAGGTGACTCATGTTTCTCATTCTTCGTTTCTACCAGACAAAGTGTTTTGACGAACTTGCCGCTCTGTATCAAGCGTTCCTCATTTTTAATTGAAGGTGTTAGTTGGGTAGCTGGTTTCTTATTTGACGTCCGTGTTAGTTCAAAAGGGAGAGGGGGTATTATCGCTTTCGTTGTGGAAATGGGTATTCTTCTGGTGCGTAATTCACTGGGTCAGAAATTCACTCTACTAAATTAACACAAGCGTGATTTTTAACCTGTAGCGAGACTAAGCTCACCAAGTCGCATATTTCAGATGTGTACTTTTAAACTATGGTACTGAGTTTATTCGTCTTCACCTGCCTTCATGGCAATAAATCACACATGCATTACCAGCATTTGAAGTTGGCGCGGACTTTTGTGAAAGTGGTTTGTCCCTTGAAGTACTCGAGAACCCGAGCTTTAAACTTTCCATAAGCGTATTGAATCCTTGAATGAAGTAGTACTGTCTTCCAGGCAGCATTTATGGTTTCGTAAACAGGCAGTTTAGTTCATTCCATCTGCACTATCGGATTTGCGATGCAGTCGTTAAATTTGGGAAATAAAACAAGGGAAATGCGAAATCTGCCTTTTATGCATACTCTTCATACAACCACTGCTCGGTGTTATGACTGTTTGTGCTCTTGAAATTCTCTGCTCCACAAGATATGTTCTAGGAGTCGCCTTTTTATTGCCAACCGCTCGTATAACCACTATTGATAGCCCATTTTATTAATAAACCTAGGGAATCCACTTACATTGCGCTCATCTGTAGAAGCGCTTGTACACGGCAGCAAATGACAGTCAGAATTCCCCCAAAACGTTTATACCAGTTGCGTCAAAAGACCACAACATTCAGACTTACCAAAAGGAACACCGGCGACTAGGGGCAAATTTATTGAAGTTGGCACATGCACAAGGCGTGTTTACACTTGGTTGAAGAATCAGAAAGGAGGATGATTAGAAGAGACAAGTTCTGCTCCGTGAAGATGGTTGGATACATCGAATTCACCCCACACTTTTCGTTGTGTTTTCTACACAAGACTAGCAAGGCGTTCCATTTAGGCGCTTGACACCTTGTTTATCTGGACATGTAGCTATAGAGCCAGTTTCACTTCATATAATTTTAATTTATCAGGGGTACGAGGAAACGCATCGTTTTGGCATACAAAAAACGTTCTTTTTTAAATTGCTCTGCAAGTACTTTGTGCATTGCTGTTCACAGTCGCATCATGCAACACGAAGCCGTGAGTACACTCTAGTGCTTCGGATAGGAGTGTTTGCTGCTCACGCAAAAGAGGACTGGCTTAATGGTAGCATTAATTGGTACGTCAGCTCAAAGCAACGGGAAAGTTATAATTGAGAAAATTGCTTGATTTTTAACCACTATGTTTACGAGATCTAAAAGAATTTTAATGGAGACAGAAATTGCACTGCTGCCGTCAGTTGTAATAGCAGTTTCGGTATTACAGAATTATTGATCTCTTGCATGGTGAACTCAAAATTCGGATATGCATTTCCTAGCCACCCAAAGCCACATAGACATCACATGCGGTTACCTTTGATGTATAGCCGAGGGCTTTGCGGCCTTCTTAATTCACAAAATTCCTCCCCCGCCATTTTTCTTCATCTCGCGCGTTTGAGGGATTCTTGTCACTCAAATCAAAACCATAATTTCGAGGCCACTTTAAGGTGCCATTTAGACGG
The DNA here is from genome assembly GCA_030710315.1 of Anomotaenia brevis. Lineage (NCBI taxonomy): Eukaryota > Metazoa > Platyhelminthes > Cestoda > Cyclophyllidea > Dilepididae > Anomotaenia > Anomotaenia brevis. Next base: position 1,019,628 of record JAUOZQ010000007.1, on the reverse strand, counting down.
CTTGCACTCAGAGTGCCGTTTTCACGTGCCGCATGCACCCACAACATATTCGTGTGCCTTTGTGTGCGCTTTCCCCAAGTCCTTCATCCTCGACTTTTTAACCACCTTCCTCGAAGTAATCAATCATCGAGTGTTTGGCTAGAGTGAACTCCAGTGATGGGGGTGCAAAAGTCTCTTTTCCTTCATTCAATCAGTCGTTTAGAGCCTCTGTGTCTTACTGGAGGCAGCCTAAACGGTGTTTCCTCTAGTGGATTGATCAGTCACACCAATTTATAGTTGAACAAATTGCAAGTTTTGTCTCGGGCCATGCTGAAGGGGATTGAATGATGCGTCTTGTCATTTGAGAGCAAAACATTTGGGTTCTTGGAAGAATAGCAGTGACATAGGTGCTCGGCTTAGAGAACCCCAGTAGTTTTGCAAGTTGTAACTTTGAAGAACCACCGGAAACTTATTTAGTCGATAGTAGATGAAATTTTGGTTGCCAGATAGTTTGATAAGACATTCATTTAAGGAACTAAGTCAATAGATAGTTTTCTAAGCTTGGTACCCCTCGGTACCAAGGAGGTACCCTCTGGGACCTCCTTTAAGCCAGTCCTTCAACAGGGGCTTGTCAGTGACAATCATGTGTTTGGACAATTGAAAAGCGCCCGCTACCGTCTACTTGCATGATCTCGATCCCCGCTACTGCTGCTGATACGCTCTAATTATTACCTCTTGGTGATTATAACCTCCAAAAAATTGGGAGGGGAGGGTGTTATTATCCCTCAATGTGTGTATCGTAATTACAGCCTTTTTGAGGGCTTAATTACAAGCCTCTGGGGCTATTCTGTAGCCAAGCGGCGGCGCTTTGGTGTTGCCTAAAATGACGGCTGCTATCACTAGAGTGTTGCACATACTTTCGCTAAGCCACGGTGAAGGAGGATGAGGAGAAGGAAGAAGAAGAAAATGGGTATTTGTCCGACTCAAAGCCGTGAATAGACACTAAAAAAGTGGAGTGTTGAGTCGCTTTTTGGAGCCTCTTCGCTGATCTTAATGCCGCGTATGCTCGTTAAAGCAATCGACACTATTGGATGGTCTCTTGTCCGCCTTTGGTGATTTCATTGTTATTGTTATCAGCGAAACATGAGTCTAAATTGCACTAAAAGGCAGTGGCACTATGTTATTATGACAACATTTGCCCTTGAAGAATCTTGCCTACCAAGTTCTTCCCTCTGCAAATATGCGCTGTTTTGCCTCATAAGGAGATTAGAGTCAGAGGAGGAGGGACAGGGAGCTAATAAAAAGGGGTGGGGGTAGGGGGGAGGAGACAAAGACAGCGTTTGTCCACGTGAACCCGCGGAGGGGAGAAACATCTGTCGAACACCTGTCTCGCCACATGTTCCCCTCTCTCACTGACTCTCCCACTACCACCACCGCCCACGCATAGGATTCTTTCACTTCCTGGTCTGGTTAATCCCGATTCAATCGGTCGTTAAGCTCATAGTATCTTTTGGGGACCGGAAGTGGAAATTCGCCACGGTCGCATGCCCAACTCCACTCTCGTGGTCAGGTGAATTGTTTGATATTGGCTACGCATGTTAGATTCGTTTTCACCAGCTCTAATCTTGCGCTCTTTGTCTTTGGACTTGATTCCCATATGCATCGATGAAGTGACGTATTACAGCAAGCTTTTTAGTGCGTGTTACACTAAGCAATATTGCCGTGTTTCTGCCAATCAGATACGGTTTTAATTCTACTTGTTTATCACCCTCTATATTTAATTGCAGCATTTCACGAAGCCGATCGATGGCGTGCTGCCCGCCTAGCAGCCAGTCAGACGCCCCCGTCCCCTTCAGGCACCAGTAACACCTTTTTGCTCTTCACAACTGCCGGCCCCATCACCTCCGGCGAGGAGCACACAATCCGTCGACGTAGGATCAGTTCTGGAGGTCCTAGTTCCAGTGGTAGCAGCACTGGTGGTCACCAACAGCACGTTGTCTCCACCACCAGTCGTCTATCTCCCGATATGACTGACTTGAAGACAGTGGAAGCCCTTCTCCACCGACGATTCATCGTTTCGCCGCTCTACCGAGCCCACTGGGGTTGTCCGGGGGGTCATGGGAGTGTGTTCTACTTCCGGACAGTCAGTCTACCCTTCCTAAGGCATCAGAGCTGTGAGGAGGATGATACTGGCAAGACTGGGAGATCTAGAGGCCACAAATCCAGCTCCTCTTCTTCCACGTCTAACTCTTCTGGCACAACCGAAACCATCGGAGTGTTTTCTCCAACCTCATCGTTTGAAAACCTTCTCCTCATGAGCTACCATTGCATCCTCGGGTAAGCAATTCCATGGCAAGGATGTCAGTGAACCCCAGAAGCCATACTTGAAACCCCATATTTCATTTAAACATGTATAAAAGCGTATTATAAGGCGTTGGAAAAAGAGGCCTGTTCCGTCTACCCAAATGGACCATGCTTTTGACGCAAAAGCGTCATTTCCTTCATACCACATGCAAACGCACAGTTGTGTACACGCCATCGAAAGATGAGCAACGTACGTACGTGGAAGCTCATAAATGCACATAAAGAAATCAGGATAGAAGGGCCTTTTTGCCAGTACCGTTGCGGGGTCGCCAATACACGGCTAGTTTACACATCGAAACCATCAGCTGTCTTTTCGTTTCGCTGCCGGAGGCTTCAGGATGACTTAAAGTTTGGATCTTCGGATCATTGTGGTTTTTCGGAGTGGGCGCATGTGCTCATTACTATAAAAACGAGATTTATATGTTCAAGGCAGTGAGAATAGTTAAAAATGAAATAGATAAAACGAGAAAAAGGATGCATTTCAATGTAAATGCACGTTGTTACAACCTGGGTCGCGGTAATTCGGAAAATGTAACAATGATTTCTCCATGGAATGCTTATTCCGACTATCAAACAAATCACAAAATCCACTTCCAAGTTGAGTGATCTAATCAGCGGTTTTATTTCTTCGCACAGCAAAGTGCCCGAGGATGCCCTGTTGGAGGCCGTTGGTAGTGGTGAGACAACCGTCTTCGATCCGGCCACTCTGAGAGTCTCAGAGAAACCCACGGATCTGATCAAGTCGTCCAACTGCATAGCCTCACCGTTGGACGATTTAACACGGGCCTTCTGCTTCGGCAGCATTCTCGACGAGGACTTTGATTCAGTGAGCACTTGTCGTTGTTAGAAATTCGGTTAATAAATGGCCAACTTCAAGGCATTCGGATTGTGGGTACCAACAGTTAACTCTTTGAGTTATCATAAAAGTCCTAGAATCACTAGGCCTGCTAAATTCTAAATCAAGGCGTTGTTTATCTGCACAAATAATCTTCGCTGCCGACTTTTTTGAAGTGCAGCAAAAATTGCCAAACCGTCTGTAGCTAATTTAACTGTGCGTTTGTTGGACTTCTACTGCGCTGACTTCTATCCATTTCTTGGGAGACATTTGCCTGTTGATTTCACCCCACATTTGGTATGCAAATTCACAACTTAAGGAGTGTGTTGTCTTGATATGTAAAACGGGCAACACTTCCTAATGTGCCTGCCTTCATGGGAGCTTTCCAGTGAGACCGAGTACCAAAACTTGCTTTATCGAAATGATCGGCCTCTTGGTGCTGAAGTCAAATCACACACATATGACAGGTATTGCCGATGTAAAGACTTGCTGTATCACAGGGCAACATCTGAGGCCATGAGGTTTGAGCGTCCGTTGTCATGGAATGGTGTTTTTGTGTTTCATCAATTCGGTGTCTAGATCCACACGAGGAATCCGACTACCCCACTATTGACATGTGGACAGCGTTTTTCCTCACTTTAGAATTCTGGGATATGATTACACTTCAGTCAGGGTAAAGTCCTTAACTAGTACAGACCGTGGCTGTTTTTGCCCTACCCTATGGGATTGTCCGAAATGGTGGTTTTACACATACATAGCAGTAGCAGGCAGAGCGAGAGAGTTAGGCAGTGAGTGCCTGCGCGCTATCTAGTAGCTGGAAATTGGGTGGGTCTGGAATTTAATGGCCAGTGATGGCGGCGCGCCCTTCAGATCTATTCCTCCTCGCCCTATCTCGCGTCGGGTCCCTTGATTGGCCAGTCCGCGTGCGCACATGCCGCTGTGTGCACCCGCTCTCTCCGATCTTGTGTCAGAATGCCCACCGCCACTGCCACCGCCGCCGCCTTTTTTCACGTACAGGGGGCCAATAAACATACACACAGCCGCACTCGCGCGTGCATTTCTTTGTGTATGTCCACGTTCTATCAGAACCACCAGCATCACTTCTAATTATTCAATAGCCAGTAAAGCTTTCGGCTGTTATTCAGGCCTATCGTCAGAGTGTTTGCCTAATCCGTCTTCTGCCTGTTTATTTCAGTCCGACCAGACAAGCGGAAGATCGAAAAATCCCTCCGAGATGATAGCCCAGGATCCACGATCACCCTCTGGTGCTGCTACCACGTTCACGAACAGCAACGGTAGCAGCAGCAGCAGCAACAGTCACCTAGCCCCAGCGGACATAGACTGGATTGACCAGTCCCTGGAGAGCCTGCAGCAATTAGAGCAACGTCCCCCTGGAGAAGCAACATTTGCAGCAGCAGAAAGCAACCCCGCTTCCCGTAAGTGCTTGCTGTCCCCCACCTGCGCCTAATTAGACAGCGCAGGAAGGAGATGAAGGACATCCAATTGTTCTCCCCATCGCTCAGCACTGCGTCCTTGAATAGAAGCTCGGACATTGTCACTTGCTGGCGAGAAATGTTTACATACTGGGTGTAAGGGAAAAAAGTTGGCAGCGAAGTGGTCGGCAACTACGAAATTTGTTTGACTTGAAAGAAACTCAATGAACAAGGAAAATACGTATTTTTCGACTGTTCTGCCTAAAGACCTCAATCCGGCCCAACCCAGAATTATAATGGAACAAGTTGATTTGATATTTTCCCCTGGTGGGAAAACAGCTTTACTTTCCTCGTCGGTTAACTGTGGGCTAGTAGATAGGAGTTCGTCTCCCGTTATCTTGTTAACTTCTAATCAGATTTTCTTCATAGTTTTCATTGGACAGCGACCTGGATTTCCTATTGTGGCATTCATATCGATTCATTATGATGCTATAAGCAATTTCCTTCCATGATGAATCAGGCGGGCTCCAATCATCTATACGATTGCAGAAGAAGAGCAGGAGGCGTAAAGCTTGTGGGCACTTTTAACTCATCTGGAAAACATAATCAAATATTAGTCTTTAATTTTTTTCCCAACATAGTACAGGCGGTTCCATGTAATCGATTTGCCGTATTTGGAGATCTAAGAATATTGTGTAAGGTTTTTCGATTTGTATTAACTGTGCAGTCATTTATCTAGCCACTCCAGCTTCAGTTAATTTGTGACATTATGCTCCTCGTATTTACGATGATGTGGTACTCAAAGAAGTAGAAAAATCACCTTTGGTTCGAGAACGCAGCCATAGATTGACTTGTTTGTCTATTTCGAAAGTCAGGAATTGAGTCGTCATGGTCTTCTTGCACATGTCTTAATCTTAACTGCAAGAACCAAAAAGATGGGTTAGTATATGCGTCAGTGTTTGCTATTTTGTTGGCATTTCTGAGTTTATGTTTATGAGGTCAAACACGCTGAGTGCGTGTGCGTGTGTGTGCCTCTTAAAAGTACATGCGCGCGCTCATGGTCAAAAGTGCACTTTCCCATCTGACGGGGAGGGCTGGAAGGGGAACGGATCTTTGCCTCGCGCTCTCTTTCCCCTTTTGCCTCCGACCCGTGGATTGCATTGAAACGACCCGCTTGCTTGCACTTGTGCACCAAAGAAGTCGTTTATATTTATTCGACATGGGCAATGTCACATGAACTCGAATAGGCATCAGCAACGACAGCAGCAGCCTTAGTAGCAGGAGTGGTGGCTTGCAAAGTGTTCTACATGGATGCATCTCCAGCCTCCATCTTTCGCCCTTGCCTAGCACAGGCAATAATTCTACGCAAATTCGGACATGGGGGGTAGTTTTTCTGCTTTTTTGGTATAGGAATCGAAACTAGTGTCCTCCAAAGCTTCGTCAGTATATCTTCGTTAAATTTCGGAGGGGAAAAGCAGGATCCATTGACAATGTTCACCATAATTCAGACTACATCCACTTGCTCATAGATTTTGTCAGTGCTCAAACAAAGACAATGGTGCATCGGTTCCATGCATGATTAGTCGTGTGGAGAGCTCTGACGATGTGTGCTTAGAGGTCTTTTGCACCGATAGATTATCTGTGTGCCCCAATTTCCCAGGCTTACTAGATTTGCCTAAGCTGGGTGATATGACAGCCTCGTACAGTTTTGTTTTAGTTAAAACATTCATCAATCTAAGTTTTGATTATATGCAATTAAGGGGTAAAAGTATGAGCCCAGGTATCTGGTCAGTAAATCAATTGAACGCGGGGTTTTTTATAGTTAGCAAGCCAAGGCGAGATTGTGAATTGCATCTTCCTCCCCTAACCATCCCCCAGCGATTACCCGATCAATCGGTTCTGTACCTAGACACATCAAAGGAGTGAAGGGCTAGGCGTTGGTCTGTCGATTTATTGTATGTGCACGCGCTTGTGATAAATCTAGTCTCGGTAGCACCGTCATCAGCAGTAACAACAGCACAAACAATTCCCGCTCAAAATTTCACTCCGGATATAGGTGCGTGTGTGCATGCAAACGTCTTTGTCTGTTCGTACCGCCAGTGCACACATGGGGGGTCTCGTGATCGAAGACAGCCAACTCGATAGTTAGCCAGTGACAGCACAATGGTCGGTTTGGTCATCGTGATGTTGACAAGGTTTGTGTTAAGTAATCTATTTCAAACTTAGTTTGGCTAAATGCAGGACTCCAAACGGACAGAATTCACGAAGGAGGGTAATCATTCACCAGAAGTGAGGTTAGGGACGTGAACGGACAACTATGGGGTGCTTGTGCCCCTCGCGGGGTAATCTAAAGATGTTCTAGATGGCGTAGCAAACCCGTAGTTACTGTTTGGCCTTCAATGATGGTTGCCAAGGGCAATTCAGGAACACTGTGAACGTCCATCTTCGTTTTGCGCCTAGCATCCAGCACTAGACGGCGTGAGCCCATGAGGCGGGCGTCCTGCTGCGTAGGTCTACTACACTGTGTCAAGGTTGGTACCTCTGTTTACACATCCAGGGTTTTTTGTGTGTCCATACAAGTCGGGAAGTGTTAATATCTATTCAGACGGAGGACGAAATACTAACCAGGGAGTAGAGTGAACCATCAAAGCGAACTGATTTTTTTTGCTTTTAACTGTGATGAACAGAAACTCAGGAACTGTAGAAATGGGAATTATTTGCATTAAGAAACCGAATTTCGCTTGAAATGCCACCTTTGCAATAAGAGCGCTGGGTCACCTCGTAAGACTATTTTTGGCCAATTTGGAAGTGGAGGTCCCGCAAGCACAAAGTGATAAAAGAATACATAGGTGAAGTATGTAAATTTATCATTGAATGAGTGGGGCGAAAGCCTTTTTGTATATTCCTCTACATAATGTCAATGCCTTTTGCACCGTCCATTCTTTCAATCGTGTGTGGGCTTCCCCTTGGAAAAATTTTGCGAATACAACGTCTTACAATAAACTTAAAGTAGAATATGCTCGGGAGTTTTAGAGGGGAGTGTAGAGTCGAGGATTAGGAATACTGCGGTTTACAAAAAAATCCTTATTTGGTGCAGATATCATAAAGGGCATTCAGTAGTTTAACGGCTGGCCTCTCTTACAACCTTGTTTTCTAGGGGCAAATGCCCAGAATGAAGGTGAGACGATGTCCACACCCCTGATTTCGTCAGCTTTAACTCATTGACACGCGTTCACGGTGTCTTCATTAACGTTGATCGAAATTACTCACCCTGACTTCAAACCAAGGGAATTTTACGCTCTCTTCGGAAAGTAAATGCTTCAAGGCTACAATAATCCGTATTATGTCTTTGTTGTTTCTCTACAGAAGTCTGCTCGTCAAAGCATGGGAGGGATCTGGTTGGTGGGGGAAGGGAACACCCGGATGCAGGAGTAGACGGCATGATCGCGGGAACTTCCAGTCGCTCCCCGAGGTCCTCGGTGACCGCGGAACTGAGCAAAGCTACCTGCCAAAACGATCGGTACGTTCCATCGGCTAGTGTCTCACATTCGCAAGGCTACCTTCACTACTCTCTTGCAGCACAAGTTACAGATCTAGCAAGCTGGTCGGCCCATATCCAGTACCCAGGTAGTAAAAGTTCTTGGTAGAAAAGACCACAACAGAGAACTCCGGGGGCAGTGGAATTTCGCTTTGGGAAAACGCGTACATTAACACATTGGATCTGATTAAAAGGATGGGGAAGGAGGACTCCATTTAGCCAAAGTAGGAGAGCACGTGATGATCTACCTTTATGCTTCTTCTACTCTTTTAAGAATCTCCATATTCTTGGGTCTTCTGCTGCCGGAAGCCATCCGCGAAATCAAAGAGGCAGTGTCCGCGGAACCAGATATGGTCGCTAGGCGTGTTCGTGCCATCGTGACGCGTCACCTGGGGCCCGAGATCCTCTCAAAGTTCTTCTCATCCTCCAACTCAACCAATCACCAGTGGCAGCAGCAGCGGCAGGACCAGTCGATTTCCCCCGGCTCTTTCGCGGGAGCCACCACAAGCACCGTCGCTAGCACATCGACGCCGACGACCTTGACAGCCACTTCAGTGGCCTCCTCAGTGAAAACGACGACAACCCCCACTACTAGTGCTGGTCAACAGTGGATGACGCCGGAACCCAGGGATGTTGCTAGTAAGTCGAATCAATTAATCGAAACCTGGATTTTCAATGCTATCGAAACAGAGTTGGAATCCTACCCTCTCCCACCAAGTCGATGACACAATCTCACTCAATTGCTTTGTGGTTTTCTCCTGTCAAGTCAAAAGTATCACGCGGAGGCGATGAGCGTGGCGTGGTTTCCTGCAGAGACCCCCTCGTAAAACGCCCTAATTCTACTCAATAATTGCTAAGGTAGCATCAAGAATCAGATTTGTTTGTCATCCTATTCAACGCATCTTCAAAGATCTTATCATTCGCTTGTTGGTAATTGCTTCCTGATTTTATCCAAATAGAATACACAATTTCGATTTAAATGAATTACGGTTCTCAATGTCTCTTAGATTATGTTGCGGTTTTTGCAAAGGAAAACGATGGACGAGCTGTCGACAGCCCCATTGGGATATGGATAATGTGGTTGGTAATTACACACTTTGATCGATTTAAAGCATACTCGTCAGACTAAGACATTTCACCAGAGTTTTACTCAGAAAAACCGCCGCCATTAGCGCTATTACAGCCTCAATCCGGCCCTGAGGCTGGATCAAGGCGATTTGATTCTTTCCTTGGGTCAAAGGGTCTTCCTAAGAACTGCTTTAATCCTGTCGTCGCTTTAATTAGGGACTTTGTAGTGGTACTTGCAACACGTCAATTAGTGTCTTCCTCGACTACTGTGCCCAGCCATACAAAGTAATATTTTGAGGGAGATCCGAACGGACCAAACTCTCAAATTTGGCTGATGGAAGCCATTTTTTGCTTTTGTCCTGCAGTGCGGTGGGTGCTGAATCCTGTTGTAGCTATATGTGGCCTATTATTGATTGCCCTCGTTGTCTAGGGCTTAGTTACGGCGGTTAGCAATTTGACGTCAGCATCTGAATTCAACTTAGGCCTCTCCATCAATGTTTGCTTCAGATTTTCTAGGAAATCTGCAATCTATTTTGCTTCTACGTGACTCACTTCGTCAGCCACTGGCACCTCGTAGCTCCCATTTCTTCTTAGACTCCAGTTCATGTCGCCAGACTGCCTTAGCAGTGGGCAGGGAGCATTGAGCAACGGCCATAATTTCCTCATTTTGATTAAGGCCGGTACTAATGGTCGTAATCCAAGTTGTGACTCAGCTGAATTGTAGCATACATTCTCTGATGGAAATGTAGTGGGCGTTAAAACCTTTAATGCGTCTTGGAATAAGCAACCGAAGATTATTACGTAAATTTTTTTCCTAATCTAAAGTTTTTTCAGAACCGATGCTATGATGGGAATTTCAGACCGAACGTATTTTTCCCCTCCCAAAAAGTGCACCTTTCAGTTTTTATATGCACATGGTCTTTTTGGCTGGCTGGTCCTGACCTCTAAAAGCGTCAGTAAACACCAGACAGCCCCACTGCTTCTGGATGTGTGTGTGCCCATAAGCAATATTTTTATTTTCCTCTTCACCCAAAAGTCGGGCTTCGGGTATAGCAATTCATGCTGTCGCTGCAGTAGCACTATCCGCTGCACGAGCTCACGTGATGATATGTGCCCTTCGCTGGTGTCTGATTGGCCTGCGTCGACTGCTGCCATCAACGCCACACAGTCATTGTTGTTGAGAGGAGTGATTCTCCCTCCTGGGGTAGTGTGATCGTGTGTGTGCACGCAATCTTAGGCGAAGGTTTTTAGGCTACCCAGTCACGAGGTCTCCTCATCCTCCTCTCGAGTGTGCTCCGGGCGTTTCTCAAAACACCGCTGCTAATTACCTGGATGAGACAGAGTGAGTGAACTTGGCTCCTATTTTAACTCAAACCTTCTGTGGTAGTGCTTCTAGAGCTCACCACTCTGTTCACTAGTTAGTCTGCCATTCACGTGGCACATCTTAAGTACTTACTGAACTAAAAGATTTCAAGTAGAGGGATGCGAGTGTTTCAAAGACACGAGTTGGTCCATTTAGAACAGCTAGATTCCATCGCACTCTTTGTATTCCGCTTGTTGCTCAACTAGCGCTGGGCAAATCCTGCCATTAGTTTACGTTTTGATTGACCCTTCCATCACGTTTAGAAGGGAGCTTTAAGCTGTTTGTACCCTATTGAGTCAATGATTCCTTTTACGCCTTCATCTGACAATGCCAGTCTGAAGTTCCACTAGCGAATGCCTGCCGCAGCTCCCACAATCTCTTTCGGCGTGAAATAAGACAATAGGATCGTGGAGCAAGACTCGGAAGGGCCTACACTCATTGGATATGAAGGGGTTTGTGCTCCTCTTCATTCACAGTACGTAGTTGTATTCCAGCGTTGGGTGGTCTTGTCTATAAAAAGGTTCACTCAAAAGGTGCCAAAGGGGGACCAAATGGCACATCGATTAACGATTGGCGGGCGCATTCAGGGAACAGGATAGACATCTAGCTGTTTTTGGCACCGAATGAGCTGGGCGTATGGCCACCGAGTGTGTGCTGGTGTACTTGGATACATACATAGCTCCTCTTGTATGCCGTGTTCGGCGTTTTTTGTTGACGTCGTGGTGGGTCTTTAAATGGAGTCCTTTACTAGTGCCAGGACCACCTTTGGTGTCAAGCAGTAGAAGAGACCCAGTTCCTTATCAATCGAATAGAACTCAATCGCAGTGGAACCTTCTTTATAAACGAAAGGAATGCGTGTGAGATTTATCCTGAATGTCTGTTCGCAATTGTGATTTCTGACAGTCTTGGAGGCAAGTCATCTCTCACGTGTTTTGAGCTAATTAATGCAGCGCAGTTTTTACGCACATCAAAACACAAATGGCTTTTCGTTAAGAAAAATGAGCTCTATTCAGATGCGGACTCTGACATGCTTTTTGTGGAGGGTGGATGAAAAAATTCTCTTCTCTAATTTCTAATTAAACTCTGTCATTTCTCCTTCTCAAGGCTCTATTGTGTAGAAAATTACGGTGATTTGTTTAGTTTCATTGGGTTGATTGATGACGATGATGATGGCTAAAATAAGCGTATTGCAAATGACCTCCTTTAAAAATTCGGAAAGATGTGGTAATGGATTGCATAAAGTTGGGTTTTTTATTTAGTGCCATAGTCGAATTATGGCATGAGGGCAAACATGGTTGAGAAAAAGGTAGGCCTTACGGGGCGTGCATACGATCAATGCTTCTTCGAATCCCGCAAAACACACCCCTTAAATTAGGCTATCATCGCAATCCTTAATTATCATGCCAGAAGCTGGAGTGAATGGTTATTAACCCATCAGAACTGTTGCCCCTGGAGATGTCTAAGGATTTGGTGCTGGCACCTTTATACAACTCCTAAATGCCTCTTTAGATCATTCAGCCAGGGACGATATGGGTTGCTAAAAGTGCCCCTGCTCGATTGAACATGAAGGAATGTTCTGCCGGAGGAAGCTCTCGACTTGATACCCAACCTGGGTGTGCTGCTCCTTGTTGTAGATTCCTTTGATGAAGGTATGGATCAGGTGGCTTCTGCCCTTGTATCACCTCCCCCACCGCCACTAGCGCCTCCGGCTTCTACCAGCGCCGCAACAGCACCAGCCTCCAATCGATCGCATTCGTCCACCACAGCACCGCATCCCCTTCTCAAGGAGTCACTCTCTGCACCCAGCGGTGTTTTCAGTCAACCACCCAAACGCCCCTCCCTGGTGCAAGAGCTCTCCGTCTCCTCGGAAAACGCAGTCGGCGGAGAAGGCGACTGTGCATCCGCTCCCCCACCGCCTCCCCCTCCGGGATTCTATGAATCTTTCTCGGTGAGCTCATAACCCCAGAAAGAGTGTGGACATCACTCGGAGAACTTCTTTGAACTCTTGTCTCGTGTCCAAGGGCGGTATTTTAATCAATTTCAGTACTGTCTTTATGTTAAATTGGGACTGAAACCGTTTTGACTTCTCTCAGATGACTAAACATTTAAATCCATACAGAAAATTGGCATTGTAAGGCAGCTTGTTTTTATTCATCTATCTGATGCGAGTGGTGGAATTTTATTTTTTCCGTAATGCTTTCGGTTTGTTTTTCGCCTCAGTATATTATTCATGCCACTCTTACCTGCTGCATTATTGCCACTTTTTCAGTAGCAAGGCTAATAGTGCCTTTGTGAAAAGTCCCTCTTCATTGTCGTTTTAGCATCACCTGGTTTCGCTTGTCAAATTGAAATTCTCCATTCAACATCCAATGGCATTTTCCCCTCCACTTTATTACTGATCAATAAGCTCAAGCAGACCACCCGTAGGCGGTCATTAATTCAGTCCAGACTCTCCAATCTAACTATTGTTATCTCAGTCGACATATGCGAGCGGTGAACCAATGGCGGCTTCGCGCTCTTGAAACACGTGACCTTGAATCTCCTGACCAATGAGGAACGTCACGCGGACAACCATTCCCTGTGTGATCAGTTCATCTTCTGGTCTTTGTTCGCTAAACGTGCTCGTGTGCGCGCGTTCACTAACCACTATTGCGAAGGCGACAACGACCTTGACGAACAAAGGCTGAGTTATTAATGGAGTGGCGTTATCGTGAGCGGTGTGTTTGAGTGCCTGTAAATCTATTCTGCGCACGGACAGTAACTTCAATCATAAAACTCATCAAAGTCCCTATGCAGATCACACCCTAGGTAGCTTATTCATGTGACTGCTAGCTTGCGATGAGTTTGCTTTCATAGGTGATGCAATAACTTCGGTGCGATGTTTCTATGATCTTTCATTAAATATTTTTGAGCGTGATACTACTTAAGTATGAGGAGCATCGGATCCTACTAACGGAAATTTAATCATTACTCCATTTATATGTTGGGTATTGGTGGATGAACTCTTCCGGGAAGGCTTTGGAATAAGTTATTTCGGACGCCCGATTGCTCTTCATTTCAAAGTTCATTGAAATCCATAACGAATGGGACCTTAAGTCAACACCATTGCTTTAATTCATCACACGAAGTATCCAAAGCATTGATAAAGTCAGTGCACAGCGCTTCATGTCCTCGAAAGCCATTTTGTTATCGTCTATTGACTACATAACTCGTTTACTTTTCCAGGCACCACAGTCACTAAATGGTTCATAGGTCTTTGCACATTCGCGGCATGTTAATAGGAGTCAGGCAGGGCATTTCAACAACCACTATGTAGACTTCGGTTTAATTCTATGACGTAGCTACACGAAAAAGATTGCATTATCTTCCCCTCTTCTACATTAAAATCAATGCACTTATAGTAAGGTTCCACAGCTTCTATCTCGCTTTGAATGTGCTCTATTGTTTACAGGTACCGACTCCAGGACTGGGGAACCGGGTAGGAAAGTGAACGGGAAGCTTGGAGATGCTCGCGTCTCTTGAATGGTCGGGCATAGCTGTTTTAGATTTAGATGGTTTAGTCTATCAACGCGGGTAGGAATGCACATTTAGCAACCATTATCGGTCGCAGTCAAGGTAAGTGATGGGTATCCCCGTTTGATTCAGTGATGTATGGGCTTTCGGCTGCATAGTGATTGCTAGAACTTAGGGCTGTTATACATTCTTGTCAAGACGCTAGGTTTCAGGTTGGACCTCAAAAGAGCATATGCGCTTAGCGATTTTCATTATAATGGTGCATAATTGATGCGATACTTATTTTATGGCTTTAGTCAAAGTCTCGAACTGCACCGACACCCTCAGGACAAACCTCAGGAACGACCACGCCCGCGTCCTTTGATTCCATGTCTGGAACCAGTCCCTGGATGCACCGAAGTTCGACCACCCAGCTGCCCGCCCTCCCACCATCCACAAATAGCCAGAGCCATCCTCCTTCTGCCCCCGCCCCAAGGATCCCCAAGAACACCTCCTCGGCCTCCTCCACCTCCTCCAGCTCCTCCCAGGAGGTCCATTCCACGGCGGGTGTCCTGGAATCCCTCCTGATGGGCGGATACGTTGCCCCGGACTCGTCCAGACCTCGACGAATCTCCGGATCCTCGGCTTCAAGCGCTGCGGCGACAACAATGAGGCAACGAAATGCCTCTGAAGCAACCGGTGGAGGGTTGTCTCTCTCGCTGGCAGAGTGTCAACCGACCCTGTCGAACTCGGGTCCTTCCTCGGCCTGTTGTCCGGTTCCCAAGGTCCCTGGAACCTCCATGTCCTTCGCTTTCGAAATCGACGAGTGGCCGATGGTGAGCTCGAGCAGTGGCAGCCGAGGCAGTCCCTCGAGGACCACAAGGACTGCTACGAATGCCAGTAGAGGCAGTCGTGTCTCTCAGGTCCTTGTGGTAAGTGATGTCTGTCCAATTACTTGAGGGCTGTATGTCCGAAATTCTCGTTGTAAATGCGTCAGTCTCATCAGGAAATGTTATTTATTTCACAACTTGGTAGATTTAAAAGAAATTCAAAGTACAAAGTTTTAGTCAAAATAACCGCTGCCATTAGCTTCTATTACAGCTTCGATTCGGTGCAACCCACAGCGAGCTGATTTTACTCTTTCCCTGAAGGAGGGATCTCCAAAAATGTTTTAATTCTGTCCTCGGGAAACTAAGGATTTGGTAGAACTGAGAGTAAGGTGATTACTGTCTCGTCAACAGTGTCAAACCATGTTTAATGGTCCATCGACCGTTAAGATCTTGGAGTTCAGCGAAGAACAATTTTAGGGGGACTGGTGTAGTCGTCGTAAAAACTGGCTGACAGGCTTTTTCACTGGAGTAGGACTGGGAAGTTGTTCTCTACGTCGCCTTTATGAGTAGTTGCAAAAGTCTTCATTGAGCCAAATCTTCATGGTCGAGGCTGAATCTTCCATCCACGTGTACAGCCTGATTGCGATGCCAGGTTTCCCCAGCACCATTTCCTGCAGATTTTCGACGGAGAAGTCTGCTGTTCGAGTACAATCTGATGGTCTGTTATGCTGCTCACTTCTGTGGCTCACTTCTTCTAGCCACAGCCCCTTAGTCGTTATTATGTCCTAGTCCCCAGTTCATGTCACCGGACTTTTTTATAGTATTTAGGCAGCAACCATAATCTCCCCTCGTTGTCATCGCCTGTATGAATGAAAAAGAGTACAAACTTTTAAATGGGGTGGAGGAGGAGAAGGCATAATGTGTCTAGACGTCTGAAAAAAGCCAAATAATACTAAGGAAAAATTATTTCATACACCCCGTACACTTTAATGCACTTATTCATTTCATACAGTGACACCATGGGATGAGGTGGGTGACAGATTGCATTGTTTCTTTCAGAGTCCAAATTCAGCCTCGTCGTGTTCCTCACTGGCCCATCTACTGAGACACGGATGTCCGCCGTCAACAACCGACAACAGTGGTCCTTCTGTTGCCCCCAGTGCCATGGCAACTGCTGGCGCCACCGCCACCACCACCACCACCAGCCACCGCCACCACTACCACCACCTCGACAACAGTGGCGGCGGCGGCGGTTGTAACGACTGGTGGCAGCATTAGCAGCCCCGTGGTAGTGTCTAGTCCTGCCCTTCTCACCACGGCTTGTGCCACACGAGCCAACAGGATAGCTTCGAGACAGCAACTGCAGGAGCAGGCACCTCCTCCCCCGCCCACGGCACCAACAAACCGGACGTCGCCGCAATCACGACCCCTCGACTGCCCCCTGTCAATTATTGTCGACCCCCAACCCCAGCAGCCCCTAGCTCCGAACAGCTCCAAGAACCTCCTCATCCCCTCTCATTCGTCCATGCTTAGCGGAAGCTGTGAGTTTCGCGGGAAGCTCCACTCTGTAAATATCACAGTTACTCTAATGTCTCGTCAATCTGCTCAGTTCTCACCTCTCCCAGTTACTACTGTTTCCTTGCGAGTAGTATTGACCATGTAGTGAAAAACACAGGGGGTTTTCTATGACGGCACCTGCTGAAATTTCGTGGTAGGTTAAAAGGCAACAGTTGTCTCACGTTGTAGCAGGCCCCCTTTTTCTCTCACCTGATCCCATTCAGTGCCCAAAAAAGAGATGCGTGACCCTATCTTTTAACCTAATCGGTGTATCATGGCCATCCTTCTTATGAACCTACCGTTCCAGCATTCTGTCACTCACCAAGGCTTGTGTGTCGACTGAGGAGAGGTTTCTACAACTTTTCTGAGTTGGTGCTTCATTGTCGGAATGTTCTCAGTGCGTTAGTATTTTTAGTAGGGCTCTCTATTCAGAAATCGCCCTATCCGTTTCATCTTTAGGTTATAGGTAACATTGGATTTTGACTTTAATTGTTCGCTCATTTATTCACCAGACGATGACGCCAAATTGTCGTTGACGGCAATGACCACGACCGGTTCAACTGAACCTACGATGACGTCCATACCACGGCGAACGCAGTCGCCACCAAAGACAATATATGGACCCGATTTTGCCACTTGCATGCCAACCAAAGCCGAGTTCCTCCTCTATCACCCTCCCAATTCCCAGCAGAGGTTCGTTTCTGATTTATGCAGTCGCCATTAGAGCACCACTTAGCTCTTTTGCACATTTAAGACTAGGGTACACCATCCCTGCAGAAATGCAGGGGAACTTGGGTTAAAAAGTTCTGCCCTACTACATCTCCGAAATTACATTGGGTGAAGCTGAAACACCACGTCAATCCTTGCCATAAAAATTCACAGATAAAGATCCGAAGGGTGAAACCCGGTGAGGCTTGTGGAGACGAAGTGAGGAAAACTGTATCAACCCAAAAGGGCTCACTGAGGCCCAGTACCGCGGTCCTCCGCACTTTATTCCAACTTGTGGCAGTTATTTATACACCTAGGTCTTGAGTACCTATTGTGAATGACCGAAACTTCCGCACCTTTGATCCTTATTTTATGCTACTGCGGTTGTTTCGGAGGACATATGTGTATCAAGGTTTCATTGTGTATGTCTAAAGCGAGTGGGATAAACGTACTTGCATGTAGGCGGTTATTTTCAGGAGTTTTACTTTTTCTCATTAAACAACGTTCCTGTGTTGTGATATGCATAATTGCTAATCGGTGTTGCAGTCACCCGCGTTTCCGACAACAGTTTTGGCATCTTTTCTAATTGTTGGAGGGGGGCTAGACTTTCTTGCCGGACAGTGTTCAGTTGCGCGATTTTTATTAACGTCAGTTCTAAATGGCCCAGAAACCGATGAGACAGGAGGTTATGAAGTAACATGGGTTTCTACTTATAATGTGTTTATATCCACACTAAATCGTGCCAGCTTGTGGGACATTTTTTATTGCATCTCAGCAACAGAGAATGTTACTGAAGTTATTTAGCTCGGTCTAATGTGACGTCTTCACATTTTGAATTGTGGCAGGGCTTGCAACAACAGTCGATGGAAGCTAACGCTTGAAGAGAGTCGTTAAGAGATTCGTCTGGGGGGAGAATAATCTGTCTCTGGTTTGTGGTAGCACAGTCAGGCTTTGGGCTAAAATGTAAAATCGATAAGGCGTTATTGATCAGTCACCGTGTAGTGTGTTGTGGTGTTGTTTTGCTCAGTGTCGCCAGGATTCCATGTGTATCTGAATTAAGGACAAATTCGTGTTTCTGGCATCTCTCTGTTGATATTATAGGTCCCACCAAGGCTACTACCAACGACAGCAGCAACTCAACAGTGCTCAACCACCACCACCGCCGCCGAGAAAGAAGTCGCGAGAGGACGAAGAGGCGATAATGGCGAATTCGTCGCTGTGCCGCTTGTTGCAGGCGCCCGACCCCAACTGGGACACGCTCACCATCGAGGTGGACGCGGCTGCTGCGCAGGAGGTGTGGGACCCCTCCTCATCTACCACCGCCCCTCCCACGGTCCCGCCTCCGCCGCCGCCCTCGTTCGCGAATCTGCCCCCCGACTTGCTCGTCGCAAACGACTTCAACCAGCTCCAGCACCAGACTCGGGGCCTCGACCATCAGAGACAGATGAACACCATGGCCAATACACCGCCGAACCATGGGTCTGCGTCGTCTACTTCAGCGGCCATGATGGAAGCCAGTGTCGCTTCTCGTGAGTTTGTCCTCTATCTGTCAGCTTATCCTCAGTCGTGATTCCCGTTTTTTAAAGCATCGTAGGAAAGGGCGTTACTAAAATTCATCTAAAGTTTCAAAGCACTATAGTGATTCCGATTCCAGCAGCACATTGATCATTTCGTTTTTTTTTTCATAAATCAAGGTATATTTCTTCAGTCGCCCCTTGAAATGCCTGGGGTAAAATTAATTTGCTTAGAAAACTCCTTCTTGTTGAAAGCATATCTGATGGACATCTAAGGCCGTTACTTCACTTATTTTTATCGTCAATTTTCGTATTCGAAAACGCCCTCTTTTGAGTTAAATTGTTATAAATTTCTGGAATAGAAAAGAAAAAAATTCCGTACCTTTCTTACTTGGCCATGCCGGCGCTGAGTTCGCATGGTAGACACTGGAAGAGGATAGTTAGTGAGTGGTGGAAACGGACCTGTTGTTTACGCATCTGTGCTCACAGCCAATAGAACTTGGCATTTATTGCAAAGCGGCACGAATGAGCTCAATAGGGGCACCCTGCTGTGAGCCCCCTGGCATTTGTCTCCCATGACTATGTGCTTAGGCATCTCACTCACTAAAGAAGCATCAGGTAGAGGTTAGATTCTGCGGCTCTCGTGTATTTCTTGCTCTGTCTTCTTTCTCTTGGCTTCTCGCGTTGATGGCTTAAACTCACTTTCCACTGTTGTTCTTGCGAAAACAATTTCAATAATTCCTGCGTTTGCTCAGGTATGGGTGCGGTGGAGTTTTATTGCCATGATTAGATCTTGACACTGACTGAAAGTCGTGTAAAAAAGACGATAAAATTGTTTCCTTTCACCAATCGAATTAAAAAACGCTTTTCAATTAAGCACGCAGTCCACCTCTTTTCTAAATGACTATTTGCTTATGATTTAAACCCCAGGCTCTAATTCCGCTTCATATGATATTGCGTTTGGTTGGTAAATATATATTGGTTTATTTGCATTACTCATGTAAAAATAAGAACAGTTCTTGTTTATTCCGGTCACACCCTTTAAACCATTGGGGGTTCCCAATGTAGCAAAGAACATTGAATCTGGATGTAATTTTTTTGCCTTTATAGCAGCAAATCTGGAGAGTAATCGAAGAGCGGCCGCGGTAGCTGCAGCTCAAATCGCAGAAGAAGCGGAAAGTCAAAGTCGTCATCTTTCAAACGCCCACAACTGCTACGAGGGAACGGTAATTCCTTTCGTACTCGGATAGTGCTACTGGTTTCATTTAAGTAGATGTGGTTTAATTGCCGAAAGTGTATACTGAAGACACATGCGTAGTTTATGTAAACGCTGGTGAAACTGGATTAGAAGAGTTGTTTTGTCATAATGTGTTGCAGCAGGGAATGGGACCAATGTCGCAGAAGGGCCTAGGCACTACCAATGCCAATAACCGATGTCGACCTGCGCAATCCCAGGGCAATGCTCCCATTTGCTATAGCAGCGGAAGTGATAGCAGCGGGGGTACCAGTAATCCCGGCTCTCTAGAGTTGCTGCAACCCGCTTCTTGCTCCACGAACCTCAATGCGGGCGAACCTGACGCTCTGGTCGATTTTGACATGATCTCCGTCGTCCTTCCGCCCACTATCCCGCCCCCGCCGTCGCAGCAGCAGCAGCAGACGACGACGGCAGTGGCCAGTTCCTCGCGGCTGGAGGACTTTTCGAGGCGACTGAAGGAGATCGCGCCGAATGTGAGCGTCTCTCCTTCACGTTCTCAGCATCAGCAGAACCAGTGTCAGCAGAATCCTCGGCAGCAGCTGCCGCAACAACAGCAACAACCACCACCACCGCCTCCGCCACCAGCGATGTACGCAAATGAAAATCATAACCATTTGCAGCAGCAGCAACAACACTCCAATCACCAGAATCTACACAGCCAGGGCTATCAACAGCAAAAAACCCAGCCGTCGCAACAAGTGCGTTCTTATAGTGACGCTGCTTCTCATTCCCCATAGGTCGATGTGTGCTGGATATCCATCAGAGAATAACTAGGACAGAATGGGATATATTAGCAACTATCTTAGGCATTTTGAGGATCAGATGATCGATTGTTTAGTCGACTCGCTCACTCTATACTTATCTTCCCTAAACCACGAAGAGATCAAGTCACCACTGGAGGAATATAGGTCAAGGGTACCGATTTAATCGAACGATGCACTTCAGCGTGTTCTGATGTGTTTATATCATATGTCTAGTATTTGTACATGGGTCACTGGGGCGATCCTATCGTCTTATGTGCGCGTCAGCCAGCGGTGAAGTTTGGTCTTTAGATCCGACCTCAACTGGTCTAGATACGGCACCTTTGTTTAAGTATCAGTCACTGTCTTTAATCAGTGTCATTTTTTGCCTAGATTGTCCAAATGCAGCCACCTCCGCCTTCATACGAGTTCTCAGGAGGTCATCTAGCACCTGTTACGTATGACTACCAGGACTCGCAGAACCTAGGTGGCCAGTCACGTTACCAGCGCTACCAACCACCGCCACAGCAGCAGCAACAGCAGGTGGTCACTTGCAACGCCCCCGCACCTCAGGGCCACTACCATCAGCAACAACAGCAGTCCATGCCGCCTCCGCCTCCTCAATACGCCTCCCATCAAAAGATGGCTGCGATTCAGCCCAAGATGGCCCAGCACCACCCTCATCCTCACGCACAGTACCATCAACACCAGTCCTCCTACTACCACCATCAGAACCCGCCAATAGCGGGTTATCATCATCATCAGCAGCAGCAGCATCTCCAGGAGAGGCGGTATGGGTATGAGGAGGCGCCACCACAGCCACCCCCGCAGTACGGGTATCAACAGGGCGGCCACCAGCATCACCATCACGGCAGTCATCAGCATCCTTCGGCCTTGTTGATGCAACAGCAGCTCCATCATGCAATGCCGCCACAACGGGCTCAACCCAACTATGTCTCGCCCTTGACCATGGCCCTACAGCAGAACCAGACACAACAACACGCGTGAGTTCACTGGTGCACTTGTCTACCAGGGAGGCGGATAGTTGGCTGAAGCACTGGGTTATTATTGTCTTCCTTACCCCCTAAAGGCAGGTGAAGGTGAATCTGCGCAAGAAGGTGACGGGTCGCTGTCAGCCTCGCAGCAACGTGGAGCCCTCTGTTGCCGCTAGTGGTGGGGTCCCGGGTGGTTACGGTGTTGCTGCCAACGGCAACGCAGTGGCCCCTCCTCAGCCTCCCTCGCCTGCTTGCCTGAGGACCGGTCAGAAGCGGTCGCACCCCTCGGAGGAGTACTACTATGCCCCACAGAGCCGTCAGGCCCAACAACAGCAGCAGCCGCCGCCTCCACCGGCACCAGCTTATCGACAGCCCTTCGATACGGCGCAGCCCGTCGGCGTGATGGACAACAGCGTCGCCATGGAGGAGATGCCATTCACGGATCCCGCGGGGGCGTACGACTTCTGCGACGCCCCTGTCACTCCATCTCAGCATGACTTCAACTCGATGGTGTTCGTCAATGCCCCTGACACGAGTCAGCACCAGATGATGCTACAACGGCAGCAATACCCTCCCGCCAGCAACTGCCGTCTTGACAACATCAAAGCGGTCAGTGCCAGTGACGTCTGCACCAGCAGTATCAGCCATCTAAACGATGACATCCAACTGACAGATGACATTGTTAATGATGTACTGGACTGTGAGTTTCAATGCCATTTACTTACAATAAGACCCAAGGGAGCACTGGTTTAGTGAAAAAGGAAGAGCTACTGAATCAGCTAGATTAGTCTACTCTCTCGCTTTGGTTAGTGCCTCATTGTTGAAACTATAAAGCTTATACCATTGTCAAAATACGAGGCGACTTCTTGATGACGGAAATTCAAAGCCGTGAAAATACGATTTTGCTAGTAGAAGGCGTAATACTTGGCACATGTGGTGTTTGAGTTTAAGTACGAATTCAGGTGGTTGTGGGATCTTCACGAAGAGCCGTCAAAATAATTTTTTGACCAGGTACGGGTGTATAAAAAAAAGATGGAGGGGAGATTCAGCCCCGCACATCAAGGCTTCACCGCATTCACAAGCTGGAAGTAAACGAGGTTTTATCGAACCATTCTTCGGAAAAAAATAGGCGTGCTTACCGGTGAATATGTACTACGAAAGGGTGTTTGAGAATAAAGTCGGATGTTATTTTCTCCTATTTTTCAGTGGAAGGTCTCTTGTAAAGAAGTTAAGAAGAAGGAAAAATCAACCCTTTTCTCAGGTCCTCTTCCGCCGAAGCTGATTGATTGTAACCACCTCCTCCACGCCCTAGATGTCACAGTCTTTCGTACAGCGCCCATCTCCCTCCTACCATGTCTATGTCCGATCACATCGAATAACAGGTGGCCCCATCCCACTACCATTCGTATTTTTTTCATGAACACACATCAACCATCCCGGACTAAGGTCGGTTTGTGCGCGCTATCTATCTTTCTCTCAGGTTCTGTTCTCCACTCCCTCAAACACCAAAGCCAATGCGCGAGTCGAGCATTTTATTTTTGCATATATGACTCACTCACTGTCTATGTGTGCGTTTTTGTGCGTGTCTGTATTTTATTCCCGTCATTGAACACACTCTACGTCATGGATGATTCACTTGACCCGTTCTCCCTACTCACCCCATCACCTGTAACCCCATTCCCCACGCGCCATCATGAAATCTGTCGCAGTTGCCAAGGCATCAAATCTCAGGCTTATTCAGAAGAGAACACGCAGTTGTGGGATGGAGATGGTGACGTCGGCAGCGGCGATGGACTCGCCGGAAACGACGAATCCGACGTCACTTGCGCTTGCTGGGGACAGAATTTTACATTTGCCCCCTTCCTTTCCCCAGCGCGTTCCCTCTCGTGTCTCTCTGCGTATGTTCTAGACGGGAGAGACTTAAATACATCTACTTCTGGTATACACGACAGCTATTTAAACGTCCGCGACGTAAAATTATGCCTGTACAGTGTTTTGTCAGTGTATCGCCACTTACCTTGTCACCTTATTTGGCGACGGAAGCAGTTTATGAAACTGGTGGATTCCATGTTTTGGGAGGCTTTTATAATAACCTTTGGGTGCCAGTTTAATGGCAATGAGAACTACAAAATAATGGGGCTTATGGTTACTGCATGTTGGTGCTGTGTGCGTCAGCGCAACGAGAATTTGTCCCTTATGATGAGTCTCACAAACGTGGAATTACTTATTTCAGCTTAAAAAGTATTGGTCTTAGCGTTTCCTCGTGGTGTATCGACTAATGTTTCCATCTTCATCCAACAACGAGATTTGCTGACACTACCTCTTGCATTTGCTAAGTACCAGCCAGGAATGAGCCATAGAGTACAACAATTCACTCAAGCAACGGCAACCTCCAAGTAGTAAACAGCTAATTAGAAAACATCGATGTTTAAAAAACATGAACGATGTTAACTTTTGCTGTTATGGCATATTTTAAAACAAAATTAAAATGAGATGTGTAGTACTCAAAATTTTGAATGAACTTAGCCACTTCGTTCATTTTACTTTCAAGGTCGTGCATATAGTCACGTAATTTGATATTCCATGGGGATGATGGAGTTGGTATTTTTTACTTTTGGCTTCAAGTCGGATGTTTTCTGTGAAATGACTCTTTCAAATGATTCGCTTTGATATTAAAATGTTTTACAAAACACTTCTATAATTTTCCTAATGCTATAAAATTCAGCAAAGTTTGTAAGGATAGAATTAGACCGATCTGTAACATTTTACCATGAAGCTCCTTTATAGTAGTTAGTTTGGGCTGCGTTCAATTCTTTAATCGCTTTCGGATTTGTAAAAGACTATCATAAAATCGATTGAGTAATTGACTGAAATTTCGTATTGGCTAGTGGTTTCTTCAAATTATAGAAAAAATGGTCCCGCTGTTTTTCTATTTAACGGAACTTCTAGAGAAGTAAATCTGTGTGGTTTTCTTATTTGATATTTATTCCCTATCCTTTGTCTGAATGGTGAAGAATATGTTTGCCAATGCGGGAATCCCGGGAAGATGTGACATTCGACCTGCTTTTATGAATTTTCATTTCCGTTAATAGTTTTATTTGGGTGGTAGTTTCACAATTCTTTTGGATTTGAAGCTAGTAAATTGGGATTTGGGGTACACCCTTTGCTTCAAAAACTTGCAGTCCCTCTTATTCGCAACATTGCGCAGGCAATATGGGCATCAATTGATGACATCTAGTCCGATTAACCATTTTACTTAAATGGGGGCCAAAAATTCACTCAACTTTCCAGGAGCTGACTTTTTACATCGGAGGACCGCTCTCTAGAAAACTAGCCCCAGAATAAAATAATCATGAGCCACTTGGTTCCTATACGAGGCGAAAAGCTTTTTTCGGACCTCGAGGGTAAGTCCCCAGTAATACTAGTCGTCGCCGAACAGTGCGGGATTTTAGTCTGTCTGGTTCCGGCATTGCGCTGAGATCTTTCATTAAATTTGTGTCAATGTCGCCTGTCAATAGATTGCCGTACCATAGGGTTTATATTGCAGGCTTGACAGATCCTTGTAGGTGATCAGCTCGAAGAAGAGTGGAACGATGCAGATGAGGCTAATCAATGTAGAAATGTAAGTTGTATGGCCTTGGGTATAAAACCTAGTTTAGTTTGAATTGACTTGCATGCAGGGTATTTAAAATAAACAAAGTCTAAATTGTGACTAGGAATCCAGTGGTCAGATTTTGGGCCTTAATAACATGGCTGTACTGCCTCCAAATTTTAAAAAATGGATTGGGTTGCATTCGTTGCATGCCTACAAACAAACTGAAGTACTATCGTAGTCTATCTGGTGGGCAAGCGAGGCATGAAGTGCATCATAGTGGTCGGACCTTGATCAGCGGACTTGGGAAGTGGTCATTTAGTGTTGGTGAATTCGTTTATGGAAGTTACATCTGAATGTCACACGTGGTAGTATCTGTCAAAGGGACACAATCGATTAAACCGTGAAATGCCGTACAGGAGACTCAAGGAATGAAAAAGTATCAGGTGTTGTCCGATTGCTTCAAAAGTCAAGATGCGTTGCGTATTCATGGAAAATCACTGCAGTTCATAACGGATCTGTGAATGTCAATATAGTGTGTTTAATCACATTAAACCGAAGGACGCAATCATCTAATTTCGTAGGGCATTGAGCTGCGCGGTTAGCATTACAATGTTTGCGATTTTATAACATTTGGTTTGTGTATTGTGCCAATATACCATTCACATTCCTCAACGGTGTTAGGGCTAGCTGGCTAAACATAAAAAGAGATGCCTAGCCTTACGGGATGGCGTTTTATTCGGTACTTGAGAAATAATTCCATTATATAGTTTCACAAACACTTTCGTGGAATTTAAATGTGTTGTAAGGTAACTTTCAGGGGGAATACGACTTTCTCACTCAGGTTTTATCCAGAGAAATCGCCCGTTCGTAGTCTGGTCGTCAAACCGCTGGAGCTGACCCATCCAGGCACAGAATGAATTCACTACCTTTGTTCCCCTCCCAAAGGCAATTTAAGTGTGTTGCGGATATGGGTGTTCGGAATACTATGGATCCGCTGCCAGAGAGAGAAGAGGAGACGTGCAAACTGGGACGTTTATTAACAGTGTATGATAATGAGTAGTGCACTTAATTAGCTTTGTGAGGTAAAGGAACAGGAGGCGAAATGATTCAGACCTGGTTTGGCGACAAAGCAATCTGATAAGTAGGTTGGGAACGGCTTTTTGCGAACCTGAGGAAAATGATATTGATTACGTTGTAAAGACCGCCAAAATGGCGTCATGCCGCCACAGGAGAACCACTTGACTTGGAGCGATTGCAGTGTTACAGACAGCCTGTGTAGAACCGCTTCATCTCAGCGGCAAGGGAGCTGGTGTTCAAGCAGCTCTCTCATGGCTCATGAAGGGCCAGTGTAGAGTGTAACTTTAGGAGAAACACTGTTCTGCATTCTCTTGGTGTTCCGTCATGGTGCATGGGAAGCAATGCAATTGTGAAGTTCCCACACAACGTTAATTAGGTGTAGTAAGTTTCGGAAGTAGTAAACAGTATTGAGTGACGACCTCCCTTTCATTATGGCTTCAAGTTGGCCTTATTTTGTTTTAAAGACATTTCGCACATGCTGGCTGTAAGTCCGCTGAAATCATTAAATTATGGATTACTGCACGTGTAGTAGGCTACCACAAAGTAATTATTATTATGAGAACCTATAGGCATATCAAATAAAAGTTGTTACTTAATTTTTATCAGTAAATATTTAATACACTTAGGTAATCGTGCATTCAGTCCGTCGTGGCCGATCATACATTCCAATTGATTTCCAGAGACTGGCTTCTCAATTTTTCAGGCTGGCTCTCCTTGTCTACTTTAACACTTGGCTACCCTTGCTCCAGTGCTTAGAGGGCAGTCACTGTAGTCCCCTGCTAATTTCCTCTTCATTTCATTCATCTTGGAAAGCGCCATCTCGTGAGAGGCTGGAAAAGAATCAAGGCGAAAAAAAGAGTTAAATTCGCTTCTTAATTAAGTATTTAGGGTTGTTTTTTCATGTTAGGTCAGGGATTCTCCTTTCTCATCACAGCCGCCTGTTTAGTGATGTCAAGAGAAGACTCGGGGAGTATTTTCGACGGGCGTTCCTCATTCTTTAATTTGTCATCCCACATTAGGCAACAAAAATCCTCATATTTCCCTTTTTGCCTTCGTGATATAAGATACAACTGGTAAAGCATAATGACTACATCTTAGTATGAGGGATGTGGGAAGAAAGAACCGGTAGTCCGGTGGTCGGATATGCCAGTAGATGCATGAAGTGCTCGCAGGCTCATTTACTGACCATGGCCGACCTCGCGTCGGTAATGCTCATTGGTCTATTAGTCATAAAGCAGCCAATAAAATTATCTACTGGGGTCTTGGGCTCTTTACATGGGGGATCCCTTCCATTTATGCGTGTTAAGAATTTTTCCCAAAACTTGTAAATTCTTTCCTGCAATCGGTCGAATTTTTGAAATAGGCATGATCTTCCTAGACTAGGAGCTGTTCGGAATTTCCTTCTTAGAAATAGTGATTTCAATATTGACTAAGCACAACCAATAAATATGATGCCATTTATGTAGTTGAATTAATACGATCCAAAGAAACTGTTACAGTAACTGGTACAGTTTGAAAAATTCTCAATCTGCATGAACAAAAGCCCTTTCGTTAGTTCACTCCAAGATAACCCAAGTTCAGTTGACCCATGAGGTAACGATTCTTTTCGGTCCTATTGCTACTGATAAAATTTGTAAGTAACAAGCAAAAAGAGAAATTGAGGTAGTTGCCGACTGTGAATGGCCCAAGTAGATTTAGCATAAATAAGCATGAATTTTGCATTTTTGGTTTTCCTAGACAATAAAAATGTAATTTGTGTTTCAATACTTACTAACTTCCAGTTGGGTGAAGTCGATGTGAAATAATTGCCATTTTAAAAAGACTTCTACAGGATTGAAGAATAGTGATACACTTCTACTCCTACCTCAAATCTGTTTCAATCCATTCTGGGGTGATGTTTCACTTCCTTTTTAGTGTTCATTAAACATCACGGGTTGGCAAAAGAGTAAACTTCACTTAGAAATGTAACTACCGTTAGTATTCATTATTGAAAGTAAGCTTTTCAAGGACATTTGAGTCGGTTTCTTAGTCGAATTTTCAGTGTATGTATTTCTCTCTGACTTTGTGTTAATGTTTGTCAATAAATGTGCCAAATCTACTTTTGAGTGTCCTCCTGAAACCGAAGGCGCATTTTCTAACCTTGCACCTCTTATGGCAAATATCTCGGTTGTTACTTTATTGCTTAATATAGATTGGCCGTATTGTAGACTCACTTTAGACCCTGACATTTTCTCGAAATATTTACAACAGTACTATCTTTACAGCCCACAAGTAGTGTGCGATAAAGTCGATAACATTTTCTAAGATGATTGATAAGTCACGCTCAGTGACCTAGGCTAGTGCCACCATGGACAATTGATAGAGAAGCGATTCCGTTGATTAGTAAGGCCATATTCGGTGGGTTTACCATAAGAAGTTATACTTCTAGCTCTTTACTTCATTTCCTAAATGTAAAAATTCTTTAGTCTCCAGGGAACTTTTGCGTTTGCTGGAGTAACGTCTAGTTAACTTTTGTTTTTGAGCCTGCAAAATAAGCTTGTATTGCCTTTTAGCGGTGTGAATCCACAGTTTGTTTCTTTATTGGATTTCATTTAGGAAGAAAGCGTTACAAAATATCTACTTTCTTTCCAGTGCCATGGGAGTCTTTTTTGTCCATATCGCAGATGTTTATTACTTTAAAATAGCTTTTACACGTTACCTTTGACACGGAAGTGGTACGTAAGTTTTGCCGTTGCCTACCGTTTTGTAGGAATTTGTGTTATGGATTTATCTCTTTCGCTACTTGCTTACTGATTTATGACGTATTTAAAGGATCGATTAGCAAAGATTATGTTATTGAGAGTTTTCAACAGATCGTTAGAATGTGTAAGACGGCCAAAAGCCCACACCGAGGGATGCCTAATCATTCGCATAAGACAATCAGGCAGATCGATCATGCTGGGTGGACATACCTCAACTCGACATTTTTTCAGGAGGTTCGCGTCCGTTCACTGTCCACAGAGGGTAGATGATGCTGGGCAAACACACAGTCGATATTGGCTGCGGCATAAGCCAATACAAGTCGTGACGGACACTGGACAAACACGCTTAGGCGCACACCAACCAAATCATACCAGCATCATGCTGGGTGGGTTTGGCCAAATAAATCTGCACCCTAAAAACCCACCTTGTGAATAATGTGTCCTCATGTGTTTTAGAGAATATTATTATAAGTGCGAAGAGATTGACAACCAGTCGATTATGTAAACCTCCACAGTCTCGTTCAATGACATGATACACAAAAGGATAGAGATCCACGTCAAAGTTCCCGGAATGGGATCCTTTCGTGCTGCATCGTCTGCCTCCGAGCTCAAGATAGGCCTTGTTCACTTCGGAAATAGCGAGAAAGTCCTGAGGGTACATGCCTCATTACAACCTGTCTGTATGAATAAAATCAGTGACTTGAGGACTTAACTGTCTGCTTACTATGAACCTAGTTTGGGGACAAACAAGGCAAACGACAACCGCAGGAAAAACGCTATTTTGCAGATTTTACAACCGGATTAGCACTAGTGGCAAACATAGTAGTGTCGTCATCTGTCAACTCAGGCGGCCTTATCCAAAGAATAAATATCAACAGTCGGATTCGGTCTTTACGTCTTGGTCCATTTTTTCTCAGATTTGGTTTACCCTGCCGGGGTAGTTGCGGGTTTCTTCCTCCTGAAGCATCGGCAAGTTCGACCACTTGAAAAATAAATTGGATTTCGACGTGAAGTGTTTTCGTATTCAAAAAGCTTTTTTATAAAATCTCATTAACATATCTTCAGCGTTAAACCACTTCAACAGCATGAGTATTTTTACTTCGTCAATTGCATAATGAGAATGGTTCGAAGTAATTCTTTCTTCTACATATACCTGGGATAAATTTCGCAGGGATCTGTTACTATTTTTTTCTATTTGAACCCACTAAATCAAGGTAAACATGAAGGAGAGCATGACAGTCTTCAATTTTTAAGATATAACAACGTCAAAATACAATCCAAGAACTGTTTTCTGCATTCCAAACACCAACCAAATTGTGAAAATGCTCGAAGATCTACCACAAATCAGCGCATTTGTAGAAATCCGATGCAATTTGTAATATTTTGAGGAGATGAGAAGACGAAAATGCTAGATGAATTTTGCCAAACATTAAAGGAGAATATATAGTTATGTGGATTAAATAAAGCGTGAATAAAGAAGAGAATGGTGAGGCCATTTTTATGGAATGATACCAAGATCTTTAGGAGTTGAAGAGGAAACTGGATGCACCCAGTACGATTTGGGGTCAAAGTTGGAACAGGCTAGGACGCCTTTGGTGGCCTTTCTAGGGTCACCGAAAATCATAACTGACCATGAACTAGAAAACCAGGCCACCAGGTGACGTATTTAAGCTTTGTGGATGAAATTATTAGTGCCTGCCCCATAGAGGTAAAGTATTAAGCCTGGACTTTAGATTGTCAGTTTAGATCCCAAAAGGACAGATTTGGTTTCCTTTAATTAGGCTTGAGGCAGGCATTTTGAGACTCTGCATCAACAGAGATGCTTTAGAATAGACTATTAATGTGATAAATCACTGCTTCAGTTTGTTGCTAATTTTTTGATGTCTTCAGAAACATGGCTAATGAATCTGCATTTTGCAATTGCTAGAACACGATTTTAGTGATACGTAAAAAGTTTGAGGAAAACGGGCTTTTAATGTAACAATTCACTTTATACGTTCATATTACCATCTAATGTAGATCCCGCCTTTACTAATTATTTATTCGATTGATTCGATCTTTCATTTTTCAATACCATAAAAATTAGGCAAGGGCATTGTGTCGATCCCAGCCTTCATAGATAGTCATACCCTTATTTTGGAGTCGAGTAGATTTTAAAAATAAGGCAATCCTATTTGCCAGTCAATTAACCCATATGGATTGAGGTAGATATACTAAATCTTTTTTTTCAGATCGCAACAGATAATTTGTGGACTGAAGCTTTGCCCATAAAAGGAATTTGAATCCAGATTTAGGGAATCTCTCTCATTTCGATATCAAGAGATCATATTTTACATGCTTACGTTCTCGGTTTGTTTAACCTTTAGGTATGGATTTTCCGTTCTTTCTTGATAATAAAGGGAAGTCAAAGTTAGATTTACAATTACATAAAATCAAATAAATATCTAATTAATGCATGCTTTTGAGATCTATGATAAATATAAGTTGTTAAACATAACTTTTATTTCTACGTTTAGAAAATTGGCTTGGACGTGTTTGGAACTATCATTTTAAGTGGTGACCACTTTAATTGGCGAGCACGGCCAACGCCTGGAGAATATTCGTACAATACTTCTGAGGACTTATACGCTCCTGGGGACGCGCCTGCCCTCCAACACGTTGCAGTCAGACTATCCGAGTTTTGGCCGAACAGTGCAGCAAGTTGGTTTGCTCGTGCCGAAGCACAATTCCGCCGGGCTAACATCAAGTAGTGTAGTCGAGGAGAAGCTACCAAAGCACGTGGCCAATCAACTACACCACGTCATTCTTCTCAACGGAGCAGCCATATACCAAGTTGAAGGAGACAGTAATCAAGCTAAGTACCCCTCAAAGAGGTTACCATTATGAGGTAGCTGTCCACCGGCTCGAACTAGAGGATTTCAAACCATTTGCAATAAAGTAAGGAAGCCACTGCAACCACCTTACGATGGGCCCTTCAAAGTGATCAAACGCGAGGAGAAAACCTTCAAGATTTTCTCAAAGTGAAGGAAACGATGGCAATTATGGAAAGATTCGAGGCAGCTTTTATGGAGGACTGTCGAAGTGCACATATCAAATTTTCCCAGCACGAAGAACCCGTCAAGCCAGATTCCACAACCTTGGCAAACAAACCCCCACACCCCATGACTGACGAAGTTCCCAAACCCCACACCTTGACCTCCTCTTGTCCCACGTCCAAACCAAAGCCCAACGACATGTACATTTCCTCAAACATTTTCACAACTACCATCTTTTCCAGATGGGGCCTATGCAGCGCTTATGCGCTGCGCTGATGTCGATACTGTTTGAAGGACAGGACACTAACTACACGAATCAACCACAAGTCGCTTAGTCACAATTTGTGTCCCGTCACCAGAATAAGTGTACACAACTCCGTGCGGCAGCGTGCAACAACACCTCATCCATCGCGTGCTAGTTGTTTCTCCTAGTGCAAGTTTATACTTCCATCCTCGGTTTTCTCTTACCTGGGACGTATTTGGCATTATTATTTAAAGTGATAATCACTTTAAGTTCGTTATTTCTTGTCCTAAATGACCTGGTAACTATCTGTCCTTTTATACCTCTTTGTGTAAGAAAACTAGCCAAATCGAGAAGATTCTGGGAGAATCTTAACAAACTCTTCGAAAGGGAGTCTTCGGTATATTTCACTCTCTTAATGATTTTCTTTAGGGATGTATAGCTATTAATGCCTCTGGTGTTATATCATGCAGAAAAGTTGAAGCTCTGGCACAAAATTTCCCCATTTAGTTAAATACACTTTGAATTCGTATTAACCAAAAGAAACAAACTTATTCCTTCTGATTCCAACCCTATAGGGCGACTTAAAAGAAAAAACACTTATACTATAATTATCTGACGATAAAACACATTTTCATATACTTTAATTGATTTTAGCCATTCATAGTGATTAATTCATCCAATGCATGTGCTCAATTGCACCCTCCGCTTAACTTTGCATTCTAGGCTCTTACTACTTTGGTTTCAAGTTTTTGTAAATTGACGACTTTCGCCTAAAACAAATAACTAAACCAGATTAATGATACTGGATCTTGCTTAAAATCCCGACAGAAAGTGTTCTCCCAGTATTCTACATCTTGGTAAATTGAATTCACTTCAGCCCTTTGCAGAATTTATAGTGTAAATCTGGATGATGATGATGATGATGATAATTATTATTATAATGGTAGTAACAGTGGCCCGTATTCAAAACTGCCAATTTTAACTGTTTTTTGATCTTCAAATATTACTTCTAGAGGTTGTTTGAGTATTAATTGTCCACGCGAAAATCTTGAATGCTAACTAGCAATGTCTAAATTTAGCGAACGGTTATTAGATATTATCAGATTTGCCTAGAAATTTATTGTCGGATTTGATTTTGTGCATTTGCAAAGGACTTTTAGACTTATTTTCGAGTTCGTTGAGATAATCTTTGAGAGTTTCACTTGATGGTAGTTCTACTAT
Source organism: Anomotaenia brevis (assembly GCA_030710315.1). NCBI lineage: Eukaryota > Metazoa > Platyhelminthes > Cestoda > Cyclophyllidea > Dilepididae > Anomotaenia > Anomotaenia brevis. Next base: position 986,044 of record JAUOZQ010000007.1, on the reverse strand, counting down.
AGCTAAATCAAGAAAAACCCTAGTCTAAACCGATCGCATGCCTTCTTTATTCAAGGATTCACTACACCAATGGTTTAACAACAGTTGCATTCTGTGGGTTTTTGGCCTCACAGCAAAAACTAAAGTGAGGATTAATCCTTTGTTTTCAAATATTCCCCAATTAATAGATAATTCCGGGTCGATAAATCTGCACTTTGTGATTGATTCGGCGACCTATGCTTTGATTTGTTCTATTGGGTTATTCAGAACAAGCTTTTGCAATCAGTGATAACTTACAGAGGGAAGGACCCTAGTTGCCTTTTGCAAACAAGCTCAATTTTAGCAAGGCAAGATAAACTTTTGAGAACGAAAGATAGGAGCATATTAGAATCCTCTACCACTACAATTTGCCAACTTACGTCATCATGTTGAAATTTAATTCCGTGAGGTATAGCCTTATTTAAATTTTATAATTTGCTCGATGAGACGCTGATTCCATTAGTAAGATGTAAAATTTTCCCAGTAAATGGATTTATTTTATAAGGTTTCTAGCAGGATTTTCAGTTCATCACTTCATCCTATTCTATGAAAAGGTAATGACAGTCCAAGGGACTGGAAGTATTTTTTGCAAGTCCAATAGCCACAATTTTGATTGTTTACCTCGAGGTCTGTTCTTAACTTTCCGATTGGTCTAACTACGGCCAATGGATGAGATGCTTTTCTACTTAGTTGGTGTTAAAGTGCGCATTTTAAGGAGTGCTATTAAAAACCACCTACAAAAACTGATTTTCGTTTACCTCAATTAAATTTCTGTGGTTGGGGCTTTCTTTTGATTTACACACTGTCTGTTTAGCCAAGTCCTTACATTCATTCATCTTATTAACAATAGGACTTACGAAATCAGTCAGAATAAAATGCCCCCAATTCCATTGAAAAGCTAGGCATTTAAATAAAAGCCTAAATTATTTCTAAATTGTGGTTTAATGACTTTTTTCTGTTTGAGACATTTGGACCCTTAAAGAGGTGTTGGTGTAAATTTTGGGAGTCTTTCGGCCTATTTGCCTGTTCGCTGACGACTTAAGCTGCTTGAAGCAGCCTCAACAATGTCGGTGCCACCGAAAGTTGTCTCTTAATATCTACACTAAGATTTAGTAGCCTCCATTTTCATTAGATGAACGAAATGTGTCCTATAATGAGATGTGAAATAATGTTATACTGAAGATGCTAATCCATACCTAAAAAAGCAGTTCAGCTGTTAGTTATACAATAAGATCAAACCATTGTTAGTCATTCATTTTTATTACATCTGCTTTGTAGGATAAATTGATTTGATTATGGAGGCCTAAAATTGCATTTTTAACTTTCCGAATGAGTCCTGCATCGGAACAATCCCAGAAAACCTAGTATTGTGCTGGGTTCTGCTAGTTTTACCCCTTTGTAGCTTCTTGAAGCATTAAGCGCAATAAAGTAAATGCGTAATTATGTCAAGGAGTGTATTTCTTAACGTTTTTTTAAGACATTGTCTCCCTAGTAAGGTGAGAATGTCAGTCAGGTAGGTTGAAAGTACACCTAAAGCATTCTACAGCTACGAGGAACGTACTATTCAGACGGTTCCCTTTGTGGACCGCACAAATATACCGGATAAGACAGAAAATCATTCCATGTGGCCTTCACAACCTGCCCTTAATGTATAGTGTAAAATTCTTAGCAAATCTTTGAGGAGGTGGTAGTTAGACTATTCCACTTCTTAAATACAATCTTTGATAAAGCAATATTCTATCTCCAAAAGTTCCGTCTTATAAAATAATAGCTTACGGTTAGCTCAATCATCGTAAAAGTAGAATGCATCCATTTACGGTGTTTGAATCAACCCATACGATAGACATCAGATGAGTCCCGTTTATCATGTTCATTCATTGGTCTGCTAAAGTTAAGATATTGAGGATTTAGTAACATTATTTGTAAGAATTATTAGACTCACAAATTTTCATATTTGCTTACAAAAAACATTCGAGATTCCTTAGCACAAGTCGGAAAATTTCCTAATTTTTATTGTTACTGGGAAAAATTCATTGAGACATTTAGCTCATCACCTCACTTTTTCTAGCTTCATCTTGAAATTTAATTTTTAGGAATTTTTTAAAAATACCCAGGCTACTCTACTACCGCTTCTGATTCAACACACAAAGCAACTTATTTGACAGAGCACACAATCTGTGAATTCTCAAAATGAAAATTCGAATCAAAATTTAATTATCAACTACTTATCGTACTGATACTTCCACGTGTCTTCTTAAGCACTGTTTTATGACTTGCATGTGGCGTTCCCAATAGTTTTACCAATACAACTTAACTTAAATATTGTATAACGCAAAAAGTGGCAATTTGACCAATAACTTGAAACCAAAAGCACCCAAAACTAGAGGGACTAGAAACAGGTATTCACATGCTTGATTTGTTGGTAATTGTCACTTAGGTGACTGAAGTATATCCGTCTCTGACTTAGACATTAAATTAAAAAGCTTGTTTAATTCAGGATAGTGGGAAATCATTAATGCCTGAAAAGGGGAAGATAAACTCACTTTAATCGCTTCTAAGTATTATCGGAACCTTTCCGTTAAACTTTGACACAAGAGTTGAAAGCACTAAGCCGAATTTCTTTAGCAATTAGTAAATGCCTTGACATGCATTGGTGCAGTTGAAAGTCAGCTAATCTGGCTTACGTATTTTTGTCCGCTTTTGGTGGGGGCTCCCTAGATGCACACTTTGCTAAACAAAATTAGAAAGTCGGCTGACAAGCCTATTATATTTTAAGGCAGAATGCATTCAATATCTCGATAAATTGCTTAGAATGACTAGTTTAAATTGCCTTTCAACCACGTATCAGTAACACTTAAGGATTTAAGTTATCCAATTCAATCCCAATTTAAAGGCGTCATGACTTATGATAACTAGAGAGTGATAAAACCCAAATCTACCTTGCAGGGACTTTGTGATTAGGATTTGAGAGTTTTCTGATGCAGTTCCTTACAATCTAGAAATCGAATTTCAATTCTTATCGATTCAATTTCCACATCTAGAGCCATTCAATAGGAGCAATTAGAACGATTCTTCCTAACATTCGAGAGCACGACTTACCCTTATTAGCTTTACTGATTTCCTACTAAATCAAAAGTATCCTAAATCATTGGTGTTCTGACCGATAAACATGACTAAGGGTAAATGAATCTTCATCACAGAGCCGAAAGCCGGTACCGATTACTACCGGCAACAGGGAACAATGACTTCGTTCGCAGACGGTAGTAACTTTGTTGAAAATACTAACTTGAAATCCACTCTTAGCTGTTGCTAAATGTTTTGTGGGTTGTTCCCATATGATCCTTTAAGTGTAGCAGACTTTCTTGAACCCCTTCAAGCTGAAATGCACCTAACGAGACCCAATACGAAGAGAGGGCTTTTTGTTAAAGTTTGAATATAGAGGATGGTACACTAACTATTGTCGTAATTCACTTTCTTCGCACTTGGCTTCATAAGTGCCAACCAGACAAACAGGATTTCCGCTTGAAAATGGCCTTGTAAAGTCTAAGTATATGAAGAAACCGTGTATGTAATCCGAGAAACACAGCCAAGAAGAATTAGTTATGCTTGATACCTACCAACAGCTGGTAAATTTCAGGCCTGCGAGGGAATAACTTACAGTTTGCATCATGATTTCTTGCACAGATTTTATTCACGAGTCCACAGAATGACGACCTCGAAGCACTCAATTTGCATTACCGAGTCTAAAAGGCCTCTGTAGACAAGTGAAGAACCCGACAGAACGCAAGCAGAAATTCGAAAACTTAATCCGCATGAACCGCCTGGGCTATTTCCCATGAATTGCGATTCTACGAAAGCACCAAATTCAACCCGGACAGAAAAATGAGACCTACGTAAGCAAGTAAACAGGATCCCATACACATCGGATTTGCGATCTTTGGAAACATAAATTTAGCAACTGTGTTGATAGTCAGAGTCGCGGACGCGTTCTGCTCCTCACCCTTGAAGATGTCGACCAAGTTTCAAGTTAGGTTTCGGAAAACAAACTACCAATGAATACAACTTTATTGCGGAGGGGGGAGAAAACAGGAAAAGGAGAGAAATGTCTAAATCGGTAAGGAGTGGAGGGGCAAGGGGGGCGACCACCACACAAAACAAAGCCGGGGTGGTTTCACATCTCACATTCTCAAATACGTGCACGGTATTTACAAGCTCAGTAGGGTGGAAAGACACAAAGAGAAAGAACGTTTCACATGTGAGTGTGTGCCTCCCGTTTCCCTCTTACGAGGGCCTCATGAATCGCTGTTGCGACGCCAGCAGCATGGCCATCACGCTGGGGGCCTGCACCTGCTGTTGGTAGAGCGCAGCCGCTGCCATGGGAGCAAGGCTGGCGCCGGCGACGGTGGACGTCTGTTGTTGTTGCTGTTGAGCCTGCTGCTGGGCAACGGCTGCCGCCTGCATCGCCAGCAACTGCTGACAGTGCTGCTGCTGTTGGTTCATGGTATAACCCGTCGCCTGGCACAAAGGATATAGAACTCGTTTTACAGAAAAAAAACGGGATCAACACCTACTGCAGCCCTGCCGAGTTCACATTTAATGTATAGGATCCGAAAGCTTTAGGCCTTTTCTCCAACTTCTTGGGCTTAATCAGTATTAAAGTAAGACACCCATAAGTACTTCATAACCCGATTTTAATATAGTTTACTTTGATGTTTCAAACAACTCAGGCAACGCTCATGCAAATCGAGTAACAAAGGAATTGCTCATTCACCAGAACGGTAAATGGTTTTACATGCATGTTTAGGGACATGCGTTAAACAGCACAAAAAGGCTTATCTAAACCCTAGGACATTTGACAAAAGCGCAAATTCGCCAACCGAAATGGGGTAAAAAACGCACTCCAGAAACCATGGCAGCGGCACTGAGTTGTTTCTGTAGCTGCTCCTGTTTTAGAGCCTCGTTGCGCTGAGCAACCATTGCTGCCTGCATCACCAGATTCTGTGTGTCTGCGACAGAGGTGGAGGCTGGGACGTTGACAGCTGCGGCGGACACAGCGCTACTCGCGACCGAATCGACTCCAGCACCCCCGGTACCGTTGGCACCACCAGCCGGCGTCGAGGTGGTAGAAGCAGTGGGGGTGTTACTGCTGACCTGCTGAGCAGTTGCCACCGCCTGTTGGGCAGAGTTGGAAGCTGCTGCCGCGGCAACAACAGCGTTCGCGTAGGCCTGGGCTTGAGCCTGCTGAGCCTTCAGCTGATACAGGAACTGGATTTGCTGTTGCTGTTGTTGTTGGGCCGCTGCTGCTGCAGCCGCCAGCATAGCCTACGTGAGAAGAGGTAGGGAGACTGATTAGGGAAAAATGCATTGGCAAAACGCATCACTGTGAAACAGAATCACGAGTTGTGAGTGGTTCAATAGTATCCACTTGAAAAGGCGCAAACGTACACAAAGAGGGGAGAAACATGCAAAGGATGTCTATCATATAGAGAAAAGCGTCATTTACACGCTGTTTTACCTTCCCTACAAGAGTAATGAGCGCAAGTGTGTGCAGCGATGGAAGCAAATGTTCTTACCGGTTCCGGCGCTGAATGGCTAAGATTATACCGAAAGGGTGAGGGGGGATTCCACATTCGGGATGAGTAGCATTAACAAAATGCACAAAAAAACGAAAAGAGGGGAATGGGAAAGGGGATACTAATGAGTGTCTAGGTGCCCATCGGTATAGCATAAACACGACAACAAATCGGGTATTAGACGTTGTAGTATCCTGTTAGGATGTGTTAACCCGTCATCCACGGCGAAATCAGGAAAAAAGCAGGAGAGCCGGTCCACTAGTCTAGATGACAAACATGCAAGCACACTTCTAAGCACACTGTTCATCTTTTACCTGATGCACCAGTGGAAAATTGGGGAGGGGAGAGTATTAGGGCTTACCGGGCGTATTCAGCTGTCTAAATGTATACACACAGAAGAGATTGAATATTAGACTTGAGCGGTCAGAAGTTATTTCCGGGTAGGTGCAGACAAATACCACCTACACACGCGCGCACAATCACACAGATACTTGTTGCAAGCGAAATACGTGCACACAAAACTGAAAGCACACACACCACGGAAACGGAAAGTGGGATTAACACACAAGGAAAGGGAGGAGGACGAAAGGGAGAATGTGGAGTAGCGCGCATACACAAATAGCAGAGAAGGAATGGATAGTTAATTACTCTCTTATGAGGAGGCAGCTCACTGTCACCTAAACAAAGGAGGGGAGAAGTTGGTTTGCGCAAACATTAGATTTGGTTAGAAGATGCTGGAAAATGTAGTCGGAGATCTGCTTAGACCACCTCCTCTGCCCGATTACTGGTAGTAAGCCAATGGATTCCCAATTTATCCACCTCAATAACTATTTGAAAGTCTGTGGCTTCAATTAATAGGGAATGGTTTTGTGGCGTTGAATCTAGTCCCCTTACTCTAGTTAAACCGGAAGATTCAAGTACTGAAACGCTACAATGAATTTTTATTTATCCAACTGGCTCCAGATGGTGCAGATCTAAGTTAGACTAATACTACATCTAAGGTCTTAACATGCAGAATGCGTACCTGCTGACTGCGTTGCTGGATCATGTTTTGCAAGGCGACGGCTTGGGCTTGTTGTGCGGCCAAAATAGCAGTGGCAGCGCTGTTCCCGTTGTCAACGTGTTGTTGCTGTTGTGCCTGTGCCTGGTGCTGCTGTGCGGCCAAAAGGAGGGCAGCCTGTGGTGCCGATTGGATCGTGTGTGCATGCTGCTGCTGCTGTTGAAGAGCCATCAGTTGCATTGCCTGTGTTAAATAAAATCAGTAAAATCCATCCACCAACAAACCCAACTAATGGACTAGTTGCTTATGGAAAATGCTCAACATTTAAATATGCCTATCGTTTAACAGTCAACTCACGTCTAGTTTAGCCATAATAAACATGCTAACTCATACTTCAGTGCTGTTGCTGATTGTGCTGGAAGACCGGAATGTGCACCGACTTACAGAGAAGTAACCAAACATACTAATGCAGTCCCTGCTCAAAAATTAGTACCAGCTTAATTGAATGAAGACTAACTACTCATCCTGATGACCAGCACTACATGGTAAGGTGAAATTCACCTGCTGTTGTTGTAGAAGGGCCGCGGCCTCGAGTTGTTGCTGCTGCTGGCGAATGATGAGCTCCATGGCCATGGCCTGATCAGTCATGCCCGCCCTTAGAAAGAGTTGTTGGCGCTGTCTCAGCTGCTCCAACAAAGAGGCGCTATTTGCTGCCGCAGCGGTGGAAATCATGGGAACAGAGCTAGTGGCGAGGGTTGGTTGGGCAGCAGCGTTGTTTGCTGCTGCGGCGGCGATAGCAGCGGCTATCTGCTGCTGCTGTTGACTTACAGCAGCCTGCAGCTGCTGCTGGCGTACGTGCTCCTTCGCTTGTTCCTGCAGTGCTGTAAGAGAAAAGCACGGGTTCGCATGGTGTGAAACAAACACGCCACACCTACTCTGTCAAAACTTGTTGTTAGGATCTTAAAGTCTACACGGTTTATATCCGCTAATCATAGGTAAAAACGCAACCTTTGAAGGGAAAAGTGAAGGACAGAGAAAAACCATAGGTTTTAGTCATGAAAATTTCACCTTTGTATTGGTAATCATTGTCAGCCGGAGGAACAAACTCAGTCTTGGTTTCTTCCTTCTTTGTGTTCTCGGTTACCTTTTCCGCTGACTTTCGTTTGGCTCCAACGTGAGCTTTCCATGCCGTGCTACTAGATGAGGTAGTGGAAGTCGAATTATTTGCTCTCGAAGTGGGAGAGCCCACACTCAATCCAATCTTCTTCGCCATTGCCGGCGATACCTACACAATACAGTGAGGTTAGATGGTTAAGGCAATAAATGACAGCTACCAGGCCCACAAAAGTATCCACAAACTAAGACTATCGGATGCTGCTAGACGCCAATTTAACCAACAATTGACGCCCTTTGAACTAACAAAATACCATCCACAACTGCTGTCAAAAAGTACTAGCAAGTTAACAAACCTCAGGTTCTCTTACCTGTGGACCAATGTAGCTCAACTCGCCGTCTTGATTCTTTTCAATCTCCATCGGCTCACCGCCTTGGTCATCTTTGACTGACTCACAATCTGGTGAACCACTCTTCTTTCCCTCAACTTCGATGTCTTTAGTGACATTATTATCATCGTTCTTTGGGAGTGCAGGAGGGGTAGAGGGCGGACTGGGATCTGTTCTCCCAGTTATCTTCCTTACAGCCGCACTGGCTGCAGCTGCAACGGCTTCGGAGGGCTTATGACCCCGGATGAAGTTGCTCCTACCAGCCAGTGGTCTAGATGGCATGGCAACAACGGCTGCTGTTACGCCATTTGTCGTAGAGCTGCGTCGACCCACAGTTCGTCTAGACGGGGGCGGAGTTCGTGACACATCTCGAGTTCGAGAACGGCTAGAACGCGAGGAGTAGCGCCTATGCCGACCACCACCTCGAGACGAATAGGACCGATAGGAGTCCCGACGGCGGTGGTAGGAGTCAGAACTCCTGGAATAGCGCCTTCGACGACGGTTTCTACGGCTGGAGGACCGCGAATAGGAGCTTCGGGAATATGATGATGAACGTGAGGAAGATGGGGATCTACGACGCCTATGGTGGCCGTGACGTCTTCTACCGCGATGCCTGCTCCGTCGGCGGCGAGAGTGAGACCTGGAGGAGCTCCTGCTGTCGGACCTCGAAGAACTCGAGTAAGATCGTCTGTGGGATGAATAGGATCTAGACGAGCGGGAAGAGGAAGATGAGGTAGAACGACTCCGACTGCGACGACGCGAAGAGCAAGAAGAGGAAGAGGAGGAGGAGGAGGCGGAAACGGAGGATCTAGAGTGTTTCCGTGAACGCGAACGTCTCGTCTCTTCAACAACTGCATTTTCGGTAGAGGACTTTGATTCGGCTTTTTCTGCAGTATCAGTAGACACAGCGGAAGCAGCATTTCGAGGAGTAGGTTTAGAATTTATAACTTCCTCAAAGTCACTATCACTGGAGTCCCAGGTTGACTTGGCAGTGGCTTTAGTTATGCGCGGGAGCACGGGTGGTGAGGATCCGCTATTATTCACGGCAGTTTTAGAATTTGGCTTTTTGCGGTCACTGTGGACCTGGGGGGATGAAGCAGTGTTCGTACGGGGCATTGTGGCAGGGGTGCTGCGTCTAGGAACCTCTGGTGGTGGATCTTCTCCGGCATCAGAAGAGTAAGCTGCTACGAGACCATTTTGAGAATTCTTGCTCTGAGCATCCCCTTCCTCCTTTTCACCTACGTTGGCTACCACGTCAGAACGACTTCTCGAACGCTTTTCGGAGGAGCTCTTCTTGTGGTCCTTCTTGCGTCGCTTTTTGTTTGAGTGTTTTCGCTCCTCCCCACTAACCTTGGCCTTGGATAAGGGTTTCTCGTCTATAAAAACGCATGTTATTAATTCACTTCGTAAGGACGAAATATTAAAAACTTGCTAATGAACTAACCATTTGGAGATTTCAAGTCAGCCATTGAGCTTGGCGAGCACTCTGAGCCCAATCGGGGTCGTTTGCAAAGGAGCTCTCCAGACTTCATCGGAGGTCTTCTAGATGATCGCTCCGAAGGAGGGGATTTCTCAAAGACTGACGGCGGTTGTTGCAAAGTAGTCGCGTTACGCTTAATCGGGAAGGACAGAGAGTCCTTGGTGGCCCTTCAAGGAAAAGAAATACCGGAAATGTATGAGGGCGATTTTCGCCGCGAATAGCAAGTGCAATCAGAGACTGGGGTAATACGGGTAGTAAACAACGCAAACGTGCTTTTAGCAAAAAATGAACAGGTGTACAAGTAACACAAGTTGAGAAGGAGTATGGGCATGCCGGCTAATCGAAGCAGTCAGCTTAACCTGCACATACCTTGCTCAAAGCATAACACTCCATCTGTGTATCTGTTTAATCAAGTTCACACAAAAGTTGGGAGTAAACAAAACCAAACGTTGATGAATCAAGTCTATGCCCGAAACGATTTCATCTGATTTAGAGCCAAATTACCGCACGGAAAAGCCGCGAACTTACTCGGGACTGTTCTGCTGAGGCGATTTGGTCGAGGGTCCACTCTGGAAATGGGTAAAAAACCTCAGTCATTGAATCGACCGTGTAGATAAAAAAGAGTTTAGACCTACCCCTCCGGAGTTTTTGTCCGATTTCGATTCTAAAGTAAGAAACAGCGAGTTAGAGCAACGTTGAAATTGATAATACCACAATAGGGTTGAAAACGAGTTCAAATCACAATATGGCATTGGTTAAATTGAGACAAATGCGAAAGAGCGGGGCAATGTGACGTAGTTAAAACAAAATGCGAAGTACTTGGTTCAGAATAGAGTAGGTGTGCCAATGGCTCTGAAAATAGCCACAAGCAACAATTGACCACCATTAGCCAGCGCACAAGACGCGCAAATCTAACCGCTGTTGAGATCAACAATTAACCAGAACACGACTAACATAGATACATGCTCGAGTAGAAGACTCAAAGTCACATACGTGTAAGGACACTAGAGGCAAAAGTGAAATGTAAGAAGCCGCGCGTTTTGGCGATGGAAAGACATACCCCAATGGCTGGATAGTTGCTGAAACTCAAAGTTCCACACAGACATTGAGATTGGCACATACAAATCGATTTATGACGTTTCTACTGCGATTTGGTTTATAAAACACCAGATCCGCATCTAATACAAAACGAACAGCTACATTTAGGAACATTAAAACTCAGTTGTTGGCAACGCAAAGCATTCAGCTTACCCAATCTAAAAATAAGCTATCGAACAAATAAACAGATCGGAAATGTTAGTGATCTAGATTGAGGTCGATTCCCTTGGATAACGCAAGCCCCGTGCCTATCGATGTGGCGATAGTGAAGATACCTTATTTGTTATCGACCCGATCTAATGCCAAGCCTCCAGTTCCCACATGGATAGAGAAGAATGACAACACCAAATCCGAACGCATATTTGTAAATAAACAAAAATCAGCTTGGATTCACGTGAACAACCATTAACATTTAGTTCGTCAATCATGATAAGTGATATGGCAATAGATGTTAAACAGCTCCGTTAGGTGGCTTCTGTCAATGCGCAATGTAAGTTAAATAAACGTAAGCATCTTATCATACGCATTTGAGATACAAATTACGGCAAGCCACAATAACACCAATACAATTGCAGTGCAAAAACTACACAAAAGCATGCAAAAGCATTCCAATATTTTACGTGAGGCTTATATCTGAAAGTCATAGAAAGTTAAACACTGAGAAGGCCGATCCTTTTTAACCACTGGCAGATGAGTCGGGTGTTTCTGCCTCTAAAACTTACTATCACTGAGCGAAGAGTCCCCTTTGTTGTCAGATGACATTGTCACACAAAGATGTCGGCACAACCGAAACGAATTGAAGAGTGGCGGCTATCCAAAGTAGCTAAAACAATATTACTTCATGGTATGGTTTGCAAGTTTCTAATTGAAATATTAAATCGTTTTCTTTTTTACTCTAAAATAATAAAAATATGTCTAAATATCTGTTACTAATGTATGCATGAATTTAAAGAGGCAACTTAAACGTGGTCTAAGTTCATTCCCCCAGCTGTCCCATTAGTGCATGTGTATCACTTGGATCTCTGCACTTTGTTAAATTGCATCGTGATATTAGAGGTTGCTTCACGGAAACCCTAAGTCATAGATGATGGAAGTGCATCAAAGTTATGAATAAGGATTTGTCTGGTGTAACAGCTAGTAGTGTGTTTATTCCTAGAATAAAGACCTAGGCGCCATAAGGCGATGAGTTGTACCGCAGGATGCGTAGAGCTTCTTAATCGCCCTTTTGAATACCAAAGTTGGTACATTTGAAAGCTTTTCTGTGTTGAACTATTTAGCATTTTGGTAGACTGAAAAAATACCAGTGGTTCAACAGGCATTAGGAAAGAGATTTAGCACCCATATGTGCCATGGTTTGACTCTTAATAATAAGACTCCCGCCTTAAAAGTTTTCCTACAATTATATTATTTAGACTAGTATCGATGTAGATCAGAAAGTAGTAGATGCTTTAAAGAAATAGTTATGGCTTCTCACGAATAAGAAAAATTCGTTTTATAATTGTTGAATAAATAAGAGCAAAAGATCTTCAAAAATTTTCGAGGATTTCTTTTGTTTTTAGATAATTCATTAGAACTATCTAGAGTCTTGACTGTGGTTCAAGAAAGATCCTAACCCAGCATCAGGGTGGGTATCAATTCAGAAAAAGGGAATATTAAGAGGGGACCTATCCATTCAAACGATATTTCATGTATTATTTAGAAAAGTTCACCAAATGAAAAAGGAGCTGAATTTCTAGATAATAGTCAAGTACCACCATTGTCAAATAGATGCAATACAAACAATTAAAATTTCATATTACCGAATGTACGATATTAGGATTTATCTGAGTGACTTAAACGGAATATGAGTAAATCGAAAACCACGTTGGTACTAGATAACTCTATTAAGGTAAAGATCAAACCAATCAGTGATATAGTTGTTTAGTTTGACTGACCCTTGGGCTCGTTTGGGTCTACGTGAGTTGGTAGTGCGTGCATAACAGCATCTTGATGACAATTAAGGTTTAAATTCACTTGATTCCATTGCCTTATGCACCGTTTCTCTTTTGATTCTTCATCGTTAAGGTATGGCAAAATTGGCTCAGAGGCGTGCTCGGGCTGCACGCATAAAAATGCTTAAAGTGAAAGGAAAAGAACTGGAAAAGAAGTTGGAGCATGTCACACCAACCTTGTTCACACGAAGACTTAAATCCGGTAAGCAGAAAAAGTTAAAGCGAATCACGCCTCCTCTGTGGAGCGGTGCACTGTATGACACCTTTTCGGAATGAACATTTTAAAACATTAAGGAAGAGCAAATTTGACGAAGATCCTGAGGATGCTGAAGAACAAAAGCCGCCTGCGAGTTTTCGTGAGCTAATGAGGGTTATTAACAATGCGAAAAATCAAAGAAATCCTTATAGATACGATTCAAGTAAGCGTTGAATGATGTACTATGGTTTGTGCTAGATCAAGGTGATGTCGAAGGTGCGAAGAAAAAATTACCCGATCGAATTCCCCCGAAGGGCAAAAAAGAATCTGACGAAAGCTACGCATTGCGACTGGATAGGTGTGTTCAAGACGAAATGGTCAAGACAACGCTTGCTAAGAAGGAACAGACTATCATTGTCGATCCTGAGACATTTAAATCTCGAAAAAAGAAAAAATCCCTCAGGTAGTTTAAATACTATCCACTAAGTACTTGGTGATTTTAATTTGCTATCGTTATCCTGTTTTTAGGCGTTTGGCAAAGAAAAAGGCCGAAAAGAAGCAGTTTAGGGAAGAAAAAAGACGAACTGGGTTTGAGCATCTGAAGGATGAAGTCAAGTTCGGTGAGGTCGTAAAAGCTCCACCTGTCCTAAAAACACAACCTAAGCTGATTTTACGTGTTAATGTGCCTCCTGAAAATTCAAAATTCACCATTGATAAGTGGGTTCTTGACATATTTTTAGTTTGTATATCAGCGTCCAACTATTTGTAAATCGGTTTTTATCGTATGTTTTAGAAAGCCATTAACGTAAAATGTTACCGGGTGTCGTATTGTCAATATCTGTAAATAATGCATCAATGTAATAAATGAGTACTCTCGAATGAATTTTTCTGGACTTTGAAGATTCTTATGGAACCTTGATGGTTAGCGATATTTTATTCTGAAAAGTATGCAGAGTCTCACTATGTTCGGAAACTTAGTTTCTTATCCGACGGTTTTTTAGCATTGATTTTTCAAATTTTATTGGGATTAATGTTGCTCATTCTATTTACCAGATTTGTAGCTGACGTTAGCCCATGGGGCCAATCGGTCAAACTACCCTTGTTGCGATTGAACTGGGATTTGTTGATGAAATAGTATAAAATATGGTACCCTAGATATTGATTAGTTTCCCTTCCCTTCCTCTTAAGAGTGAAGCTGGTCAATTAGCCTATTATTCATTCCCTATCGTTGCCAGTAGTGATTGTCAAGAATCTTCCGGCATCACTCATTTAGGTACATTTGAAACCAGCTTATTTTAAGTGGAACACTGATTTTCATCACACGAGTGGTAGAAAGACGGATTAATGGGTTTTGACGCTGGGTGCCCCCAAGATATACTTCCTAACGGGAAACAAGCTGTCTTAAATTTCTCTGTGCATGTGTCAAGTGACAGGTAGAACCCGTTCACAGACGACATTATTGAATTGTGATCTTATCTGATGTCAGAGGAGGTTGTTGTCACCCAAAACGCAACCAGTACTCTCATTAACAAGTTGGATGTGGTTAAGTTGTTCTTTGCCCCTCAAAGAATTGGCTGTGGAAATACTAAAATGGTCTTGATGAGGACTCATTCGATTCCATGGATGACTTTATAGAAAACAGAGCTCCTTGATCGTGTGTCCTTTAAAAATCGAGAGTTTCCGTTTATATTGGAAAATGTGATCGATAGCTAGCATAGATGAAAGGATATCGTCAAAAATATTCTCACGTGATCTTTGAGCAGCTCGAACTTGTGGCGACGGTCATGAGAATGATTTTGAAAAGAAAATATTATTTGTGGTTTAAAATTGATCCATTCTCTTTTTCCTAGTTGGACACTTGGTGGTCCTTTCTTCTCAAATCCTTTTTACCGAATCTAGTCAAATGATTTATGCAATATTTTAACTCTGCTATATACGAAGGACAAAGGAGATATGGATTACGGTGTGGGATGATGGGATCGGGAAAGACAAATTCTTACCTCTTAAATAATAGTGATAGAGCTAGGTCTCCCTACCATCAGCCAAGGAGGATCTGGCACACTTCAAAAGCATTTCACCAATAGAATTCCTAATGTAACAGCCTTACAATTCCCCTTAAGTATAGTAGGACTTGATTTGAGTAAGTGCCTCCTTAACCGGATTGACCAACTGCTACACCAATTGTAGCAGTGATATTGGTCTGGAAAGAGCTGTAGTGTTCAATGCACAAAAATTATACTTTAAGTATCCAATCAATTTTGTCAATGAAGCGGCATCTGATGCTCAATGAGAGAATTGCACCCTGGATGCTGTGGCAAAAGTAGGTTCGGTATAACCTGTCAACTGAGACTTGTTGCTTTTACTTGCATGCATCTGACAACATACATGGGCTTTCTGCAGTTTCTGTTAGTCCCAGAGACTATTGTCTGTCATGTAAGGGAAACTTATAAGAACATGGTATTGTGTAACTATTGCAATTTCAATTAGGGGTGAGATATTCATAACAGTCAATGAAACGAAGTTCGGTTTCACTTTGAGCCAATGTTGTCGTCTAAAATATTCTCATCAATTAATTTAGTCGAGGAGTATATACTCCCATCCTCTGTTTTCTCTTACCTGGGAGAAGTGTTTGGAAGTTTTTAAAGTGATAATCACTTTATAACTATAATGAGATCTGTCTGTCTATTTTAAATAACTGTTCTAACAATTATTGTCTGCTTTATCTGGCAAGTTAGATCCCACAAGTCGGAAATATTTTTTAGGTAGAGGCAAGAAAAGCAGGCCTGCGTAAAGCAAAATTTGGGGTACCCTTTTCGCGCAATATTAATCTGTACCAGACACCAAGAAAAATTAAAGTAGTGCATCTGGGCACTGGAAAGGAATGCGACAGATGCCTTAATTGGATTTCATAAAATGTGACTTTTAAAGTTGCAATGAGGTTCTCACTTGCACTCCTACAAGTTCCAACTGTGAAAAGGCATTTGCTTGATTCGAAATTTTAGAAATCAGTTCGCAGCTTTACTGTGGAACTCTTCTCGTTTTGAGTCTCCACCATCACTGGCGGATAGGCAGAGACCTAGCTCTATTTCCATTGGTTGACTGTCATCAATTTGCAGCGAAGCAGATCGGCTAATCAATGGGTGATTTGAGATTGGTGTTTTGTGCTTTCTTTCCGATCCTTCCCCTTCCTTGCAAGCCACTAAATAATGCTCCGACGAAATAACCACCAAGTGACACACAAGGAAATAGGAGAAATCGTCTCTCTTGAGGCAGCAGTATATTGTAGAGCCCTTCAGAAATTTGTCTCGTATCTAAAGATTGTAGTATAATTTCACTGAGACTATTTTATAAGATTTCAAAAGCTCATATGTATAGCGGAAAGAAAGTACTCTGATGTACGCTAATCTAATGACCAAGGTTGGGAATGTTTTTCCCTTCTGAGTGAAATTGGTGTTTTTGAGGAAATTAATAGTTGATACGATCAATGTTTAATTGAACAGTATGACTGAACTGAATTTTTATCAAGGAAGGTACAGTGAAAGACTGGAACTAATATTTCCCACACTAAGAACAGGGGATTACATGATTTCAAGAATTCTAGTTTTTGAGTAATAAAAGGTTGCAATATTTCCTCTATGAGGTAAGGTATGCAACGCAAAGTAGCGAAGACGCTAGTTCCTTATTACTAGTGTACCTTATTCATAAATTTCAACTAATCATTAAAGATTAAATGACGGGTTTATATGAAACAGCCAAAGCGAAACCCCCTTATTTTTACTGGCAAACGAAATGTGATTTTTCAACTAGTGTTTTCATAGTACAGGTAGTAAAGTGTCAGGTACCAGCAATAGTGTATGGGCTAAGACTCGCAATTAAGTAGGAACTACTGCTGATTGCATATTCTTGAGGTTTTCTTAATGGATCGTTAGCAGTAACTTAGCGATGTAAAGACACAATAATTTGTAATTCGCATAGAAACTTAATCTTATGCATAATAATGAAATGTTGTTAAGTTGCCAGAAAAACCTTATTAGTGACATTGTGGTATTTGAGCATATTTGGGAGTTACCTATTGCTCTTCATTCATTTTAATGCTTTCAAGTATCAACTTTTTTATTTAAACTTCAAACGCAAAAATAATGTAAGGCTTGAATTGCGGAAATTCATAATGATTCCAGAATGCAGCGCTAGTATAGCGACAATATATTATCTTCACTAGCACACAGTACTATACATTGGCGGCAGAATCCTCACCTATATCGCTTCATATGCAACAAAAATGTCATTTTCATCCATTGAGGCTGGAATCCTGGATAATCATGTGAAGTTGCTGAATCAAGGAGTGGATGAAGTGGATATTCTATTTGTACTACTTAGGGAGCATGTTGCTAAATTAACCCATAGGAAAACGTTCAGTGTTTCTAGTTTTACGATTATGTAACCGACTAATTTGTTAAATCACTGACGAGAGACCACAGCCGGCACTTCGTGCTGGCAAGTTTTGGATCAGTATCTGATATATTTCTGGCACGCTTCTTCCGATGTGCCCAATCACTGTCAACTTAAAATTACCCCATTTCCGAGAAAAGTGATGAAACCAAGGCACCGAAAACCATATCGATTGTACAAAATAAAATGCACGGCTGATCGTGACCTAGAATAATTACTGCATTTACTCAATGGTACCACAGGCGAGAATCGCCAACGTCTTCAGACAGTTTCGATACTCTATTGCGGTAATCGGAGCTTCCGCTATTCCATAAGTACCGACCCAAGGGGTTCTTCGAAACTCGACATCTTTCTCATCAACAAGTGTCTCAAGATGGGCAGACTCGCAAAATTTGGCATCTGAAGTTATTTAAGGCCGTTTCGTATGACATTGGCTTCAATACAGATGCGCGTACACACAGCGATAAGGGTACGTTGAAGGACTGCGACAGAGAGCAAGGAAGGAGACGGGGAAAAGAAGTCCTAAAATGCCTAGCACACACACACACACGAAGACGAGTGAGAGGGAGTAACGAATAATGCAACTACTCACAACACGGAGAAAATGGGGGAGTGTGAGAGCAGGAGTGATGTTGTGCACGTGACAAAATGCGTAAAAAACGTCAGTTGTAGGTCGTGAAGAGGTGGGGCAGAGTGTAGGGGAGGGGAAGGATGGGCTTCTCAGAGGGGATCGAAAGTGCGGCTCACCCTCCTTGTCCGCCTCACGACTGATAACGAGCTCCCCCTCCTCCAACTCTTTTAGGTGGAGCCGGAGGGTTTATGGCGATTGGAGTAGATATTGCCGAGGGACCTGGAACTACCGTCTCCTCGGCTACAGGACTCGACGATGACGGAGCTGCAACGTTTTCTGTCAGTGTTGCTGCTGCCAGCACTGCCGTCGCTGCCGCATTTCCACCTGCAAGGGCTCCCAACAATGTGTTGGCGATTTGCGGGGATCTGGCATGCACCAAACGGGCTTGCCGCTGTGAGAAAGTGGGGAGATTCCCTCCGCCACTTCCGCCGCCACCACCCGTGGTATTGCTACCGCCACCACCACCGGCAGCGGTTCCAGTATTCCCGTTTCCGCCTCCTGCAGCAGCAGCGGCAGCTTCCTCGTTGAAGAAACCGTCGTCGTTCTCGCCAGCACCCGTTTCGTCGTCGGGGTTGGTGGTGGTGTTGGCGTCGAGGTAGGTGAAGTCCCAAATGAGAATTGAGTCATCGTGGGAGGAGGAGACAATCTGGAAGTCGTCAAACTGAAGCCGGAACACACGGCCCGTGTGCTCGTGCAGCGTTTTGATGCACAGCTGACTGGTGCGCGAGAGCGGGTTTAGGGCCGCCTTGAAGTCCCACACTTTGATTTTTCTACAGCGGAGGGCAAAAAAGCCATGAAATCGGGACTTGTGACTAGCCCAAAAAGCCACCCAAATAACACAAGTAACCCTCTTTCCATAGACATGGTGTGCGCTTTTGTAATTTGAAGAAACCACTCAAAGACACATTGCTCGATAAAGATTATTGGGGAAGATGTAAACTATCTGGAAGCATTGGTTCATAAAAAAGCACAGGGCAGCCCTTTGTTTGGCTCAAAGGCGGTAATTAAACACTATTAAAAGACAACGAAAACACCGAAAAGAGGTTACAGGAATTGCTCTTATAAAGGGGAAAACAGACGACTCAAGGGGCGCAAGCACCGCGCAACCATCCTGTCACGGACCCACCCGAGCACCCGAGGAGTATCCCTCTACCTCCTTAATAAATCTAATTTCTTCGCGAGATTATCTACTGACAGTTTTCCTGGCTCCTCTGTTATTTCGTGTTTGATTAGGCAGTCGTACAAATAAGACGAGAACATGGACAGTAACTTAGCTCAAGGTACGAATAAAGGTGGGGGGGGTAACCCAACTTAACAGTTTAAGTACTCATTTTACAGGTTATAAAATGAATGTCTATGACACTTCTCACCACGACAATCACAAAGATACACCAACCTGTATCATGCGATCTTCCACATAAATTACCCGATAATGGCGTCAAATTGGAAGGTTTTAGCTCAGATTACTTTGTAAATACCCAACAAAAGACTCAAATACTAGAGAAGGGGAAATGTCTACGACAACTACATTCCGCCTTTTAGGGAACCTCTCTCTAAAGCACTCATCATTTACGCCCGTTGGTTTGCAGTTAATCCACCAATTTACCTATGCATTGAGCGTTTGCTAAAGCATGTTCAAAAATGACACTGGGTGGGGGAAGAGAAACACATCTACGAGCCTAAGAGTTCAAACATGGTAAGTATGTTAAGAAAATGAAAGTCGAGTTATTGAAGGGGAGGACGTTGATGTCAGTCGACTGCAAAAGCATCCCTACGTGAAAAATAAGGCAAGATGGTGATTTTAGCATCGATAAATGTTTGACTTCTTGCCAAGTACATTACAAAAGGCTGGCACTTAACCCCTAAAAATACGCAGCTTTGGTCGGACCTGAGTGGTTTTCGTATGCAAAAATGGGCCAAAAACAAGTCCACCCCTACCTAACTTCGAATTTAGTGATGAAAACTAGACAAGGATGGAAACCAATTCCATTCCCAGTAAAACTACTAGAGCGATAACTCCAGGAATCTCTTTCGATACTAGTCATACCAGACCTGGAAACAAACTGTAAATCATTTAGCATTAATACTAGGAACTTGCTACCTACCCACAACCAAAGTTGCAATAAACCAACACCGCTTGTCAGACGGCCGTTTAGTAATGGAAAAGTGAAGCCCATGCAAATGCAAGGAACTGCGACAGCAACTATTGTAATTCCAAAATAAAAATAGATTTTGTTGTCAAGAGACGCTCTGCCTTAGCAATACAAAAGGAGCCTGCTAGCCTAGCATATTTTAGAGAGATAGGTAATTTAAATATCCATCAAATCTCTCTTGTGCGTGCCGGAGCGAAAGGGCCAGGCATTGGCTGTAACTGGGGCCTGCCGCCTGGTACTCGCCGAAATAGATTTATCAGCGCTCTCTGCCCCTATTTCGGGCGTAGTTTAGCAAGAAACCAACTCACTCCAGGGGTTGATTCTACACACCAGTAGTGGACTGCAGCTGCTCCTAGAGAGCAAATACAGACGTAGTATGGCTAAAATATCCTTCAAAATGACCGCCCACAGCGCACGAGATTTCATAGGAACAGAATATGTGAACCACCAATTGTGTACAACCGGACGATATTTAAGTGGGAAATCAATTGGTAGGTGTGTAGAGAGTCTGAAATGAACCCAGGCATGGCAGTTCTGTACAGTAAGATAGACGTTTTGCTTTAAGTAATTGAAATTGCTACGGAAAGCCTTTGCCAGTTAGTTGTAGCATTAAAACAAACTGGGGATATTCAGTGCTTAGGGTGTGAAATTTTACACTGGGAGAGACGTTAACTACCTCCGCAATACAGGGAGTAATAGGCTCAGGGGGTGAGCCTTAGCTGCTTTCCAGAATTTCAGACACTCCATGTCCCAAAAGAAACGAAACCTGAGGTAGAAGTCAAATTTTCTTGAATGAACAATCAGTCCCAACATTTTCATGGGTACTTAGCTGGCCGCTTATCAAACCTTCGGCTTAAGATGGTTTTTGTAGAATTAAATAAGTAATGAAATAAGTACGTGTTTACACGCCCAGAAATGAGAGTTTATGATAAGACTTCAAGCATCAACCAAAACCATTGGAGAGAATACGGACGAATATCCTGGCTTCCCTTGGGAAACGATTGCTTCTAGAGAGGGACGTGGGATCTGATTTGACAAAATATGCCAAATTAGGCTTTCTAAAGCCAAGGTACGCACATACGCAGTTTCAGAACACATATAGGCACCCATAGTACCTACATTCTCACGGCAATTTATTAGAATTAGTAAGAGCGTAGGTCTTTACGAAACCCTATAGAGTGGGAGTTTTTTATATAAAGACATCAAAATGCATCTAACTTTTGCAAGAGTATGAGATAACAGGCTTACGTGAATTAGAATAGAATCTCATGATCACGTTTAAAAACACTATGAATAAATAGTAAAAAAAGCTAACCAACCAAGTTTAAAAGGATGAATAGAGATTGGTCTAATTTAAATGACCTATCATTACATGTAGCATGGTCTACAGCTGGAAGGCACAGTGAAACGGCACCTTCATAAGCACTAGGTTAGACTTTCAGATGCAAAGAAAAGGAGGGGAATCAGAACTTTGCTCTTTGTGAAGAATATGAGAAACCTGCAAAAAGGGAATAATCTACTGAGGCTATTTCCGACGTCCGAGAGTAGCAATGGCTCAGCCATACGAAGCATAACCAAACCAACTAGGCGTTTATGCATGTGTGTACTAAACTGTGTCATAAAAAGGATACAACTAGATTCTAGAGTCGTCGAAATGATTACAATCACCAGAATACCCGGTAATCGTAAATTGTGCACACACCAGAGGTAGTGCGACGAAGTACTGAGCACTTTTGCAGTCGTACTCGGTCATGAAGTGATCTTCAGAGGCACTATCGGTCCAACGGAGATATGCAAAAGGAAAATTGTAATAAGACTTCAATGCCATTATGAACGTGGGGCATCCGAAACTTCAACTAGTGTCTCCAACTCTTGAAAATACTCCAGCAATTCGACACAAAGCCTCTACCCAAATCACTTAAGACTTGTGAAAGCCAGTTGATTGCACTATCATAGCAATGAACTTTGATGGCCCACGAAAGGCAAAATTCAGTCAATAATCTCATAACACTATTGTAAACTTCACCAGATTTCGGCTGTTTTAAGACCCAAATCTATCATGGCTTTCGGATTAGACGAATGCGATTATACCACTTAGGAACTGCACGACAAAGCGTTTAATTATTAATCCAATAAGGACGTGCAATGCTACCCTTACCTTCTTTCATTTGTGAGTACGGTGAATAAACCTTAGCGAACCATATAGAGCATGCCTTCCCAAGCTCCAGAGGTCGTAGTAGAACTTTTGCCAACTAAAGCAGCTCTTACCTACCCTTGCACTTTTAATTTGTAAGTTTCCAGAGAGTTCCTATCCAATTTGTGTACTGATCAGAGTCCACGACACAACATCTGAGAACACGCATTGAGGCCCCCAACTACCAATTCCAATCGGTGGGCCTGGTCGAATACATCTCTACTCGGTCTCGTGTTCAACTTGTCCTCTGGACAGCCATTCGATCATATACACTACCACCAGTAGGAGGGAGGGGGGGGACGCACCCGTTGTAGTCACCGGAGACGATGCGGTTATGGTCGAAGCGGATGCAGCGGACGAGTTCGTCGTGGCCCTCAAGGACGCGGAAGCAGACGCCCGACTCGATGTCCCATACGCGAATCGTGTAGTCCGACGAGCCCGAGACGACGTAAGGCGCGCGGTACTGTAGGCACGCGATGCCCCGCCGGTGGCCCGACAGCGTCCGCACGGGGTCCGTCACCGACGTGTCCGTTCGCCACACCTATCAATCCCCATGCACAAAGGATTAACACACATACACACACACCTCATTGCGCTCTTTCTGCCTTGACGAATGACTGCTTAACTTGGTCGGTTCGAGCAACAAGGCAAATCGAGCACCTTTACGCTTCACCACATCCATTTTTGTGGCTTTCGGAAGCATTGCTACGGCGGCTAGTAAGTTTTCAAACTTGGGTTCTTCCTCCCTTCGACAGTTGGGTTTATATTTTGGGTTTGAACACCCAAAATTCCAATTGCTTTCCCTAAGTGTGGCTAATATGAAGAACAGAACCACCGACATTCCATCACGGGCTCAGTAACACAAACGTCTTGTCCTCGCATGCACAGCTGTATTGATACATTCAGCGGGTCATTCATCAAAACCGTCGGGTCGTAATGCATATATTATGGCCATCAAAATTATCTATCGGTTGCTGAAGTATTTATTTTAGACGGTGAATTTATGTAAGGCCTTTCCATGAAGCACATACGCACTATAAATGGACTGGTAATTTTTTCTTTGAGTGAGCTTTGGGTGCAAAAGCGCAAATCGGAAGTGCAGCGACTCGGTAAAAAACACATTTGGGCATTGTGCAGTAGGAGAGTGAAGAGCTTACCTTGATCGTGCGGTCACCACTGGCAGAGACTATGTACTTCTCGTCAAAGTCGACAACGTTCACAGCAGCTCGATGACCTGAAAGCACAGTTCGCAGTTGAATATCCTTCGGATTTTCACCCATATCCCAAACTGCAATGTAGCGATCCTGCAAATAAAAGGGAAACAGAACCGTCAGATGACTAACCCAAAAGCAGACTAACGGGTGGACATTGGCGGCCTGATTTCACTACATTAGCGAGTCGTCGTGCATACTACCACATGCCCCGGGTTGTAATGACTAAAGTCTGCTTCGATTTAACCAAAAAGTTCAGACTGCGAGGCTAGCCTTAATTTTAGTCGAACTTTTAGTGATAAACGTATAGCATTTTTTGAGGTCTAGTTATCTAAGGCAAGAATTGAGGAAGGCAGGGCCAAAACCCTCTATCAACACGTTAAAATGACAAGCTCATAGCATAATTAGATTCCACTACTGGTTAACCTCGAAACAATATTGAACAATAAGTCTAGTGTAATTAAAGGCAGTCCACCTCTTGAATTCATAATGACGACAAAGTTACTAACTGAACAAGCGAAATCACTTTGACGAACGGTACCCCTAGGCAAACACTTAAAGTATAGAATCTAATCAAAAACTAAGCATTTTTTGCATACACTTTAATTAAATGAAGCTTTCCAGGAACGCGCCATAGCACCGCACACTTCAGAGAGCTCAGTTGATAATCAGAGTCGGATCACATGAGTGTGGAATTAACCATTGATCGGAAAAAGTTGCTCTCTCTGCCACACACAAAGTACGACTAAAATAGACCCGATTAAAGGCAAGGAGTGGGTGATCACGTGGAATACCTACGTGCACGTTAATAGGGCCAAAGAATGCACATCAATGTATTAAAATCACGCCCTTGCTTGGTCGCTTTAGTACGAAAATGTGGAAATTGCAAACGTGATTAGCTACCAGAGGAAAAAAACGAGGTGAATCCACACACTGGCACTATACAAGAAAAAGACTCTGTTGTAAACCTGAACCTAGTAGGTACACGAGCTTTGCAAACACCCACCACTGGCGCAATTAAATAACACTGAGACTTACTATTTTCACAAAAAACCATGACAGCTGCTTTATTACCAGGCAGTAGAAAACCAGTGACCATCGAGAAGATACGTAATTTACTCTAATATACACAAACTAGCCTGCGAGGTAGGCAGATTGTAAACAAATGCAGGAAACATGCACACAAGTTCACTTGACGACTCCAGGGGAAGTGCTTGAAAACATGGCGTAAACAAGACTGTCATGGAGGCGCAATCAAATAAAACGGTGCCGCTTACCAGTACAACCCAAATTTTCCTTAAAGGGAGGGAGGATTAAACGGTTGACCTTAGCCCTGATGTCAAGGTTACAAGTTCACTACACGAAGTTCGACACGTTAGTGAATGGAATGTTAATAGAGGGAGGAGTGACGAACCTTGGAGCAAGTGACAAGCACACCGTTTTGGAATCTCAGATGAAGCACAGCCTCGTAGTGTTTCTCGAGGATGTGGAGGCACTCGCCAGTAGAGAGGTCCCACAGACGGACCTTTGAGTCGCTGGAGCCGCTGATGAGGAGGTTGCCCTCGTACTGGAGGCAGAGGACAGAGCCCTCGTGACCCCTGAGAACCTGGGTGCACTGATAACCGTCGGCTTCGGCGGCCGAGTCCGCTTCCGTCGCCACGGCTGCCGTATTCGTGGAAGTCGATGTTGTTGATGTCGTGGTGGTAGTGGACGTGATGGCTGCTCCAGCGACCCCAGCGTAAGAGGTGGTTCCTGAGGAGGGTTTTTCTACGCGTCGGGAATTCGTGCCCGTGGAGGACTTGGAAGACGGTGCCACACGACGCCAAACCTTGATGGTATCGTCACGCAGACCAGAGACGATCTTCTCGGAGTCGTATTGCAGGCAGTAGACACCACGCGATGAATCACTGTGGCAACGGATACGTGTCAAACGGAAACGACCGTTGTTCCAGTTCTCGTTTATGCGCTATACAGCAGAGGAGAAAGAAAATTGGATTCCAGCCTCATTTAGGCCAAGCATACTCTAGACACGGAACTGACGAGCTTTAAACCCACTTAATTAAAAATTCCATGGCTTATCAACATTATGAGCAAGGAATGACAGCACTTTAAAGCCTTTAGCCTGTACGTTACCTGGAAAACTGCTGAAACGCTAACCCTCACTGCCCTTTCTCGTCAGCTTAATGACTCAACCGCCACTTTAGCTGGAATTTACCCGCCTCTAAGCCCTCAAGAACTAAATGCGAAAATCACACAGGTAACGCATGAAGACCGAGGTGGACGGACATTTTGAATATCACCCCTTTAAACTTATGACCTTATGGGGTCATTGTCGATAGTACGTTAATAAAATGTAAAGCATTCACCCGTTTGGGAATCGCTAGGTCTGGATGCTGATATAGTACATTTGCGACCTATTTTTAATCCACTTTAACAGCAAAAAAGATGAAGTGAATTTCAAATAAAACCACGACTGAAGTAGCGAAGACGAATTTTAGAGCTTAGAGTTAGCTTAAAAACAATACACCAATATAAGCAAATAGGCTTAGGAATACCAGGTACGCTCAAGGTTTGGGAATTAAAACTTAAAAGAAGCGTTGTATCCATTAAGGCCTTACACAGACATGGGCTGCTATAATTTCTGAAGACGCCCAACTGACAGAAGTTGAATGAATAAACCAAGTTGGCAGGACACAACGATGGCTCATCATGCTGAAAAGCGGTGTTGCAGCTCATTATCTCCATTCCCGCAACTTTCGACAAAAATAACGCAACTGTTTAGACGAGCACAACGGCGCCTTAGCTGATGAGTCCCAAGGACTAAGCACACGAAACGAAGCTTGTGTGGAGGCCAGGCGACATTTCAACGCCTCTGACCTCAAAACAACCGTGCAATGGCGCACAAAATAATTAGCAGCTTTCTACAACTACCTAGCTTTCAAAATAAATACGACAACACTTGTAGGCTCTAAGGATTGGAATTACACCACAGATTTGATTTCGAAAAGCTAGACATGTTTTTACGATCCTGAGCCACCACAAGGATACGAGGACCATTTTTTGGATGAGGCTTTTGACGAGTGGTTAGATTCACCGCCAGAACACCAAGCAGCCACGCATACCCAAGTCCGGCAACTTGCCGCTTTCACAGAAAGTCAATGAATCACACCAAGTGGTGTTGACAAATCCCCACAAACTGGGCAAAACCCCATCAACTGCTGCATCACTCCCCCCGCTAGCCCACCATCACAGACGAAGCGGCCCGATTGGTCAATGAGAAAACGACCTGGCATTGGCACACATCCGCACATTCGCATCAAAGCGCGGGGCCCAGAGGAAGGAAAAGAAAAAGAGAATTAGAGTAGAAATTAGAACCGAAAGTACAACACACGTGTGGCTGCATGGGCGGGGAAGGGAGAGAAGAGAAAGTTCACATGCAGATGGGCTTGCCGACCAACCTGCAGCCA
Organism: Anomotaenia brevis; assembly: GCA_030710315.1. NCBI lineage: Eukaryota > Metazoa > Platyhelminthes > Cestoda > Cyclophyllidea > Dilepididae > Anomotaenia > Anomotaenia brevis. Next base: position 959,081 of record JAUOZQ010000007.1, on the reverse strand, counting down.
CCGATGAACTTTTTTCCATGGTACGGAGGTGATGAGCTCATTTTTATCTAATCTGGCGAACCCCACGAAGCCCTAGTGAGTGAATCAGAAGGAGATATTTGAATCCTCTCATCTTTGTCCCAGGCATTGTTATTCTTTTCGCTTTCGTCGAAACGACATGGGTAAAGCAGAAGATTTTATTAGAGATAACGATGACTTTGGTGTCTGGTTAACGCGAAATGAAATCACTGGTTTGAAGGAAGATGACTGATCGCATCCATTGGTTTAGTTTCTCGGACTAACAGTACCAACATCAAACAAGCAGTAAACACGCTGACGCCCTTAGAACTTCAAATATCGAGGTTCATTCATTCACTGTGTCCATCTTTACTTGTCAAGTTCAAAAGAACATCTTGTTCCCAGATTGTGGTCGCCAATCACAACGATAGATACTAGGTGCTTGCGCCCACCCCCTTTGGAATCCATGCCCGTGCTCTAGGGAAGTGACCATCTTGCAAAATGAATTTGGCTTGTCCAGAATCTTGAATTGGCCTACAATAGGGTCGGTGAAGAAGGTATTGGTTTCAGAGCGCAAAAACACGGGACTTCTTAAAAACATCTCCCCCAATTAATCAGCTTAAATTTACGAGACAATCATATCTTGCAAAGAGGGAAAGGGGTCATGAATTCCACAATTTTATCAGGGACTCCGGATAGGATGTGATACAACTAATTAAACTACGATAGAAACTCAAGATCTTGCTGACACAAACGGAAACGCAATTAATTGAAAATTTGTCACCGAACAGCCCATAAAGAGCTCAAGAATTAGCACACCAAAAATCAAAATTCGGAAAGCCCACTTAACTACGTGGAAACAAGATACAAATAGAAACGGCTGAATGTTACGTGCTTAAACCACATTTGACGAGAAACAGCTCGAGCTGATCGAATGATATTCGACACAGCATGGATCAAATTACTTTTTCTTTACAAGAAAAAGCTGCTCAACATCCCGTATTCAAATGAGCAGACAATGAGGCCAAATGAAACATTGAGTGCACCCTGATCGAGGCTGACCGAGTGAACGCACTGTATACTTTAAAAGTATTCCTAAAAGACTACGGACTACTCCGTTTTTAAAATGCCTAGGTTCGCCTTCTTTGAGAGGAGAATACGTAATGCGAATATCGCAAAAAAGCTTCAATTGAACCATTCTTGAGAATTCCCACATCTGCTGGCTGTTTGTGAGAAATTCCACAACTATGTGCGAACCGAATCACGTCAATCAATCAGCTGAAGAGAAGAAAAACTCACGTCACAACCACTTTAAAACTTACCGAAATATCACGAATTATGCGAGGGTAGAGCTGCTTGTAGAATCGGTGAGTGAGCATCATTCTTTGGAGACTGCATGGGTGGTTTTCGGGCGACAGGCAGGGAGCTTGTGAGGTGCTAACGGCATGGGTTGCTGCAACGATGAGCGAATTAGGTAGAGCAGACGACCAGTAGTCACCAAAGAGTGAAGCTTGAACTGACTGTCCTGGAGGTCTCATGACAGGGAATTCAAGGTCTTTTCCAGGAGACTGGCAGTAGGGGGAAGAAGCCAGTCTCTGTTCGAGCAAAGAGGCAAGGACGCTTGCATCTAAGAGTTGGATGAAAGATAACCAGCCCCTGCGTTCAGCTAAACCACGCCAGATTTTGTCGTTTGCAACACGGCGGGCGATAAGCTTGCGCCAAAGCTGGAATCGAACAATAATGGTTTGCCAATTCTTGGAGACGGCCTCAGCTGCAAGAAGGGAACTTGCGTCAAGATATGAGAGGATATTAGCGGAAATGTGAGGCACTCCGTTGGATGGTAGGGAATTAACGATATCGCACTGAAGTAGAGGTTCAAGAAGACTATTGATCTGCGAATGCTGAGCGTGGGACATGCAGGCCAGAAGTTGACAGAGGAACTGAACTTGCTCCTCCTCATTCCACTGATTGAAAGCCTGCACATACTTATCACGTTCTGCTAGTACTTCTTTGCGGGTCTTTTTGGATTCTGAGGTAGCTCCAGCAGCGATGCTCGATGACCGTGCAGTAACATCCCTCATTTGGGTATCCTAAAAAATAACGAGCACTTGTGAAGAAAGCATAAAATATTTAAATAAAATACTAAAGGAAATGAAACAACGGAAATGGCATGCGAAATACTAGGACTGGGTAAAATGTTCAGACGATGGATCACCCAAAAACTAAAGCCATTATAAAGTTATTTTTGACTCACGGTTTCGTAATCGGCAACCGATCTATTACCATTGCCGTTAAAATATAATTCAACTTCATCAACCTTCCTATCTCCCATTTTGTTGCAAAACAGCCAAATTCCGTATAGTGCGGCTATCAGAAAAGCCATTAAAACACACATCAAAATCCATTACTGTAATAGCTTTTACTAAAAAATTTCCCATACTTCTCATTTTTCAATAGGCATTTCGACTCGAAAATTCTTTTAATTGAAACTAGACGAATTTTGTCATAAAATAAATATGGAACCACCTCCCATCACCACACTTTAATATGTACGAATAGGAAGAGCTGGAACACTTGGGAACATGCCTTATCAGTGTTATGGAATGCTCAGCTCATGCAGAACTTGATTCGCTTGGGATACCTTCTGAGAACTCTCATGTAAACATGAAGATCGGGTGATATCCGTGCCTGAATCAGCAAGAGAATAACTTATTCCACCATTCCTAGCCCCGACCTAAATATTTTTCTTTAGCATAGACCCCACTACAAAAAATTTGATCGGTCTCTTAGAAATCGAACTCCTCCCACAATTCCCGATATTCCACTGCCTAATGACACTTACGAATTCCAGCCTCCAAAAATTGTAATTCCTAAATTCCTTATGGTAATCGGATGCATCAGTCCCCCACCGTAACCTGATTTATGATGATGGCAGCAATGCCAACGTCAATTCCTTGCAAGTGAATAGAAAATGTATTTGATTGCTATTTTAATGAGAGCCTATATTTCTATGAATGTTGCCGTCTCCCCACGGCTAATAAAGAGATAAACTTTCCCGGACTTACACAACTACTTCTTATTTAAGTTACTCTTGCTGTCAGACTCGTCTTCACAACTCTAGGTGCAGAGACAATTAACCAGGTCTTCAGGAACGGCACTTGAAGTAGTCCTGTCGAAATCCTCCATCGAGTGCTGTGTTACGTCACCATGAATTAAACCCGAGGCACTGTTTGTAAAATAGGTCATGGATACTCAACCAAAGCCAACTTTTAACCACTATCAATCAATCTCGAGGGTTATCCTACAGATTCATTAAAAAATAGTAAAGCTCATTCAGTCTACGTCCAATTCAGCCTCTGCATCCATCCCAACAACAGCAGCGTCCGGATCTAGGGGCACGTTCCACAACTTAACCTCGCGATCGTCTCCACCAGTCGCGAGGAGATACCGCGGAGCACTCTGACTGACCGCTTCAAGTTTCGGTCCCCAAGCAACGGAATTTACATCTCCTTTATGCGCCCTTGTCATCTGTTTCCAAACATCAACCTCTTTCGTGAATAGTCCATCGTCAGGGCTGCTGCTGGTTGAAGTAACTCGGAAAACAAATACGTTGTTGTCCCCCCCGCAAGTTGCCAGATACTGACTGCAAGGCGACCTTAGGACGAAGCCGTAAAAGGAAATCAACGGCCTACCAGTTGAGACTGTACACAGGTGCCTTGTGAAAGTCCGACAGGGTTTTGAAGCAAACCCACTTGAGAGTATTTTCCGAGGCTAAATAGGAGAGCAGGGGGTTTAGGAGTGGAATCGGAGTGCACTTACGCAACTCATGCCAAAGTTTTATTGTTGTGTCTTCGCTAACTGAAGCAAGCATATCACCGACAGGCGAAAATTCTGCCTTCCACACGGTTGAATCATGGCCAACTGAAACGCACAAGTGTGTGAATATGCCGATTAAAATTTGTTGCGATTTGAACAGCTGTCACAATTAACCCATACTGGTTACATAAGAGTAACAATAAACAGAAAAACCCGGTTGGTAACTGGCACCAGGTAAGACTGAGGTAGCTTTTTTTAGCTGCTAAAAGTTTCGACCTGATTGTAGAGACGCAAAAAATTCAGATTTTTAAAAAATATCTACAAGTTAAAATGACTACTGCAATTGATTATGTGCTACAGGGCTAAAACGCACCCAATTTGCAAGCCACAGTCCAATCGTCCAGATCCTCCTTGTACAAATTGATGGTGTTGTCGTAGCTTGTTGAGCCCAAAATCTGCAGCCATATAAGCAAAAGGCAGTACTAAAACCAGACCTGCATCTATCACCGTCGACGCACAGAGACAGGTGGCGACGATGCAACACCACCGTTTTAAGTCTCACCCTTGATTTACTAGATTGCTTGATTACTACATAAGGCTTGTTCAGTAAGATACAATTGAATAGTTGCAACTTCTAAAATAACCTAAAACCTCTGAAAAGATAATCCTTTAAAAGTTTTTAGTCCATTGACAGAGGTAACTGGATACATACATTTTCACATAAATAGAAACTTAAAAATGATTACATCAGGTATACTATGAAGGTGCGGTACCACATCTTATTCAAGCACCTCTTTTCACTCTCATAGGACCCGCCTCCCGATTCATCTAGGTTCAACGCGGGATAAAATAGGTATTCTGGGTAATAGAAACTTACGATGAGGGAAAAAAAAACAACGCTTGAAATACCTATGAACATTTAAAACAACAGCATCACTGAATGCATACATACGCTAGCAAATGACAGGGTAACTACATCCATAATCTTTAATATACACGAACCACTACCAAAAGCGACTGGGGCTATAAAGCGGCGCACATGTCAACTGTTTCTGCTACAATTGAAACCAATTTGCATCGCACATGACATACGCAACCAGAGTAATAATAGAAGTCACCATGCACAAATTAGCTTATACAAAATTCGTGGATACCACTGGACACTACGATACCCGTTCCAACACTACATCGAGTTTGGTAATTGTTTATACGTTAATTTATAGGTGGATGAGCAGACAGCGCGAGAAATCACCCGTTAATCTATCAAGGATGCTTCTACTAAAGCTAAATTCCGGTTAATCTGACCGAAGGTAACACCATCTACAATCGACGAAAACCTACTCCAAAATTGGCAACTCTATACAAAATCTATAAATGGAGAAAAGGTAAAAGACGCTGGTACCTGATGATTATATGGCGAGTGATAGATTTAAAAACAGTACCGAAACCAACCTCTTTGATGGGATGCCAGAAAACTGACTTGACGTCTGCGTTGTGAGGCTGAAGGACGCTGACGCATTGGAAATCTTCTTCATCATCGAACTCCCAGATCCAGACGCTCTTGTCACGCCCGCAAGTTGCCAGTAGGTAGCCCGAAAGGGACCAGGAAACGCATTTGACCTCATTTGTATGGCCTTGGGGTAATCAATTAGAAATAAAAACGATGTGACCATCTCGTAAGGTGGCGAAAAATACAGCCAAGGGAAAGCTACGCAGTTTTCATAATCAGAAATACATGGTAATATGTAAAGATCTATCACATTTGCGACTGTGCTCATTACGATATAACGTATTACACACTAGGAACTACTAAGTGTTTTGGTAAACTATAAATAAAACCACAATTGGCACAGTAGTCGGAGTTCGGGTACACAAGAACGAATTTATTTCGAAGTGTGCATCCAAGGTGACAACATTTCAATGATTATTTAAAATTAACATTAATGTACGACGTAGGAAATTGTAGGAGCTGGCATTAAAAATGTATATGTAATCAATACACACCTTCTAAAACTGCAATGGACTGGAGGTCGAGTACGCCATCTGCTACTTGGATCCGCCAAATGCCTACGGTTGAATCGAAACTAGCTGTGGCTAGATAGTTGTCAGTTGGTGACCAAGACACATAGCGAATTGTACGAGTGTGATTATCCATCGTGGAGAATGCATAAGTCCAGGTAGATCCTATAACAAAAAAATAATTAACCTTGGTAAGCGTTACTTCACGTGGATGTTATACGGCCAACGTAGGTGAAAACTAACCTTCACGCACCCAAAGGCAAAGAGATTTATCTTCACCACAAGAAGCCAGAATCGTTCCAGCATGATTCCAAGACACACACCAAACACGTTCGCTATGATGGCTTAGAGTTTGAACTTCCTCAAAATCGCTTGTATTATCCAAAACTAAAATACCCATATTGTATATGTTAGCAATTTAGTAAAAAGGAACCTTGAGGAGCCATTCATACAAAATGCTTTAAGAACACTTAAATGCCCACAGACTAGAAGTTCAAACGAGTACGAGGATAATAAGTAACAACCTACCAGTACACATGTGACCCTGAGGGCTTATAAAAGAGAAAATTTGCACGACCTTAAAATGGGACTTAAAAATCAACTTCGACGACTTGCATTATTCAGTCCGTTTAGATTAAATTTAATATAATAATATTTATGGATTTTATTAAATTATATTGTTGGGTCAACAGATTTTATTCTAGAAAATATTTGATTCACACGATTGTTTTAAGTATTATTCAGTTTATGATGTAAGTACAGTCATAGGGCACCTGATGAAATACTGAAATGAAAAGCCAAAAATCCACTGATTATGAAAAGGCAGCACGTGGCTATAAGATAAAAGCCAGTATTTATTCGCAAGAAGTTTATCATCCTAAATAGGTTGGAGTACACCTGCAATGGCAGTGGTCATTACCAAACTGTTAAATTATAATTTCTAAGTTTCAAGCTATCATTTAATTAAAATGAAGTTAATATGCTCATTTAACTGCACAAAATTTAGTCAGTATGCAATGATTCAACACTGCAATCGAGATCGGATCCATTTTCATCCAGAATGTCAAACATGCAATAACTCGCAGACTCATCGATAATTTGAACAACCATAAATTGGCTTATTTAGGGACTTTTACAATTGGATAGTTAGTTGTTATGACTACACTGTCTATTAGGACAATTAAAGAATTTGTCAACCACTTCAGTACTGAGGATGAAATAATACATTCTAAATCGTCAAAAGGTTCATTCTTTAATTTAATCTTATATGGCAACTAATATTAAAACCCATACAGCCCTGCAGAGTGCAATGATTATTTAAAGTTTTAAAGAAATCCGCTTTTAAAAAGACGTGCATGTGCACTCCAAAAACATGAATTTAACTTATAAACGCTGTTTTTAAGAATTTTCTATTTTATTTGAATTTACAGATAGAACCTTGACCCCTACTCGCGGCATATTAACTTGGTGGAACTGCGCATTAGCTTGTTGCAGCTGCTGATTTGGTGTAATTTATATCAACTAGAAATTTAGTTTGCCAATTTCCTCATTTGGAACTTACTTAATTTTTATTAGTCTATTCTGACACCACAATAATGTATTCAATATTTAAATATTTGAATTGCCATGTTAGTCGTTAGAAATTTTTACCTCTTTTCTGCAAAAAAGTTACTTATCGGATTTTTCACTATTTGAAATTTCTTTTAGAAGAACTCGGAGGATTTATTTTTACTTTTTTATATTCATGCTCATAACAACTCTGCTCCTAAATCTACTTCCATGGGTCAAATTTTTATCTCTTTATCGCAGCGTAGACTTGTTCTCAACAACGTCACAGAATGGAAACAAACTTTCCCTGGAATAATCAAATTCATTCCTCTTCCGGAGGGTTAGCCACCAACTTGAACTTCCAAAACGAACATGCAACACGCAACCTTGATGCCGACTCATTCAGCTGGACACAAGAAAATCAAAACACCTGGAACGTCCCTGAAGGTTGTCCTCCCAAGCGCTTGAAGCTTGAAGAACACCTGCAAGATAGATCTGAAGATAACAACTTCCAGTCCTTCTACCTGAACCCCTGCTTCCAAAACTCCGGTGATCCACACAAGGATTCCAGCAGATTTTCATATCTTCCACAAGCCTACTTGCGTAAGTGGAAATGATCTCCTCCTGCCTTTATGATTACGAAATAATGAAGACCAAAGGTCTATTAGCTTTCGCTGTTAGCATATTCTATCTCAAAGTGGTTCATATTTCTGGATAAACAAACAAACACCTCACTCTTGCACGCACACCCAATGCATACGGACACGCATTCACATCTAAGCTTGGTGATTTACTAAGAAAAAGGGAGAATTATATAGACTGAGAGAAGAAACTACAGACGCCTCCCAATTCAATTGTGTTAGCGTGGCTGCAAATGATAGCAGGCAACAGGATCCACTTGGCGAATAAAGTGGACGACTAGTCTCCCCCTTGACTCTAGTCATTTGCCTACTTTCGATATGTGACTGTGTGTGTGTCACCGTGGTAGCTCAGTTGATACATTGTGCTTGCTACTTTGGCGCACATTCGATCCAACTTATCCTGTTTTCCACTGGTGTGCGGGTGTATCTAGGGAGCAGCAACAAGAAAGGAGAAAGAGCTACGGGAATAGGTATTTCCCTACCTTAATTGGCAAAACTGGTGCCATAAGCTTCTTCTTTTGGGGAATGAAAGAAGGAGGTCCTTACTCTAAATTTTGGAAGGTCGGATACAAGGGAAACATGGGAATTGATGACTTGGTTCTTTCGAGTGCTAGAAAGGGGAGATAGGCCTTCATACAATTGATTTATATTTAAATACTCTCCTGACACCTAAAAATAAATTAAAGCTCCTCTAAGGCTAAGAAATATAATACAATAAGAAGTACACTTTTGACAAGGAAAAGGTCTAATGTCGATCCCACTTTATGGATGCATTACAAAGCCAAGATTTAATTGTTTCTCTAACTCTAATCTCAGTCATACTCTCACCCAGGGAATATAGCTTAGGTCTTCTTTGCATGGCTAATCCCTCAGACTTAGCGGGTGTAGCAGCGGAAGTAACAGCGATAAAAAGAAAAAAAGACTACTCGCTGTGATATTTTGGCGATTTTGTACATTTGGTTGGTGTTTTACGCCTCCCAAGGGGCATATATCACTCGACGTCTGAGGGAAATAATGCTCTGTTTTCTTGCAATTAAGGTTTTCATTGGCTAGATGGAATCAATAAAGCATTAATTTATTTGATCTTTTATCCATAATAATATTCATGGGGTTTATTTATTGTCGGAAGTGAGAAATTACCTTTATGATACATTTTGAAGGGGGTTTTACTCTTGGAGTTATTTACCATGGATTTATGACTCGAGTTTATTTTTGTTTGATAGTAAAAACATATCCAATCAATCGCAAAAACACGATCAATTTTTACCGAATGTGTAACTTAAAAACGAACAAAGAAATTAGGGACTCGATTTGGATTGCTAGACTAGATCTAGTTGATGGCCACGAAGTTTTCAATCTAACCCTAAAAGTAAATCTGTCCGAGGGATTTTAGATGTGAGAATTATGCCTGAATCACACCTACCTACTTCATTAAAAAAACCATCTTGGTTCACTAGAAGGTGTTTTCATTTGTCACAGCCCAGGGAGGGGGAGAGGGAGAAGGCATTGGCAATCCACGCAGACCAAAAGGTGTGTATTTTGCTGCCATCTTCCACCTCTCTGCCAGCCTAACACACGCACACACACACACACACACACGAATCCACGGCTTAGAGGTTTCGCTACATTTCACTTGCTGACGGAAACACTTTCGGTCGTCAGTTGTATTATTTCACTCCTGCCCGTTGCATCACCAACCTCACTATCTCCGCTGTAGGTAGGCGGGCACGAAATCCCGCACATGTTCTGGGTGTACACTCACACTCACGAACACAGCTTCAATTCATCTCCAAGTTCATAACTGCAATATTTCGCATCTCTACAGATTGCAATGTCCAGCAGGCCCCAACATCCGATGTCGCAATGAGTGATGTCAAAGTGAAGTCAAATTCCAGCGAGGAACCAAGGTTCTATGAGCAAACTAACCCAGTGTATCCTCAACAATTTGCCTGCTATGCGACACCCGAGAACTCGGGATTCCTGGAAGGCATGTTTGGTGGTGCTAATACAAGCATGCCGGCTGACGTGGGAACATATGATTCCGCAGAGCAACAGCAGCAGTATGGGTTTGACCCTTCGACGGGGCGCTTCATCCCAACGGCGAGCTTCTTCTCACCAACCAATCAGGGTGAGGGGATCGCGAGTGCTCAGCCAATGGTCCCCATGGACCCTCAGACAGTTGCTATGGCTCCGAATGCCGCAGCCAAAATGTATCAACATCAGCAGCGACAGCAACAACCTCAGCACACAGCAAATACCCAGTTGACAGTAAGCCAACTCATGGAACCTCAGCGCCATAGAAATGCGGAGGAAACAGCTTCGAGTAAGTTGGTTCAAGTAACAAAAGAGCTTTTAAAATTTAAACTCTTGTAAAGCTTAAATTTTTAGCAAAAATGGGAAAGGGGCACGTTTTTAAATCCCTAAAAGCAGCAAAATGATTAATTAGACAATTTACGTGACGAAAATTCCAATAGGCAATCGAAAACTACCTGCAAGAGGTGCAGTTCAACGGAAGTATAAAAAGCTTTTTCCCTCAACTTATCATAGGTTAATTGGGTACTGTTTCCCAAGATAGAATACGACTCGATATTCATCATCAGGCTAACAAAGATTTGTAAGGATAGAATTTTCACTGGTCCGTGTAACTGTACATACGGGGCCTTTTATTTACTCAATGCTCTAGTTGGCGCTCTTTCGGGCGAATCACGGCAATCCTTGGGCCTCAAAATGGTAGTAATAATTATCTCACACATATGATGATGGCCGTTTAGATCTAAACGGGGACAGATTTAGGCTCCAGTCCCTCCCTTCCCATGCTTACGAGGTGCCATCTATCACAATGGCGACCGCCCATTATGGCCATCGTTACGGATGAACCTTTAAGGGTGTATTTAATTTTAAACTGATAACCAGCTTAATATGCTTTCTCTGGCTCAGCGATGATTGTGTGAACGTAGCAGTGGCACGTTCATGTGTGTGTGTGTGTGTGTGTGAGCTTTCCTCATTTGTCAGTAGCACAAATTTGGCATCGATTTGTGAACCCACGCTCATGTGTTTTTGTGCGTGAGATCTACCCATTTCTTTGTTTAAGTTCAGTTCAACCTCGGTAACTCGATAAGAGCTCCGAATCCTATCTCTCACTCCCTCTCCCCCCACATCTGCCTGCTTGTATACTTACGAAGATTTCTAGTGCTGGTCTCGCGTCTGCAAAAGCAGCCAGTCCGCGTTGACCCGTGTCCCATTCCTGCCTCTGATTGGTTGCCCAAATTCCCACTCCCGTCGCACGGCCATTGCGTGCGTCGCGGTTTGGGCATGGGGGTAGGGGGAAGATTAGTGATCAGCCGATAAGACTCGTTCTCTGAATGTCCACTTGCAAACACAATAACAATATAAATTTCGGTCAGTCTTATCTCACTCGAATTATCTTGTTCGATGCCAGATTGAAATGAAGAGAGGACGGTGGAGGAGAGGGAGCTGGTGGGTAGGCTAATTTGACTCCCTCCCTGCCCAGATAGTTGAGTCCACTCTCACCCAATGAAAAAGTCCCCTACCGAGCCTGTGTCCATTGTGTGTTTGGCTTATTTTGATCAGATAGCACAAGTGAAAGCTCGTTCAAAGTAGGAAAGGGGAGGCAGTTATGATACGCTGATAATTGAAAAGCCACTACAGGGAGCCAAATTTATACCAGAATTTTTATCAGAGATTTGACGGAAGAGTATTTGGGATTCCCAGCCCGTTTTATTACTGCTTCAGTTCATAGTGTTCACCAAGATTTCAAGAATAATTTACTTTAAAAATTAATTAATTTAAGCTTCCATAAAATCTTTTCCAGAAACGGGAGCAATAAAATTTAGGGGATTTTGATACTTTTAAAATTGATGAAGACCAAGCAATAATGTACCGCGACCTCTTATCGTGGATTTATGGCCTTGAAATATCAAATCACCACGAGTGTCCACGTTCCCAGTTTTTTCAGTAAAGTGCAATAAAAATTGCCCATAGAGACACCACGCCCAGACCTCCCACATCGACCTTTTGGGTTAATTTATCTTATTTCTAATTCGATATTGGCTGATTTGTTTAATTATCGATTAGAGGATTTTTATTTACTAATTAAGACAATTGATGCAATCAATGGCATGGAAAATACTGCTTAACTGCCTCCCCACTTGTAATTTTCTAGTGTCTTGTGAGAAATACCTTCTCTAGGACATTGCTTCATAGGCCTTTCGAAAAAGCGCCTCCATAACCCAATTTCTGGACAAAGATCAAGGAAATTCTTCCTTGGGTGGATCCAAAATTTAGATTATATGTTTGCACTTATTAAGGCCTGTGTGATAAAACGAGCACTGGTCTCTTGAAGTAGATTTATTGAAAAAGCGCTGTAAATGCTCGGTGGCTATGTGCTGAGTTAATTCAGTATAAATGAAAGCTTGTTTGAACGCACAGAAAGAACGGAGCACCTATCTGCTCCAAGTTCTAACTTAGCTCCATATTTGAGAAGCGATTCTAGTCACCACGGAGATCCCTCTCGGTTTAAATTTTCATCAAAGGTAGCACAGAGGAATATCCACCAGGTGACGCAATTCTATCCTTTGTAGCACACACGTACACTATACGCGCACACAAGCAGCTATGCAGCCACTCAGGGGTATGGGCGAGAGCACTAGCACCGTGTCCTGTTTTTCAGACAGTGGATAATAAGGTGTCCTGGTTGTGTGGACTACTATATACACATGCCACCACCTCCTCTTATTAGGCGCCACATGGCTCTGCCGTCATCATTCTGAAGCCACAACCATCCCACCGTGGTTACCATCTCGAGTTAATCGATGAGTTTGCTGCTTGATCTTCACCGAACCTCGAGTAACCTTCGTCAAAGTACATCATAATGATAGCTTCAGTGAATTCAACTTCCTACACATGATGTAATTTTCCAACCACCATTGAGTGCATGACTAGGGGTTTCTTTTATCCCTTCCAATTTGGAAGGACTTTGACACAGCTAGGAAACTGTGTACTTGAACCCAGCCAGTGCAATTCCAAACTTGACTTTGTGTGATGCAGGAATAAGTACCCCATTCAGACTTCATGAGCAGGGAATTACACCGAAAGTTGGGGATAACCCAGTTTATGAAATGAAACTAATGTTGTCAGCTTATTTTCACGTTTATTCAAGCACGTGAAAAATCTCTGGGTGCTTCGTCACTTTATTTGCAGTAATATGTTGGTGGATGTTTGAGCAGACCTCGTTCGACCCAAAATTAGGATTTCAGTTCAATAAAGGTTGGCCTCCTCATGCTCAACAGGCCATCACAGACCAGCCTCACGCAGAAAACATAATTTTAATAGCTGAATTGGAGAATTCAGGGGAGGTATGATTGGAGTTCTCCTTTAGTTTGAAGGAGGGGGGGGGGCGGTGGACAGTTGATCAGTAGTCGGAAGACATCTCCCCTTTCTCACGTGCAGAGTGAAAAACAAACTTTATGGCTCGTGAGTCCCACTTTGACTACTTGAGGCGTGGGTGGGGGAGGAAGAAGTGGGATGGGGTAGTCGGGGGACGGGGGTGGAGGGTATGTTTGAGCAGAATTATGATTGCCGTATACGCCAGCGCGCCCTCGTGTTAAATGTGAACCCACATTTTTATGGCACCTACTGTAAAGAGCTTTGCAGGTGTGAAAATATGCTCTAGGGCATTACACATATTTTATTCAACTAGAATGTAAGAAAAATTAAAGCTATTTTAAATTACAATATATCCTTTTCAAAATTGGATTGTCTAAATTTTTAAAGACTAAAAAATTGCGGGATGATTCAGAACAGCCTGCTAAAGTTGCTTTAAATGTTCAGTTCTGAGTGCATTTGCCTTCATGTTTTAATACGCTACACATTCCAAATTTTTTAATAACTTTTTAATTCCAAAAAATCTCATTTTTTGCTTTCCGTAAATCCCCTCTAGCCTAGAGAAATTTCTTTTATCCTTTGTGATTTCACTATCCACAAATCAGACAAAAATATCCTTCCCATGTATTTTTTTAAGTTATCTTTTAAAATAACTCAAGATTTGCGACTCCGCAATTACATTAAATCAAATTCCTCTCCCAGGAGTTGTTAATTAATTTAACAAAACCCTCATGATTTATGTCCACTATTGCGATGAAAAGATTAGATTTATGTTCTAGAAGAATTTTAGGGTCTTCGTAAATCTAATTTATTGATTGGGTATCTATTTGTAACGGCTACCCTTTTTCAAATGTAAGTTCGTTGGGGAGGTGAAACAAATTTGAGTCGGTCGCCAGGTGGGGGGGAGGGTAGCTAGGTCGAGCTCGACTGGTTACAAACTTCGTCGATTAGGGGTCAATCATTCCACTCTTAGAACCATTTGAACTCTACGAGTGTTCTCAGAAATGCGCAAAAAGTAGCGATGGCAGCACAAGACAAACGTCGGTGCCATGGAGACAGTTGAGAAGAAAAATGATTTATTCGATCTCAGTTTCAGATAGCTGTAATTGCTTATTTAAAAAAATATTAATTAGTTTGATTTTTAACGAGTCGCACTGAAGTCAGTTTAGGTAAATGAACTTGTGGTAACATTTGTAATAGTAAACTGGAAGACAACACTAGGAATGCTATAACGTGTTGTCAAGCGTCATTGTGAATACCTGCAAGTTGGAGTAAACTTTGTGCTTATTAGAGAATTACAATTTGTTATCGTAGATGTACTTTGAGAATAACAAATCAGAAGGCTGAGGTAGGAGTGTTCTAAAGTTTCATCAGATATTGCTGGGTCTGAGTAAACATAATACTTATTTATGAGTTTTATTGCGACCTCATAGATGTACATTACAGAGGAATATTTCCCATGAGCGCGAGAATAGTAAATGCGTAGGGAAAATCTGTTAGGGTGCTTCTGTTGCAAGGAAGCGGTGACATTTCTAAAGTGCATCGAAAAGCTGGAATCGATTTTCTGGCCAACAGTTTGCAGTCAGATGAACGGCCTTCAGGCTGATATGCTATAAGGCAAGAAAAAAATGCAAATAACACAAAATTTACAAGTTGTTTGATTTGAGCTCAGTTAGGCAACCGGTAGCCACATAATTAGAACAATTTTAGGAATAATACTAAAGTTATTTATTTACTACGTTTTTGCAATTTTCGTCGAATTCCGCATTTTCCTGCCGCTGAGCGAGAAATATTGGTTTGAGCATATTTGAAGAATTGCATAAAGGTCGAAGCTAAGCCACATTCCAAAATACGATGCTATTTTAAAAACTCAGATTAGCTTTACGCTCATTTTTAATAGCTAAATAAGATTTGAATTGAAACCATTTATTAATAAGCACAGCTCATTAGTAGCATTTTTTCGAAATGTAGTACTAAATTGGGTCTTTTGCAATTTTAGCGATTGTAAAGATTCTGAATAACTCACTTTCATTTTGATGATTTTTAGTTTCCTCAAACAGTTCTGTAAACGGTGCAGGTGGCATGAGCACCTCGGCCTATTTCTGGCAGTACAATGCCCAATGCAAGGGTCCCAAAGCTGTTAGACTCATTAACGGGGGCGCCAATAGCCCCATTTCCAATTCAACTAGTCCTCTGAGTAGTTGCTACGACGGCAACAGTGGTTTGTGCGTTGGGAATTGCTCAATCGCTGCCCACTCTCTTCCCCAGTACCCTCTAGTTGTATTTGAAGACCCGGTTCAGAAGAGAAATGACCTGGTTCACTGCTCAAAGTTGCGCAGAGGTGATGGTAATGACGTCACGCCGAACATCCTGCGTTTGCGATCAATGGGCGACGAACTGGATCGCTTGGCAGCACAAATAACCCGACAGGGTGAGATCATCATGGCCGGGGGTGGTGCCGCCTCAGTCGGAAACGGTGTGGATATGAACGGAATCATCCCTCCGAATGGCTACGAAATGGACCACGGGGCTCCTCCCTCATGGAGGGTTGAGGAGGCCAAACGGGAGAAAAACAAACTTGCTAGCAAGTGAGTTTGATTTCTTACCTTCCATCCCTCATCGAAAAAAGATTAACTTAGGAAGTCGTAGGAATTTCAGGTAGTTGATTTGACCTTTTCACAAGGAGGGCAATTTACTGCACAAAAACGTCACACTCAGGAACCTGGAGCCTATAAACTACAGAACTGTACTAACGGGATTCCAATGGAATTTGTATGTCGTTTAAAGCATAGGAGTCAAAGCATTAGTTTTCTTAAGGGTATGTACAAAACGTGTCGGATGTAAAATCGCAAAGTGAGGGATTATTGGCTAACTTTGTTTCTGAAATTTTAGAATCTGCCGCCTGAAGAAGAAAGCCTTCCATGAGTCCAATAAGATTAAGTACACGGGCCTCGGATTAGAGTACAGTAAGTGTCTGTTTCATTGTTTCTGATTTGCTGGTCAAGTCACACACAGATTTGGAGAGATCAGAAGCCGAGAACAGCAAGCCAGCTCATGATCTATGCATTCGGTAATGTTGCACGCGAGAGCCACTTAATTACCATATGTGTTACTTGCTCGCATGAATAGCATAATATTTATTATGCAGCATCTGCACAACGTCTGTAACCAACCACAAGGCGAATATTCCGCTTCATAGGCGCACCGAAATGGTCTTCTTGGCATACTATGGCCTTGAACCAAGATTTTTAAGATTAAGAATCAAATTCTAGGATTATTCATCGGTGAATGAATTCATCCATTAGGCGTAAAAGGAACCTAGAGGGCTTTTCATGGCTAAAGGGGAAAAAGTTAATTGGTTAAGAGTTCAAGTATATATGAGAAAAAATAGGCTCCATTAAGTAGATTTGCAAAGATCATTCCCACGTTCATTGTCAGTTATGGGCTACAGAAATGGCAAGAGGAATCATTCTCTTGTAGATTTGGGATACGAACTAGTTTTTAGTAATGCAGTTGGAATTCCTGAGTTTATAAACAGAAAAGGTTACTAATGTAAGAAAAAGATATTACTGAGTCAGTTAGGTTTTAATAGAGAACCATTACTGTTCTAAACACCGTTTGGTCTCAAGAGTAGAGCAAAGGCTTTTCGAGTCAGCATTTTGGGTTTATTCGATTAAAAAGAGGATTGAGACTTCTCCGATGTCCCAATTATGGTTTTCCTTCTGCTAATTAGGCGTGATGATTTGCATAATCTCGGGTGGGAGCAAGCCTAGCAAGCCAACCCATTGTTCTCTTTCGACCTAAATTGAATATCTTTACTTGGTCAGCGGCAGCCGCTGAAGCAGCAGTACCGTAGCAGAAAATCAGATATTGTCGCCACTCAACACAATCAGTGGTCAGAACTAGACAAAGATGCGTGAGACCGAGGAGGAGGAGGAGGGACTCTTAACTCCCCCTCTCCTCCCCCCCCTACACAGCGCTTTTTAGAACATACACACACCCTGCCCACCCTCCTCGTTATTTCTTGCCATTCCAATCTGATTATGGCGATGTTGTAGGCATTCAAAGTAGCGACCACAAAATGAACACGAGCTGGGGAGGGAGGGGGAGGGGGGGCAAATATTCACGAATATCCGAGCCTAACGAGCATTAATGCTGCTGATGATGGTAATGATGCCCCCTTATCTGATCTTCTATAGCGGCGGCACTTGGACACTCGTTGATTTCCATTGTTCGAGTCATCCAATCGAATGATTTTTAGTACAAGTTTGCTCCAGTAAGCCATTGTCAAGATCCACGAAGCGTGATCATGGTCTGTTATGCTTGAGAGGTACTGCGCACTATTCTACAAACATGCACTCAAATATTATTGTTACATGATGAGGTGTCAATACATACGGAATGACATTATTATTAACCACAAAACGATCCGAGTTCACACTTTATATTTGCAGAAGAGCTGGCGAGCCTGATAACAAGTCTGAAGAAAATGATTTCCCAGCGAGCGAGTCCTTCCTTGGCGAGGCTACTGCAACAGTCACAACAGACTGGTGAGGAGGCCAATTCTGGAAATGGAGAGACAGATAAACTTCCTCAAGGCATCGAAAACGACCAGAATAGCACCTTACTTTCACGGGCGAAATGGTTGGCTACGACAACACATGGTATCAAACGTATCTACTTACAACGTTATAAGTAGGCATAAATTTACCAGCCTTTTTACCGTCTTACAGTGACACGTGTAGCCGGAAGAATGGACGCTTTTGTAGAGGAAGTGTTAAACCTTGCGAAAACAACTCAGGCAAAGCATCCGTTGATTAAGCGGCTGTCAAGTGGATGCAACAGTACAGTGGCCTTAACTTGCAGCAATCAGGAAATTGCAGCACCGCCAATACCTAAGTATTCGTCGATGGAAACCCAGCTGAGTCACTTACCGTTCGAAACACAGGAGCAGAACTTTGCCTACACTACCCACGGAGGATATGAATACACACAGAGACATGGTTTCACTCCAGCCTTGGATCTCAGCAATATGCTCCGATCAGGCTCCTCAGATCAATTCATCGATTACCAACAGACTAACTACGATGGGATCAGACAAGTTGAATGGAGTGAATACACCAATTCAGCTATTTATAATGGCTCAACAATGGCCGAGGAAGGAATGTATGATGCCTCCTCCTACAGTAATGCATATCACCATCATACAGGGACTCATAACTCTCAGGAATTTGTCGCAAACTGCCCACCTAACTTTAATGATACAGCAGGAGCAGTACACGCCATGAACGGCTACCAAAGTCTGCAGCCAGTCTCCGGCAATCTGGTCGAAGGCGAACTTACCAATCTCCCAGCATCCGCTGATGTTTCGAATGCTGAAAATGGTATTAACGCTGTGAACTGCCCGCAACGTCTGTCAGTGCTAACATAGGTAAACAGTTTGTAATTGTAAACCCTACTTACTCTTTAGCAGTAGTGAAACAACTTGACACTAAATTTCAGGACACTGCGTCAATCCGGTGCCAGTTTGCGAACTTCATTTCGTTTCATTTCGCTCTCCTCTACCCCCATTTTTTTGGTCTTTCATCAGTCAAGCAGGATGAGAGACGTTTCACTACGTTCTTCCACCCCTCCCAAAAACCCTCACAACGTAACACTTGCCCGAATCCGCGTAAACTATGCATTTAATCGACTGAATATACATTCATCACACACCTCTACTAAGCAGGCAGGCACAGTCATAAACAGTAACCAAATCATGACAAACTGTAGTAGGTCTTCAAAAGCAACTACTTCACTCTTTTCTCCTCTTCCTGGTTCTTCGTTTATTTTTTCATGTAAAAGGGGTTCATGACTGACCTTCATCACGAGTGCACATGAAATCCCCTCCGACGCAACAAAAACCAGTGGTTCAATGCAAGCAGTTTGTACGGCGGTGTACCAAGACCCCCAGTTCGACCGACTAGTCGATCATCCCCCCTCTCATCACGTCCCACATTTCCACACACACACACACACACACACTCCCTTTGGCTGTAACTATACATCCTAATAAATAACTGTGATTAATACCTTGGTAGTTCTTGCCACGTTTCAGATACTTTCTGTGTGCTAACAACTCATGGTTTCCGAAAAAAGAAGCTTCGAGTTCTAACTGTTTGGTTCGAGTACAGCTAAAAGGAATAAAAGCGCCCACTTGAAAATCATCACCCCACATGGCGCCTAGAAGTGTACTTTCCAATCATATGACCTAAAGAGTTTCATGAGAGTGCACACGAAAAGAAGAATGCCCAAATCGAATAGACGTTGATCAAAAGGATTTGTTTCGCTTCGGGGCCTGGTTTATAAACAGAGTTTAGATATCCATGTGATATTCTTGAAATAAGTAAGCCACTAACTCACATACCACTGGAAAGAAACTGCAATTTTAAGGAATCCCTCTGTTTGTTGTATGTTTACTTGATGTACGAATTGATTTAAAGATCATGAATAAAGAGGTGGTACAAAAATCGTAACAAAAAGCAGCTGCGTTAATACCTTGAAAAAAATAATTTGTTTGTACCGAAAGCAAAAATGTAATATAAAAGAAATACACCTTATTTTTATGACCGCAAATTGTGTATATATTTATTATCCAACTAAAAATAAAAGGATATATTGCAAGAAGTGCGAATAGATTAAAATTAGGTTGCTTCATTAAATTTTATGAGACAGCATGTCGTCAAGCGGTGGATTAATGAGGCGGATTAGTGTAAAGAAATAGCATTTTGAACGTTAAGAACCTAGATGTACATCGCCTCAATAATGGAGCCTGCGAAGTCAACTTTATGTAAACTATGGCCATTATATATATATATATATCACAAACACCATTAAAACACTTCAAATGTTAGTTAAATTTAAGCAGAAAATTGAGATACATATGCAATTTTGTAACTTGTACCCTGAGGCAAGATTTTGTTAGATTCAATGTTAAGTTAGAAAATTACTTTGCAATGACTAAATCAATTGAATTTGGTGCTCTGATGAGGCATTCCAATATCTTTTTAAAGAGTACTAACGACAGCAACAATTTTATCTGCTATTAAAAGAATTGTTAACAAATAACCCCATGAACTTTTGTAACACTGGAGTTCCTCTTTAAACTGCTCTTCAAGTATATCATTTAATTTCAAATTTGATAATACCTTTTCTATATGCTCTTGTCTAGCTTTCGAAAACCTAGATTAGTAATAAATTAAGCATTCCACAACATACTACCCTGACATTGCTTTTTGTTTTCACTATTTAGTTGACGTTGGGAAGGAAATTTCAGATTCCTTTCTACAACTTCCCATTAAACAAAACACGAGGGGATCCTCAAGTATATAAAATTTTTATTAAATATCAAATATTTTAATGAATTCCTATATTTACGATTTTAAATATTTAAAACCGTAAGATATTAGCTGCTTTTATAAATCGAAACTCAGGTGATCGTAACGAATAATTGCCTCTGGGAAATTTTAAAATGCTTAAATGGACAATGATACCTCATTACGACTGTCAAAAACATTTAGTGTCATTTTAAAGCTTACTGGAAGAAAATATGTATTGGAGTGTTGACGAATGTGCTAATTTTCGAGTGAAATCACTTTTAAAGCAATTATTAAACATGTTCCTCCTGCGACTTGCGGCCACTAAATTTAAATGGAGAAGTTTAAGGGACCGAAATCTCTGAGTTCGCGTTGGTATACTTTTAAATCCAGGCGAAAGTTTAAAGCCGAATCATATTCAGCAGTATTTGATTAAGCCCATGCACTCAGGTGCAATAGAAATGATTGCCGGCCATGAATTCACATGGCAGATGTAAGACTCTTCATCTGCACGAAATGAATAAGCTTTAAATGTGTTTTACATTTTAGGGCAAGACGGTAGAACGCTGGTAGAATTCGCTAAAATTAACATTGGTAACAGGCACAGCATACAGACTGAAGTCACAAAGGAATCATTTCGCTAGGAGAGGTGCGAGGGGTGCTCTCAGCTCGCTGCACTCTACTCTTCACTCTCTCATAGCTGAAGATTTCGATTTAATGAATTGCCATGTCCAGACTCAATAGGTTAGAAATTCAAAACTCACTCTAAAAAGCAGTGTTTGTTCTTATGAAAGCGGCTTTCTGGGCAGTTATTAATTGGACTCTGTAGTCCATTTGCCATAAAGTAAATGAAGATTTACATTTAAAAGTCCATTGCACCCTGAAAGGCTTATTTAGACTAGAATGTGCATTGTTTGGCAAAAGTGGATTTTAAAATATTGGCCTTTCAATTGAATGAATTTGCATTTACATGTTTTAAATCTAATTGTATAAAATTAATATAATATCAATCACGTTTAAAACCAACGAGATCAATAAGCATTCCAAATATGTTTAAAATTAAAAATACTAACTCAATAGGTGTAATTGTTAAAGTGATAATAAAGTTAAAACACCTGTTGTGAAAATTTGGAGAGACTCCAAAGACGAGTGGATTTGCGTTCTCGATGGTTACGACAAAATACGGTTGTGGCACTTCAAGAAAGTCCGGACTTTCTCTTGTGCGTTGCGGTAAAAACATAGCAATATGAAACAAATGAATTCCTGAACAATTATTTAAGTCTTAACAGCTGTGATGGACCAAATGCGCAGTTGAGGCGAATCTTAGGCTTCGATATTTATTTATACATACAATGCTCTGATATTTTCCACATCGAATTAAGCCATCGGAATGAAAACGATAGGGAAATTTCCGAGTTTAAACAACTAAAACAGTACCATAACACTTAACTGAGTGTTTACGGTGATTTTGGTTGCTTGAAATCAATCAATTAATCAAAGCCTCCAACGAGAAGCAACTTTTTGGAGGTCGAAGCTACTCAAAATGTAATTGAGAAGATTGGTGAATGACAGTCAGTCCGGCAGCTACGACACGGGTATTTCCTTTTTCGTCAGAAAATGCAATTTATTACCACGTCCTAGGACTAAGCAAGCATTTAGCAAGATGAAGCCTCAAAAGATTGAGACGTGATTAGCAGAATCTCTTTGTACATTATAGAGCAAAATTGGAGCAGACGGGAAGGGTGATTTATGGTAGTGAAAAGTACAATAGGATCCTGGATCCCAAAACAGTGAATGCGAGTTAATGATCATCAAGGGTCGACTCAAAATGGGATGGCCTCAATTTTCTTGATAGAAGAAAACTGTCATCGAACCTGAGAATATAGCCTTGAGAAATGAACAGGTCTAGTGATAAATAAGCTCAAGTAGGTATGCTATTTTTGTATTATTTTTTTTAAGAAATACCGTGGACATTTTGATCATTTTTAGGCATATGAACAATTCGCAAAAAGCGATCCTTAGAGAACCATTTTTAGAGTTTGATAATCAGGTGAAAACCTTTAATACCGTGCTTCCATTCAGCAAAAACCAGATTTATGTCTGTACCGAAATTGGAGCATCGAAACAGTATCTAGGGATATGAGCCGTTTCGTTTTTGCCAAAGGATTGGATTGATTGATGCATTTAAGAGTAATACGCAACTTTTCTGGATGCGGAAACATGGCTCCAACATGTATTTAGAGCCAAAACTTCATATTCAAGTAGCGTCTACTGTGTGTTTTACTGAAACCGTGGTACATACGATTTCGAATTTTCATTTAAGTGTTTTACAACCAAACATATCTCCAACTTAATTTCAAGCAGTCGAGTCTCATTTTAGGGATTAGATGATTACATCCTGGTTAGAGTATCAATAAATTTAAATTCTGATGTGCATTTTCTGAATTCAAAACTTTATCAGGAATGAAAAGAAGAAGCACCACTTCGTGTTTTGAAATTTGAACGCCTTAGCACTGCACAATAGAGTGATATGCGAGTTAATGTCAGAGAAAATTGATAATTTTGCAAATTTGGTGGTAGCATTCCACAATGAACCATTTGAGAAAATAAAGTTTTATATAAGCATTATTTATGGTTAATTGACAATGTTTAAGAACTTAGTAAGCATTATACGTATTAAAGGAGCAATATGGTGAAATGTGTTTTCGGCGGAAGATGTTTACATCATAACGGTTTGCAAGGAATGTGTTATTAATGTAACAATGCAGGTTTAATCACCTTGATTACATTTGTTACTCACCACATTGTGCATTGTTCATATTAAATTATAATTAGTACTTTGAAGTCAAATTATCATGTGTCAAAAAAACATCCAATTAATAAACCTCAAATTTCTGGGAATTTATAAAACTTAAACTTATAGATATGATAGACCTTAAATATTCCTTTAGTATATTGCCGAAGTCTAAAAAACACTTTAAGTGTTTGAACTTGATCGATTACTTAGGAAAAATATGTCATTTGCTTAATAAACAATAATTATTTGGAGTTAATGAAATGATTAAGTACAATAATAACATCATTCAAGCTTTTGGGTTGCCAGTTTGTTTTTAAGTATTCTTTTAGTACAAGAGCATATTTAATTCTAAAAGCACATTGATTGGACTTTACCGAAATGGAACTAAAGAAATTATTCCTGAAATTTTTTGCAAATTATTGAATCTGGCAGTTGAGTGAGCCCGTTTCAGCCAATGGGGGGATGTAATCCCCAACAGAACTACTTATAGCTTTAATTTATTGATCGTAAATATCAGGAATAACAAAACGTTTAGGTCGCGAATGTGTAAAGCCTGCTTCTTTTAGATTCAGTAAATCTTATACCCGGTGAGCTTAATTTATACCAGCTAAAATTATATCCTACAACTTTTCTCTTTCATATGCGACGTCAATCTCACTTTGAAAAATGGTTTGGTACTTGCACGATTGAGCATCGGTCAAACTCCCTGCTTTGGCACCACCACTTCTTCAACACAAATCCTGCATTCTATTAAGCGATTTTCAACACAAAATCCACCTAGTAAATACCGTCGTCAATCTGGTGCAATTTCAACCCAAATGAATGCTCAGATAACCAGTTTGCAGTCAAAATTTTGGTTGCGTGCAAAGTAGCTTATCAGCCCACAGAAACCGTCATGAAAATGACTAAAGTAATCAAGCATAAAGTGACCATCCATCTGAATTAGGATGTTTAGCCGGTGACTATACTAATAAGATTCAGGTCTAAGATGAAATGACAGGGGCTTTAATGTGCCGACGGTCTGATTAGCGATATGCTATTTAGAAAGCCGTATTTTATTCACTTTAGGTCTGGTGACTTTATTAGTTCGTTGCTTTAAGTTGTTTCATTACCCGTTAGCACGACTACAATTGTAGTCTAAATATTTAACAACAGTATTTGAAGACTTCATAAATAGCACTTTTGCAATTAGTTTTTACACTTTGAAAATTTGCTCGGGGTATACCTTAAATGTCATCTCCGTAACTGTCATAGTTTTGCCTTATGATATATTTTTCCTCGAAAAAAATGACTAAGCGCAAATCCTCTGTTATAAATACAGCATATGGGCATTGACATCCGCCAAAGACTGCAAAGGAAGCTTAAAAAATTGAGAAATTAGGGTGCTTAACTGTCAGATTTTCCTATTAATTTCGTTCCATACCAAATAATTTTAATACGCCTCTTTAAGTCCTTCTTGATGACGAGGAAAAATTTTTGGCCTAGAAGGCGACAATTTTGAGAGAGCTTCAGGGATTTAAAACAAAATATGCAAGTTAATAAAAATTTTACACTTAGTACTTAGTGACTCTTTTCATTAAGAATTTAGCTTCATTTATTCCGCACAGCAATAAACAGGAACATTCATAGCCAGAGCAGTGTAAGATTCCCTAAAAGACAATAACTTGAATGAAAAAATCTCCGACCATTGACTTTTGCGGTGAAAGGAAATACTTAAGAAACGCAGTTACAAATATACATGTAATGCAAATAAAGCAATAAATTCCCAGATCGATCCTCCAGAGTCCATGATAATTATATTATTTTAATTCTAAAAAAGGACAAAAAACTTTAATTCTTGTTTTATATCAAATATGCTTTCAGCAAGATTTAAAAGTGAGAATCAACCCTTTGAGTGCTAGTTGTTTATTGGGTTTGAGCGTAAGGTAAATATTCCGCCCGTAATTTCATCCTTCTGCATCAAATCAAAGATAGGTAATTTATTACGAAGAATTACTTCATAGGAGCTATGCGGACGAGTAATTTAACTGGTAGCATCCTTGGCAGGAGTTCAATTCAATAAAAGTGTGGCAATTTGAGAAAGACCAATCGATAGTGCAGTATATCAGCATAATTTTTTTTATGAATGAATGAATGAATGGAATGAATATCTGTAACTACGGTTTAAATTTCTCATTTAAGGAATCGAGAGGAATTATCCTTTGCTTGAGCCGTTGTAACTGAATTAAAAGTTTAGGTAATATTTATACGCCTCTGAGAGTTCGAAAATTCAAAATAATGACAAGATCCTTTTTGAAAATGACTGATTTTAGGAAGCCGAGCCATTCATTCTGTTATTTATAGGATCCTTTATCAAGAAACTGAGGCTTTGTGATTAGATTTTCAGAACGGAAGTTACATACTTTATAATGCTTAAGAAAGTCATTATAAGGCCAGTATAAGCTTTTCAACTTTTGCTTAATACAACTACCATTTAATTCAAAGTCGTCCTCAGGCTAGTACTTGATTTATGATAAAATCATCTGAGCCGCAACAAGGGTCTTAAGAGAAGCAAATCTTGAAAACAACAAATACGAACTGCCTACCACTTAAAAAAATTTAGGAGATGCTGTAATGAGAGCAAATGGAAGTATCGGTTGTTATCACTGCCATCATCGAAGTTTATGCTAAGCTCAGTGTAGAAGAAAGTGATGTCCAGTATCACATTAACTTAATTGCCAGCTGGTCTTGTAGATGCAAAGATTGCAACGATGTTCTTTCAAAATTTGCTCCGACTGATTCAAGGACTTCTGATTAGCCATTCTGAAATCTCTAGAGCATGAAAACTTTCTCATAATTAATGAACTCTTTTCACTAGTTTCCCGGTACCACTCAGGCATACTTGAACAAAGAGTATTAATCAGGAAATAAATGACTGCGATATTGACTTATACAAACTCAGGTTCTGGCTAACTGGAAGCCATTCACAGTTAAAAAACCACCACCCTTTATTGATACTAAACTAAATTGAGGACTATTTTTTGGTATTTTTAAACCGATAAACTTTGATGACAATTCAGTATGACTTCTAGATAAAAATTAGAAATAAATTTTACTTTTACAGTTTAGTCTTAGTAAATTTCGTAATATTTAATTATAACGATTCACCCTTAAGATCTTTCTGCCCAAACGAATAAATTGTTTAATGAGGTAAGCACATTGAAAGAAATTTTACTAACTATTTTATGAATATTGAATTGAGCTATTAATAAAAAGGATTTTCAAAGCTTCAATATGAACATCAAATTGTGCCCCTAACTTAATAGCGACGGATGGTATCTTAATAGGAAGTCATACGCCAGTATTATTTAGGTACCGAAATATTGTTTGAATAATAGCAATAAACAAACAGTTTATGTTTATTTATTTTGCCACAGGAAGCGGCGATCCTACAGTCTTTAACATATAGAGAGTATCCAGGCCATACATTCTATGGGTCGTGTCAACATAACTTGATCAGAGTCTTCGATTTCTTACAGATATCTATCAGAAGTAAGATTTCCTCTATTATGAAAAAGTAACTGAACTTTTAAAATCCATAATGCAAGCAGGTAGTTAAGTACTAATGTTTTCAGAGAAAGCGATATCGTGAATTATGATTTCCCGAAGGAGGTAGAGTAAATCAAACAATTTTCTTTTAATGGCAATCATTATTTAACCGATACTGGCTGTGTAAAAATAACAATGCTGAGATGGCACCTTGAATGAACAGCTCCCGAAATTTCCCACTACTACTCCTGAAAGTAATTGAGGACGAATTTCAAAACAATCCTTTAAAGTAAAAAATATAAACTTCCAAGGATTCAAAGCAATTTAAGAAGGCTTATTTAATAAGTTGAAAATCGACTTATACGAGGAGGGGGATGGTCTACTAGCGTGTTTCTCCTCATTCATAAGAAGAGGAGACAGCCAATTTTCTACGTGTAGATTGCATTAGGTCAATATTTCATTGCCGTTTTATGGGAAAATTGCGATCTAAATCTCCATGAGTAATACATTTTCCTGACCAGACTTTAGTGCTCTCTTCTAAATGTTTTGCTGCTCAGTTTTGATAACTGAAACCCGATGCACATATTCAGCATAAATTATACCCACTACAATAACTCAGATAGGATGTCATTGCCTATTCATTATATCCTACAAATGCATCACGTGAAGAAAAACAGCTTACACGTGGTAAAAAGAAGCAAAATTACCGGAATTTTGGGTGTTGAGTATTTGCAGCTGAGGTCATTGCCCTCTACCAATGACCTTAAGACGTGACCTGAAAGTTCGCTTTGGCGGTGATATTACGTTCGGCAATGATGAGAAAGCCCGGCTTTGTCATTCATAGAGCAGAAATGACTTTTCCTTATTTTCGTTTCGAATTTAAGAGGTCCTTAAAGGCAAAAGCTAGATAAATAGCTAGAATGCAATCGAGTTTTATCATCCATTTATGAAACGCACCGGTATAGCAAAACAATAATTAATGGCATGAATATCCTCATATACATATATTACTCTGGTAATCTAGTAATTAATTCGGGAAACATGGGAACTTTCTGAAACTTTGTTTAGACAATGGTTCTTCCCAGGAGCAGTGCTTGGTATTATTATTTAATAAACCGACAGGTAACTGTCGACGTAATAGTCGGGGTATATTCAAGGGTCAAATGAAGGCATCGTGGTAATCCATGAATCTGAAGCAGCCGTATTTACAAAGTCGTCAAGCTCCTCGACTTACAATGTTAAACTTTGGTTAGTCGTTAAAAGATAGCTGGATAAGCTTCCTGTTCGCAAGCCAAGCCCATCAGTCTTTATTAAACGCGCCCCGTTCTGTCTTTTGGTTCACCCTCTATGGCGCTTTTGAAAGAGCAATTTTTTGCAGACGGACTCATCTCACCCGTGGAGAAAAAGCAGTGCTAATGCTCAAGGGACTCACTCAACCTGCAGTTGTACGGCCGTATCCCTGCCCCGGCGCCAAGAGGAGACTGTCCTCCTTTCTGATGAAGGCTGCAACTGAGAAATCATACGATGGCTTCTTTGTGCTGAGCGCACGATTACTGGAATCTAAATCTTATTTTAGCCATATTCTTCTCAGTTTTAACTTATTGAACGTCAAATCGAAACATTTAAAGAATGATCAGCCAATGCGGAAGTGTAGAGTTTCTACTCGGTAGATCAAAATATATTTTTGCGATTCAGAATTTGATTCGAAGACCTTATTTAATAAAGAATTTCGCATTCAATATCTCATTTGTCAAATCATTTTCGATCAGTCAAAATTTACATATTTATTTTCATTTTAAGTTAGGTTAAACTCCAGCAGACAGCTACTCAAAAATAACATTGTAATGTTTATCCCTTCTTTTTACGCTTAATTAGTTTATTGCTGTTCAAAAGTGCTTATTTCTCGATAATTTCACAAAGACAGCTGAAACCTATGGCAATTATGTCGATAGCTATCCAATACCCGTGTTGTTCGTGTAAAGGAATAGAAAAAATAGTCTAAAACATATTGAGCAAATTAGTGAGGCTTTTTAAACTTGAATACAAATCATTTGGAGGTAGCATAAACTACCTGTATTTTAAAATTCCCATGAATTCGTAAATTTCAGAAACAAAATTAAGTGGTTAAACTGCACATCAAGGGTCGGTGATTTGAATATCGACGAGTTTTATCATTGTTGTCATTCTGATTTTTTAATTGCATTACTTACCTCATTTTGTAAAATCTACATTGTTGGCATTTTTTCCGGTAACAGGAAGACAGGTATAGTTTTATCTTAGATAATGAAAAGGATCTTATTTTGAAGCGTACTTGAGAACCTTTCGTTTCTCGAATTACATATTGCAAATCAGTGTCGTGTCCGACTCCCAAAGAAAAGATTGCTGAACTAATTAAATAGGAATTCCATTAGCTAGGTTATTGACGTAACTTGATTACGTCAGTATAAGGTTCGTCTCCAGCCTAGAATTTAAGCTGGTAATTGGATACATATAACGACGGCAAAGACTCTATTTTACGATGATCAGTAAGGAGGGCACAAAAGGGTAAATTCACTCCGAATTTCAACCAATTCTATTTTTGTCATGTTTGCTCATATTTTGACAACTGTCTCTATCTTCTTTGAGGATAATGAGGTTAAAGAGTGATTTAAAATGAGTATCATATTTTAAAGATGAGTTTTGCTCCTCGTGATTAGTATTTACATCAATGAAATGACTTTTTCCGAAGAAAAGTTTAATAACCCTGTTGCGAGAATAACCCTAGTGTGGGAAAAGATACACGTACGAAGAGAAAAACTTAATGAAGAGGGCAATTCCCCAGGCGGTCGGTTGCGGAAGTTATCGGACAACAACGGGCTGTGTGAATCCTTTGGGTCATTGTACGGAATAGCCCCTAAGCATAAGCTAATCTTGTCCACAAAAAAGGCTATCAAAGTTGCGATAGGGGAATAAAATAGGGATCAAGCCCTTAGATTCCACGGCACGTTAACGACAGTTTGATGGTCACAGCTTGTGAACAGAGTGCCCAGTGGGATTTTCTCTCCCGGCAACCAAAAGCTCGACCCTGAGTTCATGAGATGGGTGTTAGAAGCTTTGCATCATTGGTGTTAGGGTACTCTTAAATTATTTTAGTTATTATTTTGTCACACAATGGAATCCATAAAGTGTTTGAAAATATACCCATTAAATAATTAGCGACCTGTGTTTTAAATTTCTTTCTTGAAGTGATTGTACGAGATTACCCTCGAAGAAATTAATACAGTGAATTCCCGCATGCTAGCGAAGACGAATCTTTCCAAGTCCTTAAAAACCCAGCTGCGTTCTTGTGACAAAACAACAACCCGAAATCTCTCATTCGTCTTTTCTTGGCAATTTTAACACACGTGGCTATGGATAGAAGCTGCAGCACATGCATGTAATTGAGTAGTCACGAGAGAAAAATTGTGCGACTGGGAATACTTCAAAACTAAAATTACTAGGAGCAGTTATGGGGAGGGAAAGGTAAACAGTTTAGTAAGGGGAAAATGAAACGAAACAAGGAGAAAGTGTGGGTATTGCACAAAATTTAGGTGCGACCAGCTGTGGAGAGAGAGCATACGTGGAATCGGGGTGCGCGGAGAGTTGGGTGAGCGGTCCCAAAGTCTAGTCGCTATTATTACTGTTCGTGTTTTCCTCGGACACGTCGTTAGGAGTTGAAAGGTTCGGTCGGAATCCGCCCGCCAACTGGACTCGTCCTATGGGCTTATCGTAGTCCTCCATGGACATTCGGCGGTTCAGATTAAGAGGTGTTGTCTGCATCTTCACGTGACTCACTTGATAGAGCGAAAACGACGGATAACGATCGATGAAAAGACAAGTTGTTTGCTTAAATGCCAATCAAGCAAGCTCCGATAGAGAGAGTGATATAATAATTTGGAACGCTAACTGCTCACAGTCATGTGACAGAATTAGGGTATTTAAAAGTTCAAGGCTCTGTGACTAGTTAACTCAAAATTCTAGGGGTAAAGTGGGTATTAGGAATGGGAGGATGTCTCTTGATCAACATTTGTTACTCTGTGTCATTTGGTAGAAAGCTGCTTTAGGTCAACTCGAGGTCATGCAACCATAAAGTAGTACTGTATTTTTGCGTTTTAGAAAAGTGATAATTAGTTCAGAAAAATAAATACTAAAAGCATTCGATAATTATTGCTCATTTTTAAGCATTAATATCTAGAGAAAATTGTCTACTTTCACCAGTGTGAACAATTTCAGAGCTTTTAATAATCATCTCAATGAACAGGTTTTGAATGTAAATGAATATTTATCCCTCAAACAATCCGGTTTGTTGATTTTCGAATCCCCCCCCCAAAAAAATTTTTCATAAACATTTCTTAGCACTTTTGTGAAACCCACCTAGACCAATGCCTTGTAGGAAGTACTGCATGCTTTCAATCACTTTGTCAGGCTAAAAAATTCAAAGAACTTTCAATTACACATTACTTAAATAGAAGTGATATTAAATTAGACTAAGAAGCACGACAAACTCTTTCTGCGAGCACGTTGGCCACATTTTCCACCACTACGAGTTCACGAGTCGCACAGGTCTGGTTACCATGGGCTTTCATTAGGGCCTCGTACAGTTTCTCACAGCCCTTGCGCTGTGGTGCCAAAGCTCCAGTTATCAGCAGTACAGAACACCTAGAAGTAGTTTTTGATGATTAAGAATTTTTAAACTGGAAAACGAATAAGCACCGACTTCAAGGTTCAAAGAGAAATTCTGATTTAACACTTACATAGAGTCCTTTTAGTTAATAGGGTTTTACGTGATTTAAATATCATGATATGATTAAATGCAATTTGTTAGGCTGATATATAAGTAAACTTCTTATTAAATAAATAAAAAGAATGTATTCAAATAGTCCTTATGACTTTTTTCAGAACCGAAGAACAAAATCTATCACCATGAAAACAATCTTCTATTCAAAGGCGAGGATCGATCCAATCTTTCGTACATAGCCGCTTCACAATTTGACTCTTGCTTATCAGAAAATGTCAACTCCCAAACAGTTGCAAGGATTTTGCCCAACCCTCTGACATCCAAGCTGATTCAATGTTTCGGTACTATTTTATCAATTTACTGGAACCTTCAGATAGATAATGTTAATAGGTCCCTATTTTAAGCAACAAAGTGATATAAACAATGAAATTACTTCCATTAATTGAATCGTTACAGATCGTACCACATGTTCATTTATCAACTTTGAGCGTAGAAGCAGATAATTAAACCACAAAACACTTGAATGAAAAATCTATTTTTGGATTTAAAGGGAGCCAATAAAGAGACTTAAACTGTAACATTTCAGAGAGCATTTCATTTACCAAAATAGAAATGTGAAAATTTTGTCGATGTGATTTAATAAATTTCGGTTTTGGGTATATTGTTAGAAGAGAATCTCTAATAGCATAGTTTTAAAAATCGGGTTTTTTATTGAAAATCAGTTGCAAAATACAAAAGTTTATTCAACGTCATACGAAAATAAAAGCGAATGGGTTTGTGCTGATAAAGAATTGCAATCCTCTTTGATATTTCCTACCTAAAATGCGCTTCTTTCTAGCCAATAAAAAAATAAACTAAATTTGACGTAATATCTAAGATGTTTATTTAGAACCCAAAGTAACATAATGCAAATAATGCATATGTAATCATGAACAAAAAATAAGTAAAATAGGAAAAATGATAGCTGAGATTTCCTATTTTTTATTTGACAGACTATTCAAGCGTGATACTTGCATTCTAGAAAAATAACGAATCTTAGAAATCCGCCAATTCAATTTGTCAATCCGAATTCGCATTTTTGGTAATTGATGGGCTTCATATTTCAATTAAATTAATTCAATAATGAATCACGTTTTTGACAAAAATACTTGACTCTACACAGTATTTCTCCAAAATATATATCATTTTTTCTGATATAGAGATTGTTTTATTTTAAACACTACCCGAAAATTCCCAGATGGTTTTGATAGTGCTATCGAAATAATTGTTAGTTGTGAGATATGACTGATGCCTGACGTAGAAACATTTTGAATCACATTTTTGGAATTTGGCCGCACCGAATCAAAAATAAAACGGTGTCGAAGGACATAAGTGCGCTTCGAGGGCGCGGACGTGCTTGAGAAAATAGACTCACTTTAAATCAGCCATCCGGTCGGTGAGTGGTTTTCGACTGAAATACACAAAAAAGCGTGGGATAGATAGGGGAAATGCAATTACCACCTAGCCAGGCAATGGTCGCTCCAATGTTAAGAACTGAGAACGGTGTCTGTGGGAAATTCCAAACACATCTGCCTCTGTTCAACTTTGAAATATTGGTATTACAATTTTGGTGATGAGAAGACCTGATTCTGAAAAAACTTAAATATTTATAAGGCGTTCTAAAGCGCAAGACGTTTGCTTTACTCTTAAACAAATTAGTAATGTATAGTACATCACTAGGACCTAATTTGGCCGTGTGAATCTACATTTTTTTTTTATTTTTATGCAGAAATTGTTGTTACAGATTCTATAATTGATTTTGACTTCAAATAATTTACATTTAAAGAATCTTAAATGTACTGCGGGTTTGGAAGATTTAGCCTTAAGAGTTTCAGCTCAAAATGTTGCTATTAAATTTTGACTTCTTACAAATTAATTCGACCAAAAATTCGCCACTTACTGCATATAAGCTGTAATGTATCCATTGAGGTTTTTGGGGTTGATTGAGTGCTGGAGATTTTCTCTAAAGTGCTCAATAGCTTGTTTCAGTTCCAACTCAGTCCCCGGGTCTGTAAGCTAAAACAAATTATATTATGAATATTCAAAAATCACGACAGTCACCTGAAACAAGAGTGCGAACACATTAAGAGCTCCGTTAATATTATTTTGGATTTCAAGAAAAGCCCTTCAGCTTGCCGGACACGATGGTTTGGCTCTCAAAATTTAGAATTATAATGGGTGAAACTCCGAAGTAACTGCAATTTTAGATATCAAGACCCATATCGCTGAAGTCGCTTTCTAAAAATGCGGAGTAAAAATAAGGTCTCAAGCACTACATTGGTCATTTGGGAGCCAAATTTGATGGTGCCAACTTCTAAATAAATTTCTGAGTTTTTCTGGTGATTTACCAATTTCGCTGGTATCAAGTGTGTGATCAAGGTATTACCTGTAATTATTTGTGGACAAATCTCAACGATACTAGAATTTAAATAATTCCTTAACCCACAAATGTTCGTGAGTTTGTAAAGCTGCAATACTTTTCTACAATGATCTAACTGGGAATTTAAACTAAACTGATTTTCTTCCAAAGCCGATTTTACTGTTTAACTTGCAACGAACAATGAAATTCGAAAAAAGTATTGAACTGAATATGAATTCGAAAAATCTGTAATTTTGCTCCCTGATACTTGCGATAATCCAGTGTATACTTTAAGACGCACCTGTTTTGCCAGAATAAAATTTCCAAAGCTAGTTGTCACAAAAAAATAAAAATGAAAAATAGTGACTCCAAGAGAACATGGGCTATTGTAACAAAACAGCGAAAACGAATTGCAGCAAAAAAGCCTCAGTGGATAAGTACGAAAAGTGCGAAGTAAGTAAACTGAAAACATTAAACTTGCTTTATTCAGTTGATTTTCTAGGATAAAATAACAATTGTACAGGGAATGGGGCTTCCTGTTTGATGTTGTCTTTTAGCATTTAGTCTGGATTGTTTTCGTAAAATAGAAATTATTTAAGTTTATAATCCGATACTTTGAACCGAAATTACTCTACCATAGTTGGCCTCCCGAAGTAGCTTTCACTAATTTCAGTATTGACAGTATATTTTATAAAACACGGAAAAGTGAATGTACATCCTTATGGGTTAAAGGAGTTGATGAAGATGGTTTAAATATTTTAACAATCCATACCCACAGAATATATGATGTCTTAAACTAGTTCAGTTTGTTCAAGTTTTGGGTGAGGTGCATTTGATTTAAACTATTAATTCACATTATCTGGGTAATTCTTTTAATAATGCAGGCTGAAAACTGCTGGCTGTTAATCATAAACGCATTTTAGAAAACAAGGCTTAATATTTTGGTGAATACAAGTGTTACGAATGTGGCATCTCAACCTATTATTGGTAGCCCCGCCTGAAATTAGCCGCAAGTAATGATTTACGTCTCAGCCCAATGAAATGGGGACAGGTTTTGCATCCCAGCTAGACCAATGGGAAGGGAGAGAGAGCGCCAATCGTAATGCTGATGCTTACCATTTGAAACCCTGGGACAAGTGGACTGAAGTGTAAAGATGACGAAAAAAGTAAAACTGCATTCCCGTTTTCTCAAAGTACACAGCAATTCTGGGATTCGTAACGCCACTTTATTCTACCATCGATTCAATCGCAATAATAAGAAAACTGCAAATAAAGTAATGATTAAAGAAGAATATTTTAATTCACATCACATTAATGTGGTATTATCATTTTCAACTGTTTTTAGCTCACAAACGACGAAAATTTATTTAATTACTTAAATTCCTATTACTTTTAAAACTTATTTCCTAAGTGGTAAAGAATATTTAAGATTAAAAATACACCATTTTGAAAATTGTAATTATGCATAAGTAAAATCGAAATATGTTTAAATAAATCTTATCAAGACAATTTATGCCAGAAATACCATGTGTTTGTTCATGAAAAACTATTTGATATAATAAACGCAAAAATATACCTTCCATCATGGACTTTATAACCGCGTTTCTATTGTACTTTTGTTTTACCTCAGGTATTCTTGCCACGCGATGAACTATTCTTAGAGGAAATATTTGGCAATTTATTTCATTCAATAAGTGAAATGACAAAAAACACAAAATTATCATCAAAATAAAATTTGTTCGTAGGTAAATACTTAATCGGTAATACAAGTGGATGTTAGTAATATAATTTAAAATTAACACTAACTAGACTGAGTATTTTAGTGATGATATTGCAGTTGTCGATGTATCTTAAATAGGTTAGCATTTTAAAGAAAAAATAAATAAATGTTGTCTTAAGAACTAATAGCAAACTACAAAGCTTAACACAATCTAAAAAGGTACTTCCGTATTTGCAATGTTTGAAATATTTGTTTAAGACTTACAAACTACAAAGTATTAAAATTAAAGTGGATATAAATAGTCTGAACAAAAGAAAACAACCACTGTTCGTGATTTGGTGAAAGTCCGAGCAAGTTTGATGCAAAATCATCTGGTACAGGTGGGAATTGGAGACACAGATGGTGTTTCGCTAAAAAAGCAGATTACGTTTTCGATTCTCCAGCCTAAAATTCGGAAATGGCAATGGTTCTTTTTACCCGGGCTTTAAGTTTCCAAACTAACGTTGATACGAGCCTGATGATCTTGGTCTTTTCTCTATACCAACGTTATATAGTTATCTTTTACGAAAAATGATAAACGTTATAAGCTAATAAATATTATGCATCCCTTTCCTTCACGGATGGGTTATCCGATTTAAACTTTCTGGTCTAGGTCTATTTTAATCCGGTTTTCTTCAGGCCCCTCTTCGCTGCCTATAATGTTAACTGCTCACGCACACCCGCACAGACATTAAGGGGTTTGATGCCTGCCATTTATAGACATGGGCAAGTTATCCGGGCACGGCTACCAACCATGGCCCCAACGTCTAAGCGCACATGCAATGCACGTGATGTCGTCAGAGTTAAAGCCAAACGCTAATTTCACACTGGTAATACTAAATCAATCCCTTGCAAAAGAAACTAGGTGAATTTTTTTTAATGTACCATCATGACCACCATCTAAGGCCTGATTCTCTTTACCTCTTAATTCAGATTTCAGATAAAGTCAATTTAAAGTTAACATAATAGCGGACGAGTGTGTAAATTTTGCTCTTTGTTTATGAATGAAGATCACTGTAGCCAAAATATTTGTAGAAATACGCGATGGGGTGCTGAAAAGTAACGTTGTCATGACTTGAGTTGAGGTGATCATAATTTAACCGTGTTGATGATCTCAATTCAAATTAGCCACCAAATGACTCACACAGCCAAATCTGTGCATGATGAGGAAACTCTCAGTAGCTGGATTCATCCCCGTAGTCTTCAGTTTCCAATTGATAAGCTGAAACGAAATTTCAAAATCAGGTATAAGTAGAAATTTAAGAGTAATTACTAGAAGTTTAATAATTAGGATTTGGAAAATAGGCCAATTTTCAGTTTCCTAAATCAGCTTCCGTTAAGGCAGCATCTCCCTTATAAATGCAAATTTAATTTAATCCTTGCTGATTTTCGACGTTCAATTAAGTCAAACAAAACCAGCAATAAAATTCATTTAATTGCTAATTACTAGTTTAGGGATGCTTTAGTGCTCGGGTCTGCGTCAGGCACCCACCGGACACTTCCTTTATCTGTCTGAATAGGTTCCGCTGCTCCGAAAGCCTGTTCACCAACGAACAGGCCAACTAATGCATCGACTTGAAGAGGAATGCCACTTTCCACAATTCTTAATGTAAAGGAGCTATTTTAACACTTAAAAAGCCGCCCATGACTTACCTGACTTTATTCTTGCAGAAGAATCTCGCACGCGCCTAAATACTTTTTCATCAGAGCCCACCAGCTAGTGATTCACTACATTCTTGAAAAGTGAGAAACGGCAGTGTTCGAAACGCAAATTTCCATGGTGAATAGATCCCTCATTCGATGGGTGTTAATACGGTGGGCACAAAGTCTGCCACAGCACCACTCTCTTATTCAGCTAATATTTGCCGAGAAATTGATGTTTTTCCTTTACATTGGAATTGTGGCTTGAAAATAAAAATGGGTCCACGTACTATAGTAATACAACCTTAAACTTAATAAAATAATTAAAAGTGGTCTTCTATAAGCATTCTACCTTCTCTAGAAACATGTCGAGAGAAGTATGATCTATTTAAACCTTTAAACAGATTTACCACCACTGAATGATCATGCAATAGATATTAAGGTAATGCTTGACAACCTATCATGTGAAGAATCCCCGAAGTTGTTGATATTTCAGTTTTTTGTGAGCTTCCACTATGACCGACCACTTAATGGATTTTGCTGTCAAAAAATAGGAATTCGTTTCACGGGAGAGGCCACAGTTAGAGTAGAGCAGAGACCCATATTCACGTCTCACCTTGTCGCGTAGAGAATCTGCGAAACTAGCGGTTTTGCCAGTGCAGTGGATCAAAACTGCCCCCATCACCATTTCATCGTGTAGCATCTGAAAAAAGTAGATAATCATTATTGCCACGCACTCGGCCTGCAAAGTATACGTTAGTGTCCAAGGCTGCACTGAATTTAGCAGTTACATTTTCAAAAACCTGTGAACTTTCAGGGCAGTGACATTTGTAACTTTAAATAACACATGCTGGTAAATAAATCCCAGACATAAGGTGTCGAAAGAAACTAAGTGTTCAAATTATCAAGCAAGATCCTGGCAAATTTAAATACAAAGTTAAGGCGAGATGATTATATTCAAAAGGTTGGATAATAACGTAAAAGAGAGATAACAAGTTTGTTCGTTTATGTACTAGTATTAATTTTGAAATGTGGTAGTTCTGCTGATTAGCTAAAATTAGATATATTCTCAATACGCAACATATTCCCTACTTCTGCTTTAACAGCATACTTTACGAAAAGTTGCTATTCATAGAACCGCCTAAAATTTACCATGTATCAAGGTTAAAACTTTTGATTGAAATCGGCCTTCCTTAATAACCAATTTGGTGATTGAGTGAGTCCAAAATCACAATATTCTGCAGACGTGTTGCATTCCCCTGAATTTAACTATTATTTCAAGCAAGTGGTGAGAAAGTGGGCTCAATAAAAATTATTTAACTGTTTCATTATTTTTTGAATATATATCTAAAATGTCTTTATAAAATAAATAGATGATTTGGGATACTTCCCAGCATTTCAATGCTGGATATAAGCAAAATTTGCAACTCTTGAAGCTGAACTTACGATTTAATTGCAAAATAATAAAATTGGTCTTTTCGGGGAATCAAAACGATTGCTAATGTTTACTTTTAATAAGCAAGCAAAACAGGGTTCGATAAAACGAGGCATTCCACTAGTCCAAATAGGCGACAAAAAGGCTGAAAAGATGGCGTCCTCTGCATAATGAGAACAGCGCGTTTGCTGTAATTGACGCCGCGGGCAGACGGGCGAGCTCAATGGATGCAAAGGAAGACCGACTCGGCAAAACAAATCTGCCGCCAGCTGAGACTGCTCTGTTCCATACATCCACTCTTGCCCGTATTCTGGCCACAATTTTGAAAGAGATTTTGCAAAGCACAGTCAAGATACCGTAAATCTTCAATAAACCCAGTTGGAGCATTAAAATTAACATCCAGCAGAGGAATTTTGTGTGGCAATGCTCAAAGTATAACTGAGGTAAAATTAAATCCCCTCATGGTTAGTAGGTGAATATAACGAAGATCCACTTCCTAAGGCCCACTTTGAGTCCCATTAAATCGCAATTTAGCTGGAATACAAAATTTACTAAGATGACTGAATTCGAATAGCTTTATTATTTCTAATAAACACGCAATTGATTTTGCACCGAATCTCTTAAATATGAGCGATTCAAAAATTCAGGATTATTGAAAAATCTACCCATATAAAGGTTGAATAATTGTGTAATAATTACATCTATAAGTGCGGTTATCATATAATTACATAATTGTATTTTATATGGTCTAGAAAACTAGTAAACTTGAAATGAAATTAATACAGGCCCACACAATTTCGTTCAGCTCATCAAACAATTGTTCTTAAGACACCTTAATTGTTCACTTACTTGTTCAACAACTGAGTTCCTTTTGTTCGAATTTGTTTTAAGTTATGCAATGCTGCTTTTAGATTGCAAGGGTAAGGTATCGACGTGAATTTTCACCAATAAAGATTGTTCAAAATGGAAGATGGGATACCACAATTTATTAAATGGAATCATTCTTTTTTGCAGCAACGTCATACAATTTCAGCTATTTTCAATTTTTTCAATAAAGAATTACTGCATTATTCAGGAAAAATAGCGATAAATCCCTTTTTTGGCACCGTTCATTTCAATGACCAAATGTCTCTTGGAAGAATAATATTCTTAAACCATTAACCAACAGTTTATATTTGGGATTTAAAAGGAGATTCTTGACAGACATTTAAATTATTATGGAAATAGCTATTTAGTTTCCGATAATTGTCGCGATCCGCTAGTGTTAAATATATAATAGCTAGAGTTAACCAATGAGAAAACCTCATTAAAATGCTTTATATTAGTATGAGAGTCCGATTCGATGGTTTTATAAATGAAGTGAATTTATGAATGAGGAAAACATTGGAACTTACCGCGAAACGTGCCAATATATTTGCTCCTGCTCCCTCGCCAAATAAAACGACGCTATCGATGCTGGAAGAAAATCAATAAATTATAAATGCACACCTCTTTTGAGACCTATTTCAAATTCGAAATTCAAATACTTTGTCAGTACCCCTATTTTGAAACCATATGTCTATAATTTGCACTTTTCAGGGGTATTTCAGATCTCAAATACGAAGCAGGGGCTAACGAATCATAAAATTAATTTCAAATTTGAAGCAGTTTAGTGCCGTTTATTGAGTAAGTCCTGTTACGATAGTTATGGGATCGGTCATTTAAAGACTGGATAGATTAAAACTGAAACATGCCACAAGAACCATTTTAGAGGATGAATTAGCTCTATTCCTTCTCCTCTTAAGCGGGTTTTGAAATTCATTTCTTTTAATCCAAACTAATATATATGTTACTGAGGAGTAGTTTAAATGGGTTTCATAGACCTGGACTTCTGGTACCTGTAAAACTAACTTACAATTTAACTGCTGTTAAAGCATCTCAGTATTCTACAA
This sequence comes from Anomotaenia brevis, assembly GCA_030710315.1. Classification (NCBI taxonomy): domain Eukaryota; kingdom Metazoa; phylum Platyhelminthes; class Cestoda; order Cyclophyllidea; family Dilepididae; genus Anomotaenia; species Anomotaenia brevis. Next base: position 918,057 of record JAUOZQ010000007.1, on the reverse strand, counting down.
AAACCATGCTATACAAGTCTCTCTTCACATTAATATATATTTCAAATCCATCATTGGTATACCTTTCTTCATGAATGTTAAGTAAATAGAATGCTAAGAAACTTACGTATTCCTCCCCTCAAACACATTCGTACTGAGCAAAATTCTCTTGACATATTTAATAATGAGAAGCACATAAATTGTCAAATTAATATAAACCACATTATTTGTATATTAAAGCTGGGAAAAACAGCATAGGAAAAAGAAAATTATATTTTTCCTCAAGAAAATAGACTTTTCCATGTTGAAGAAGAATTTCAACTCACCTAAAGTGGTCGAGAACATTCTTCAGATTTTCAGCAATACTCCACAGAGTTGGGAATGTATACCTAAAATGAAAAAGATAGTATACTACTAATACCCAATAAAAGTGATTGCCTGATCTCACATTCCTGCAGCCAAACATAATGAAATCAGAGTTGATAATTATTAGCTTAATTAGAATTTGAGAAATAGTCACTAGAACCTGATAAATTAAAGTCCTTGAATATGCATTCAAAATATCATAAACTTGAACTTCATATGTTTGATCTAAAATAATTGAAGCTGCACACGCACTTCGTGGTTGACAATCCCATGGTGGACAGTTTTCAAATGCTATTTAAGTTTAGATAACGTAGAATGTCGTGCAAAATTACTACTGGGTAAAAATCTTCAAAAGAAATAGTCAGTTGTTTCTTATGAGCTCAATATTGTTCAGTTTAGTTTTCTTACGGAATTTCGGTCCTATAATTGAACTGATTGTCAATTAAATCTCAGCTATCGTTTATGCCGAGGTGTATCAAACACTGAATATTTGATAAGAATCACTACTCAGATACCATGGAACTAAGTCTATCACGTGAGTTAAGCAAACAAAAAACCGGAAGATTCCGCGCTATTTGCCACGGAATTGGACAGATTGGAAGCCATGGTGGTTCAGTGGATAATGACAAGGTGTCAAGTAACTTTGATAAATTATGTTTGCCTTAAACTATGAACGTAAATAAGCATAAAGAAATTTACCAGGAGGAAATTCGACCAGAAATAGCTTTAAAACTTCATTTAAATATGCATCGACGTTGTGGAGTTAAAGTTTTTATCACATGAGTAATATCTATAACTGAATTTAAGCGATTGAATTGGATCTTAAATGGAGTTTGTGCTTTAGAAAAGCCCAGTGCAGCAAACTCAAAGCGAATAGCAAACTCAACTCAAAATCCCCAAAACATTCTGCTGTGCATTAGAGGAGTGCAAATACAAAGTCACCTGGAATTCAGCAATCACTCAAACTCTCCCTGGCACTTAGAAAAGAGTTAGAACTACCCCACATTTGTTTGGACGTAGTAGAGCCATTCAAAATAGCATGGGTGAGAAGTTACAGGGCGTAAATAAAATATTTTTCAGAAGCGAAATTTCCGCGTGGGTGAAATTCTACTGAAATTATTGTTGCTTCACTAGAGGACTCTAGAAAAAATTAACTTGCCAATGAGAAGTTCTAATGTCATTAAAAATACGACAGCTACTTAGAGTGTGAAACTAGCTATAAACGGTTTAATTATTATGCCTTCGTTAAAACGCTATAAGATAGGAAAATGAAGGCATTTACACCACGTACAATTTGAAACATCTTCTGAGTAGAGGTGACAATTCAAAACGCCCAAAACCTGACCAGGAATAGATTTATTTCATTGAAAATGCAATGTTCGCATGTTTTGATAAACAATGATACACATACATACAACAATTTAACATATATTTGATCATGATAACCGAAAATTTGATTAGAAATCTCATCCATCGCATTAAAAACGTAATGCTGGTGAACAAATAAGACACTTCGGATATGATTGTGTCAACTGATGCATCAGTAGAAAACACTAACATCTTAGTTGATCATTGAACTTTTGGGTTGTAAAATATGTTAAAGCCAAAAAAACTGAAAACAACACTTACTTTATACGTTTTATACAAGTGGAGAAATAGCATACACCATAAGTTGCTTTATTTCTATACTTGGCGGTGGTTTTCACCTACCAATTAGCATATTTTCCTTCATCATTGAAATACCACATCACCAAGGGTTGAAACAATCTTCTTCGTCAATTAAATATCGATATTAAACATTTTGGTATGAAGAACTGGGTTGGCTTTTCGTTTATGGCGATGATAAATTCCTTAGATAAAAAAATAAAAAAACATGGATGCAGAAAGATACCAAAATTGTTTAAACACTATTTAAAATGTACAGAAGTTATTTATAAGAAAAGAATGCTGAAGCGTAAAATATTAATGGTCATTGAGGCCGTAAATAATAAAATTGAATAATGCTTAACACAATTTAATTCCTTAGCACTCGTACATTAATACTCTAAACGTGAAAAATGCAAAATTGAAGATTTTTAGTCATTTGTAAATTCAAGCAAACATTTCGCATTAAAACCTAATCTACCCGGAAAACTTTTTTTTTCAGAAAAAATATGCAGTTGTAAACCGATCTTTGTTTCTCCTCAGTAAAAAATATGCAGATATTCTTTATTTACTTTGAAATTTTCCAAGCATGGCTGCTTGTGAGATATGACAAAACATTCGGAAAGCAGACTGTTTGTGCCAAAGACAGAATACTAGTTAACAAAGCGACCGATAAGTAGACACCACTATTTTAAGATCATAGAAAGTCAAGTATTATATGCGTTTAAACGGTTCGATTAATTTAAAATTACCTCCCAAATTTAACTTAAACGCTTGTTATCAGAGGCTGAATCTATGGGATGGGTTATTTTCGTTAAAATTATAGAAACACATACCACAGCTTACAAATTACGTATAGTAATGCCCATATTTGTGTGAATGTAAATAGCATTGGTAGGCAAAAATTAACAACTTTACTCATATCTTAAAGAACTGCAATTTTTGAACAAACTTATAACGAATCGCAACAAATAGCTGCTAATAGAAAAAAATTATGATTTACAGTTATCCAACTAATAAATAGTGACATTGTAAATACTGATTTAAAAAATATTACTTGAAGAACTAATTTTCACTAGGTGCTACTAGTAAGTAGTACTCGAAATAGGATGTTTGCAGGATTCAGTCTGTGATAGGAATGTTCCTATTACAAATAGTTAGAATCCACAAAGTTCAAAAAATTCCTTAACAGTACCTCAAACCAGTGGCAACAATTCTAATTCATAAGAAGTCCACTCAAAAGTCATGGTGACCGGATCGGGCAACCCGGCCAAATATGAGATATGCAGCCACTTAAGAAACAAAGTCTACTGAGTTCAATATCCTGCAATATTTAAGTCGTCTGGTATTCAACGAACGGTATCTTTTAAACATGCGGACTATTCATTTATTTGGACACAACAAACCAAACTCATCTGACCACATTGGGCTTATCGTTGATGTTTTTCTTAGGTAAATTCAAATGAAGATCGAAAAGTTGTTTGTTGACCTTTGAGAATTGCCAATCCCAGAATCAAATCATATACTCGCACCTTCCTCTTTACTTGCTGCAGACAAGTCCACGTCTTCACTGATCTAAACGTGCATGCACCTGAGATACGAGCTCCCATACAAGCGGGAGGACTTTTGCGCAGTTAGGTGATAGGCCATGGGGAAGCAAAGGGGTTACAGGAAATTTAAGAAGCGGTTAAAGTGGCTCACGAAGCGGGCAGTTCCTCTTCTCCATCACCTTGTCCAGGCAGGTCGACACTCAGCCAAACCGCTCGCCCGAGAATCGGTCGCATTTTCGGATTGGCCACAAACTCCTCGTATTGGCAGTCTGAGAAGGAAGAGGGAAATCATAATTTAGCATCTGCAGCAGCCCTAAGTCGCAGGAGTAATCACCCTAATAGAAGTCCTTCTCACTGTCGGATATTAATCTAGCCTCCCATACCATGCAAGCTAATCATCATAAACGGAGCAACGGACATCACGTTTTTGTTCTTCCTGCCCTTGACTGCATCAATGACTCAACTGAACCATTTAACCCTCAGTAGATTAGGGTGGTTCACTCCCAAAACCTTAGAATTTCACCCCTTACACCTGTATTATCTTACCTTACGTTATACTAGTCATTTTTAAATATCCAGTTGGACTCCCATGTAGTTACTCAAAAATTGCCCTTTATTCAAATCTACCATAACGCAAGATACTTGTTCATGAAATTGAGTAAAATCGGACACGTGTACATATTTTGTGCAAAATACTCATAGTACTCCGTGGATTAATTAAAATTAATTCTAAGTTTTGTCCTGAAGCTATCAAGTTTGCGTAAACAGGAAGCAAGATTTGACTTTTACAGTGAACTTCCAATTTTAAGTGTTAGGTCGAAACACTAGTAAGGTCACGACGTGATGTATTTCTAAACGGGTATTGAGTTTACGGCAAGTTCTGGGTTGAATTTATAAAAGATCTTAGAGACTTACCGATTTTTGAGAGTCATTTTCTTTAAATATATATACTTTAGTAGGATTATTTACCTTAAATCGCACTTATGATATTTCCTTTACTACCTCCTAAGTGTCATTTACGACTCATCTATAGATTTTCTTTTCTTAAGAACAAAAGAATAAAATCCTAGAGGTGTTGATTGGGTCATCTTAAATGGGAACTCATTTTACCAAGACAAATGGGGGAATACCAGAGGCGCCATGTGACCTGGTAAGAAATATAGTACCGCTTTATGCGCAAGTGTGTTTGCGTGACGATTTGATTTTTTTGTCACTCATTTCAATTAGCCCACAATTAAATTTACCACAAGGCACAAATCGCAATAGTTCAGTTGTCAGACTACCAGCAGAATTTCATGCTGGTAATATACAGTCGAGATTTACTAACTCTGCTTACAATTATCGCAACCAGATTTTCTCTGCATGAACTGAAGTAACAACTCCTGAATCTTTGCTAGCTGAATGTTACTGGCTGCCAATTAAACTACAGCTACAAGATTTGAGTTCTGAGTGTTTTATCTTAAAGTAAAGTGGTTCTTAGTTCGAATTTTAGGGCAATCCTCTACCATAACCAATGCACGCGATACCGTGTGAATTTGTAAAACAGAAGTACTTACTTTTGACTTCAAGATATAACATTGATGCCTTAATGGAAAAAAATACACAATGGAATATGATTTTGTTTAATTATTTCTCAATATGCAACTTGAACGTTTGAAATAAACGGAATTTCTATACGAAATCAAGGCAGAAGACGGTGGTGGTTGAGATGTCTGGAATACATTTTTAATCGCTTGAAAAAAAGCCCATCATGTTGTTATAAATTTATGGAGAAAATTTCAAGCTTGGATATATATGGAATTGCTAGAACCAAAGGATGATTCATTTCAACAATCTTGCACGAATGTACTCCAAATCCCTTCTTGGCAGTTTAGCAGATAACCATTTATAGGCTCCAGATACTTTACAGAAAGAAGGAACCATATAATTGCTTTTTAAATACACTAAGATCTGTCCATTCAGTCATTTTAAGGAAGCTTTTCATAAAAATCCCAGGAAATATAAATCTTAATATTAAACTGCAAATTCATAATTTTCGTTTCGGACCTCTATACACTGGAGGGCACCAAATGACTTCCAGTATCGGATTTTAGAAGAGCTCGTTCAAAGCACTTTTAAAAGACAATAAACTTGTGGTTGTATAGTAAACACATTTACCTAGAGATAGCTATTTGAAAAGCAGATAAACGATGAACCAGTTGTTTTTTTTTGCCATCGACAGGGTCATGATTTAAAGCTAATGCCCTACTTAGGAATGCTCCTTTTTATAACTTCTATCAGCATGCTAGTCCTAAGGCTATTGGTGTGCATTTTTCTCGTTTATTATCGAGTATCATGACACCACTTCGCAGCGTTTCCGGATGCCTTTTGCGTTAGCAACGCAGCTTTCCTGGGGAGTGCATACTTATATCGCTGCAGCCTCAGTTTGCCCAACCTTCTAATTGCCACGTTTCGCCACCTCTAAAAATTATGGCACTGCTCAGTGCGTCGAGCAAGCTTTTAGCGAATTTAAAAACTCCGCACGTGCTATTAAGACATACTTTACTCCTTTACATACATTCTTTTGGCGGTTTTTTGGCAATGGCCTTGACTCGTCAATTGATAGGCTCATAAACTGCATATAATGGATGAGAGGTTACCACAAATTCAGACGATTATTGAAATTCTACTGAGTTTTTAGCGTAGTGCTATTTGAAGAATTCGATCGATATAAGTGCCAAATTAAAAAGACCACTTAAAAGCCAAAAAGGATGCACGAATGAAACTGCAAGGCTGGCGTTTTGGTCTCATGCTTTCCAGTCTGAAATCAACCATGACAGTTTGCCCTCTGACATTTCTTTGGGTCAGTAAGGGTCTGTGAGTTAATTAAAAGTTTTTTTCCTTTTTGAAACCTTTCGTCCCTCCAAGAAAATGTTTTGAAGCACACCAATAAACGAATATAATATTTCAGGTCACTCGTTAGTCCTAAAAGGCTTGTCGTAAAGCAAAATTTGATAATTTAACTTTTAATAGTGTTAGGAAATCCAGTCAAACGTCAAACATATCACCACAATGAGCAAAACTAAGTTATCCTTCTTCTCAACATAATTGAAACAGCTGAAATTGTGCAAAGTATTCCTTTGTGATAGAGACTGGCTATAGAAAGAGCAGCATTGCTAAAATGCCAATACAAGCAGGGAATTATGGCCGTTTGTCTGCGATTGGGACCCACGTGTGTCATTTAAAACTAAATTACAATAAAACAGATTTGGCAAAATAAAACACTTAGATATTCCTCCAAATAAATAGTTATTACCTTTCGTTGGTGAAAGCACACTTGAAGAATTTATACGCGACTAATAAACCAAGTACAATTATTAAAAGTACTTACGATGAAATATAATTCCGTTTTTAGTAATGAAATAAATGCAAAAGCAATGCGAGTACCCTATGCTTAATCTAGAACATTACAATTAACTTCGAAAGAGCAATGAATGAAGTAAATACTGACAGAACGTTTGCAACGCAAAAGGCCTGGTGATTTTAAAGCACTAATCTTTTTTTTCTATAAAAGCTAGTGTATCATCGATCACATCAAATTTCAAATGGAGGATAAAGTCGCAAATGAATAGGCAATATAGATTGAATAGACTGGAAATCGATTTTTTAGTACAAAATTCTCGTTTCCAAATACCATCAAAAATATAATCAACATCCACTCTCAAACAAAATTCATCATTTATTTGAAAAAACACAAACGTATTGTATTCGTTTAATTAACAAAGCGAAATGAATTAGCTCCACCTTAATGGGCAAAAAAGCTTAATAAGTGGAACTCACGATTACATCCAAGATCGTGAACGGTAAGAAATACGCAACTTCTTGAATGGAGATTACCCTAAAATAGAAAAAGAATCAGCAGCGATAAATTTAGGTTTCTAAAGAAGCAAAAACCTTCAGTAACTCCAACGCAGAAACAAGAGTAAATAGCAAATATCCAATAAGTCCTTGAGCTTCGAACATATCCGATTATTGCATAGTGTGAATCAAGCACTTACCTGAAGGTAAACGTTGACTTTTCCTATTGAAAGGTCCAGTTGGTGGTGCTAAAAATACATAAAAAATCTGAATTACCTGTTCGGATGACATTCCCAGAGCGGCCATTTTGGTGAAATAAGAATTATCAAATTCGCAAAACAATAAATGCCCTTAAGAGCCAATTAAACCAAAGCAATCAAACAATATCAGCTTCAACACAGATATTTAAAGTAAAAGCTTTCAGCCCAAGTCTAAAAAATTTTAATGTGTATTAAAATGGCAAAGGTGTATAAAGGGTCCAAATAATGGGAGGACTCAATGCATGCCTATGATGTCATAAACCCTCACAGGAATTAAGCGAGTTCCACAATTTATTGCTGCAGAATAATTTAGTTTTCATCGACGTGAAATTCCAGAATTAATGGCATGCTTCCCTCATAATATATTACAATTTTTCTGACATGCTTTCAAACACATTGCAAGCTTCTTTTTTACACTGAACTAGCAGAGAAACGAGCGTATTTTCTTTTAACCAGTTTATCATGGCCAAAAAACTGTTATGAATCAGCTTAAATAGAAACCCAGATGTTCCAACACCATTACTATGGTCAAAATGCAATAAAGATTTCAAAGCTATCTATTTATTTTCAAACAGAAGTGATATTCATAAACTATTATTGTGCTGCAGGATACAGCAAACGTAGCCTCTAAAACTGTGTCGAATTCATCTGATCCCTGTTCGCACTAGGACGACTCCCCCACATTTATTATCGGAAGTGATATAGATTAACATGTAAGAATTGCTCATCAAACTGTTTGAATATGAAAATTTCAAATATTAAAGGTGATTTTTTCAAGGTAGTTTGTAACCGCTTTACTTATCTGTCGGCAGTCGCCACGGGACGCTTTATTCTTGGGAGGTCCCCGTCATTCTTATCAATACTTCAGCTGCCTTAATTTCAAAATCAATGGTAATTTTGTGGGTTTTGCACTCTTTTTGTTTCATCCAACCACATGTGTATGTCATTACTGTCCATCAACCCATATTTTGCATTTCTAGTGGTCTGCCGTTGATACAGCGCAATCCCAAAACCGCCGTGAATTGGTGGTTTCTAGTAAAAACGGGTTTGACGAGCGCATTTATGCGCTAAAGCAGCTTCACTATCTGGATATTTCAAACGTTTTTATCCCGGAACTCTCTGAAAGGCTTGGGAGCTTATCTGAGCTCTCAAAACTCTCCCTGCAACATGATAAAATACGAAGTATCCCAGGAGCTTTTGGAAGCCTAGTTAGTCTCAAGTTCGTTGATATTTCTCACAATGATATCTCCGATCTTCCGTCCACTATTTTTGACGACCTTGTAAACCTTGAAACATTGAATATTGATTTTAATCAGTTGACCGAGCTACCACCTCTACAGGGGTTGATTAATCTTCATCGGCTATCAGTTTCAAACAACAAACTTTCGACATTCCCCGAGAGTATCATTGAGTGTTCAAAAGTCATGAATATAGATTTGTCCCACAATGAGTTGAGCGAACTACCTGATTCCCTTAAATGGAGCAACCTAAATAATTTACAGTACTTTTGCCTCGATTCCAACAAGCTCTCGGTGATTCCTAGCGCCTTGTCGTCATGCAAGAAACTCAGGGAACTTAAATTTAAAGAAAACCCAATCGCGGATGCTCGGTTGAAGAAATTGGCTTATGAGACTCACACGGGTCCCGCTCTCATGAAATATCTCGCCAAATCACAAGAGAATAACAAGCAACAAGGCAAGAGAAAACAGGCAGAACTCGCCAATACCACAGGTTCTCGAAAGCTTAATGCCGAACTTGTCGACACAAATTATGTTACCTTTGCTAGATTTGAATCACCGACTTTAAACCACATAAAAATGGGAAATCCTGAAGGTTTTGCTCAAAGTCTTAGACCGAACATCTTGGCCTGTGTTGTCTCCGGTGTCTGTCTGGACGGCGAGAACGTTCTGAAGGACCTGCTTCGCTTTCAAACTCGTCTGCATGTTGCATTTGGGGACCAGCGCAAAACTGCCAACGCTTGTTTGCATGACTTTAAGTCGGTTGAATTTCCGCTGGACTTCTCTCTGATGCCTGTGGAGGATGTTAATGTGAGTGCATTTTCTTTTTCTTTCAAGTCATGTTATCTGTGCCGCCACAGCCTTGTAGTATTTGTTGATCCCGATATCTCGTTAGGGTTTCCCAGTAATGTATTTCTAAGTCTCTTTGAAGTTATGTAGAAGCAATGTAAGTTCACGCAAATCAAATGGCATTTAATTATTTCAGGTGCATGATATCATTTCCAGTTGAAACGATAATAAAGCTGTGTTTGTTTAGATTTATTTTTAAGTTAATGTGTATCGTATCGATGTTTTAAATGCACCTTCAGGCTATCAAACAGAGATCTGAGACTGGGAAATTGCCGTTACTATTATGCTTCTTGACACCGACAGGTTAGACGAACCATGAAGTCATGGCTGTATCACATTGTCCAATAATTTTCTGTCATACAGTACCTGGTGTTTTATATTTATTGACGGCCCAATATGGTACTCTTTAATTTATGTCTCAGTCTGTACTTTTGAGGCACTTGGAGTGTCCTCGAGGCATAGAAGAAAACTGGTTTTGTTTTTGGTGGTTGTTTGAGTTGGCGTGTTAGGAAGTCTAATTGAGCTCAAAGTTTTTTAAGTTTCTTGAAATGCTAATCTGGCTATAGAGTTGTATATTCGCGATAAAGTGAGCATCATTCCTTACTATTGACATGGTGTGCTTGCTATCGCTAAATGGGTTAATTCGAAGAAGGTATCAAGTTAAGTTTCCACTAAGGAGTCGTAAGAAGTCTAGTGTCCCTGTCTTGATTTGTATTTTAGCTCCACCCTCTGAACATGAAGAAGCGTTGGAACGGAATCGACCTGCTGCTTCATTTCCGAATGGATGCCGAGGGATTGCGGAAGCACAAGAAGGCGACAAACTTCGGCCCAACGTTCCGCTACCTGGAGTCGATTTCTCCCCGACTCGGCCCTGGGCGTGACCACGGGGTGTCCGCATGCGAGATACAGCCCCTCCCGGTCACTAGGGACGCCCACGGTGAAATTATCTCCCTCCACCCCATCATCGGTTCTCAATGCACCCGAGTACGTTTTTGTAAGGAACAGCAAACGAGCCGTTAAATTTGCCTCAGAAATCGCAAATTAATGGCAATTTATGTGTCTCTGACGTAAAGTGTGTCGTTTTTGTTTCAGTTGACAAAAGATACAACCGAGGTGTTTATCGAGGTGACTGGCCAGTCTGATGAGTCTTGTAAGTCCATCATTCGAGGCCTCATTTGTTGGTTTGTTCAACACGCTCGCCCCGATGTAGGAAGACCAATCAGCATTCAGCCCATCGATATCGTGAATAGCGACGGTGGTGGCTTGTTAGCTCGATATCCAACACCCGAGGATGGCGCTGATCCCCAGTTTTTCAAAATCAATGCCAAGTAGACGATGGCGATGCCAAACTTTTTCGTTATTTTGCACCCTAGTCTTGCTTCATTTTAAATCAACGATATTAAAAGTATATTGGAAGATTTTACGGCTGAAATAACGTTCTGATGTTTACATTAAGTGCCTCGGGATGTTTTTTGTGTGCTTGATTGATGCCACATTCAATTACTTTTTTCGAGATTGGTCTGAAGGCAAACGCAGTATTCGAGAAGACAAGAGATTTTATTCAGTGGCAAATTTGTGGGTAGCAGTATTGTGATGGAGAATATGATTTGAGCTTTTCATGAATATGCATTTTAGGATCTGGTACTTGGTGGTGGCGCTAGTCACAGATCGAGATAGGTAGAGCCTATTGTGTTAAGCGCAGCCCCTAAATAATACCCAAAGCGAGGATTCATTACAATTGCCTAGTGTTGTGCAGTATCCTTCTAAATAATGAACAGTTAACTGCTGCGGTAAAGGTCATTTTCCTGGAACTGTTGATTCAGGTCTGATTGGGTTCGTTAAACCGGATACTTGGATGTACCTGGACCGATTTTATTCCAATTTTGGTTTATTATAACGCATTCCACTGTGAGTTGTTCGATAATAAAGATAAGTGTCAGAGCCATACCCAAGTAACAATCCTTTGTTTTTCAATGTAAGCTGAATAGTACACTAAGTCTTGGGCAACACAATTGCTTAAGAAACATTTACGCTTTATTTAAGTGGTAGATACCACTGCCGAAAACGTGTGACCAATTGGAGTAGGAATGAACTCATCAGTACTCAACATTTATCTTGCTAGTGTGTGGAATAATTGTAACTTTTTTATATTATCATACACTTCCAGTAAAAATCGACTCCTCAAATATTTTGTCGTATAATATTTTCCGATAACCTAAAATCACGCCCTGATCTCCCTTATATACCATACAAATCAAGATTCAAATCTTCAACGGCAAGATTCGAGACGATTTTTGTGAGAAGAAAGAACCTCTGGTAGGCGTATATTGAAGAAGGCATCCAATCTTCGGACAAACATCTTGTATTGAATGGCGTTCTTAATGAAAGCATAAATGTTATATTCTGGAGCACTCAACAGACTAAAAGTGGTATTTGTATAAATCGGCAATAATGCACTTATAAATGTGAAAGTAGAAACTAAAATGGATAAAAACGTACTCTTCCCATTATTAGATAGTTGAAATAAAAAGTTTGACATCTATTTATATTATGTATGATCTACCCAATGATTTTCAATTAATTTTCAGGAGCAATTTACTAGAAGCCATTTCGGACTTAAGGTAAATAAATATTTCTTAGCTGACATTTCCATAAATGTATGAAGAGCCAATTAAATGTGTACATTTTCTTAGATGTGGTGTATGTCTGTGAGTTAATGCTAGATTATCCGCCTTTTGTAATTAGTCAGGGTGGTAGCTTATTTAAACCGACTAAATTTACTGATGCAATAACTGAACAGCCAGACGCCGAGTGGATTAAAATGACTGATATTGTCGATGGCGAAAGAACTCCTTTACTAAATGAGCCCCAACTTGTTGGCACTACCCCTGGATTTCCCTCGGATGAATCTCCCGAAAATGCCCACTTTTTGGAAGTTCTGCAAGAAGCGCTCGAGGCTATAAATTGCAACATTTTTCCTGAAAGGATCTATCAGGGCTCCAGTGGGAGTTACTTCGTAAAAAATCGCGAAGGCGTGAGTTTATTCAGTATTTTAATTCTTCCTAAGTTTCTTTCTCATTCATAGGTTGACTTTGAAGGTCTAAACTTTGACTACTTTCTATATCACACTTGTCAAATTTGTCCTTTCGTGCATTGTATAAGGTTATTGGTAAAGTAATTTTAGAAATTAACACATTGCTTTTTTTTCTAAACTGTTGTTTGGAAATTACCCCGTCGTTAATACTCATGAAATTCAATTTTGGATTACAGAAGAAAATAGCAGTTTTCAAACCAAAAGATGAAGAGCCCTACGGAAAATTGAACCCAAAATGGACGAAGTGGATGCATAAGCTCTGTTGCCCTTGCTTCTTTGGTCGTTCATGTCTTGTCCCCAATCAGGGTTATCTCTCAGAAGTCGCTGCTAGCCTGGTAGATGAGCGTCTCGGCTTGAACCTCGTTCCTACAACAAAAGTTAGTCTCTTCAGCTTCCTGCCTCACTCTCATTACCCCTATTTTCCCTCAGGTTGTAGAGCATCGGCATATGCAGGGCTTTTTTGAATAGGCAGAGAATATATCAGTGTAGGGGTCATATGAGTGGGCAATGATGAGGTAAATATAAACTCGTACTTTTTACTCCCCAGGTCGTAAAACTCGCGAGTAAGACTTTTAACTATGGTGCTGCAGCTCGAGCCGCGTCAAATACGAAGCAGCGAGTTGCCGATCGTTTTCCCGATCTGGGCCGGCATTTTCACCGACTCGGTCTCCCTCCTAAAGTGAGTAGCATGCTCTTGTACTTTTCAATGCTTCTCCACAGGTTCTAACCCCCTGCCCTTGAGTTGATGAAATTCGTACATTGGCAACGCTAATATTAAATCAGCCATAGGTTGTATAGTATTTAGAATATAGTTTTATAGATGCATTCTCTGCTGTCATGAAAACTGTGTGCTGTATTTCGTTCTCTGCTTCTGCGTAATACCGTTGTTTGTCATCAGGTTGTGCTTTTTAGTCGAGTCTTCTCTCCAACTAAGTTTGACATTTTCATTTCATTGCTGCAATTTATTTTGCGCGTGATTGACCTATACACCGTTACTTGGTAACCTCTTGATATGTGTACCTTTGGGTGTTTTGAGATCCATTGTACTGCACACAGTTGGCCTTCTGTTTTTAACGAAAGCGGCATCTTGTTTCATCGGGCCTCTTAGTAGTGACTGTTGAACTTTTTTCATATTGTTCAGTTATCTCCTTTGTCTTACCAATATTGTTCTTTTTTGTGAGGTTGATGGATCCACTACAGTAACATTGAAATATAATTTTTCCTAGGTGGAAAGGCGTTTCACGCCGCGACAGACTGTGGTAATACAATACGCGGGTCCACCGCGTGAGCTAATTGGCACCTATCCAAGTATTGTTTATAAAACTTGGCTGTGTTGGTCGGATAAAGTTTGGGTTAAAGCAAAATTCGTCTGCTTACTGCGAATTCCTTGTCTCTTGCTTGAGGTCTTAGCCGAGCTCAAATTAAACAATTCTGATTAATTTTACTATTATTAGTTGCGTTTGCTCCAGCATGTCTTTCATTATCCAGTCGTTTGTAATGGTGAAATGCAATTGACTATTAGCTGCCTATTCAGTTCCAAGTGTTAATTAGGATAAGGACATTCGCATCGTCTGCTATGTCCGTAGTTTAACGATTGCTTGACCTCGTTTAACCATAGCCACTCTTGTCAGTTGCTCTAGTTCACAACTGCAATTATTAGTGGACGCTTGGCTGCTCATAAATTCCAGAAAATGGCATTTTTCACGGTTTAGTTGCTTAATATTGAGGTTTTATTCCGAAAGCAGTGTTATTAATCTGGAGAAATCAGCTTCATATTTAGACCAGTTCAAGCCCAAATAATCTGATGACTGGTGGTGCTCCACAAGCAGTTTGATGCTTTGCACTTAATGGATGGGTTAACTCAACCATGTTTGGCCGCTTGATCAACTCGCATCTGTTTAAAACTAATACTGCTACCATCAGGCACTAGGGATTGATGTTATAAATGTATTCATTGACGTGTTTTGCGTTTGCGAGTTTACTCATTCTTATTGAAACGCGCTAAGCTACCTCTATGACCTCGTTTTTCGCGTGTATAATCAACTATCCCAAGGCGTCTGTATCTCGGTCAGTACACCGATTCACACTGGGGGCTGAGAATTGTAAGGGATTGTAGAAAACTCGGGAATCTTGTATTTTTATAACTATCAGTCTCTGATAAAGCGACTACTCAGGTCGTGATCATCTTTTGCTATCGTGAACCTGAGCTCAGACGTTTGCAGGTAAAGTAAATTGAAGACAATCTAATGATCGACCAAAAAGCCCTTTCACAAACGCTAAAATGGTTGGTCACACTCAAAGCAATTTGTTTCCTTTTATTAACAAAGGAAAATTCACATCAAAAGGGGTTTGTAAGTGAATGAACGCAAGAAGACGGGTTCTCAGCCTGTAAAAATGCAAAGAAAGTCGCAAAAAAACTAATGAGCATTCATCATTTTCATTTCTTTTTCTGACTCGTTTGTTCCTCCGCCTCAGCCTCCTCTTCTTCCTCACCATCATCCGCCTCCGTTATCCATTGCTCCACGGCCATCTCTGGTGTCATGTCTCCATTCATGTGAAAGTCACAGGGTGTAGAGAGGTAGATTTTAAACTTCTTGGGCAAGTAACTCGTCAGGTTATGCAACGCGGCCAGTAAGCTCTCTCTCGTGTCTCCAGAGAGTGTGATGTCGTAGAAGAAGTGGCCTTTTCGCCCCTCGTGCATCTCCGAAATGCGCACATCGACGTTATAACGCATTCTCAAGGCCTGAAAGAGGTTGTGTCGCGAGGAGTGCTCGCGCATTTCATCCACAAACATGTCGTAGTTCTCGGCCATGGTGGGGCAGGCGTTTGCGTCGCACCAGGCTCGCCACGTCTCCTCGTTCTCGAGGGCCTTTTCGCAGTCGAAGAACGCCACTGCCATGCGGTTCATCACGTCCACCGCATGGGCGCCCAACTTAAGAGTGAAACTGCCCCCACCGGTGACCTCCCCGGGGAAACCACGGCTTCCCTCGGCGAGTTCGCCCTTACTGCGACGCGGCTGAAGCTTTGCAAAGATGCTCTCGGCGTCTGGCTCCGCGTAGAGCTCCTCGTCTTCCTCTTCTTCGCAGTTAACGCCGTATCCGTATCGAATTATGGCCTCTTCTTGTTCCGCCTCAGATGGCATGGCTTTGTGAGAGGAGGAAGGGAAGGTGGACGTGTCGGTGTGTGTGTGTGTGTGTCAAAGAAACGTGCTAGCCAATCAATCACCCACTTGCCTGGCACGTGGCTTTAGGCACTGAACGTTTTCGGCTTCAATCTATTTTCGCCCCATAATTATGATTTTTCGATGATTATTTTCACCTGTTTTCCGAGAAGGCCCTTCAAATACAGCTAATCGCTCTCGTGAAAAGTCAATCTCATAAATGACGCGCCACATCGAACAGGCGGGTACTTTCGGAGTTAAAGGGTTTTGCTATGGTAATTATCCTTCCCAACAATTTTGTTGTCATTTGAACTTGCTTTAATTCATATTTCTTCTCCCAGAAAGTAATCGCGTTATTCACTCAGTGGTCCTTTGTCCAGTATATTTTCTGTTTTCTTTTTATTCTTCATGCTCTTAAAAGTTCATTTTCGTTGGGTGGTATTACTACCATTCTACTTCCTGATTTATCTTCATTACCGTGAGTAAAATCGCTGTTTCCTACACGGATGTTTGGTGGTTTTCGTTGCATGTTTGTAGAAGGGGTCCATTGGTGAATTCACAACGAGACTATGCTCGGTGGGCCTCTAATTATTGGTTGAGATACCTTAGTAAATGATTAGCTTCCCTTTGTCCGGGGCTGTGAGGCGATAAATCGATTTATTTGGTGCCTATGTCTTGTCTTGCCAGGTTGGATCCTTCCAGTTGTTCGCGTCAGGGTGCCAGGATGCCTATTACTGGCTCAATCGATTCGAGGTAGACCCGCTTCCAGAGGAGGCTCAGGTTAGTCTCCAGCAGCAGTTCGAAAAACTCGTTGTTCTCGACTACATCATTCGCAACACCGGTGAGTTTTAGTTTTTAACGATATCAGCCACGAACATAGAGACTTTTAGCTTTTTTCGTATTCGTATAGGTAATTAAGTTTGTACAAGCAGAGTTAATGCTTTGATGTCTACATCTGCAGTTACAAGATGTAAATATCGACTGAAGACTGGGTTACTTTCGATTACGATTCTATCAACTGCTGCTGAAACTACTCGCTTTAAAACGAGGTTAGAGGTTTCTTGAGGGTCTATGGATTTCTAGAGATTGTTCGAACATAGTTTTTGTTGCTATCTAGATGACGTTACTCACGATCTATATAGAAATAAAATTCTCTACATGTCCAATACTGAACGGAAACAGCGTGCTCTATTTCTTGGTCACATTCTTTGATCGACGTTTTCAAAGAAACTGATAATTCGCTATAGTTTGGCAATTTCTACTTGAACTTGAACTCACTCTCTTCCATTTTGCCATTGAAGAGCTGGTTTATCTTTTTCTTCCTCAAGTTGTCCATTCTCAATGCTGTAAAATTGTTATTTTGCTCCTGATGAAATTGGGACTTAGTCACGGGGAACGTTCGTAGGTTCGGAGTATGAATTCCCACATAGTGAGTGAAAAATGAGCAGCCTTAATGTCATTTTGTTAGCGTTTTTCGGTGGTGAACTGAGTCTAAATGTGCACTGTTTGCCCATGCTTCACTTTGTGATGCCGCGTTTCGCCAAAAATCGCTGGATCAGTTCAAAAATAAGGTTTTAAAAGTTGTCGCGTCTATTGGAATACTTCAGATCGAGGCAACGACAACTGGCTGATTCGGTACGAACCTCCGGAGACTGCCTCTACGTCGGAGCAACAAGATGTGCGTTGATCCCTTTCCACCTTGTTTGTTTTGCATCGCCCAATCTGCATGATATTGCTCTGCCCTCATGATTCCTTCCGTTGTCCCGAAAATCCAGCAGAACTTTGCAGATTCAACTCTTGCTGTGATGGGTGATATTGCAGGGTATTTGTGGAGTGAGGCATTCCAGCGCATGTCATTAATGCCATAAGCTTACTTCCTGGTCTTATTCTGAATTGTGCGATCAAGTGAGGACTTAGGCAGGTGCTAAGTAGACTCAAGTCGAGATCCACAAACCTGCTTACCTATGCTTGTTTCCATTCAATTCTAACCTTTACTGCCTGGGCTTGCTGGGTGCTTTGACACCAACACACTTTCTCAACCCCATTCCTGTATATGTCTTCTTTTTAGGCCCCGGTGGCTAAGTTGATTGATCATGTAAGTCATTTTTCGTCGGTCATTTCCTTTGTGATCGGTGTTGCTGTGCTGCAAGACTGATCCTGTTAGTGCTTTTGAGACCAGCACGACTCTGGTCGCAGGTAGTTATCGATTCATTCTTGTATTCTAGTATTTTGGGCCTTTATGGGTAATTCCAGCAGGGATAAACTACAATGCAGGTCAAGTTTTAGCTAGGAGGAAGACGGGCATTACCTCGTAGACTAGATTCGGCTCTTTAAAATTTGTGCAGCCGACTGAAAGCACTAGTACTTGAACAAAAAAGGCTTTTCTGCCACTTTAAGCAAGGCCTGTGTGAATGAATAAGGTGTTTTCTTTTTATTTGTGAGAATGCTTAGACATTTGGCGTTTTTTGCAGGGCGGAGACTTGCCCGCCTCGGGAAGTTCAACGTCATCCCCGTCCAGCACCAACGACACTAAGTCCGTCCCAAAAGTCACGGTGGTCGCCATTGACAATGGTTTAGCTTTCCCGTTTAAACACCCGGACGAGTGGCGTGCCTGTAAGTTTTGACGCTTCAGCTTCTGTCGTGTAATTTGCTAGTTTGCTCCAGGTATTGCGTTGGGTAGTCACGACAGGACTATGTGCGAAAAGCGAGGTGTCCAAGTAATAGTGTCTGATTAATACAAACCTCGCTTTTTTCCTCACCAATATTTGTCTTGTCTTTTTCCCCAGATCCTTATTACTGGGCATGGCTGCCGATGGCCAAAGTTCCCTTCTCAGACGGTATTCGCGATCAAATTCTCCCTCTCATCACTGATGCGCATTTCGTCAACCAACTTGTTCGCGATCTCTACATGCTCTTCAAGGTTCTTTCTTGTCTACTTATTTCGATTTCAGTAGCAACTGTTGATCAAATTTAATCCTCAGGGTCTCGTCACCATGTTAATTTTTGTGCCTCATTAATTTGTCGTTTTTTCATATAGTCGGATCCTGGATTTGACCGAAAAACGTTTGACAAACAAATGGCTGTCATGCGTGGACAGGTTAGTTTTTTGTATATTTTAAGTATTTACTGCTTTTTTCGTTATTTATCTGCAGAATATGGGAAGCAGGTAGGTTCTCAAACGAGGACTGACTTTTCCAAAATAGGGGGTAATTTTTTGTTGTTATTTGATTAAATTGCCAAAGAATCGCTATGATTGTCTTACTGTTTAAATGTAAGTTACATTTTCTAAAAGGTGTCTACAATTTTTCGGTTCAGATACTCAACCTTACACTGGCCTTGCGGGAGAAAAAGACACCCTTGCAGCTGGTTCAGACACCCGTGGTAGCAGTGGAACGTGACAAGCGATCGATAACACGACGTCTACGCGAGGCCGCACGAGAACTGCTTCCACCCAGCGGGACCGCCCCGTCCGGGGGTCGCTTGCCATCTTCGGGCGCGTCGGAGGACGAGGAGGAAGGGGACGAACTTGACGACGACGGGCCCCCCGGTTCCCCCGACTCAGGAGCCAGCTCGGGTCGTGGGGGGCACTTCACGACGCGGTATTCGAGACGACCATTCTTCACGCGTTTCTAGGTCTCGTCTCCACCCTCTTCCATCGACCACCGTTCCCCCTGAAATCCAAGAATCCGGCTTCCGTCTTTCAGGTTACTCCTCTCCTCTACCCAGCCATCACCTCATTTGCCTCTGTGTGTAAATGTGGAAATCAGGATCGCCGTTGGACTCGATTCATGATCTCTCTCCCCTCCACCCTCCAGCGTGGTCCTTCCCAATCCACAGTCTGTCTCTGTCAATTTTCTCGCCTTTTTTCCACGTCTTGTGTATTAGGAGACAAACAAGCAATACATCCTCTGTATGTAGAACCCTATTCTTGGTTTGCATTAAAAAGTAGTGTTAACTCGATTTGCAACTGGCTTTGAATTTCGTTAGGAAGGCGTTACGTTCTGGCTTAAGCGTATTAATCTTTGCAACATGTTGTGGTGGCAATTGGTAGAACTTAGTTAAAATGTCAATTCTAAGGCTTTTTCGATTGTGTGGTGCTGCGTCGGCCTTCGTGGATGCTAGTGAATGCAGGCGTTTGAGCTTGCAAATTTCGGTACTTCGTGGGCTGTAATGAATGCCAATTCAAGGAAAACACATTCGTTTTCGCACGCTTGACACTATTAGCAGCCCTGCGCAGCTTTGTCCGACTCAACGCCTCGATCTCTAGTAAACACGCCATGGATGGCACAGGTTTGTTCCTCCACCTTGAACGGGTCCTTCAATAGACAAGACGCTAACTCAAAGCACAGACTCAATAACTCAAGGAGCGCACGCACCCACAATTGACCGGCCAAGACTCTCACGGGGAGTGGTTGTTTTCCTCCACAAATTCTGCAGCCTTGTCTTTCCTAACGCCAGTGTCGTCGGGCCCCGTTATTACTGAGTTTAAAAGTTAAATATGTTTATAAATTTGAGTGAGGAAGTTTTTGACCTGCAGAAAGTAGACAAGTATGCTATTTGACGTGCTTCTAATGCTTCGGAATTGATTTAGTTGCAAACGCATCAAGTAGATTCTATTTAATCAGTCAACAAAGGTTTATGTGAGTTATATTCCACAGACTAGGTTCACTTTGAGTTTATTTTCATCAGTTTGGGTTAAGAACAGCCCTATCCATTTTGTGCTTTAACCCGTCCATCACATGCACTCTATTTGTTTAGGTTCACTAACTCTGCTCTGGCCAATTTGTGGCATTTTGTGACAAAACTTAAGACTGTTGAACCACCTTCTGCTTCATTCGACTTTTTCCTGCGTTTTTAACCGCGGGCATTGAAGGAACTAGGGCGTCAACACTATTTACAGTGCCAATAGAGAAAAATTGAGAAATGGCTTCTCTATTGCAAAATACTGAAATTCCTTTGAAGAAAATCCCTAAGAATGTGACTGAAACTCTTACAAAAGCTTTCCTTGCAAAACGCTAGAACAGAGGAAAAATCTGATTAGTACCACTGACGTCAAGTTGCATAATCCAAAAGTCTAAGAATTAAAAAAATTAGATGATAGAGAAGAGAAAGGTGTGCAATTCGTGAAACCACTCTAAGACTTGAGATTTGATTGAGTATTATTCCAAGCCAACCACCAGACATTGAGAGAAATGCAGCGATAAAATGCTAATTGGCAGTGCTACACGATCGGGTAGGCATTATCGAGGGTTGTTGCTAGTCCTTAACCATTGTAAACTTTAGTTAATCCCTAGGGCTGATCGATGGCTGCTCAAGAAGAGTTTCAATGGGAAATCAATGCAAGGCAAAGTTGACTCAGCGTATAGCACCCACTTTAAATTGCACATTTGCTAATTCACCCATGAGATAGTAAACCGTTTGAATGAAATTATGAAGAGAGCGGTACTTGACGTGTAGCGTACAAAACTTGAAAAAGCAAAATGCCCATACTAGAATTAGTGGGACTTCTGGAAGTCCGAGGTAGATGGACGAGTGGGGTGGTTTCCGAGGAGATCCAGGATCGCAATCGAAAAAGTATGCTCTACTGAAAATGCACAACAAAAAGAGGTTTCAGGATGTTCCAAAAAATCCTGACCAGATACCGCGTTACATTTTTGGCTATTGTCTATAGATCAGTTAGAAAATAAGATTCTATCTACCTAGATAAAGCGTGCTATCACTGATTAAAAAATTATACTACAAAGTGGTTATTACTAACGTAAATGCAATCTTTTTTCCGTTCTAGTCACGAATTTCATTCTAACCTACAGCACTTAACATGGAGTATACCGGTTAATTCTCGCTTAACTAGTAAAGTACTTATTTAATATTAGTAACACTGAGAGACATCATTTATCAAGCCTATCCCTAAATACTTAAAGGCATTTAATCAAATTGCAAAATATATTTTCCATCGAGATACGTAAAGCCGGGACAGAAAGGATGTATGCAAGAAAATGACTTTTCATAGATAATATTAAGCCTAAGGAAATATTTTTTGAGATACCGGCTGACAATGAACTCAGAATCTTTTCTCATGACTGGTAGTACAAAGTGGCAATTTGCGATCCAATGAGTTCAACCATTAGGCTTCTTGAAACTTAATCACACCAAGATGTCTCAACCATTTACTGTTTACGATGCCACTTGGTGTGATGCCGCAGCTACACAACGAAGCCTATGAGACCATCTCCACTGCTGGCATATCACATCCGCCACTAGACGCTGCATTCTTAATAGTGAGGCTCTTTGGGTGACCACAGTTCTTGAACTATTTTTCTTGTTCTCATCTAACCTTCTTCCTAAAATAAGAATCAGGATTTTTGTATTGTTATACTGATCGTACAAATATTTATGAGACATCCCATTGGTTAAGTAAATACTTGACTATCTAAACTAACAATTTCATTGCTTCTGACATTGAAGCAATAAACGGAGTAGACTAGTTCCCGGCTTACTTTTTAAGTTACTATTAATAAGTGGTACCTACTGAATTGCACACCCTCAAAACTATTGGTACAAGCCCCTAACTGTTTTCCTTAATTATGAATCACCACACAACTAGGACTGGAGCTGGAAAACAACCGAATAGGATTTCTAAATAAAGTAGTCCTTTCTTGAAAGCCAAATGGAATGATTTCCTCCTAAAGTGATTCCTTTAATTTAGATGGTGAAAATTCAGACTTGAAAAGCACATGATATGGCTTATTGTGGACGTGATAATTTTAAATTCAGATGAAGGCTAAATTGGTTGCTCGTGTTATGCGCCTTGTAAATTTCTTTGCTCGTTCCAAGCTCAACTGCGACGGAATCAATAAATTTGGGTTTTTGTTACTTTGTTTACCAAAACAACCACACTGAACTCTCGGTTGCGATATGCCATAAACAACATCCCACACTGTCGAGAGATAACGCGGGAATGGATTTTGCCGATCATCTCTATTTTAAGGATGCTCATTTTCCAAAGAGAATAGGGATTTCCTGATAGCATTCCAAATACTCCTATTCATGAACGATAAACTCAAACTTACTTATCCATTCCATAACCGAGGACGTTCTACTACGTGGATTTTCAGCTGCATTACAAATACAGCATACTATATAACATTTAACTGGTTGCTGGAAATTCTTAGAGCATAATGCACTTAGAATTGTCGAGTATTTGTCCCTAGTGACGTGAGAGGGATTACTGCGTCATAATCTAGCCATTGTTTTAGTTTTAGTTTTCTATTTAATGGAGGTGTAAGCCCATTGACAATGAATCCCCCCGAAAAAGCCCTAGAAGTAACTCCTAGCCTAGGAGTTTCACCAGTAATTAAATGTTGAAGACAAAGTAGCAAGTAATAGCATCCCAAAACTTTGATTATATAAAGGCAATCGATCTGGGCAGGTTATGGTGTCCTTCACAAAGCGATTTTTTAGAAGGGCATCATTAGTTTGTCTCAAATTATTGACACGATACCACTCTGAGTTCATTCATTGCCACGTGTACATAGAAAGCATTTTATAACGGTTTAGAAATCACAAAGAATTTAAGAGAGGTGCTTAAGAAAAGTCCATCGGTTCTTGCTAGATGGAACACCTTTGACGGGTGGTGGTCTGTTCCCTTCTTA
This sequence comes from Anomotaenia brevis, assembly GCA_030710315.1. Classification (NCBI taxonomy): domain Eukaryota; kingdom Metazoa; phylum Platyhelminthes; class Cestoda; order Cyclophyllidea; family Dilepididae; genus Anomotaenia; species Anomotaenia brevis. The sequence continues at coordinate 894,428 of JAUOZQ010000007.1, read as the reverse complement.
CAAAACATCATCAGGTGCATTTTCCCTTGTGCCCTGCTGTCATTTAAACAATGTGCTTGACCATGTGACTAATTGAGATCACATAGAAGAGGTAACTTATGACTTAAATGCATCGTTTTCCTTTTCCATTCACTGTCTTACTCAACAAATGTGTTTACCTTCGTAGCAAAGCCCGGACCTTTTGAAGCTATATTTAACCAATAAAATTGAAGGAACTTCAAAATTACTTTTTAACAGATTGAAGGGATGAGTTTTCTAACATGGAGATCAGAATGTCTTGCTATTAAATTGAACAGGACTACAGAGCTCTTATGCGAAGAAAACTAATTTGAAAAAACCTATCTAGTTAATGTTTAACACAACTTTATGATGTCAAGCCTTTACTGAATGCATTTCACTGAGTATCAAGTATTCCCATTGGCACTTTTCTAGTCGAATATGTTAAACAACATTATGATTTACAATGACATTGTGTTCAGGTGCCATATTGAGGATACCTAGACTGTTCTGGAGTTAGCAGAGTGATAGCAATCAGGAAGTTTTCCATAGAAGAATAGCAGTTTTGCCGTGGTTGAAGTGGATGTAGTTATCTTCTATGTGGGTGATGAAGCTAAAAATCAAAATAAATAAATTAGTGGTAACATCTAACGTTCCAAGATTACAATTAACACCTAACGGGGGCCAGAGATAGTTACTTTAAAAATAATTAGGGTATTAATTAAACTCATGTTTCATTCTTTGAAAGTCTCATGAGCACGTAGAGTCTTGAACAGTAGAGTTTTATTTGCTATAATTCATGCTAATTAAGACTTCGGTGGGAAATTAAAATATTCCCATCTATGTACCTCGGTATTCAAAAGTAATATTTTACTGCCATTTGAGTTATCAAAACCTTGCGTGTTTCCATTAAGTTCTTAAATCAATATAACTATATAGGAAATCACTGAAGATCAGCCAGGTAGTTTTAATTTTGGTAGAAAATCAAATTATTTTTTAAATAACGATTTTACCTCTGGTTATAATAAAGTCGTTCGAATTGATGTTTTTAAAATTTACAGCATGAAAATGTTTCCTAATTATTGTTGAATTATGAGGCTACTTAGGTGAATGCAAGAGGTGTTGATTAAAACAATTAAATATCTGAAAAAACTAGAACACTAAGTCATGGATAACGGTCAGATTAGATCATATTTTGGGTTGACTAATTTTGAGTAATACTTAAATGAATGGACTCAAAAGACGTCCGAGTTCAGTGTAATTGGAGGCACGTGAAGCTATTTTAATTTGAATTAGCCTAAATCATAATAACACAAAGATTCAAGTGAATTTGGGAGTTAAATAGCAGGCAAAATGGATAGAGCACAAAATCTAAATTAAAAATCTCATTCAACTCCACCTTCCAAAGTGGTTTCCAACGATGCAGTGCCAGTTGGGGCAATAGCGCCGATCAAACTCCCTCTTAATGACCTCAGCAGCAGCCCGTGGCTCGCTGTTCCTATCCAGAGCGTTCTTGGCTACCATCAAGGCTTCTTCCTGCATTTTCCTTGGCATCTTGGTACTTCTCACCTCCATCTGCTGCTGTGTTTGGTACCTGAACATGATTATCGGTCGCTGCTCTCCCCACCATCAAATTATTGTTGGCTTATATATCTACACGAGAAACTTTAACCGATGACGCTTTCCCATTGGTAGGAGAAACCTCGTAATTTATTATTTGTTCTCCGTTGCAGTAGATTTTCCCAGGTAAAGCAATTGCGTTTAATTAGAAGAGGATTAAACTAAAGAATATTAAAGAAGCGTTAATTTTACGTAAAAATGTCATTTATTGAGAAATACCCGGAAAGATTGAAGTTTCTCTTTTCTTTGTAGGAAGCTTGAAGTTTTCTAACTAAATACTCAGTATATTATACACTAGGCTAAAGATATAAAAATTCCGTTTCTAGAAATAAATTTCCTTTTTCTAAGGAATGATGGCTAAAGTTATAATATAAAAAGATGTAATATCGATTAGCAGTCAAGTGGAATCTGGGTGGGTTTCGTAAATTCCCGTCAGAGTGAAATAATCTCCTTAGAAATAAAGAAACTTGAAACCAAGATCAGAGAAAAAATAAAGTTCTTATGATTAAATCAAGCAATGCTGAAGCATTGCTTGATTTACGAATTATTCGACTGCCTCGTGTAAAGTGTATAATTTTCTTCTTATGGATAAGAATAAATAAGAATATCCGTTTCGAAAGTAAAATATAATAACGGTAACTGTATCGATTAATTAAGCAGCTAGTTTTCAACGGAATTCAAATCATAATACGAGAAGAACTTCCAATATTTTTCAGTACCGCGATTGATAGACTTGAAGTCATATCAGAGTGTAGCTATCTTTTCTGTATAGTGTCTTTGTTTTACTCCGGAAATCAGATGAAAAGAGTACACTTTATATGAAAGACTGAGCATTTTGCTTAGATATGAAGAGCTCGGCATTTATGAAGCATTGACTCACCTTTCTAAGTCAACGCAATTCTCAAAGGAACCGAAAACGGCGATGTAAAGTGATTTATGCTTGCTTTGCTACTCTGCATTTTAGGATCCCACAAAGGCACCTGAACGGTCAAGTCGCCGTTTCATTCCCCTCCAGCGCAGTTCGGGAACTAAGTCAATTAGGAAACTCCCTAATGTGCTGCTGTTGAAGAATTCCAAGTCAACAAACATAGTAGTTTCTAAGAGCGAAATATTGGCAATTACCGATTTATGAGGATGGATTCTAGCAATTTCTTCGAACCTCAATTAATGAACAGACGAGATGGGATCTGCCCAGGGCAAGGTTTTACTAATTCTTTGGGAATAAAAATAATTTATGGTTCCTTTCGAGGCCTATCAACTTGGATCTTGATTTAAACCGTGAGAATATATGCATCCAAGGGAATAAGCTACACAAATTAAATGTGGAGATTCAACTATAATTATTCTTGCTTTTATCCCCTTAAAATGCTAGTGAGCAAATGTTAGGACAAATTAGAGCATGTTTCTTCAATTAATGGTCTAAGTAGGGACTTAGCACTTCACTTTACCTGACTGAAATTTTTTTTTTAACAGGCTGATCATCAATGAAAAAAAGAAAATTAAAGGCATCGAAAGTATGCACGATTCCCATAAATAAGGGCATTTCATTTCCATTCCATTCCATCATGAAGTTGTAGCTTGTTTTTAAAATACCCAAATCATATGGATATTTCATAAATAAATTATTTCATTTTCGAATATGATAACCATTAATAATTTGCAAATCACTTACGTTTTTACGCCGCATTAATGTTTCCACTACAAATACAGGCCATTTGATTAGAATACTACTGAATAATTATTAATAGTATGTTTTGCCATCAGTTGTGATTGTACCCTGCCCACACATATACAAGAGAATACGAAAATAAAATCAATTCTCGTTTAGAGTTCCGACATGCGGTATTTTCCCTCTAGTTTTCCACAATCTCAACCACTCTTCAGTCTTTAGAGAATCTTGATCTCCCCGCACATAATAGGAGTATTATATATCGATATCTTCATCCAAAAGGCTTCTAATTTTGAAGACAGTTATACTATCCTTAATAAAAGATATTTAGTGTGTATTAAAATTTAAACGCCATGAAATACTAAATTCAAATGTTAAAAAGGTGGTGCAAAACATCCCCTAAAGTCACCATTTGTAAGAAAAATGGTGAAATCCCATTAAAGCTTTTAATTTAAATGTTTTCCAATTCCATTCCTTAATGAGTTTTCTCACAATTCAAATTGCTCTGTCGCCTATATGAGAAGTTTTTGAAGAACCCTTAAATCAGTGTGCTTCACAAATATTGGGTAGACATTGTTAAATACTAACTTAACACAAAAGGCAGTGTTGAGTCTGGCTGAAAATGAATGAACTATGAACTATTCTTGACTTTGAAATTGTTCAACGAAAGGCTGACAAATAACATTGGAATTTATTTTTCTATTTTTTCTTCACCTCATAAGCTTTGAGCCAGGGCTCTCTGCTACCAAGTTTGGTGCTACAGAGTCGTGTTTAACTGACTTTGGTCGATAGGTGCCTACTAATTGACATTCATATTTATTGACGTAGTGTGTAGAATTCCGAATGAGGGGTGTGGTTAGGTTTATACACCACAACATTCCGTTCGTAATCTCCCGTCACTCTTAATAACCTGTCATCTCCTTGTTGGTTGGTGTTATTGCTTAGTAAAAAACCTCGAGAATTATCGAAGACTTCTTTCGTTAATTTCGGTCAAGCAAAAGTCGTCACATATTAGTTGACTTGCTGTGGTCAGTGAATACAGTACCTTCTAACTGGCCTTCTATCTATTCCGAGTACCACAGGCTAGAATTGTGTCTTATTCTTGTTTTATCCTCTAACTCTGATATAAGAAGGATGCTAGTCTGAAAAGATGCTAGGTTAAGGAAGCATGAGAATGAACACTTCGCTTAGCTCAAGTAGATAAGTGTCGGATATGAGCATCGTTCTTGCATTGAGTGGGGTACGGATTTTTTAGTCAATGCAATAGCGAGTTTTGAAAGTCATAAACCAGGATGAGTTTTTGGTGAGCAAATCGATCACCCTGAAAATAATAAGCAGCCGGACACTGACTGAGTGAGTTAAGAGGTACGTTTGCATCGGAAATAGGTCTACTTTTACTGGAGTTCACGACCAGTGGTCCACTGGTCTAATGCAAATGAATCGACTTCACAAATACCAACGACTTTGTTAATATTTGACAGTTGTTTCAAAATGCTCAAATGCCGGGTATGAAATGAGTTTGTGGTGTGTATCACAGATTTCCGCTTGTCTGCCCACCGGACTTCGTCAAATGTCTTTCACAAAATCCTAGATGCTAAATTAGAATTCAAGCTATATTGGGATTTGAATGGTCCAAGACCTCTCAACTATAATACAACTTGCATTGGCTGGCAGGGCACGTAATCTGGCTCTATTCTTTTGATAAAAAGGTCTTTCACCAGCTTAGTGCCCTATGGTATCATATCCGGTCCCCTCTTCACAATCTATTTTCCCTTAACCAACCAATTAAAACAATTAAATAATAATTATATTTCAGAGAGACTGTATTTGGCATTAAGAATAAGAAAGGAAAGAAGTATCCAGGCGCTTACGATGAAGAAGATAAAGGATTTACGTCAGCAAAAATGCATCTTATAGGAATGATAAGGAAAGTATTGATGAATGGCTCTGGCACGACTACGAGATCTTACTATGTGTACTGCTGCTTGTATTATTTATAAATACGATTTTGCTTTTTGGAATTAGATTTGCGCAGTCATCACGCAAATGAGCCCAGACGCTAAAGATCCTGAGCCCTCTGCATTACATCAAAAACATGCTATCATTTCAGAAATACCGTTCCTTGAAAAAACAGATTATGTGCTTTCATTCCAATGGTAAAACGAACAAGAGCCTTGAGTCAGCTAGTAATAAACATCCATCTGAGAGTCCTTCAAACAAGTTAATAAGAGTTTATTTCTTCAGTACAACATACATTCATATGCAAGGGGGTTTTACATATTTTTTGATAATTGTGGAGCCAGCGTCCTTGCGATCAGTAATAGGACGAATGCTATTAGCAAACATTCAGTAATAACGTATTGCATTCTTTGAACGATATCACCTGTGTAAAAATCTTAAATTTGTTCACAACTGCTCAGATTGTTATGGAAATAGAAAAATAACATCTGAAGATTCTTTGAAATCACTCAGAGCAAGAAGAAATGACAATCTCTACATCATATCAACAGAGTCGAAGCCAAAACTCAGTTTTGACAACAAAAAGTTTCCAGAACATCCGAGAATTAATTGTAATAAATTGCAATGCTCGATTTTGTTGTTTTATTTTGAATTATTGCGTTAATATAAGGCACAGGATTTTGCAGAGTTATGCCTCAAGTTCTGAAAGAATCTTAAGGCTTATATACTCTAATTGTTGTTTCACTTCTTCGGGTTTATTTTTTCCAATGCCACTGAAGAATGAAGCACTTTTCTACTTCTGTTCGTTATTTGAAACGTAGTTTAGTGCGGTTTAACAATAGAGCCTATACATGTAAGACCTATCTATTTGGCAGAAAATCGGAAGCTGATGAGCAAATTTGAACGAGTTTATTACAATAAAACTTATATACGGGTACTCAGATCCAACGCCCTGCTCTACTTCCATACTAGAATTGTGACGTCGCCCATGAAGAAATACATGAACCCCTTCTCCTCGTGCGTTACGTAGCTGAAATGTGAAATCAACGGTTAGCTATCCTAACCTGATGTTAATGTTAGCTGAGGGTACACCCATGTAAGCTACGGGTTAGTGGCTGCCAACCTGCCAAATTGTTTGCCGACAACACAGTGCCAAATGGGTTTGAATTCCTTATCCAGGTTCCTCTTTATGTGCGAGGCAATGTCCTTCTCAATGCTGTACTTCGAGAGGGCTGCCTTAGCCAACTCCATAATGCGTTTCTGCATCTTCTCTGGCATGTCGGATGACGCGACCACCTTTTGTTTATCGTCGTCTTTCGCCATATCTTGACTCACTCCCAGAGTGTGTGCCTAAGTTCTTTCTCTTCGTTGACGAACTGAGCTTTATAGCCTCAGTAGACTGGCTTCAGCGTCCATAAACAACTGCGCACATGACTGCTGGCATCCGAGGCTCACGGGTGCTTGTGCAAACACACACAACCACGCTCCAAAACAGCTCACAAGCCCTTGGTGCAGTTCACTGAAATGGGGTAGGCTCTTTACTCGCAATCGGTATCCAGGGCAACGGACAGAGCGCGTTTTGCGCATTTTTGAGTAGAGAACAGGGTAAAACGTAAACACCGCTGAGCTGTGGATGAAATTTCACCCTTTGAACCGATTGAACTTTACGGTGTGTATGTGCATGCATGAGATGGTGTCACGTTGAAAGAGAGCTTTCCTCGTGCAATGAAATCATAAGCAACAGCAGAATGTGATTGCATTAAGTGAATCAGGTTGAGGACACTGAATTTTTTTGCAGATTATATTCTATTTTGAAGTCTAGATTTCTTACTTGCGTTCCGACATGCTCTTATAAATATGAGAATTTGCAACTCAGACTAAGTTTTGTCCTGCTATTATGGCGTTTTTACTCTTTGCTAAGATCTTTCCTGTAATGTACAATAGCCACTGCTGTCTTTGTTTCGCGTTCCGGATACCCCCGCATTTCGAGAAAAAGGACTGAGGGAACTGCTGCACACCCAACCCAGAGACCACTAGAAGTTCTCATCCCCCATTCCCCCGTTCTGATGTACGGCCAAGGTTTCTAGGTTAGCTACGTCTGGCGGTCAAGGAAACCTGCTGCGGGGGATGCGAGATGATAATTCAGTAGAGCAAATCCAAGATTCGATGCCAAGCCGTTGCCGTTCTACAATCCGTTCAATGGATAAAGTACACCTAAACATCCTTTTAAATTTGTAACTATTAGGACGTTGGTGATTGGAAATAGCACTAAATGACTAATAAGGTATCGATTAAGAGCACACGATGACTGTTATGTACAGCGTAAATTAACGAATCTTTGCAACTTACGAGAATATTAGGGTCAGAATACTGTATATTAAATTTGAAAATTATTATCGTTCTTTGAATAATCGTGATAAGCATAATAAGCGGTCATTCATGTCAAATTTATGCATTCATACCGATTCAGATATGAAGGAATGCCAAATTGCTTTTACCATTTCGGGTTCATAAAGCTTTTTCCTAACTCACTTTTAAGCGTCTTGTGTTCGCTCTTTTATTCGCTTTAAAAAAAACATTCGGGCACTCTTAATGTCCTTAGAGCTCTGTCTTAAAGTTTAAAATGACACCCAAAAGACTGAATTTCCGAGACACTTAAGAGAGGATGGTTCGAACATACCAATTAACTGCTGAATATGAACTATCACTTTTGAAACTTTGAAGGCAACTGATTGCACTTGAGCTCTATGAATTTATCCAAACTCGCTGTTTTTGCAAAGGTGGATTCGACGATTAGTTAAAGCCGTTACAGACGAAAGACCTATCAAAATAGCAAGCTTAACGAAATTTTTTAAACTGTGTAGTCAGGATGTCTTATACGCACACAAAACAAATGCAATCATTAAATTGGTTCTTTTCTTTGCCGTTACAGACGAAAGACCTATCAAAATAGCAAGCTCAATGAGTCAATGAAGTCATTTTTCACTCTTATAAGCAGCATTCTGAGAACTAACTCTTTTCTAAAATACTCCGGCATTGAGATGATTTGTCTCAATAGCTCAACATCGGTACCTCCGTAGTTCAATTGATTCGACTTTTTCCACTAATCCATAATAGGCCGATGTTTGGTTTTAATTAAAATAGCTCATCTGGTTAATTTATCATTATTGGCGTCGATTTGCAAAAACCACTCGAAGAAACGTCCATATAAATACTTCTTATCTGAACATTTTTCGAATATTAGAGACCATATACAGTTTTTTATATTTTCTTCATGACTCAAAAGTTTAATAAATTTCTTCGCTGTACAGAGAACGATCCTATCTGAAAAGCACCTTTATTCGTATGTATCTTTTTATATGCAGTCCAATTCTGTTATACAGTCTAGCTCAACCAACTCAATCGCTAGCCCTACTCTACCCAGGCTAGTGATGGTGATAATATATGAGTTAATAAACAGCAGTCGCTTTCTTGCACTCGTACTTCTGGTACCCTTAGATGACCGCACTCAGAGTTCCTAACTCTCATCTTCCACTCTACCGCACGCTTGTACCACCCCTATCTCTATCTGCGCACGCACGCACACAGCGAAAGGTTACTTTGTAGTTAAGCGCAAAAACTGAGGCCAAGGTGCTCTCCTTGAGGCTAGGCTACTGAGGACTCCTCAGGGTATATAAGGACGGGCTATGAATGGTGTAGGTTGTACAAAGAGGCACACTTGAAGAAGAAGCAATGGCGGAACAGGGAAAGGCCATCGTTAAGAACGCCGACATGCCCGAGGAGATGCAGCAAAAGGCAGTCGATATTGCTAAGGAGGCGATGGAGCAGTTCAGCATTGAGAAGGACATCGCTGCTCACCTCAAGAAAGCCTTCGACAAGGAGTACTCGCCTACTTGGCATTGCGTTGTCGGTAGAAACTTCGGAAGGTGAGCTCAGTGAATTGGCAATCAATTACCGCGCGTTTAAACATCGAAACTAGATGGCTTTTGTTTTTTCAGCTACGTCACTCACGAGAGCAAACACTTCATCTACTTCTACATGGGACAAGTTGCAATTCTGCTTTTCAAGTCTGGTTAATGGGCATTAAAACGCTGTGTTCCCCGACCCCAGCTTATCGAAATTTTGTATATTGTGTAGTCAGGATGTCTTATACGCACACAAAACAAATGCAATCATTAAATTGGTTCTTTTCTTTGCTCTCCCATCCTGAGTGTATTTTTTTTCTGATTTACTAGAATAAACACAACACTGCTATGGTAGAGTTTTTTTACTGGAAGGAAAATTGCATATCTGATTCTTTTAAATAATGGGACAGCAAACAACAAAACATGAAGAGTAGTGGAAGAAGAGGAATATGCACATTATGGAATGCCATTTAATAAATTTCCAGTTGTTTTCAGGTTTTTAAACTAGTGTTGGGAGATAGCCAAGGACGTCGAACTAAGCGAGTACAGAAATTAACTAATTTTCATGTTAAGTTGTTAATTTCAACAGAGGAATGCTGATTTTTGTTTAAGAATTTCCAGTAAAATTATCGCCATTTATGGCCATATTAAAGGTTTGAAATAAAAACCACTGAATAGGTTAATCTAGACGTAAAAGAACATGAAAATTTGAGAAAATCTGGATTGTGATTTCAATTAGAGATGCAATAATGAATCCCTCATTCATTTAGACCAGGTTTACTCGAGAATCGGGAGTTCATTGTGCTGAATAGATCGAGTCCTTTTCCTTTTTTCTTAAAATTTACATAAATCACCATCCATGGATAAAAATAAGTGAGGAGTTTTTGGGCTTCAACCTTGCAAAACATTTAGAATAAAGAATAGTTTTTTAATAAGATTGAACTTTGTATCAGTATGGAATAACATATCCCTGACTAAATAGACTGTTATCCTAGAATTCTAAAATGAAATGTACTTTTCTCGGTTTAAACCTGGTAACGTTCACTCTGGGATACGGAAGATATCAATAAAGTATAAATATCATACGCTAAGCACCAGGCTCTAAATACCAAATAGAAGTGTCAAATATAGGTTCCAGGTTTGTTTGTTTGTTTGTTTGGATGGGCGGTCTCCGTCTTAGTTGCACAGAACCCATATAATTTGAATTAGACGGGACCGCTTCTGAAAGCCGATAACCTAAAATAAGATTAGATCGGACAATTAAGGGGTGATTATGGCTGTGAGTTATTGATTACCCATGCGTACCAGCTACTTCAGTCTTCTAAAGCCTTAACTGCACTTCTCTACACTTACCTTCTTTCTTAACCACCTTCGATTTCTATCAGTTTCAAACCCTCTCCGCCTTTGGGGAAACAGACCGTGACAATCTTACTAAATGCAACTGCTTTTTCCAATTCCATCTTTTCTTTCCAGGGCTTAGTTGCAAATCTCAGCAGTGATTGATCTTGTTCAAGGCCTAATAAATGCAAATATATGTGTGCTATGGACTGTTGAATTTGTCTTGTAATCCTCTTCTTTACAGCCTCACTTATCAGTGCCAGCAGAAGGATTGCATTATCAAAATTAATAGATTTAGTAGGGGTCGATAAATGCAGTTCTAGCACTTTTCTGATAAGATTAGACGATTGTCGGACGACGATATAAATCTGCAAATTCCATTTATAGCTGACGTGATTATACCGACGAATTACTGGTGGAGACAGTGACTCGACTTAAGATTTGGCTCTAGTTTCAGTACGTCGTGTGATAGCTAGTTTGCATATAAATGAGACCTACCATTCACGTATGAATTAGATAAAAAGGGCAAAGAGCTGATTTGTAACAATCTACCAATGCCAAGGTTTTATTAAGAGTATCAGTTATAATTTTGAAAGCACTACAACTGAATGAAACAGACGCTTTGATCACTGACCTAATTTGGGTATTCTATTGTCAAAAACACTCTATAACTTGATTTTTCAGATCAGAAGTCCCCTTTTTCCCATCATTGCTTTTTATATTTGAGTTCTTGGCCGATAGATCGTTATTCGAAAGGCTCTACCCCCATGTATCACCAATTACTTTATTTCAATAGGGGTTAATCTAATTAATGTATTATTGAAAGGTATTTAAAACCAAAATTGTTTAATTTTGTAATCCTTCTAAGGGAAATTATGCAAAATTCGCAAAATCATATAATGTACTTAATTTGGCTAGTTATAAGAGTTGCAGTGCCCAAGAGCTACCAAAGTTTTCGAAATTCGCAAAGTTTGGGTTGAATCAATGAATGTTTCCAGTTACCTTCGTTAGCTCTGGTTCTCATACAGTCATAGTTGTAAGGAAAACTTCCTTTTTTTCCAGAAGCAGCTTAAGTTCAACAAGTTAATCATTGACCCCAACTTTGTAATGTCCCGAACTTAAGGTGAAAAGCGGCAGGAGTCGTACAAAAGGGAGATGTGGTTGTGTGAGAAAAGGAACAATCGAGGGAATGAAATCTCACATACATCGAAAAGTCGAGCTCTTTCAGTCGTAAAGATGTTGTATAATTTTTTCTTGATTTTATAAATTTCAAAATTTTAATTTTGCACATTATTCCGCTGGTGATTGAGGACGGATGGAATTGTGTTTGATTTCAATAGCTAACCTGACAGAACCTGTAACGGTTAAGAAGGGCAGCACGGCATTCTTACAAAGAGGCTGATAAGAAAACTCTTGAATAATTTTTTTACTGTTTTTGTGCGAATTCGATGAATTTCACTCAATAGGAGACTAAATTACACGTTCTTCAAATGATTATTGCAATTCTTTCTTAGAACACATTTTAGAAATATCACGAAAAAAAACGAGGTGAATAAAAATTTTATGTGAAAAATAAATACAGGAATAATATGTTACTTACGAACATTTCTTTGTTTGCAATTGAGATGTTTGTATCAATCAGATGATTGCACACTTACACAAGATTTACTTTTGGATGCACCCCGGCGGCAGTGTGTGCTTGGCCTATGATATTACCGTAACAAGATGTAACAAATCTTATTATTTCTATCTCCACTAATTCAGAATATTAAGTTTCCACCTCGATGCTTTTATATACTGTGTTGAGTGTTTGCTTATTGTTTATTTACCATTAACAGTTTCTAATTTGGGAATGATTTATTCAAATGCTTTTAGATGGCTTTAAAAATACCCGTTTCAACTTACTTCGGTTGTCACTCGTCTCTATGTCGCTATTGGACCTTATTTGCGGTTTTGAGCTCTCTGCTTTCAACCGAAAGAATGGGTTCCTTCATTGTCAACGCGGAACCTTCAATGATGTTGCATCACTTGCCCCAAGGACTAGTGTCTTCATCCAATTCAAATACGCCCAGTGCGGTTTTCCCTGTTTCACTTGCATACTTGGGGAATTCGTCATTCCCCTCCAGTCCATTAGTTACAATCTCTCTAAAAGATGTATGTTTCCCATTTAGTGTAATTTTACCAGTATTTAGTTAAATAATGAAACATTGGTAATTGTTTGATCTTTTTAGCTTCCAAATGTTCCACAATTAAATGCTCTTTTGACTATCTTCTCTCTCAATGATTCGTTGACCGAAAATTTCGTCATCGAAATTTCCAACCCACCGCATGTATCCGGCTCCAGTCTCTCTGAATGTAAGTAATTTTGCTCTATTATCCATTTTGTGTATGCATAAAATTGCGTCTAACAAGTTCGAATCGGTGTTTAGTCAAAAGTCGAATTCACAAGGTTGGGTACTTGTTGTTGCGTTTTGTGAGGATTATCATTGTTGTATGTTATCACCTTAACGAATATTATTGCCTTGAATTTCACCAAAAAGGGGGTGTCATAGATCATTGATTGTTTTTCATCATGCTATTTCACTTTACTCTCGGTGCATGTTCACTACCACCACCCTTCACTGGTCGATCTTTTAGCCATTATTTACGCCTTTGTGGGAGTTACCGTAACGAACCTTTGCGCGGTGACCGGCTTCATTTGCATTCCCTTCAAGCGATCGAAGCACTTCAATAAACTTCTCAATTTCATGACTGCTTTGGCTGTCGGTGCACTCTTCTCAACCGCAGTATTGGTGCTCATCCCCGAGGTTGGTACTCCTGGAAGATCCTTTGCGTATTTAAGTATCACCTAATGGGGACATTTCTCTCACTTCCCAGTCGATGCGAATGATCGATATGCCGCTGGAATTCGGTGGCCAGGGCCGCTCTTATCTTCTGAAATTAGGCTGTGTACCTGCAGGCGCGCTATTTTTCTTCGTTGTTGAGTACATTCTAATGATTTTACCTCGCCTCATGAAAGTACGTTATTTCACCTTATTTCTATTTTTTGACGAGCATTAAGGGTACCATTCATGCCGTTATGCTTTTTTCACCTTTAGTGGAATATCGCTACCTCTGAAGATGGGGAAACCTCCTTCGATCCTGGAACCGAAAAAAATTGGGAGGAGACCTCTAACACATTAAGGCAAGTCCCCAATGTAAGTTGAAGGCATGTCCATTACCCTTTAGCATTGTATCCCTTTCTGCGCTTATTTATTAGTCGACGGAAAAGAAACTTGCTTAAGATATCTAATGCCAAGACCGATTTCTGTTTCATCACTTAAACGACATTTAATGTAGCCATTACTCTTTGTTTAGTCTAAAATCCAACCATGGTGCCGGGATCTTTATGTAGTATTTCCGATTACCTTCCCCGTTTTTGGATCTCCTTCTAAGGTATATAAATAGCCCTGCGTATGAAAAATTACACTCAAGTGCTTGAAACCCTCCTTTCTAGTTGGTTGCATACTTTAAGCAGCTTTCAATTTATCACCTCGTAACTCCACTGCCACTAAATCTTGATCATAAGTAAACAGTGAACTTCGACAACATATCATTTCACTTCCTCCGTGGTTATGAGACAAAAATACATGAAGACTAATCGAGTCATGTAGCCTTGATGTGAAAGATGTCATTAGAACCCTAGGCTAGTATTTATATTGTTACTACTTCGTCATTTTTATAAAGTACTCAGTGGACTTATTAGGCTGCTCAAACACCCTAACTTAAACCCAGAATAAGGGACACTAGTCATATTGGGGTAATTATCAGATCGACCGCAGTCCCTGACATGAGATTGCATTATGAAGAGGCAAACATGATGCAAGTAAGTCAATACAGATCAGTGCTCTTCGCATCGTAATGTTTGGCATTGTCTATACCCCAATAGAATGGGGGTAGAAGTGGAACTGTCATCTAAAGCCTTGAGATTAATAGCGAAGTAATGTTTTCAGTGTGTTTATGCATAAATCCTAGATCTAATAGACGCAAAATTTTGCGGCAAATTCTTACTGGAATACGTGGTAGCATGTGTCGAGCTTGCTACTTAGGGAGTCTGCCAACTGTCCTGCTGTCTCATAAGTCGACTTTTCACTGCATTTTGCCAGCCTGAACTGTCTGGTGAGGAGGACATGACAATAAAGGAGGGTGGTTCTGGTTCCCTCGACAATAGTGTCCATATTACGGGCCCCAAAGCAACCAGTGTGTCGAGTAGTCGTGAACACCGCAATCGGACTTGCTGTCTCTTCCGTTTCAAGAAGGAGAAGTTCTCGCAGATCGCCCCAGTGGCCTGGATGGTCCTCATTGGAGATGGCTTCCATAACTTCATGGATGGCATGACAATCGGCGTCGGATTCACCGAAAGCCCCACTGTTGGAATCGCCCTCTCATTGAGCATCCTCTTTGAGGAGCTGCCCCACGAGCTGGGTTCGTTGGGGTCTCTCATTTTGGGTGGGCATGGCCAAGTCATGTGCACGGTTTCTTTCTTCAGGTGACTTTGCTGTGCTCATCTCCTCGGGCTTTTCTGTCGGGGCGGCGGTGGCGGCAAACTTCCTCTCGGCTTGTTCCGCCTATGTGGGGCTCGTTCTGGGTCTGGTTATCGGTGAAGTATCGGAGGGCGCTCTCTATGTCTTTGCCATCACTGCTGGGTTCTTCCTCTACATCAGTCTTTCAGATATGGTAGGTTCTTATTGTAATAATTGTCTTTGCGAGTCTCAGTCTTCCGAATACCACACAAACCACCTTCTCCGGTTTGGAAGTCCTTGTCCGCATATTGAACTTAATGGTCTCAAATTGTCCTTCCAGATTTAAAGCTGTGATTGTTTTCAGGACTAATAGCAGCCTGGAGCTTTATTATTTGGCCGTTGTGCAAATTTTGGAGGGTCATAGGTGTATATTCCATCCCCAGCAAATTGAATTACCGTTTTTCGCTACGTATGTTTACAGCTCTTTGCATGTTTTTAACTCTGCTAGAGGGCGATTTTTGGTTTAACAGAGTCAATGCAGGGCATATTTCATCTCATGCATTTCTTCGCATCAAGATCGCATCGTACTTTTCAATCGTCTTCTAAAATAACTGACCGGCTTTCCGAACCTTGTTTGACTATGTAATGCTGGTAGAAGTTACCAAGAAGACGGTTTTTGCATTTGATCGTAGTAATCTCACAGGACCGTTGCCTCATAGTGTTGATATTCGTCTTGCAGATGTCGAGAGGTCAACACGTATCATGACTGCATGCCAAATAGCTTTGACAAGCATATTTTGCCCTTTGACTTATCTATTTTGAGTGTTTGCTCGTCTATGGCGTCATTCAGTAGAATAATATCTGAACCTCTAGCAGGGAAAAACGTCACATTTGATTATGGGATCAGGAGGAAAGTTTGCTCAGTTATACAAAAGTCCACTTATGATTTTATGACGAGATTTAGGGAAAGTAGTCAACGTGGAGAAATGCAGTGCGTTTTTGAAGCCTGACGACACTTGCCTGGATACAAAATGGCTCTCCGGTATCCTTCAGTCAGATATGCGACTCATAGTTTTGTGTTTATTTGTAGTTGCCGCATCTGCGGGAAGCACTGGAGGAGAAAGAGAGGCGTAAAGAGGGCTCCCTCGGTCTATTTGTGATCCAGGTGCTGGGGCAGCTGGTGGGATTTGGGTGTGTCATCGGTGTGACCCTCGTCAGCGACCTGATTTCCTTTTAGCCACTGTCTTCGCACCCTCCCCCTCCTCGAGTTTGACTGATATCCACTTTGCATCAACCCAACCTCTTTCAGTAAATCCGTCTTTTAAGTAATTTTACAATCTCCTTTGTGATGAAAGGCAATATAATTGAGGAAAGTGGTTGTGTTTTGTCGAAACCAGAGGTCTGAGTTGCTAAAGTGTACCTCTGGGTGTGGCCTTCCCCAAAAGTGTGCTGCTAACTTCATTTTTAGGTATTTTGTTATTTTTTTGAAATCGCCAATGGGGTTTAGGAGAATGTTTTTAGGGGTAAAGAGTGTATATGTGACCGGCGCACTATTTATTTCCTATATTATAGGAAGCTTCGAATAATTAGTAGGGGCTTATTACAAGGGTTGTGAATGTTAATAAAATCCGGTAAATGGGGTGGTTTATAACACAAAATAGCAGGGACAACTAGAGGCCACTAATGGCACCAGAATGCTTTCTTCTTCATGCATCACTAAATCAAGCATTCGAGAGAATTGCCATTGCTCGAAGTTTATTGAGGAGGAAGTCGATCAGTCCCCTAGCATGCCTCCAGTTCTATTTCTTCATACACGTCCTTCTAATGTACACAATGGATTATTTTGAAGGCTAGAGGAAGGGATGGTCCATGAATAAGACCACTCAGACTTATTTCGAGTGTGACATCTGAGGGAGAACACTAAGCAACATCCCATTGATGACCATAGCTAAGTTGGAACCATGGATACACTACAGGAAACCAATTCTCAGCCTCGTCTGTTTTCTCTATAACCATGAAATCCCACTCTGAAAAGTCATCCTGATTAAAGTTTTTTATATAATGTTCATTGACTTTGTTTCCTTCACAGCTTACCGATTCGCATAGCCTCGACCACTATTATCTCATGCAGGTTCTGAAACTTTCTATAAAAAACCCACTCAGGTCCATTAACAACCACTCTAGGGATGTCACATTCGTGTTCCAAAAGAAAATGGCAGGCCAGACCGACCGCATCAGGGTGTGGCGAGCACAATCATCGTCCTATTTAGCTCTATTCTGCTAATGTTCACAGACGCAAGAACCGGTGGAAACTATGACGTCAGCGATGGGAAAATGGACTACTCACAATGCAGGAAACGATAGGAGACCTAAGCTTTGGTGGGACTAGTCTGATAAGATCGTGATAGGATGTTCGGAAAAAACCTGATGAGATCTTTCCTGAGGGTTTGCAGGAAACGAACAGACCAGACTGCAAGAGTGGTGGTGGCTAGGGATTATCTTCGTCTCATCTTCCTCAGGTTCGGCAAGTGCACTGTAAAGGATATCCTTATCGATTCCAGCACACCTCTTTTCTTCACACTTGAAGAAAACCGCCAACACCACTGTGGTGCAACTTAAGACCGACTGCGTCCCTTCCCTGATGGTCATCTTCATCCTTACACGATCCCACACTTTAATAGTATTTTTCTTTTTTAGTGACGTTCGAGAGACCCGGAAAAGCTGTCATAATCCCAAATCACAACCATAAACACGATTATTATTATTATTTGTTAGGGAGATGCTTAGGATAAAGCTGCACCTGGATACCTCTTTAAATGTGTATATTAATACATCTCCTCACAACTAATGGCACTGGAGTTGGTTGAACCATGTTGTTTTTTGGTTAATTCATGTTTTGCTAGGTAAAATCAGTAGAAACGTTACGTGCTTTGGAACGTCTATAAAGTTTCAATTTTAGAATGATACTGAGGACTTGGAAGAGCATACCTGCCGAAACAGCTGTCATTCAAAGCTCATTAAAAATTGGTGACGTAGTATATATATATATATATATATATATATATATATATACAACCGAGTTTCCACAAAGACATGTTAAATTCCTGACAAGTTAATTTTTTAATTAATGGGCAAGTATTTAATAAATTAAAGGCTTCATCGCGCTTTAACACGGGAAGCATTACTATCTATGCAACCTTCTAAGCCAAATAATAGTTGTTTTTATCGTTTTAAAAACAAGGCATTTCGTTTATTAACAATGTATTAAACTGGCTGTGAATCTCAAACTATTTTCGTGTTGAGATAACCCGATTGTTAACCTTTACTAAATCATTGAGCTGTTGGATTGCAAAGGTAAGCGAAATTGTGTGCCTTATGATCGGTCCATTCCATTGAATTATTACGTATTTACAGACATGAGCACAATTGACGATAACGCTCTACATGAGGCATTTTTCTACAAATCCGTCTATGACATTGGAAAGCAAAGTTACTCTCCCCCCAGTTGCCTCTTTCAAACATGCTAAAGCTTAGCCAACAATGGATTAGAGAATTAGATTTGGCATCATGTTACAGACGCTCTTTTCATCCTGATATCCGGTGGCAACCAAGACATCCAAACTAATTGTTAAGATTTACTTCCGGCTGAAAATTTCCCGGTAAAGTAGTTCTATTCATTGCTAAACAAGTACTTAGCTCATAATGGATCCGTATACATCTAAGCAGATGGATTAAGGGAGGACTGGCCTGTAAAGGGGATTATTACAGGTATCTGGGGCGGGGAAAGACCTAAATTTATCATCAAGGAAGGCAGCTTCTTGTGGAGCCTTGAGAACCTTGAGTGGCACCGGAGCTTGTTTAGGGCGTCAGATTTTCTAGTCCTTTTAAGGTGCTATTTATAGAAAACAATGTGTATATAGCATTCCATTAACTTGATGAGTTTCCATCCACTAACTGTTGTGTAATATACATCACGTGTAGCTGCATGGAGCCGACAAATTATCAGGATAGGCCGAACCATCACCACGTTCCCTCAGGTTTTCCGCAAATCATACCGATTCCAATGCAAACAAATAGTTGAATTGCTGTAAGATCAAGGAAAGTTAGGTAAAACTCCTTCATTGCTTTTTAGATGTCTTAATAAATTTTCTCAATATTTTAGATTAATGTGCTTGGGCAACTATTTAACCACAATAAATAACATGCTTGTATTAGAAATGGGAGCTATTCATATGAAAGATACACTAACATATTATTTCTGGCACATGGATGTATCAAAGAATGCAAGACAAAGCAAAGAAGTTATTGCTCGCAGTTGAACTGAAAACTCCGAATCAATGAGTTCGTGATTCTTCAAATAGTGGAAAAAAAACCAAAAACCCTTTAAGGAAAGCGAATGGAGGAATGATTACACTATCCCAAGTACCCGAACTTTAGGCAATTCTGTACTTTGTCAGGTCATAGCTGGTTAGCGATTTCGGGATGTTTAACTGACTTTCGATTTGACAAATTCGCAAATTATTCCACGATTACTCAGTAAGAATTTACCTTCTTTAATTATGTTAGTTTCTTTTGGGCGGGATAATGTTAATTTCAGGGCCTTTAGGCATGTTTACTTACCTAGAAAGCAGCACCTACTTAATCATAAACCCACACTTTTGAACCCTAAGATGAACTACCCGCATTAGTTGTAATCCCTAATGGTAGACTATCTCAGGTAACTCCACTATGGGCGTGTAACCTATTACGTAAGAGTTTGACCTCTGCTGCGCCTGCACATAGGTAAAAGCAAAGGCCTTCATCGACTGCGAGCTTCATAGCAAAGCTTGAAACATGCAGTTCAAGTGACAGTCCTCCGACGCTTTAATCGGTGGATTTTATAGGAAATTTGTCATCAGGTAGTCGCCCGTTATAATGCCAACTTCTAACAATCGCCTCCTTGTAGTCTCCAATGCCACCTGACTGATTGGAGCAGTCGGGGAGAGCTTTGACCAACAGTAGTCATTTTATTCGAATGGTCGGTGCAACTACCCATTATGATACTTATTATTTCCTCTGCAACTGTTTTGATGGGCTCCAGTCATCATCCATTCTCGTCGTCGTTACCACTGAATGAAGGGTAGTTTAAACTTCTAAAGGGGTAAGAGCACTGTACGTGAAAGCATTTAATGTAAGCAAAACAGGCCTCCATATGATTATCTACCTTAAAGAAAAATGGACAACGAAATAGCTAGTGGCGACACTAAAGCGTTGGAACGACAGGCGTCAACTGATTTACCCAAGGACGCTATGGGGGACGACGCACTGAACATCATTCGGAAATTCGATGTCGTCTAGTGAGTTCGGTCTGTTCCTGTTTTTTCGACCTGCCGATAAATTCTAGCAAGTCTGCTCATCACACATTGGAAATGCCAGCTACCATATGGGGTTGGATATTTGAGACACGATCAAAGGTTTACTTTAAACGACCCTTCCACAATTAAGATACTGGACTGAATTCACCTAAGCGGATCATTTGGCTCGGTGGACATTTTGAATGTTTACAGGTTCTATAAACATGAGTTTAATCAGTAACTCTTCAAAAACTACCCAAATGAACATTAACAGCGTATGCCGATCATTTTCAGTATTCGCACCAAATTTATAAATAAGACAAGGTTTTTCCACATTGTTCAGGCGCCCTTATTGATTCATTCAAATCAGATTTTACTGATGATTATGCAGGTCTCGACTCATGGCGTTACTGTAAGTGATAATTCCGAATGGGAGACAGATCACGTATTGATATTTATTTTGTTATAGCATAGATTACACTTGATGTAATGAATAATTTTACAGAATAGAATTCGAATGTTTAAAACAGGTAACGGATAATTAGAACGCTTCACATGACGTAAGAGAGATATTCATTTGCATGTTGGACTCTGTAAAAACCTTGAAAGTTTGAAATTAAGGCGGGAGAGAGCCTCCCCGGGGTGAAACTCTGTTTGCTCCAGCTTCCGTATTGTCGTAATGAGGCCTATCAAAGTTCTTCCCTTAAATCTGCTAAATTTTGTAGTTACCAGCCACTTCTATTGCTATTGATAATGGCTGATTTCTTCATAACCCCCTGGGTATAAATCGCGAGAAGCCAAGGTTTGACGAAAGTATTGAAAATTTCCCCAGTAAGAAAGAGGCCAAGCACTTTAGCCAGAAATCACTAGTGTCAAAACAAATTCCGAGGCTGTTTGGAGCAATCCCTTTCAAGACAGCCAACGCGGTTCTTGGACAGATTAGAGAACCACTTGCGTTTGAGATAAAACCGTTCAGATAATCTATGATAAATAACTTTCAATAGGTCGTTAAATTGGGAAAAAATGATACTATTAGACATTCCCAATGCTTCTTCTCACGGCCTAAGCACGGTGAACACCAACGAAACTCTTTCATTGAGTCTGAAACCTAATTCAGGCTCCATTGAATGCTGGAACTGACTTGATTTCCTAGAGTTTCGGTGAGCTGTTTCACAGTGAAGATTTTAAGTGTAAGCTGATCTGACGTTAGATCAATTTCAACAAGGGAATCGAAATGGGAAAATGGATACTTCTCAATGTGGGAAACCATTCACGAGCTAGAGGTGCGTAAATGAGTGTTTACACGTCCCAGTGCATGATAGTACCTTAGGAAAGCACTTATACTTCTAAAAGTTAAATAAATTAGCATCGGAACATTCAGTCAATCATACAATGTGATGTTATCGGATGCTATTCCAATAGCAAATTCTGTGGCATTCATTTTTAATATTTTTTCAGTTACCCTGATGGGCTACATGCCATTGCATGAACTCGCTAACTTCCGTTTGAAAAGTTAAACAGAGATGAAATAATAGAAGCCAGTAGTTGTCGTGTAATCAGTTATAACTATATCGGACAGGCAATGACAGTTAGTGTTCCCGGAAGGTTTTTGTACCTATAACTTCGGTATAAATAATCGGTGGAGTAGCAATTTTGAAGCACAATTTCCTTTTAAATTAATAAAATACACATTAGTGCATTATTAATGCTTACTGCTCGGCTAAAATAGAAGTCATACCTTGTCCCAAGCAAAAGCTTGTAAAAATCTTTAGTTAGAAGTTTTCTTCATTTATTTGACTAGATTGGTCAAGTACATTTCGAACCACTGGCATGTAGTACAAAAGTACTCGCTAGCATGCTAATGAAATCACACTGGGAGGCTAACTACCATGGCCCATTGTACAACTGTGGGTTTAGGTGGCGGGTCTAAGGGAGCATCTAGCAGGGAAGCCATCTCAAATAATTCATAGGCCACATGGAACTACAATTCCTTGTGGTGGTTGGTTTACAATCACGCCCACATGATATGATTCTTCTGACGTCGCTTGGTAGGCTTTCCAGCTTGCGTATTTAATCAACTAGCTTCCTTGTGATGAGTAGCATTTATGGATAGTAACTGGGCCCTAACTTCTATTTTCAATAATTCATACCCATATCTAGAGGGTAAACGGTGCTTAATGTAAGCAGAATAACGCACGCCTGGCAGCCTGAGCCAAACAAAATGACTCGGTAGTCTACACTCCGTGTCTTTCATCAAGGCCTTTTCTTAAGACAGTGTGTTCTACGAGCCAAACAAGTCGACCTGCAGGATATACGGTGTAGCGGTGTCTTAGAAATAAAATTTAAATAGAATTAAATAAGGGACAGGAATCTGATCTTTTTGATGTATGGAATGAAAGGCAAGATTTTGCAAGATTCGTGAGTTCCACTTTTGACAGATCATGTGATGCAATTCAGTGCAAAGCCTTAGATTTTATAGCCTGAACTTCGTCCTCGGGAAAAAAACATGTTTGACATCTGAGTTCATAGGTCATGGGAAACTCATGACAACATCTGTATGTAAACTCTAATACAATAGAAATTCAATCACTTATATTCATAATGAAATGTAAATGTAAATGTAAATTTACCAAGGTTAATTGCTGGAACGCATGGTTTTTATGGAGTCTCATTAGAATTCGGTGAGTTCAATAATTTACATACCATGAGAATGCGACTCAACGTTAAACGATTCACCCCTTTTGTCCAAGCAAATATCCTCTGAGCCTAGTGCGAGTGAAGCCAAAAACTGGAAGGAATAAAATGCATTGAGAAAGCTTGTCATTAGTCGGAAGCCCAGTCGCAGCATAGAGGAGGAGAGGCCGAAAGGGGAACAAGCCCGTAGTATCTCCAGGGCGTTGCCACTGATCTCCGGGGCAGCTTCGTGACATTTTAAGTATCCAGCTGTGTCTTCACATAGGGCTTGTGATTCGATGAACTATGTGTACGTTTAGGGTGCATTCAAATTTTGCTATGAAATTATCTGGATAGACAATGAAAACTCCACTGTCATCAGTTTCGGTGAATTCATCTATGCTTTATCGGGGATCTACCAAGTAACTGGGAAGGTGATACAACGGCAGTTAACAAAAAATTTATAGGTTGAAAAATATACAAGGTAGAACTTGAAGCCGTTTGGTGGTAGAACTTAGAATTTATGAAAAACAATAAGAAATTCTTACAATTTCATCGTACACTAGGATTTTGGCATGCAGCATGACGCCATCAGACATGTTGGGTCTTTTATCGAGGAAAACATCGAAAACTAGACATTCATTGCGATTGCGATTAATGATACTCGTGAAATCCTTCCACCACATGAAATTCGATACTCAAAAGCTTAAGGTTGGAAGTCAGAATTCATCATATGTATGTCATGAATTACGTGTTATTATCCGAAAATTATATTTAAAATTTGAAATACACAAGCCTAAATTACCAGTCGTTTGGAGATAAAAATACTGGCGAAATGACTGAGGACTTCGTTATCTTTCATTCAACGGTGTATTTCAGACAAGGTAGGAAATCAAATAGAGACAAGAATACCGAATATTTGGTTTAGATATCATCTAACGTCTGCTCCAACTGCTGATCCAAAATGACCTGCGATTGTGCCTCCACTAGGAACTAAGCATGCCAGTTGCTGACAATTTGGTCCAAATTTGTCCTAGATACTTTTGCCTATCTCGGTGTCTCATTTAAATGAATTTTTGTTTTGCGTGCACTGTCCTCAATGAAGTCCCGTAAATCATCAAAATCGACGAAAGTCCAAATTAAGTATTAATGTGAATAAATAGTAGTTCGAATGATTCCTGGGCGTATTTGATGAAGGCATTTTCAGCTACATTTCTCTCCAAGATGGATTACCTACTGTGTATGAGGTGGTCCTACTGCTCACCACCCTACTGTTTATTAGGAGCGTGTGAGGAGTGAGGAAGACACTCAAGCGTCTTTATGTGACATAGGAACAAGAGGGCATAGACAGAATTAAATGGCGACTGGGGTTTATTGACTTCATAGACCGGGCTGCAGAATCCAGTTTTCTCCCTGCAGAGTAGCTGACCTCACTTTGAGCAGGCGATGAGAACAGGGGCCTTAGTCAGGCCGCCACAAACGCTAAACATAACCAAACAGCGTTACACGGCTTTGACCATACAGATTAAGAAGTGCAAGGTAGACACAATCTTAGCCTAGAATCCTAGAAGTATCACCGTGATAAGGAAACATTTCCATCCTAAAATACATTATTCCGCGTCTTTAATGCTGCGATTAATGGAGTGTAAAATCCGATCATTTGCTGTGCTATAGTGCCAAGATTTCCCCAGTCTGAAACAGGACAATCAGCAGAATGCCATCTGTCACACCCGATACACAAGCCGACGGCAAGTCCTATTTGCGTCGACTCCTGCCGATGCTGCCGATTCCATTCGCACGTGTAACCTCTAAGTGCTAGTGAGTATCGGTTAAGTAGTGATGCGATATGTTTCACATGTATAAAACTGATTATTCTTCTGCTCTCTAACAGAAATATAACTTAAAACGGGTTAAATTAATCGTTAGAATAAAATCAGAATCTTGCGGGATACACACAAAAAAGATTGTCGAAAGCAGTTATACATTGACTCACATATAAGCGTTACAATGCGAACCTATTGCAGTAGGCAGGGATGTGATTTTTCGTCAGCTTTAACCAGAAAATCGAATTCCGTCGCTTTGCCAGTGAGAGAGGTCTTCTTTGGTGAGCACTTTTAATGACATGCATACAAATCTCATGTAAAAATCAAAACGGTTTCATGAGCATTAGTTATAAACGTATCTGAATTGTCTTCGTGAACTCAAGTTAGTTCACTCTGACTTCTTGTGTCACCAGGATAAAATTTACAATCTTAAATGGAACTCCTAAATACACAATACGGAAAAAAAGGCTTCAGGTTTTGGTCATTTCTCTATGGGCTTTTGAGGTAAAACTAACTCGAATGTTATTTTTATCAAATTGTCAAACAGGAGTTCTAAGCAAACGATGATCTTATTTCCAAGCTATAAATATGACTACTATTCCCAGTCTTGCAGCAGTACTTTTAAATAACTTGACTACCTGAAACTAAAGGCGTAACAGCCTGTCATCTATTTGAAAATGGTTTCCTTTTCACAAATAGCTACGCATATAAAGGAGTAGAATCATAGCTAATACTGTCAAACTGTATTGAGGAGGAACACGGCCTCTTCCAGGTAGGAAAATGAACGGATAAATCCAGGGTCACTTGCATCTCCTGAGTTAGAGAACTTAATTGCTTTTCAAAGTTAGATGTACTTGGCTATTAAGATACACAGGCAAAGGCTTGGTAAAGGAAGGCACAGTAGAACCGAACGCATTACATCCATGTTTCTTAAGATAATTGTTGATGGGTGCATAAGGAGTACCAAGTAATAGCAGTAGCTGGTCATTTTGAGCATTTAGGGGCAATATCTTAGATAAATATGATCGCCCATCCGATAGGTCTCTCATACTAACTATCGTTGTGAATACATCACACCTCTGAATTTCAGGCTTATGAAAAATACCATAGAGTTCTAGTAATCTTATAAACATTTTAGGGGTCTCGAGCTGTTTGATTCTAGGGACTTGATTCGGGATTCAAGAAGAAGCTGCTTCGGATAATTGGTGTGGGGAAGTTTAATTTAATGCGATATTTACCTAAAACACGTCTAATTCACATGATTTTGATAAATTACCTCTTGAAACAAGAGCTTGAAGGCGATCTTAGCAATCAAAAGGCCACATTACGGTTCTGTTGTGCAACTAACCTTAGAAACCTTTCGAAAAACGTGATTCACACTCGATTCCTCTTCTGGCATTCGATGCAATAATCCTTTTAGGTAATCATTTGCCGATGCTAAGCTTTCCTTCTTAAAACCAGTAGTACAAAAGCAGCAATGTTAGCACACCAAATAGACACTTACACATTCCGAGATGGAGTTATTAACTAATAGCTGTAAATTGGTTTTGCAGGAATCGGTGTCACTAAATTAAGCTGGCTAAACTCAGCCTCGATTTGGCTTCGTGATTCTTAGGAAATGGATAGACAAACGCTTAAATGATAAAATTCGATAATCAGATATAAAGTTAACTGAGAATTTCTCGAGACTTCAAGCTTCAAAGTTATCCTGATGACTGTATCTATCATTTATTTCGTAATTCCTCTGATAAGCATAAAATGACAATTTGACCAAAACGTAAACAGGCTGTCTGTAGAGATGATAGATACATAACAAAACAATTTATCGCATATTTCAAATCTCAGAGTACATAAATTTGATTATTTAGTTCTCGAATGAGACTTTCGAATGCTCTGAATATCAGAGGCATCACCAAGTAACTTGGCCGTGGTGATATATGCACATGTTAACCTCGTCGGCTTATAAAAGGAATAAAACTCTTACTGTTTCCTTTATTTGAGTCAACTGACTGTTAAACTGGTTATGAGGGTCATTTATATCGCATTTTTTGCTAAATAATGAATAAGAATAAGTGCATTTAGCCTCAAAATCGTTCTAATTCATTCGCGGGTACTTTAAATGGTATTTCCAACTTCTTTCTTCCTCTGAAACTTATAAGTGTGACGACTTCGCAATTTTGAAGAGGGGCTTAGGTTGAATTTAAATGTATGCAATGAATAGCTAATTAATGAGGTTATGTCAAGGGTAACTGGGGCAGAATAATAGGCCATATGCACGGCAGCTGGGCCACCCCTCAGGGCAAGTGAAAATGTTTCCGACTGGAAACTTTTGCTACTGCACCGCTCCACCCTCACTATTTGGCCTCCACCGAACTTTGCAGATCTTAATCCGCAGACGAACTATCACGCCCAGTTAATCAACGTCGAAATTATAGCAGTTTTTGAGTTGACCCTCAACCGAGTAAGTGTAAATTAGCTTTCTCCTGCTTCCGGGGCAGGATTGAAGCTATAATGGACGCCAGTGGCTACAACGGCTTGCCAATAGTACACTTTCCTTTAATTCCATTGAATTTACTAGTTTCCAAACGCTTTTTGTACTTTTCTCCTAAGTAGACTTCAAATCTACCGTGAACACACAGTAAGTTCTTAGATTTATCACCCTTCCATGTTAAGCAGTGCAACTCAGTAAAATTGAATATCACTCTTAACGTAAAGAAAACCCAGAGGATTCTAAGTTAAAAATACCTAATAGAATCACCTTCTATTTACACGCCTGTGGTAAAGCTTCCTCCTAGGGGGGTTTATAAATCTCGTTTCAATTACGTCAAGAGAAATTTGCCCAGATACTCATCAGGCAGGGTCCTCATTAATTAAAGATTAGTATTTATGGCACGTTGGCAACCAAGCTAGGCAATCTCGCTGGTGTTTAAAGAACACAGGTTCTAAATGGACCTGCGTTGAGGTATTGCAGTTGAAGAATTCTCCTGATACATCTTTGTAACTTTGTGCAGCGATCTAAATTTCTGATTCTCGACCATGTAATTGAACTTAATTACAGAACAGAATAAATTGTACACTTTATACTTTCTCAAACGCGAAAGATGTGGATTGATTTCATCAATGATGATGACCTAATTTCAAGAGTATAATCTGCACCCTGCTAAATAACAGCCCTAAATCCACCTTTTTCATGATTGACATTGAGGGCGGACAAAATCTTAACTGCTATTTGCTCTACAGTGCTCTTTTTCAACTGGGAAATTTCAGCGCTCTATAGTCTATGTGAAGGTATTTGGTTTAAAGGCGTTATAAAAACCTCCTGCACTCACTGAAGTATCTAATGAAATCGACTGGTTCCTTTCTCTACAAGAAATGAAGCTGCTCTATTACCTAAAAGTGTTTAGTATATTATTATTCAAGACTATTTAAGCGCTAAAACATGCTAACACAGTTACCAAAGTGATATTTTTTCAAAATAGTTTGCAAATTTGTCATTATCTCACCATGAAGAGATTTTATGAAAATGAAAATAGAATAGCAAATTTAAGCTTCTGAACCAGATGAGATTCAGCTTATATAAATGGGGAACTTTATTTAAAATTAAAATCAATGTTGAAGGCCTAAAATGCATTGAGGTTTATAAATGGATCTGTAATTAATACGGAATGGTAGCTGTCTTTGAAACTTCGAGGGAACAATCATAGCAGCTGATTTTCTGACGATATGGATCCAATCAGTAAGCTTATTAGAGGATATCCACCAACCCTCTGGTGAGCAAAGTCGAAATTGCAACAGGACAACATTTAAAGAGAAAGATTTCCACTCGTAGTATTCAAGATACGGACCTGACCAGATAACTTTGTGATTTAGCGTTAGGTGGAACTTAAAAAGGTTCACTCAGTCCTTATGGAGGGGACTTTTTAACGAGTTCAGAGCCCAGCGACCAAAAATTGAACAATGCGAGCCGCCGAGCTGAGAAGGGCTTTCATACCTTCTTCGTGTCTTTTATCATGCCATCATTGATAATGCCATAAAGGTGCGATTGTGGCATACAAGTTAAAATATTAGTAAGATCCTAACATAAATACGATCACGGTTTATGGGTAGCAGCAACTACCTTAAGCTTAATCAGCATAGTGGAGTAAGAATAAAATATGTTTTACCTAGCAACCGTTACCAGCTACCTTTCAGTTCTTATTGTCATGGCAACCTTGCCCTTTCTCAGCTTCGGTTTCTAATGAATGTATAAAAGGCAGAAATAATGAGTAATTTCTTATTATGTAAAGTGAAATTCATGTCGAAACTTGACTTAGATACTTTTCTATGGAAAACGGAGCAATTAATATTTGCTTTGCTTCGAAACTATGTGTGTAATTAAAGCACCTTTTACATGCATTAAGCCAATTTTCAATGTCCGATCCTAATATCGAACATAAATATACTTACAAATCCTATTATACTAATCCTAATGTTGCATTGTTTATCGGAGTTCAGATATAACGCCTTCGAGAGAAAGGCTTTTGTGGTATATCCTATCCAGTGGTTACTAGGGGGAATTCTAAGCCACTGGTCCATGAATGGATACCATAAGTTAACGCTTTTCATTGACATATTGTCTGATTCCCTTTTGCTGGACCCAGCGTCGCTTTTTGCAAAATAAAATATAGACTGGATAGAGCAAAAGGTGACTTTTAGAAGTAAGCAGTTATTTTGAAAGAGACATAGCACGTGATTCACGATATTGGTAAGCTGTTGATAGTTTGGCGAACCTCAGGGTCACACACAACGCACTCTAGCTTAATTTTTGCCTAGGAACTTATAACAAGTATCAGAAAAGCACGCCTTTAACCAGATTGCTTCAAAGTCACTCAAGCTTGCCTGCATCATCGACTTCTAAAGCTTGACGTGATTTCAGGACCGATTCCTAGTGATTTCGCTTTTGCAAGTGGCACAACAAGATACTGCTTTTTCATTATTCAGTCTCTCCAATAGCACACCGTTTCAGATAAAAACGAAAATTTTCGGGGCTGCTTTGGCACACTAGACTAGCCAAAAAACGCTATTTCGATAATCGGGCTGCCGTCCTTTCATCACCATTGGCAGTTCAGTGAATTTCGCCTAGAATTTGACAGGCGGAGTGCGATACCTGCTCATGAACATGTGAAATATATTTCGACTGTTTAGGTAACCTCAATTTTTATATTTGGAATTGGCCGACAGGATACTAGAGTGGTGAAAATTGTATACCTGGTCTTGTTATCTAGTAATAGATTTATAGTGTTGGTAACCATATATTTGATTTTACTTGTAAACATTTATTTATACGTCTCCGTGAGGCAGTGATTTATACAATTTTATAATTTATGAAAGGTTAAGTTTAAAATTATTTTCATAACTATATGTATTTGGTTTGTCGTCTTTAGACTTTTTACTATTCGAGCATACAAGAAATCCCAAACACGCAAAACTAGAACTCTTAAAACGAAAATGTCCCATTAATATTATTATCAAAATAAATTAGAGGTTCTATACCTTTTTAAAAGAGCGAAAGAAAAGATTTATTACGACAAAGAAGAGTTTTTAGGAAGGAATTGAAATGTGAAGCCGTTTTAACTTATAAAGCAAGTCGCTGATGAAATGTATGCCTAGAACAAGTCCAAAGCCTGCCAGTAATCCAGTAACTTGCATCAAAAAAGCCAAACGGATTGTTGTCTCCTTTTCTCCATCTCTTCCAGAGCTTCCCGCAGTTGTGGCAACTATACAGAAACAGGGGAAATTATTAAATGTCTCTGACTTCAATAGTAAAGCATTAACTTAGTCCTACTTATCAAATCGGAGAAACTTATACACAGAAAACAACCTGAGGTGGCTGCAAACACAGAGGGCACCGGTTGCTGACACTTCACCGATAATGATTCCCATAACTAAACTAAAGAAGGAGGAACGGGCGGACAGAAAGTTCGCTCCCACCGATGCCTTGACCGACAATCCCGATGAAATTAGAACCATAATCAATATTATCCCCAAGGATTCGAAAACCCCGGTCTCAAAACTGAATAGTTGGCACGCATTTCGACAGCGTACCCAGTTCATTTGGCAAATCTTTGTTGAGAATGGCTGGAGTGAGTGCTACGCCAACGTGAGGACTCTCAGTGAAACCGACTGCAAACGTCATTCCGTCCATGAAATTGTGGAATGCGTCGCCCAAGGGAAACATCCAGGCGAACGGAGCTACCTTCGTCAACTTCTCCCGACTGCAGCGACAGAAACAGCCGCTACGACTTCTTTCTGTGAGATAGGTGCTGTCTGCAAAGGAGACGATTCCCAGATCTCCCGGCTATGTAGGCTGCTCTTCTTGCATCCCATCAGCCTGTTTGAAAGATCCCATTCAGTCGCAATTATTTACGTGAAAAACGAATCCCAAACAAAAGTTAATCGTAATCAATGATAATTCTTTGCTTTTCTGAATATACGACTAATTTACTCTACATCATGTTCTTCACGTTATACGAGTGATTAGTAACACGATATATGAAAATGATTTCAGATTATATAGACTAAATTGCTTATTTTAAACCCATAATTGTTAACTGGAAGATACCATCTACATCAACCGTATTATTTACTAATGATTTGCTTGCATACAGAGAAGTAAAATTTGTTCATTTGTATTAAATATTGATAATAAGTCACCAAGTTCACTATAAATTTGGAATTACTAAAGCCATAAAAAGGTTTAAATTTTATGAAAGTTAACCATTTCGCTGGTTTCTATAGAGCTATCGTCTCGCCAGTAACTGGGCTTTTTCCACAGTTAGAGGAAGTATTTCCATTCTGCTCAATAGTTCTCCAAAATTGAATGCAGCGTTATTTAAGACAGCCAATGTGAAAGCGGATTGGAATTGGGAGACGAGGCAGCATCATCAGAAAACACTCAAGTATGAAAAAGCACAATGTACCGGCAGGAACACAGCCCAATTTCAAGAGGTACCTATGGCCTTGGCCACCGAATTCCAGCAGCATATCAAGCATTCGCATCGACTTAAAAAGAACAAGAACATGTTGTATAGAAAAAAAAGATATTTTTAAAGAGTAGTTGAGACTGTGAGAGTACCTCGGGGACAAGAACCACGACAACAGTTGTGAAAAGAGCCCCAACAACAGGGGACATCATGAAATTAAAAATAAGAATAAATTACCTAGACGTTGAAAAGGGATACAAATAAAGCCTGTCATCAAATATTGGTTGCTGAAACGGCCAAAAGTGTGTAGATTATCGCTACAAAGAAATAAAATTCACCACAATGTGATTAACTCCATATTATTACAAATAAAATACTAGATAAATTCATTAGCACTTTCAATGCGGTTTCCATGACTCTTATCAGGGGGTTAGTTACCTCGATGATAAAATCATTGGATGCAGCGTCTTTAGGTGACGAGATGGTAGGTAGTGCTATCATATCTTTCATGTGAGGCATCTAGAAAAAAGGGAAAAAAGAGCGTAGACTTCAAGAATGAAATCCCCACCACTGTGAGAAAAGCTTACGTCTGACGAGTGAATTGTCGTAAGAGGGTTTGCATCGAAAAAAGTTATTTAAAGGCGTCAAAGTTATTGAACTATTTGCATTTGGAGTACAGAATGATGCGCGAAGTCCGAATCGACAGAAACCAAGGTACTTCCTAGTTTTTCATCAGACAGAAGTGAAGAGTATAATAACTATGGCCCAGTGTCTTATTATGGCTGCAGAGTTGTCAGAAAATAATAAGAAATGGAAATGTGATGCCATCTATGTTAAAATCAGTTATGAAAATTTCGATGAATAAATTGAATAAGTATCTTTAGCTTTTCAAAGTGCTAATCAACTCATTCAGACCCATAATTCCTAAGTATTATACAGTCCATCGAGTTCATAAATGCGACGATTACTACAAAGCAAGCTACTGATGTGGTTAAACGTCTAACGACGAATTTGAGAATATGAATCTATACCACATTAAATACCGTTGCTGTTTAAAGCAAAATTTTCTATATATTGAGCATCAAAATCTTATATTCATTACTAGAAATAATGAATTCATTTTGAAGTTGCTACTACGTCCATAGATGCAATGAGATGTTTATAACTACTCTAAGCAAAACTAATTCGCTCGTATTAATCGATGTTTTGCTGCAGTTTTAGATGTTTTTATTTATAGAAGCTTCCTGTAAGCAAAAATCCACTTCTCCAGTACATACGACTAAAAAATCTGCTAATTCATTGGAAATATCAATCGAAGCATCTACTTCGCATGAGATTTACATAGCACTTACAGGCAGTTTGGTAATGTTAAAAGAGTAAAACTGGAAATATCCCTCATTTTGAACCGAAGAATTAAAGTAAGACCGGACTTTCCCCCGGGTAATGTGGTAAATTACGGGTAGCTTACATACTGTTGGTCTTTTTCTGCTACCTGGATGAGAAAGCACATCAACAGAAACCATTCATCCCCTATAATTGAATCCTCATCGCAAAGTTTGGCACAAAATAAACTTGCTCACGTTATATACAAAGAGCGTTTTATTTATAGCAGATAATACACTACGAAAGACAGCGCAATATCCAAAATAGTACTTAAATAACAGGGTAAAAGAAAGACACTCGAAGATTTTGCTTGATTTAATACAAGTCGCAGGTTTCCCACTCCAGATTCTATCCACGGAGAATATCCTCGTCGTTATTTTCTCGGTTACCGCTGGGCTCAATCGTTGGACCGACAACTCCTACTTCCATGTTCTAAAGCACAAGAATGCAGGCAGCTTAAATGGGCGTGAACTCATTCTCTGGAGGAAACTAGAGGCCAAACCGCACACATGTTAGCCAACAAGCACCACTAGGGGTGGTTAGTTTAAGCGATGAGTAAGAGAAGCTTGGGTTGGAGAAGGGCAAACTTTACATCAACAAGGCCCTTATCGTCGGCGGTAATAAGGGGGCATGATCCCATGGCAATCGACTCGGGCTGTGGGTCGCGCTAGTGAATAAAATTTATCATTGGAAATATCGATGCTTTTGAATAATGAGGGGGAAAAGGTCCATTTTCATATCTTAGTCCTCGTACATAGTACAATAAGAACTGGACAAACAGGTAGGAAGTGACAACCTCACCTTTTTGCAACAGTTTCGACTCCGTTTGACTGCATAGACCGCCTAGAATGAAAACAAGCGTAACAGTTTGCTGCACTCAACAAGGGTGGAAGCAATGAATATAGGTTACCTAAAATAAGAAAAATCATTCTCGATATTTTCTGCACTAGGATATACTTAATTCTTGGCTAGGATTATTTTTCATGGAACAAATCCATGACATCTCTACGACTTTGACCGGTCCTGTTTAAGCTCTACTTGATTTTGAATGACTAACTATCGTTAGATGATAGATAGCGATGGACCAAATGCTTCTTTCGCTTTGAAAAAAGTGTTTTGGATTCCCCATTTTGAGCTACTGATTTACCCAGATGGAAAACGTAATATTGACACAAACCAATTCATTCGAGGTGTTCTTTCAAGCTACATTGGAGTACATTTTGACGTAACCATTAGCTTAAAAATAGTCCACCAAGAGTGCACTGCTTCAGGGCGAAACCTTTTGAATTAACAATAGGAGAGAAGTCTGATATCCGTTTACAGCAATCAAAACCTACCGCAATAATTACAACTGAAATTCACATCTAAGCTCACTAGAAGCTGATCTCTCAATGTTAAGGACCCACTGAATGTAGCTCACCAAGTAGACGATAAAGACAGCGTAGAGAATGAATATCAAGCCAACAGTGACGTGGACAGCCAAGTGTTTCATCAGTCGTGACCGGAAGAACATCACAACGAAGAAGAAGTTGACTCCCACCACGAGAACCGATATGACCACGGAGGTTACCTTCGATAGTCTTTATAGATCGGAGTTGAAAAAGAGGCTTATAAGTTCGGTTTGTAATCAAGAAATTACTATACTAGGGATACAAACCAGGGGAAAACACATCATTTCCTTTGTAATCCCTGATGAAATCTTAGTACAAATTGTAGGATACTATGGATTGGAGTTTACACCTGCAAAAATGATCTGTAGGACTATTTTGATTGGGTTCTGACGATCGCGTCCTAGATCCACAACTAGGCTATCGTTGAATCAAGCGATCCTGCCATCACCACCAGTTTTACCACTAGCGCCCTTTCAGCGCGCACGCAAGTGATGTTAACAACAGTTTCACATCCGAAATGAGTTTGCAAGCAGAAGTGCTAAATTGATTTGACAGAGGGCCTAAACCGCCATTTGGCTTATAGCCGGCGACCTAGCTGTGCATTATCAGTAGTAATGAGATATTTCTACCACTGCTCATACACCGACAGAATAGATTGATGGGCTCATTCATGATGAAATGGGTATCAAAATTACCTGGAAGAAGTGTAACAGTGTGCATTGGGATTTATGGAATATGAGGTCCACTTATAGAGAAGGTTTTAATGGGATTTTGCAAAGTGGGTAGGCTTTGTGAAAGGATGGTGGATGACTCACGTGGAATTCGCGAATGGCCCCATGAGTTCACGGGAGTTGGTGAAAGTGAGAAGAGGGATGACAGCGAAAGGCAGTTGCAGACTCATGAGCACATTCAGCAGGTCATTCATCTCGGTCAGATTCTCGATGCCTGTGCACAGTGATGGGGAGAAAAAGATCCACACTGATGCTTCAGTGAAGGGCACGAATAGGCATTGGATGGCACCCAATCAGGAGCCTTGGAAATCAAGTACCCTACTGCAGAGGTGGGCGAATTCGGTTACCATGTGGAGCCGAACACAGTGAGCGTTGCCAGAAGGCTTCTGAACTGGTAACAACTTGAGTCGCCGCATTCGTGGCCAACAACAATGTAGTTCGTGAAGAGACTGTAAGAAAGTGCTCGGTTTGTTCTGTGGTTATTTAATTATTTATGCCCCACCAAGGAAGCATACAAATGAAAGAAACCACTTATGAAAGTGAGTCGCTCTAAGAAGCATTGCAACCTTTCGTCAGACGTTATCAGACTTCAGTCCCTCGTAGTGAAGGGTCCAACATCCATTCGCAACCGTTGGCCTGGGCGACAACTATGGCAGCGGCCTACACTACTACAGCACACATTTGTTGTGAGTGCAAAGCTGAAGTCGGATATAAACTTTCGTTTCAAAATACGAATGGTCACTCTCTGGAACCCATGGCAGTGAAGTGACAACGGTATGCCAAAATGATGGGCTTTCCTTGATAATAATGAGATGATTACGCGTACTCGAGAGAAGATAAAGTGCGGTCTCCAGTGGTTATGGTAACGCGCAGGATGCATTTCTCAGTACTATAATAACAGGCAGTTGAAAAGTCATTCACCTAGTGCTTCTTCACTAAGATATGTTTGCCCAGAAATTAGATATCTAAGATATCTAAACTTGAATAATACGCATAGTGTTACTCGGCAGCCAATTTCAGCCCAAACAAGCCTCCAGGAAGCCTAAGGAGGCAATGGTACCAATCATCGAGAACGGGTCTGTTCAGTATTTCACTGACCTCTCAATCCGATTTTCAAGAGTTGAGTAAAGAAATGAAGACAAGTGGAGCATGAAATTCAAGTTGTAGTAATCGCGCCCCCTCATGCACTGCCCGTGTATTTGATTGATTCCAATCTTCACCCAAAACAATCACCCATGCATTAGTTAGGCTTTGGTACAAGAAAATGTTACAATCTTCACGTGCATGTTTAGATGGAAGGCCTTGAAAGCTAAATATATATCCTGGCCATTTAGCACGGTGGATAGAAAAAAAACTTGCTTTTCTGCAATGGCAATCTGCCTAATCTGTTTAGCAAAACTTTCTTACAGCTTAAAAAACATCTACATAAATTGCAAACTATCTCGTAACATTTAGTGATCCTTGAATATAATGATTCACCAAATACATTTATGAAAAAACTACTCTAATAGCCTCGAATAAACAAGTACGTGTGAAACTAATGTAAAAAGGCTTGTCTCTTCGAGACAAGTAACCGATTTGAGTGAGCTACGCAGTTTGGCATCGGAATCAAGGTGACGCCCCGTTCCAGGTTCACCAATGTTTAGTAGAACTTTGAAAATGTAGTATGACTTAAAACCCTTTGCTTGATATTCTTTAGGTAAAACGCCAAATTTAACTTACGAGCCAATTTCGCAACGCCACGTCAATTGAAGTTGTTTCGTAGGGGCATAGGTTCCATGGCTTCAACAACAACAGTCATAGTGGCTATACTTGAAATCTTAGTTGAGATTAAAAGGTCTCATTTGAAATAGCTTAATGAAACAGCAAATTTCACTTAGGAGCCGGCTTCGTAAAGCCACGCAAATTGACGGTTTCTCGTAGCAACATGGATTCAATGGAAGGCCAATGAAATGGAAGATCACAAATCTTTCATATCTTCACCCATGTACGCACACAGCTGCCAGCGAATTTTTTGCGATAAGAGCCATACTGTAAGCAAAATTGCCTAGTTTGATTTTAACATTGACCCTTATCAAGTGAATGGGAAGCACATGCCACCGAAAAATCGGCATAAAAGGTCCCTCTAGTAGGAGCCCAGAAGCCGTCCAAATTAGCCTTTTCATGAAAAGTAGTAAATCAGCAAGACAGTGAGAGAGAAACACCTTCGAAGAAAGTGACGGCCAGAGTGGGAAGGATGGCGATGGAGCGAGTGACGAGGAGTCGTTGCCACTGTTTCCAGCGGAGGTTCAGAAAACCATCCATGGCGTACTGGCCGGCGTAGGTGCCCGTCATTGTCGACGACTGACCCGCCGCCAACAGCCCCACCGCCCACACGTACAGCGCCGCCAGCCCGAATTCGCAGCCCAGAAAGACACCCTGGGGCAGTGCATAAGGCAATCGAAAGTTTGATTGCGTTAGCAAATACATCCATGACCTTCTAGGCATGACCAGCGATGGGGTAAAACTATCGCCTTTACTTCCTTCTCTTTGCTCAGTTGAGGGCCCTACATCTTGTCTCGTCAAATAAAATCAGTTTGATACCTGTTTCCCATTCAGGCATAAGACTACAGAGTTGGGAATCGCAATGGTGTCCAGTTACCTTTGTTGCGTAAGACGCGTTGACTCTCTCTTCACAGTTCTAAAGCCTTCATATCCCTTCCTTGCTCCACATTAGAGAACAAGCTCTTTATGTGAATTCCCATATACGCCTTTTCGATCAAAGTTTATTACCGATTCTGTTTGAGTGGTATCTTGTTGCACCAGCTGAGTCAGACCGTGGGCAGCTTCATTTCCTTGGTCCTTGCGAACAAAGCTCTGATGAGGCCAACGCCTTATAGGGAAACTGCATAACAGGAGGGACAAAAAACGGCGAGTGTGGCCCGCACTTTCATTGAAGGTAGTGGTCTCTGTACGAGGTCCAAGCACGTACAAGAGTGCGAGGTGTGTGCTTGGCTTATAAGTGTGTATACACTAGCTGGGAGTAAATTGATAGAAGGATTTGATTTGCTTATTCAACGCACCCTTGTGAATATACAGACTGAAAGATGATTTAGAGCTACTTCAAGCCAACATTAAAAATACCAATCCCACGTTAAGATAGTCAACGAGGATACATGATAACAAGACGATTCCGACAAAGCTTGGCAGGTTAACCCTAGCCGTCCATGTCAACAAGGTTGTATTGTTTTCATGTTTTAAAGTCTGACTGCATGAACTAATGTCAACAAAGTTCCCCGAACCACAAGAGAACCTCTTATCTCCTAATCTCGAGATGGTGCAACTTGGTACCATTTCAAAAATTCTGCAAATCCTACGCCTGCCACAAAACACAACGACTCTAAGGACAAGGAGCAACTTTACATAATTTGATAAACCAAACGAGAAAAGAACACATCATCACAGAGAAAACTTTATGAAAAGAAGAAACAAAATAAGCCCTGTAAAGCACGTTTCGTGGTGCAGAATAAAACAGACTTATGGGAGAATGACGCGGAATTCTAGTGCCATATTCCCACCCCAACCCTAGTTGAATTCGCAGATAGAGTAACATTTTGAACATTAATTTAATAAAATGCACTGTCAAGAATGCAAGACGTTCTGTTAGACAGTGCTCTTATAAATGACCTGGGAAGTGAACAACTCTTTGATAAAAAAGTGCAAACAAGGTCTGCGTTTGCAGTAAATAATCCCACAATATAGGTTGTAAAGAGATAACTTGCCACTGTGACATTGAGGCGCGGGGTAACAGACAACTGCATGTGCGTACACAGTAATATTGACACTCTAGCCCGTTCAGAGGTTGGTCATACCCTCATTCAATTTGACCCGTCGAAACTGTTTTGGGTTTGCAAACTCGATTAGCCCTCTAATACAAAGATCAAAATTTGTTCACAAATGTAAATTCAGACATTTGAAAATCTCGAGACCAGCAAAATCTTCAGCGAGGTTTTTAGAAATGCAAATTAACGGATGCGGGATGATCTACTTTGAGTCTATGGCAAAAGACCTATTATATTGTGTGCGCGCAGCCATGGATTTATAGATCTACCTTCAACTTTTCCTTCAAGTGCCAACTTATTGAAAGCCCCGGTAAGCTTGAAATTAGATGCGTGTGATTTAAGAAAGTGATCGTTGCTCTTCTGTAAAGTCGACCCATGCTTTTACTACCTGTTGTATTTTCCACTATTAAAACAATGGACAAATTGAACAGTCGTCACGTAAAATCAAGTTTTGCTCAGAAAACGCTCCTACAATGATTTCTAACGTTCGAGAAGCGATGTTATAAGCGTTGGTTTATCTTAATGCAATAAAATAGACAATCACACGAAAAAAGGTAAGCAAGTTACATGCAATCTGTGTTACTTTTAGAGCCCGTAAGCTGCACATATTCCAGTATGTTTAATGTCTGATTGCTGCTGCTACCTCAATTGTGGTAATTTGTGTAAAATGTTAGTTTTGTCTAACTCCGTGAGATTAACCTGTTTAAACTTGTTTAGCTTTACTAGAACCACACATTAAAGTTACACGTATTAGAAAGACATTGAACACAAATACAATTACAAGATTTCCTTAAAGTCTTTCCCGATTATTTAGCAAATAAATGTTAGCACAAGAATACAGCAGCGACATGCAAAGTCTATTAGCGTTTATGGATCTCGGAGAGCTCTTTTTCCATGTGAATTCACTTTAAATTACATCTTATTTTTGCATGTAAGGAAATAACGATAGGTTAAATCGGTTATACAATACTAAAACAAGGCTCACCCCAACGTAGAGGTCCACTTGGGTAGGATCGAACTTTCTTGCAGTCTCAAGGAAAGCCTCGGGTATCACCTTTTGCGCAGAGCAATTGGAGATCTACAATTCACGTCGGGAGATAAAACCATACATGAATCTTTGAGGCGAATTGCACAAAATGCATGTTGCGTTCCCCTAGTCGTGCTCCGGGAACCCAACGGAGCGCCTACATCAATGAACAGGAACTGCTTCGCAGTAATCTTGACCATTCTATCTAGTTCTGCTGCCTTTTTAGACACGCAAACTGTGTTCCCATTTAGTTATTTACGCATTTATAGCACTTAAGCCACTGAAATTTTCGACTAACTAATCATTTTGCGCGTGCGCACAAAACTTTTGAATAGTTAATGTAAACGCTTGGGAGCTGGGGTTCCATGAATGCTTGCAGCGCTCACTACTTCAAAGAAATGAGAGTGACGTACCACCTCGGTGACATTTTTGCCATAGAATCCTTCACTGAAGACAGAGACGACAAAGATGTTGATAATCATCGACACACCCAGCGCGCAACAGGCCTCCAGAAAAAAGTAGAAGTTGGCGATCGCCACCTTTGGTGAGAACAAGATTAGCAATTAGTCAGATTGAGTACACTAGAGTCGAAGCTTATTGAGTTGAACCAGTCATAAACGCACCGTCCTAATGCTTCATTTCCTATCTCACCGCATTACAATTTGGGAAAGAAGCATAGTT
The DNA here is from genome assembly GCA_030710315.1 of Anomotaenia brevis. Lineage (NCBI taxonomy): Eukaryota > Metazoa > Platyhelminthes > Cestoda > Cyclophyllidea > Dilepididae > Anomotaenia > Anomotaenia brevis. The sequence continues at coordinate 853,613 of JAUOZQ010000007.1, read as the reverse complement.
AATAGCGTGGAACCTGTGTGTGAATTACGAAAAGAAAATAGGAATCGACATTCTGCAAATGATACTAGATGCAGGTGCCAAAGTCCTTTAAAAAGACATCTTAAATTTCCACCATTAGATACGAACGAAGCTACAGACTGATGAAGACAGTTTACTTTATTGACATTTTTCCAAAGATCTACCTCGCTTTGGTTACTGCTCTCCATTCCAGTTTAAATAAATATACGATTATTGTCACCACAACAATTGAACTTAACCAGTACGATACAGTGCATAAGGTACTTTGATGTAAAAGGTCAATGAAGAAAACACAGGCAAACTACCAACAGCTCAGCTGTGAGGTAAAGAATGATTATTTCGTGGCTTTCGTGCCTCCTGCAATCTTACGATGATTCAATGCTAGAGAACAGAGTTTTTCGGGTTCACAGACAGAGGAAGAAGGGGGCGTAAGAGAAAGATGAAGAGACTTGTGTCAGCATTTTTATGAGCATAAGTGCATGTGCGTAATTATGGCTTTTAGTTGCAAGGATACATCCGCATTGGCACCACGCGTACACACACTGGTATATACAATGAACATTGTGGATTTGCATAATAACAGGTTTCGCTTGAGAAGGCTCATTCATGTTTCACTACAAGTTGGGTTGATCAGCTAACTATGCAACGCAAAAAGTTTCCGCACTATCAATGGAAAGATTCTCAGTAAATCCACCATTGTGAATCAACATTGCCGTTGAAAATGCTCGATGAATCCTACAGTCAAGAAATTCAGCGTAAGTCTGCCATTTTCAGTTTCTGTACAATGCGTTTGTTTCATTGATCCAAATATTTATGCTGACGAAACGGGACTGATTTCAGGCAATTCAGGGGCTCTAAGTCTAGTCTGGAGTATTCCCACGGCTAGCAGGTGAATGGAAACAAAGGTTTTCCATAAGCAGCAAGCATGATTCCTGAAGCACAATGATCGTGTTTTAAATAAGCGACAATTTTCCTTCATCATAGTACTTTCCCCACGTTAAGTGAGACTTACTAGTAATAGGGAAATAAGCGTGCAAAAATACTTCTAAATTTTGAAGTGTCCTCTCAAAACAGCCACGTAATATAATCGCTGGCGCCCAGTCAGAATAAAGACCCCGTGGCAGAATACCGATACCGTGGTTCCTGGAAAATACCCATTATTTCTTGGCTTAATCGGTATGCCGTGAAGTCAATATAAAACAGTTCAGGAATAGCATTTTTATAATTTGCACAATCAAACTTAGATTCCCGACAGCCGGATTACAGTTATACCACTTACATATGAACAGGCCATTGTTAACTGGGTAAAAGAACCATCCTAGTTTTGACCAGGCGTTAAATGGCCATCAATATGATTTTGACGGCAAGCCTTAAACAAATAATCAAACGAATCATGCCTGAATTCAAAGCAAAAACAATGATCAAGTAGAAGAGTTCCTTGGAATTGCATTACACGAATCATATTACAGAAAATAAATCAGCAACACTCATTCAGCGTGACTGGGTACACAAGGCAATTTTAGTTCCGAGTGCTGAATGTGCCCCTTTATCAGCAGGGTTTAAATACCATTTAGCCCACTTCTACCTCCCCCTCGGCCTTGATGATATTAGTATTGCCTTGATATAGACCTCGGATATACAATGAAGAAGGTTAGCTCATTTGTACAAGGAAACAATGAAGAAATCCATAGTGTGAGACTGCTATATAAAAAATTCTATTCCGAATTCAGCTTTCGATATAACCCTTCACCTTGAATCAATCTGGCTCCTTTCTCACGTAATACCGTCGATGACGTTGTTAAAGGCATTGATTTTAAGGCTTGTTTTCGTGGTTTCCATACTACACAAACTGGTCGCCCGCCTCCCATCGATGTCTTTTCCAATGCCGAACCTACTTCTTTACGAATGAACAGTTTTCTTTGTAGGAAGAGACCTCAACACAACAAAGCGCAGACGCCACGACGTCTGAAAGAAGAATCTGGGGGCAGTTGAAGGCACTCACGGCTCGATTGTCCTTGCGGTTGACCTCACGGGACTTGACGAGAGCGGAGTGCAGGTAGAAGTTGTGAGGCATGATGATGGCCCCGATGATGCCCACCGCCTGCTCCAGCTCCGGCCACCCGCAGTTCGAGCACGACGGCACGAAGAAGCCCCGAATCACCTTTGCCTGGTTCGGAGCTACCACTATGTACTGAAGAGCCAGCACAACCAAGTCATCGCCACGCAAAGGATAGGGTACGCTATCAAGATCATGTCGGTAACAAGGCCCCTTCAGGACTGATTCGCGACAGAGGACATGAGCCGTGTAAATGGCAATTTTGGCGAGGCGCCACTTGATAAGAAACGCGGGTGCAGAAAACGTACTCCAAGAATTGTAAAGGACGTGCACCAAAACGGTACAACGCCTATATTTCCACTACATTTGAGAGTTAAATTACCCAAACCACTAGTCAAATGCCCAACCACTTTGCTAAGCTGAGCACCTAAAATTAGAAAAAAAGCCTCTTAGAAAAAAACATGCGAAGTACCTTAGCTAGACTCAAAGTGGATCGGATTACGGACGAGTGATTTATCAGAGTGACAGCGAATACACGACTACTTGATACTGACTGCAAGACCAAACGATTAAGTGTGATACTTGGCTCATTCAGATACTAAGCGCTTGCTTGCATTACTCAGCCAATTAAACGAGCGGATCTCGAGTTTCGACTGCGTTGCCATACTAAGCAGCAGTTGCTAATGACAAGATAGCGAAACAAAAAACAGGATAAAACTTTGGTTTTCAACTAACGAAAAGTGAAGAAGAAAGAGTGCAGAAAAGTACCAGCCAACCTGGAAAAACAATTTAGCATAATTAAACGCCCTCTGTTTATCAACAGGTTCAGCTCAGCGACCTTCATTACTTCACACCCTGAAATCCACTTTCTAACGTTGGGTGCATTTATAACAATGGTAAAATATTAATATAAACCCTAACTGGCACACAAAATTATCCTTGCCTGTAATCAATCTAATGATTTTGCTTAGGGCTAGAGTGTAGACCAAATTGTCCAAGCTACATTTGGATATACAAGAGCGAAATTATGGGAAAATTCATAGACTATGCGAGTTACACATTGCATCACTCGTCAAAGAGCAGACTACATGAAATCTGAAGCCAACGATAACTGAATAATGAAGTAAACGAATTAAAGTAAAGCCCGTATGACCTCACCACCACAACATTAGCAACGGAGTCTCATACTTCTGAGCTAAGTCGAGATAAAATCGGTAAATCTAGCCAAGAAGTGCTGCTGCTCATCAAACACAACCTTTAAACTAAAGTATCGAACAAATAACTAACCTCGTATCCAAATGTAATAGCCATAATAGAGATAAGGAAGCCGAAAAATAATTCCAGTTTGCGTAGTCCGTAGCTGTCAATGAGAAGAAATGATAAGGTGTCCAGTATCGTGATAAGCACTCCACCCCACAATGGAACCTTGCCCATGCTGAGAAGATTGATTGCTACTGACGTCCCGATGACTTCCTTGACACAAAACGTGAATTATGAAAGATTAAATCAAGTAAATAGTGCCATTAAACTTACTTGCATGTCCGAACCAATTATTGCGACTTCGACCATAATCCAGAGAATTATCCGAACAGGTTTTGGGTATTTATCGTAACAGATTTCTGCAAGGTGCTTTCCTGTAACAACTCCTAGTCGAGCTGCTAAACGTTGCATGAAGAGTCCCATTAACGTTGCAAGGAACAGCAGCCAAAGGAGCTGTTGATAGAGATAATTACTTTTAACTAATTAATGGGATGCGATTCGGTGCTAGACACGAAGGGTAAACAAACGAACCCGATAATTCGCTACGGCACCACTTTGCAAATCGGACTCTATGTTTCCAGGATCAAGATATGCGATACTCATGAGGAATCCCGGTCCAGTGAAAGCCCACAGAGTACGAAAGTTAAAACCTCTCCAGACCTATTCAAATCGATAAAATTATAAACTATGAATTTACACTGGGTGCTTTGTCTTCAGCCAATCTTCTCGATCTATTGGATATTGAACCACCCTTCTGTTTTGATGTACCCTCATCCTCTAGAAGAGGATGCAAATCGCCGGTATCTATCATAAGTTGTGTTAAAAACTGCGATTTTACCATAATTTGTGTAAACTAGTTGCATTCCTGAAGCGTCGACCACACCGAAAGACGATTCATCTAACCTTGAACGTGTTTTCGGGGCCTCTTTAATTGGCTGTATTACTATTATGCAACATAAGAGCCACGGCTATCAACTATATAATATCCTTCATAAATGTGAACATAAAAGACGTCATTCAATAATTCTTGTGAGCATATAATTTGAACTGGGTTTTATTTTAACATTTTCAGGGTTCCATAACATTCGATAATTATAAAAAATGTACATTATTTGAAACATCCGACCTCGATTTTCATTTTTATTTTGTTGATGATAACTGCATACCTGTGACAAAATATAACACCAACGTTACTGCAGTCCCTGTAGATATTGAAAATGTCTCTTGGATTTTTGCTTTCTGGTACCAAAATCAAGTCAGGCTTCCCATCATCACTAATTCCGGGAAGTATAGATTACGTGATTTTAAATTGAACCAATATGATAGTCGGGTCCCACAATGTCATGTACTTGACCTACCGTTAACAGAGACATTCCGAATGAACTTCATGAAAATTGTACCTTAAAACTCTAGGATCAGGCTAATAAATTATGAACGTGGCTTCCCTTGCCGTTTTTGTCTAAGGTAATGCCACAAAAACCTTGGTTGATAAACTACTCACATTAGATTGAGGTTCTGCCAATGTAAGGGTTCGTGTTTTGAAACCGTTAACTCAGCACGAAATTATGTACATTAATTTAATTCATTATGACAATTATGGAGGGGATTCAAATTTTGACTTCATAATAACTATGCGTTTTTACCTTTGACCTGCTAATTAAAAAAACTGCTGCACCCTTTCAGAACGCGTCCATTCGATGGTGCCACTATTTCACTCACCAAGCTGACCTTGGGATATGAAAGAGACAGAACCGCCTAAAGTGGGGATTTTCAAATGTATTATTTGTCAATTCCGAGTAAGATACGATGATAAGGGATTTCACCCTCGATACTTAAAAAAAGACATCAGGTTTGCTGTATTTTTTAATTTCCACAGTCTCTTAGAGGATGCATACATCATGAGAGATCCATTCGTAGACGGCGGATCTGGAGCGATTGTAATAGGGTCTGACTGCTGCGTCTGCGATCGTAGTGTTTGCGTTTCTTCTGTAAGTTTTTTGCATTGCATTTACATTTCAGGAGTGCTCTTTCTTCTATGGGAAAAGATACTGTAAAGATTGTGCTTTGAAAAACCTCAAGCACTTTCCTGAAGAAATTCACAGGGTAGGATCATTTTCGCTTAATTAATTTTCTCAGGAGTTGCTTCGAAATTTGAAAGGTCACTGAAGACCTATTGTATACATTTGCATTCCATAAAGGTCCTATTCTGTAACATTTACTCCCGCCTCGTGTTTCTGTGACAAGCTGTAAGATGGGCTACTTATGATCGAAGGGGTTTGCTAAAAATTTTTGTTAAAAGCCATCCACAATGCTATGAAGGGATAGCTCGCTCGGTGCTGGAAAATGAATGCACGTGGAGTGTGTAGTGTGCTTGATTAAATATTTCCTATCTATACAGCTTACGATGTCCCTTTATAGCCGAATAAGAAGTTTAGCCCGATCAAATTAAAGTTTAGTTTTGACGGTTTCCCTGTGTTTCTATAGTGGCGGACTCCTATTGATTCACCAGACCAACGATTAAAGTTAGCAAACTGCAAAACATTTTGCCACAAGACTAATGCTCGAGTGTAACTAATAGAGTATTTCGGGACATCTGCAGATGAAACGTAGTTGATAAAACGTGAAGTGCTGCTAAACCACAAAGTGCATTAAAGACGGAAAACTCCAAAATGTTAGCTGTCTGCTTTATGGAAAAGCACAAATGTACACCGTCTTATTGGGAGTTTAGATCAGCCAGCAATTTCCACACATCAGCCAAAGGTTCAGGAGTAACGTCCACTGTATCCGACTTTACCGTGGCATCGAGGGTACTGTCACGAGCAGTAGCCGACGATTCGGGGCGCATACGCACGTTCTCTCGCTTCAGCGGCTGCTTCCGCAAGTCGGTTTGTATTTCGTTACACATGGCGGCCAGTTCCGGACCCAAATCGTCAAAGTTCATAGCTGCTTCGGCATTACTGACTGCTTGAGCAGCGCTGTTGACAGTATCAATGGCGCGGGCCAAGAACTGCTCACCAGTCTTCACGGTTTTGCGAGAAATTTCCACCTACAGGAAGTAACTGACCAGTAAATTCCGAGCCCATCATAAAAATGAAGACAAACACTTTTGCCAAAATCAAAACTGGCTATACAAGAAATCTGGGCTATACCAACTAGAAATACCTTCGACCAACAGAGTCATAGAATGCTCACCCAGTTACACTGTAGAACGCTTTTAACATGGGAAAAGTTATTCCGATTTGACTAACAAATAGCACGTTTGTTAGGTACATCTAAACGAAATCCCTTATCGAACACTCCATGAACTAAGTACAAGTAGTTATTAGGTGGCTGAATGTGAACAGCTCCCCCTCCAACATGACTACCGACAGCTAACTGGTTGATGCCTAAGAGAGGGGGCACGTTTGCGAGAAAAAAAAACTCGCACGGAAAGAAAATTATCACACAGCGATCCATACCTGATTAGTAAACATTGATCGAATCGTATCTCGGGCTTGATGGGGACGGTATTCATTCAGAAGATGATGCATGTTTACGAAAAGTTTGAGGATATGCTCCAGCTTTCCTGTCCGTTTGCTGGAACTGGGGTCTCGAGACATGATATCCAATAGATCCAAATAGTTAGCGAGTATAGAAAAATTTATTTTCTTTAATTCTGCTTTGCGATTACAGTTCTGAAGAACAAATACAAGCTAGACAATCATATTGCGAAAATTAGTTTGAGATTAAAGAAGATATAATTACCGAAGGGTAGACACGTTCAAACCCAAAAGCTTCCAGTGGTCTTATAATCGGGTCATTGGTGTTGAATTGAACACCAAAAGTCTGATAAGAAGCAGACTGTGGGATCTCAGGGGGTTTAGGAGCAAGTCCTTGAGCAACGGCATCATCGGTATATTTTTCTAATAATTCTAATGGAGGAGGGGGATACAGACTGCAAGAATTAGTGGAATCAACAGCTCGATTCATATTTTTGATCGGGTTTCCTTAGAAGCCTTCTGAAGACAACGAAGAAGTTGAGTGAATTCTTGATCGCAGATTGATTTTTTGACCTCAGATTGTTTGCAAATGCAACTGCCGTAAGATTTAGCTTCCTTGGTGCACTTTGTTAGTAAAAGGGGGTAGTTGAGCAAACGATCTCGACCAGATCCGATTCTAACAGGCATGAAAAAGCTAACAGGCAACTTGACACAAGATAACGCCACAAATATATCAGCTGTTAAACAAGAAAATGGCAAAATTGACAATGAAAAATCGATTTGTTTTTTTAATTTTTAAATATTAAACACATTTTTTAAAAATAAAATTTTAAATAAATTTAAAGTAATAAATTAAATGTAAATTAAAAATATTTTTATAAATTTTGTTATTATTATTGTTGGTTTGAATGACCACTGGTAATTCCTTAAGCAGCATTATTCGGTTTTTCTCTGCCACCATGAATGCTCCGGCTTCCTTTGAATCTTTCCTTATTCCCGAGGGAGAAAAAAAGTAAAGGAGATGTGTCTTTCTGATTACAATTTAGAATTTATTATGACAAAGATTCACAAATTCCGCGGGCTGCAAGCTTCACCCTAAATCGTGAAGACCACACGGTTGGAAATATGATCACCCGGTAAGTGTATTTGCCCTTTGAGCGATTATGTAACATTTTGATGCTGATTATCTCGTTATAGTCAACTGCTTAAAGATCCCCGTGTCATTTTTGCCGGGTATAAGGTTCCTCATCCGCTTGAACATCGCATTGTGATACGTGTTCAAACTACGAGTGCGACCACGCCTATTGAAGTATTTTCTTCTGCAATCAAGGACCTAATTAGTGAAATTTCGAACATCGAGGAACAATTCAGAGTAAGTGTGGTTTATTTCCCTCCCTATCCCCATTTAGTCGAAACTCGGATGAAGTTTTTCTGTTGTACATGGCATTCTTAAATAAACCGCAATGTGTGCGTCTTATTTTGTTGCTAATGCGCATATTCTGTGGGTCGTGGTACTCTGCAACGCTTCATACTCCTCTGCCATTTTTCATACTACCGGTTTGTATACTTCCCGTTATTTCTATTGCGGTACTCAATCCCGCTCTCACGCTGCCTAAAATAGTGTGCGATGGTTCCAGCTCTGTGTTCTATTTTCGCTGAGTTGCTTAGTGACGAATTGATCAACTACGTCAGGAGTGTTCCATTTAAGATATCAAGGCCAATTAGCGGCGGAATGATGGTAACCTATTACTGTGTGAATGGACGATAATTCCCTTCAGCAGTGAAGCAAAGTCGTCATGAATGTGTTTTCATTGACAGGTATCTTTACAATTGGGTACTTCACACCTAGTCCCAAACACCAGAAGCTGGTCTGGAAAAAAGAGCAATTATTAGAATCGCAACGGTAGCTGGAAAATTAAAGTGGGTAGAGGGGATTACCTGAATGGGACATTGATTGGGATGAGGCAGACGATGTCATTTACCTTCCGGCGCTCTTCCCATCGTCCTAGACGATGCTCCTGTCCGACGCCAGCTGCCAACCACTTTCCGTCATTCGAGAAGGCCAAACTGTTTACAAAGCCGGCCTGTAATGAAGAGAAATCAATGTTAGAGGAATCAAAAGCGCCACGTTCCCAAAACTAAACTACTCATGGCATCCATTTTGAAGAGTTTGGACCTGGCGTAAGCAAAGGAGGTACTATTGGGGTTCAGTTAGTAAAAATAACGCTAGCACGTTCTCAGTGACATATGCACTTGAATGTACTTAAATATTAGTTTTCGCTGGTGTAGTAGACTTGTTGCCGTTTATGCGGAAACCCATTATTTGGATTAGAAGAGATTAGGAATTTAGTAATGCTATGCCCAATAGATTTCAAAGTTCGCAGTAACTAATGCTTTAAGACATACCAGATGGAACTCTCCCGCTTTGATCCTCTCAATTTTTGTGCTATCATGGTGAACACGTAGGCGACCTTTCGCCTTTGGACCTGTTAAGAAAATGGAAAAACGCAAGATAACCATGTGTTTTATTCAGCAAAAAGTACTTCATTGGCACTCTCATGTCTGCGAGTACAAGGTACACCCAACTGGGATAAGATCACATGAAACAATGAGCATTAGCCTCGAGTAACTAAACCTATGCCACAATGCCTTGCTAGGTTAGTGTGGTTTTTAAGCATAGCAAGACACTCAAATTAGTCAAAGTCGCTGTAACAAGTGTCTGCCAAACCAAACAAGTCCTGTCAGAAATTCCAATTCCTACACTGACTAAACAACGTCGGTCAATTTTGACAGTCTCAATCAGGCTAATTACCCTCCATCCTCGGAATTTTGTCGAAGAGAACAAAGGGGAATTCAGCCCTTGGAATACAACCGCAAATTTCGCAATTATGATTTTGCACGATCGAAGTGTGCATACCGACTACAACTACTTAACAAGTCAGAAATTCCCTCACCTTGCTCGTTTTCCTCATCTTCATTGTCCTCGTTATTGCCCGCACCGCTGAAAGAGAAGGCCTTGCCTTCGAGGACAAGGCGCCAGAGCTGGACGTGGCCGGAGGAAGAAGCCGACGCAATCAAATCGGTGCCGAGAAGACCGGCCACTGCTGTCACCCAGCTCACCGCGGGACGACCGTAGTTCTCACCGGCGGCGTCGTTGGGTGGATGAGCAGGGCAGATCTTGCAGATTGGGCTGCCGCGGCTCATGTGCCAGAGGTATAAGGTGCTGAAAATAACGATTAAACAAACGTCACATCTATGAAGGCAACCGACGGTCTGTGAAATCAAGCTAAGCTGCTTGTTTCCTACATGGTAGAACCACTGTACAGCTAATTTGTAGCAAGATTCCACATGACTACGTGTAAAACACCAAGGACTCATACAATCAAGCCATTTGCCTGACCTACGTTATTGAAAGGTAGACGCGACGGTGTATGGACAATCAAGGGTTGCTATTCGCTAACTCCTGAAAGTATGTTACAATTTACCCGACTAAAACGCGCTGCAATCCCGATCCATAAAGGTACCTCCGAATATACTAAACATTTATGCAACGTTAATTAGAGCATGAGGCTTGAAGAAAAAACCGAAAATTAAGCCAGCCTTAATGAAATTGAACACTTAAAAGCACAACTCACTTAGTAGTCGATCCACCGATAAAGAGGTCGTCGTTTACGGCGTACACGCATTCGACTGAATGTCTAGGAACAAAGTGAGTTTAAGCAAGGAACTTACTTATGATTAGACATCCATGAAGTTTTTAACGTACTCGGATGGATTTTTGACGGTATACTGCACGCATACTTCCTCCTCCACTTTCCACAAACAGATTCCAGCACCACCGAATCCCGACGAAGAAACACAGCGCTCTGCAGACAACCCGCAAATCGATAGCACTTCAATTTTTGTTGCAGCTCTGAGGAGATGTCATAGATATTACCACTTTCAATGGCGATAGAGTCAAATAAGAAGTAGCTCACCCTTGGTCTTGCAGGACTTCCGTAAGAGGCATATTCCAGACACAAACTCGGCCCGATCGATCTCCGGAAAACATCATATGGGACTGTCGACGAAAACTGAGTGCCTACATTTTGGCATGTTTATAAATGAAAAAAAGATTATTCTTACAGTGACAGGCGCATAGTGCCGGGCTAATCGAAACACCAATTCCAAAGACTCTGGGTTCCAAATTATTATACACTTATCAGCACTTCCTGAGGCCTAAATAACAAACACGATTTTAATTCAAAAATGAAATGTAGCAACACTAAAACCATTCAGAATTTACCAGATATCTGTTGTCATCAGAAATCGCAATGGACAGTATGGGGCCAGTGTGGTAAGGAGAGTCGGACCCCCTTCTTCCACCGGTTGCACTCTTTACTTTTTTGTAATCCTTGATGCTCCCTTAATGAGAGTGCATTAGAGAATGTGAAATACTACATTTAATAATGGATGCATCTTTCCCACCAGAGTATAGAAATTCGCAATCAGAGGATATACAAACACAGTTGATTGATTTCTTGTGACCTTTAAGGCACACGATATTATCTGCAAATACGGGTTTGTACTAATCAGAATATGATCTAAAGTACTCAAGCAAACCTTTTCAGCAACTTTGTGGAATAATTTTCCTCTAGCTTGAAGAAATTCCTCCTGTAAACGAACAGAGAGTGTGGCTGTCGCATCCTCCTCATCCGGACCAGCAGTTTTCAGGGCCTGGACAAGAGCCTTTTTAGTGAGCCTGATGTGCCTCTCATGTGCAGTCTCATTTTCATATTCATCTTCAGATACTGGAACCGATTTATCACTAAAATTGCAGTTAATACACCCACGCGCCCAACCTTAGGACTTCTTCCGAATCTGATGGGATTTCTTCGTCACTCTCAATGACCTTTTGTGTCTAAATCAACGAAATTAGGCTTATAAAAAATTCACTTTTCGGTATCGCTTCTTCTCCATAAGAGGACCACCGACACGCCTACCCATTTTCATATGAAACGCAATGGAAGGGATTCTATAAAACTATTTAGTATATAAAATGGAATGTGTGAAATAGATTTTTCAGGCAGTATACATCAAGCTTATTCTTTAAATTTTATTTTATATTAATTACATTTAATTTGCCGAAATTTTTATATATGTGAACCTTTTATCAGCTATTTAATGCACAATTCTCATTATTTATTCGGAACTTTCAAATCATTGAAATTCAGTCAAAATGAGTTGCTTGTTGCTAACTTTGATGATATTTTTTGTCATGGACGATCATTCTTACTGAAGTCACCTAAGAACTTTAGCTTTGTCGATATGTACTTTAGACAAAGTTTAATTATCACGCATCTCTAATCGGATCGTTTATAGATTACGCTGAAATATCAGCCATATACTTAGATAGTTTTAAAGGCTACAAATAGTAGAATGTTGAGTGTGTCAATGAGTACATCAGAATACTATCGTATTGGCGAAACAACAACCTTTGGTAGAGTCATCATTCTTACCAGAACGGATCTTCACTACCAACCAATGTCTTAAGTTCATTGACAATCTTTTCATCATGTCGGACCTGATTAACGGTTCAGTTTGTCACATAGGACAAATAATTTTTATTGAAGTGGAATTGTGATCGAGTAGCTACTTTACAAATTTAAATAAAAATCGTATCAAAGATCCATAATACATTGTTAACATTACCTATTTCGAGATTTCAATAGTTTTACCATTTGGTAAAAAGACTGGGACAAGGAATAACCTTTAGGATGGGGATTACCATCATGAAAAAACTAACACTCTTGACTCTACTATTTAATTTGATGTTGAGATCAAATATTTGCGTCCACAGAAACGCCACCTGCAATTCATGAAATCTTATATTCATTTACCCATCGCATATAACGTGTCGTTGTCATTTGGCCGACCGTGAGGACCAAAAAAAAATGTCGGGAAATGGGACGACGACGATCTTAAAGTATAGCCTCAGAGATGTGTAGATGGTTTTGATTCAAAGCAAATGAGACACTGAGAAGATGCATTCTGTTCGTACAAATTAATTGGTATTCAAGTATCATACCCCTTCATAACCAGAAGTTACCAATGTTAGCTAAAGACATACACTATTATTGGTACATCGAAAGCATCACAAAACATACATCTATGCAGGGATATCCGTTTTTATCCCTACTGCGGAGTAATGGATTTGACTCGCTCTATCATTCATCATTTTCAATTCTCTGTAACTAGATACCGTCAGTGTGTCGAACCATTAACCTTTTTATAAAATGAAAAACTTTTACAACTCATTATAGGAACGTTATGAATGCATTTTGTTCTCATAAAAGCGCAGTAGATTTTATTAAGAGAGTGGGTTGATTTAAGAGTCAACACCACTCGGTTGATGTGGCAGATCAGCAATTTAAGTAAAGAATTGTCGTGCAGAGACGGATTTATAGAAATAGGTCCCAAAAATAATGCCTAACCCAAGCTAAACTGAAAGGTAATTATTTCACTTTTATGGTGTGACTTGTAAAAAAACTGTTTGTTTCAGTTTTGTAGAACATAGCGTATCAGTAACTGGTCCCTTGCTTTTGCACCAGATATTCAAAAGTCAGACATTACGGTATTATTCCATGATTGATTTTGTAAATTTGAGATAAACAATCGGTAAGAGGAGGGCTTTAGGAACTTGCTAGCATACTGTACGAATCACCCAGACCGAGAAATAATAGCACCCAGTTTTAAGTCGACTAATGGTTTTCTTCGTCTATCACCTGCTAAAATTCCGATTCTGCTTCAAATCATGAAGCCAATATGAGCTGGAAGTTACAAAACCATGCCTCTTACACAGCTCATAAAACTTCGCTTTTCTTGGTTTTTCATAATTGACTTGTAAATTTTATTATTTGTATGAAAAATCTTTTTTTATTTTGTAAGTCTAAGTCAAGTCCTTGCATCTAGGCTGTCGTAAGAGTTTCTAGGTTGCGTCGTGTGTAACTAGTTTGCCTACCGCATTAATGGTCGGCTGTGTGTCCCTCCGTGTATTCGCCATAATTTTGCTAAAATGAAAACAACAGCTCGATCTTTTATTTTTGTTCTGGCACCATTTTGTGTTTTGCTATTTTTGCTCATTTATCTGCTCTATGGCCTACCGAATATTCCAGAGTAAGTTCTCATGTGTTAACACTAGATCAGGAATCGGTCGCGGGACATTAAATTCCCGAGAAGTCTAAATGAACTAAAGCTTCTTGGATCTACACTCTTAGAATACAAAAACGATTGCTATTGGCGAATCCTTTTTTCCATTACTGTGATCTACATATTGTAAGTTGGCTCTCTCGGAAATCCTGCCATTGTGGTAGTGCATACTCTAATGGGGATATTATTTTCAGTTTACAGTCATTCATGATCCCCGGATCTGTCTTTTTTAGCGTCTTACTGGGATACCTTTATCCAAAGTACCTTGCACTTCTCGTGATAGCCTTCGTAGGCCTTCTTTTTCTAAGACTTGGTTTTACCTAGTGTTCGGCTGTCGGTGCTTCGTGCTGTTATATAATAACAAGGCTCATAGGTAGCCAGACAATCTTGAAGTATTTCCCGGACCATGTGGCTTCCTGTAAGAAGCTGGTGGGTAGCCTGCCTTCTCGTTACCTTTAGATGTGTCGCTTCAAGAACATGATGTTTGTTACAATGTTTTTCCTTCGTCTGAGTCCGATCGTCCCAAACTGGCTGGTAAACATGTGTTCTCCCTTTTTCGGTGTACCGATAGCGGATTTTTTCTTAGGAACCTTCTTCGGTGAGTGAATGATCGTTTACGTTGTGTCAGTTGATACTTAGCATCATGCTCTTGTTTTTTGCTGTACTTCAAGGTAATGCTTGAAATTCACATTCTTGCTTGGCCATGTCGTTCGCTTACGCTTATCGAAAATTTTTGTGCTGAGAAGGGTTTTGATAAATCGTTTTCATTTGATGATTTTCAGGAGTCATTCCCCTGTCATGTCTTTTTGTGAACGCTGGAACCATGCTTCAAGAACTGACTGACATCGGTGTCACCTCTGTGGCATCTGTTTACTCCCTGGCGTTTTTCACAGTGGTTAGCTTCCTCCCGTTTGTCTTTCAAAGTCGAATCAAGCAATTTCTCAGTGAATAAATCCTTGAAGAGGTGTAATTCTAAATGCATTTTCGCCTTCTTCTTTAATTACTGTCCCGAATTTCGGTTACGAAATCTTAACATATTTCTTGTCAAGTATCTTTGTTTTTCTTTTTGATTGCATGTCTCATTTCCTTTTTATCAAGTCCATCTCATCTTTACAATATTTTGTATGGCTGCTTTCAGTGACTTTACCTTTTATTATTGTGCAGTATTCATATTTTTTTGGACGCTTGCCTCATTCTTAAGTCTTCGTTAACTGCGGATATTGACTATGCCTTTCTAAAGTTCCTAAAAAGTTCAGAACATCTTCAATGTATTCTGTCGTGATTCATGCATTTACATGTAAATGCTGTTGTACCCAGCTCATTTCAGGTATTACCCTCTTAATAATTCAACTTATGGATATTATTAACTTGGTGCAATTTGAAATGTCATTTATCTGCCTTTTTATCGGTCTGCGCAAACCTATGTGAGTAGAAGGTGCTTTCATAAGACGGTCTACACCGCACGTTGCGTTCTTTTGAATATGCTATGAAATTATCCGAATCCCAGGATTCATCTTTAATCAATGGGATGCCCAGAGCATTGACTCACCGCGCCAGCTATGTTTATTAATTCAAATTCCTTACTGTTTACATCTTTTACTCTTAGAAAACGTATTCTGCTACCCGACTTCCAATTAGGTACAAAGTAGGACTCCCAGCTCCAGTTTTTGTTAGATGCAAATACGCAGCTGGTTGCTCAGCCCCTCCCGGCGTGCACTGGCTAGTGGTTACTCGATGGACCACGGTTTATTTTCCCCCCTTAATTTTCCACCAAGACTGTTCGTCGGAAGCTGCACAAATCCGGATTCCACGTAAGAGCCGCAATTAGAAACCTCTGCTCCCAGAGACATCCTTCAAAGCGTTTAGAGTGGTGAAGTAGAAACCTGCAGAAGTGGCCCCTCGAGCAGTGGAAAAACGTGGTTTACTCTGACGAGTCATCGTTTATCTTATTTCCGAGCGTTTGGAGACATCTGAAAGAATCATCTAGTCCAGATTGTCTTCTCCCAACCACAAAGCATGGTGGGGGTTCTGAGACGATCTGGGGTTCTATTTCTTGGAAATCCACCGCCTGGCCAATGATTTCCAGTCTAGGACCATTCTAATGTAGTTGGGAATCTTATCTGGCCACCACAATCCCAGAATTCAACATTATTGAACATTTATGGTAAATTTTAGAGGTTCAAATAAGAAGTAGATTTCCGCCGACGCCGAAATCTCTAAAGTGCACTGGATGGGTGTTTTAACTGAAGAGTGGACTAACATTCCTTTGGAGAATTGAGATTGTAAATGCCGCAAAAGGTAGACTTACACTATAGTGAAGTATATTTCGCCGATTTTTTAGGTGTTCTTCAGTATTTTGTCGATCCACGGTATATTCGGGTTTTGACAAACATAACTATGCTCAATCACTTTTTTGCTTCATGTGTTCAATGAGTAATCTTGTGTAGAAGATACTGATACCGACTGGGATATATCAAGGTCGAATCAATAACACGCATCCCAGACAACCTAGATATTTCTATTCAATCTACCCACACACTGAGGGAAATTTATAGCGTGGTTCCTAATTTCAGCTCCAATCCTAATTATCTATGAAATTATTTCATAGGAATTCGTAATGTCCTTATAATGGCAAGGTCTTGAAACTGGAGCTAGATATGCTTTCGTAAATGGATAAATATGATTCGCTTATTGACCAGAGCATGTACTTTGCACTCAGGAATAGTGATTAGCTGGTTGATTGATTTCCGGTTGATGTACTTTCCTTATTTGTATTTTTACTCCATATTGTCAGTATGTAAGGTATGGGACAGAGAACTATTGCTTCCTACCCACCTCACTTAAGATGAAAT
This sequence comes from Anomotaenia brevis, assembly GCA_030710315.1. Classification (NCBI taxonomy): domain Eukaryota; kingdom Metazoa; phylum Platyhelminthes; class Cestoda; order Cyclophyllidea; family Dilepididae; genus Anomotaenia; species Anomotaenia brevis. The sequence goes on along the minus strand of JAUOZQ010000007.1, from coordinate 836,760 downwards.
TCCTCAGAGTAGAACGCAGGTTGTACTGACTTGAGGTGTGATGTCGAGGTAACAATTCTAATTTTGAAAATTGAATGTTAATTAACCAAATTGTAATCTGTCATTCTTTTAAATCGATATCCCCCATCATTTGATGTCTCCTGATTCTATTGTTTATCAGACCATAACAAGTAAATAAAGGAAGTATTTCGCACAAGCCAAATAAAATCCAGGGTAACAAAGAGATGTGAAAGGATTGGACTTGATGTAATAGGGAATCAAAATCACAGCACCTTTCCACTAGTGAAAACACAGAAGCTACATAGAAGTAACAGTTAAAACTATATTAATGGGGATTGGTCGCTTTCCAACCAATGAGTTTCAAGGATAACGAAAAAGAATTGTTAAGATTCTGAATTAGTTTAAATATGCAACTCAAATCTTAATAGGAATATGTTTTAAATTTTTTTGGATCCCCATTGCCTGAGGAAGAGGGTCACCTATTTCTAGCCATAATGATTATGGCCACTATTTAGCGATCTGAGTGAGAGCTGCTGAAATGCTTAGTAGTGTGAATATTTTTGACTCTTCCTCTTAAGGTTTTGCTTTTCATTCTTTTCTCTCGAAAGTAATAAGTAAGCGTAAATCGTTTATTATAATTACTGATCTTAGTTTAATGGACGATGCAAACAAAAGGGGATAAAATAGGAAGAATCTGTGCCAGAAATGATGATATAGTCGATTTTCGTCTTCTCGAAGAAATTTTAAATCATCAAGTTTCAGCTAAGCAGAAGTGAAACCACACGCTCATGAAGTTTGGTTAGATGAAAGGCGTGAGCTTACGACGAAGATCCGATCTGCAGGATTGGAAGCATTCCCCGTCGTCTGAAAAATGTCCAAGGATTCACTGCGTTTTTGCGCAAACCGTCAATAGCCTTTAACAGCTTCGGGTTGATCCTATCTTCGAAACAATCTTTCATAAGGAAAGAATGAGTTAACTCCAAAGAATAATGGCAGATCACGTTGCTGTACTGGTTAGGGTAAGGCCAATGGACTCCACAATTATTGACCTCTTAGTTTTGAATATGAATTATCTCAAAAATTTCGGTTAGTTCAATAACTTACCTACTGCATCCTTCAGAATGTGAAAATTCAGATTTTTAAATACAATCCAAGGAAATATGTTGTGTGGCATCGTTTAAGCTTTTAAGGTGCTGGTGGTTAATTGAAACTGTTTGGGCTTCCCCTTACATCGTGATTTCAGTGTTTGCTAAGTTTGTCAGCTATTACAGTAAATTTTGACAAAATCGTCTATAAATACCACTTTTTATCACAAATTTTAGCTTTTGTGATGCCTGACATAGTTATGGAATGCGTTGGGACCGGAGTGGATAAACAGTCTGTCTTTATCCAGTTTGTTGATGCCAATGGCGAAGAAACGGGTACTCCTATTTTTGCTCCCTGCAGTAGCAATGTCTCTGCTCTTACCGAAATGCTCGGTTCCTTCGTGGGCGATGTAGGTTTCCCGGAACTTATTTTATTCGATAGTAGATTTTTATCGATGTAAATATTTCTAATTTTCTAGAACGGACAAGAATCCCAGATTTATGAGTTCTTCATCGGACAAACTCAAATTCTTGACGATCTTGCGACTGGTATATCTCAATTCACTGCTTCAAAAGATGGGGAATCCAGTTCTTTTTCTGGGGTTATAACTGAATCTGTCGTAAGGGTCACTTATCAGGCTCAAGCTGTTTTTCGTGTGCGCCCAGTTACGCGGTGTGCCAGTACACTTCCTGGACACAAAGGAGCTATTTTGGTAGCGCTGTTTTCACCTGATGCGAGGTACATTTATTTTTCGCTCATATATACGTATGCAACTTTGTATATTACACGTAATTTATGATAGAGCTCTCGCAACTGGATCAGGTGACCACAGTGTCCGTTTCTGGGATCTGAACACTGAATTGCCTCAGACAATTCGTAGTAACGCTCACCATTCTCCTGTCTTATGTCTGTCTTGGTCTCCCGATGGTTTTCGACTTGCCTCCGGTTGTCAAGGCGGTTTGATATGCATCTGGAAGCAAAACGAATTTGGCGAATGGGAAGTTGATGCGTCGTCACCCATGATTCAACCCTCTCTCGCGCGAACTCCTGCCAATTCAAAGTCACGATGGATCCGATCCCTCGTTTGGCGGCCCTTGCACCTGTAAGGCTGGTGTTTAATCTTGTTTTATAATCGATATAACAGTCCCCAAAGCTACTGTTCGTCGTCTACTGAAGAGATAAGAATTGTCGCTACTTGGCGGCGGCCTACCAAGAGACGTCGATTGTCATCTGGGACACGGCGACGGGCAAGCCACAGCGCATTCTCACTGGTCATGAAAAACCGGTGACCTGCCTGCGATGGGGTGGCACTGACCTAATCTATTCAGCCAGCCAGGACCGAACAATCCGCGTGTGGCGCAGCAGCGATGGCGTCCTCTGTCGCCGACTGGACCTTCACGGCCACTGGGTCAATTGCCTCGCGCTCAGTGTGGATTACGTCCTGCGAACAGGCCCGTTCGACCCTGCCGATGCTCTCCTTGTCAAGGCCCCCTTCCACAGTGCAGCTACAAGTGAAGAGAAGAGCAAGTCAACCTGCCCATATTATAATTTCTACAAGTTTCTTACGTTATTTCTCGTGGATTGGTAGGAATTATGTTGTGGATAGAAGCCGAGAGTCATCGCCGTTTTCGGTGCCGCTTTTTCCATCACTTGCTTGAATTGTATTGGGACTCTGTTCCAGTAAAATATCGAAATCTTATGTTTGCCTCCTTTTTACCGTTTCTCGTGTGCTTCATCTTTGCAATTGGACTTCCCCCGGGCTTTCTATTTAAAATTAGATTGCAAGGGATCCTTTTTTATGAATTCTCTTTAATCTTATAAAATTGCCTCCCATATTTATACTTATGTTTTAGGGGATCTCATGCAAAAGCACGCGCAAAAGCTGTACGACAAAGTTAAAGTGAGCTTCGATGTGCTTTGCATGCTTAACCGCTAGATGAGCTTTTGAATCTAGCAAAAGTGAATGTTGTGACCTTTAAGTTTTTGATTGCTACTTAGTTTCCTATCTGGTGTTGTAGGGCGACGGACCCGAGCGTTTAGCAGCCGGTTCGGATGACAACACCCTGTCAATGTGGACACCTGAGACGACCAAAATACCTCTCACCGCTCGCATGACCGGTCACCAGGGTGTCGTCAACGACGTCAAGTTCTCACCCGATGCTCGTCTCATCGCAAGCGCGAGCTTCGACCACTCTGTCAAGATTTGGGACGGCCACAATGGACAGTAAGTGAAGCTGCTTAATGGCACTATAACTTTGGGAACCTAACCCTGTGAAGTACCTGGATTCGTTGAAAATTGGTTTCACTTCTGCTCCCAGGTTTCTTGCCACTATGTTCGGTCACGTCCAGGACGTCTACCTGGTTGCCTGGTCCAGTGACTCGCGCCTTTTAGTGTCCGGTTCGCGGGACTCGACGCTGAAACTGTGGACGCTTGCCGAGGTGCGCCGGTGGGGGCAGGAGGCGGCAGTGGAAAGGAAGGAGCAGAACACGAAGAAAGGTAAACGACAGGCCAAGAAGGTCACGGTGGCAGGCGATGGGGAGGGCAGTAAGCAGCCACATCAGAGGCGACGACACATCTTGCACGACTTGCCGGGCCATGCAGACGCGGTCTACGCCCTCGACTGGAGTCCCGACGGCCAGAGAGTTGTATCCGGCGGGAGAGACCGTGTTCTTAAAATGTAAATCCCAAATTCCTCGATCCCAAGTTTCACAATTCCACCTGATCATTAGCCAGCGTTGCTTTAATTTAGGTGGCGGTCGTGATCTGACTGGCGATCCTGTGGTGATGCCTTGTACAGAAATCAAGTCGTTGGTATAATCTTGGTATGTGTGTTCAAAAGTAATAAAATTAAACTGCTGGACCTTATTGTGGTTGCTGTATTGCCTTCTATTGGGAGGCGTTGGCGGCAGACCCACCCCAATTCGCTTGGGAACAATCTCTAACTTGTTATGACATCTAATCGGAAGGTGGTAAGTTTAAATGCGTTGGGATTGCTACGCTTGTTGAAAAAGTAGTGATGCTAGATCTGGGAGTGTGAAAGAGCCCTAAAAGGGCCTGGATGATCAGCTTTGATCCACAATAAATAAACGTAACAATTAGAAGAGTTTAAAAAAGTGTCGATCCCTCAGTAAGTACTAAGGTTTCTTAGTAGCCATTGAAATTAATTTTGATTCGAGCTGGATTTTATAAAACTAGATAAAAATTTCCCGTAGCAAAATTTTATTTAATATTTCGCTTTAAAACAATTTTAAAATTAATAATATTATTGTCCAAAGGCAAAACTTCTTGTAATGGTTAGAATAGGTATTTTAAGGCACCGCTCCAATTGGAAGGGCTTCGTAGGCGTAACCACCGTTGACGGTCTCGCATTTAGTCGTAGGTATATTTGTCTCTCGCTATCGCCTGGATACGAAATTGTTAATTGATTGGTTTTGAAAATCTTATTTGAGTTGTGTGTATCCATACTTATTTTGTGGGCCGTCAAAGTTTTAAAGGCCTGTTATTGCCTTGAAGCCCCCACATTCATTGTTTTTCGAGCTTGGTTCCTACGAAAATGAGCCAAATGAGCCAAGGTTCGCATGACTCATTGTCTCCTGAAGAATGCGACCGTCTTGTACTTTCACCCCCTCCTTCTGGGTTTAATCCCGTGAAACTTCGAGAATTTATATCTTGCAACCGCACGACTTCTCATCAGCACAGCCTTAACATAGTAAATCCAGAGGCAGGAATGCTGATTATGCCCAGACATGCCAGTGTTGCGTGGTCTCGGAGTGAATATGATTCTAAATTCAAGCAATGTGAGTTTTGGACTCTACGTAAACATGTTTTTGATATTTTAGTCCCTCCTTGATATAATATAAAGTATTTCCTATTATTATTAAACACCATATTCTTTTATATAGTTAGGTTTAACATTTCTGTTTTTAGTCTCATTTTACTCATGTGTAAATACCGCCTTTGAATCTTCCTCTAATCAGCTTTTTTAGTGCCTGGTCGTCAAGCTTTATGAAAACTACTAACTTTTTTATTTTGTTACTGCGAAACTGTGTATTTAAATTGTTTGAATACTTGGTATACGTAAGGGAACGTGATAGCGAGAAAGCGCTTTAGATTGTAAAGATTCTCAGTCGCATGCTATTTATTTTTTTGTTTTTATAAATCTCAAGTATTGATGATCGTTGTATTAATTTATAGATGAAAATCAAATCAAATCAGCTGTCACCTCCGATGCCCTTCCGGAAGTGCACTTACATGAAAAGGCCAAGGACCCCTCCCAGTCCTCGGAACCGATCTCCGCGTCACCTTCGCCTGTTTCAATTTGCACAGAAGTTTCCGAGACCTCTACGGTCAGCCCAAACAAATTACAAACCCCAGTTTCGCTAAAAAGTAAAAAGATTGAATCGACACATGACTGGAGGCGTTTTTTGTGCTGCGTTCCCTCGCGCTCCAGACTCCCGGATCAATCAACCCTTAGACCAGTTTTGTCAGACAGTGGATCCGTTCCCGCATTCAATGCCAAGGCTGCTTCTTCCGAAGTGCCCGTTACTAGCAATGCAACTCCCACAAAAATCACCAAATCTTCAAAATGGCCTAGTGTTTTCAGAAAGTCAAAGAATCTCACCGGGGCCAACAAAAAGGCCACCGTTAAGTTGCAGTCTGTAAAGAAACCACCTCAGATGTCAGATGAACGTTTAAAATCCCCTGCGCCGAAACTGCTCGTCACCTTGCATGAGACGAATTCCATAGTTTCTGGCACTTCCTGTACCGGCATCAACACTATTGTGTCCTCAAACGATCAGCCCCACTGCGAGGAAAATGGCGTAGTCGGCTACCACGTGAACTCTGAAGACTTAGCTCATGTTCAGAATGGCTTGCAACAAGGTGAAGATTCCTGTCAAGACTCTCTTGTTCAGGTGAGTCCATTTCGAAGCAATCCCCGTACAGCTTATAACTTTATGGAGAAGTTGTGGCCTGCTGAGTACAAGTACTCTAGTCGTTAGTTATCGTTCATGGGCATCATCATCTTGCTTGACTTAGAAAACTTTCCGGTTTGTTCATGTGGGGGTAGGCAATGGTGTTTTCCCGTGCCTCGTTAATTAGCCACCTCATCTCTATCGCCAAGGCCGATCAACCATCCATTCATTTAGGATATCTGTCGTGCTTTTTTAAATATCCTGGACATTTCTACTGATCAAGTAGATTCCTGACTAGCAGCAACCCAAAGAATGTATTCGCTCTATCGAGGTGCACACTTCTAGGTATGGGGATGAAGTTAATGGAAACTACCCGGCCATGATAGTTTCAAGTATGATTCGTAGTCCCGTTGGCCGAACAGGTGCCTGGTGTTGCAAGCAATGGTCACTTTATCGCAATTTGGACCCCCTAAAAATTGTGCGCATTGAGGTGTGAATTCATCGCACTGCATTTCCGCAGTTTGGGCTTTGCTTATTCTGTGTTCCCTCTCAAATACACGTGTGTGCGTTTGTACGTACTTTCGCCCTTCTCTTATTTTAGGCACTGGTAGGCAAGATGCCCCGCGGTATCTTTTTTCCTTTTCCCTCGCTCCCACATCGATGATGCGTTGTGTGTGTGCATGCAAGTATGTGAATGGTTCGGTCCGTCTTACAACCACCGATTCAGCTTGGGGGCACCAGTTGTTCCTCCTGGTCAGGCAGTTTCGTAGTGCCTGTGCGCACTAGCAATACCCTTTTGTGTAGCTGCAATAGTGTAGAAGGTGGTGTTCTATTTACCCGGCATGCAGATGGGCCATCTCGCGATGTGTAGAAGGCCGTCTAGCCTTGGTGTATGGCGCAATTTGCATATGCACTCACGTACACAGATATCTCTATTGCGGGCTTTTTAAGGCCGTCAACTTGGCATCGACCGAGTCAGAGCCATGTGGTTCCATTGTACCTTTAAAAATTCCATAAATGCTCACATCTGGGAATCATCACCGCTAGTGCAAGCTACATATTCTTGTTTAATGTCGCTTTTGTGTGGTGAATAGATTGTTTGATTTAGTTACGCAAGGTCGTCGATCAAGAATGGCTTTTCGGAAAACGCGTCGCTTTCCGATTGGGACGGAGACTTTTCTTGTCGTTAGACTGCACCGATTCGGCAAAACTGATTTTTAATACTGCTATCTGTGGATTGATAGGTTTGGCCTGTTGTTTTGTATCCCGTCTATCCTCTATTTAGTTATCATGAGTTTTGCTTAATTCAGCATTGCTCCCAAAGTAGGTATATTAATGCAATTTGTGGCAGTTACGAAAAGGCCCGAAGGAGTTAATTCAAAGCTTGTCAGCTAACAAATGTTGGGTTCTGTTATCAGCAGTGCCTGGAACTAGGCACGCTAACTCATTTAAGCTGCGCTTTGGCACTTCCCACTCAGTTAGCTTTAGTTGTATATATCTCTGTGCCATCGCATCTTTATGCTCATCTCATTCTCTACTCGAAATCTGTGTTCTCTCTTACAGAGGTGTGGAGCCCCTCAAGTTATCCATGCTTAGTTCCTGGCTCCTTTGGAATGCGACGCAATCATTTCTATCAACTCCACTATGAATGCATTTGTGATTAATATTAGTAAATTGCTTATGTTTATGTTTTGTGTCACTTAGTACTCTTTCACTGGAGCTCTTGGTGCTAACGAATGAAAGGCGGTAGTAATCGTGGTGGCGGTAGCTAATTGGGCTTCTTTTTCTTTTGCAGGTGAATCCTGGAGAGAATCTCCTAGGCCAACCACCTCCCGACTGCGTTGGCAAAAAGTGCCTTGTCCTAGACCTTGACGAAACCTTGGTGCACAGTTCCTTCAAGGTGAATTTTCAATCTAACACTTCTTTTTGCTAGAACTCTCAAAGAGTCCCAAAAGTTACAGATTTCATGACGAAAAAGAGCTTCTCGATGATGCTGTTATTTTTGTAAATGGGCAGTAGCACGAAACTTTAATGCAAAATCTCTTTTTATCTGTCCACACACTTCTTTCCGTTTTCTCATGAACTAAGTATTAGTGGTTTTAATTGACTCTAAGACTTTCAAATCCCACAAGAGGTTCACACGATTATACAATCAAAGGCCTAGATAAGCACGTTTAGTCTTCAAGTTTGGAATGTACCCAAATAAGTATTCTATGCTAAAGAAGTATCGTCGGTTGGTGCATTTCGCGTTTTAGCCTGTGAAGAATGCCGATTTCACTGTGATAGTGGAGATCGACAACATTCAACACGAAGTGAGTTTTTGTCCAATCTTCTGTATTTAATAAAAAGCCCGCATCTTTCCTGTTGATTGTTGTTGAACAAGAGTCTTTTATTCTTAGCGTTTATGCACATTCGTATTGTCAGTTTTTTGAGATCACGTTTCTAAGCGTACTGTTAACACTTGATGCATACTTTAATGTCGCGATTTCTACGGCTCTATTTTTGTTCAAACACATATCTCGTCATTTCCACTGTCAAGCTTGTAACTGGCTAATTGTTTGCTCTAGTCGGTGTTGTGATTGTCAATGTAGCCCTCTCTCCTTGGTGTGAATTTACTAACGTTTTGTTTTTTCTACCCCAGGTATCCGTTTGCAAGCGACCCCATTTGGAGACCTTCATTGAGACCATTGGTCCTCTCTTCGAGGTGGTCATGTTCACCGCGAGCCTTAGTATGGTGAGTTCACTTTCTGTTTTTATTCAGGCACTTATTTAGATGAAATTCCTTCGAAAAGTTGGTTTATGATACGTGCTTTTGGCATGTGCCCTAGTGGTTAAATCATTAGTTTGGCGGCAGGAGTGCTAGTAGCTACTGCTGTGATTCATCGAGGCGAAGGAGGAATTAAAAGTAGTCCTTAGCCTGACGATTGCTTGTATAAGCCTATTAGCGTAGTACCAAGTGCTAAAGGGCTTGGTCCATCTCGTCAATCCGATGCCTACCACGGATGCGTAATGTTTTCGCTGTTCTTTTCCACTAGTATGCAGATCCGGTCTGCGATCGGATAGACCCCGCGGGGCATTTCAAGCACCGGCTGTTCCGGGAGTCATGCTTCTGCTTCAAGAGCAACTACATTAAGCACCTGGGTGTGCTCGGTCGCGACATTGAGCAAATCTGCATCATCGACAACTCACCCATCTCCTTCTACTTCCATCGGCAAAATGCGGTAAGTCGCGTTTACGTGGGCCTTCTTAAGCACGGTGTGGCATCATGGTGTGATTACGAGTTTAGGAGCAGTTGGGCTTGCTTGTAACCCGTTTTTGTCGTCATCGTCGTCGTAACTACCCCTCTCTCCACACATGCAGTAGCTTAGCACACACACAAGTGTATGTTTGTATGCTTGCCAAAGCGCAAATCACTCAGCCTTATGAACGGTTATTACGTGCACGCATGCGTGCTCATGATGGTGTGTTCGGGTGTAGGTTGATTCATCCTCTGTGGTTCTACAGGCACTTTTATTCGTGGATGTTGGCGTCTAATCTTCCTCTTTCACTGTAGTTTAACCAAATTCATGGCCATAAGTCTTTAATTGTTTAGGAAAAGACTCGTGCAATGCACACGCCCTTCAGTCGTCAGTTCTCTACTATAAAAGAAAGTGATGGAGCCGCTCGCAAAAGCTGATCGAAGCACCCGAAGCGAAAGCTTTAATAAATTTAAAGGAAATTGTATCGTTTTCAGAGTTTTAGTCAATATAACTTCCGCCATTAGCGTCGATTTCAGCCAAATTCCAGAACCATAATCTGGGGCAGGCCGTTGTTGCACTTCCCCTGAGGTTTTACAGTGCTGGGACGGCGGCGATTAGTGTCTTCCTCTAGCGTCCAAGAGTACTAAATAGAGCATCGGGCCAAGATCTGGAGAATTCGGCGCAGGCTAAACGCTGGGAGGATTGGTGTAAATAGGTTGCATGGGTTGTAGCGAAGGCCTTAGCACAAGGTTTATGGTAGACGCTGAAACGTTCAATTCACGCTGTTACAAAGACCGATTTCTAATGCCAAGGTCCTCCTACAATCCTTTTTCTGCGGCAGACTTTCGAGGAAGTCTGCTGTGCGTGCTAAATCAACCCGGATTGTTCCAGTCAACCATTATCGTCATCGCATTTTTCAATGAAGAAGATGCATAATATGGGTGTGAGAATCCTTGACATGTGGAAATAAATCCACCAGATGTGAAAAGGTTAAAGTGATTCCGAACACCCAGGGGGTTGAGTGAATGCGTTTTGTGTTGCAGTTGCAAATCGTGACGTGGTTGGACGACCCGACAGACACGGCGCTGTTGGACTTGATTCCCTACCTGAAGGGCCTGGCGGCAGCCCCCAGCGCACTGGAGTACGTTTCGCAGTACGCGCCCCCGCCGACCGCGGCTATTGCGCAGCCCGAGCTCCCGCCGTGGCTCTTCGCACCCGCCGGCCCCGGCGGCTGCGGTTGGGACGCCTATAATGACGAGGAGGAGGAGGAGGAGGAGCTCGAGGGCGGCGATGGCAGCGAGGGCGAGGCCTCCGACGACCCCCAGCACACTCACAGCCGCATTATCCACAACGCTCAGGAAATTTCCCAACGACCAGCGCTCTCGCAGCAAGGTCCTACCACCAACTCTTCATCCTCCACACACAACATCATCGCCATGGCGTCCAGACCTTCTGGTGAGGTTATCACCGCCACATAGGGGCGATGACTGTGGGCGGGGTGTTGAAGGCTCTTCGCCTCTCCCGCTTTCTCCAGTCTTCCGGAACTTGCTCAACAAGGCGTCTCCGGTGTACTCACTCTCCCTTTCTATCTGTGATGTTGATGTCTCCTCGCACTCACTCAATTACCCACGGGGCCAGCATTCTTCAACCCAAACGCCTTACATATGTATGTGTGTGTTCTGAAACGAAATGGTCCTATTTTTTACTCGTGTACACCGCTATGCCCAATGTTTGCACGAGAAGCATGTCTTCTCTTCCCCCACTTCACGCGCTGATTTCTATCACCGGTGTGTGTGCTGACAGTCCTTCACTCTCTGCCCCCCTCTCGCGTGTGAGCTTCGCTGTACCGCAAGGTTCTTGTTTCTCGAGGTGAATTTGTCTTTCATTTCGTCTGCCGGTTGTGTGTAATGCTGCGGGCTGCGTTGCAGACTAGTTACACTCGTCCCCTGACCCTTCTCACCTCACCTCTGCCTTACTCGCTCAAACACTGATGTGCTTTGCTCCAATTGAGGATGATGCACTTCTTCCGTATGCATGTGTCTATATTACATTTCTGTAAAGAAAAGAGAGATCGCGAGTAATGAGGTATTTTTTATGTAAAAACACCTCATGCTTGCGTGCACTTCTCCTCCAACTGCTACTGCTCCTATTCTCATTCGTTTTAAAATGTGAATATGGAATAAAAAATAAAGGTTTTCTATCTCTTGTTTTTCTTCTTTGCGTTTTGATTTTCTCGCAGCAATTGCAGTCTGTTGAACTTTGGCAGGGTAAAAATAGTACTGCAGGATGGAGAAAAAATAAGCAAGAGTTGCCTGTGGTGTTGGCGACGGCCTTATGGTGCGTTGATATGCTGAGTGGTTGGGGTGGCAATGGTGGAATGACGCACCAGCGAAAAGCTCGCACACACACGTGCGAAAAGTGGGTGCGAGCGTGTGTGTGACCTTGGCGTAACGCCGAGAATCGGCGGTTTCGTTGGCCCGAGTGCGTTGCCGGTAGCACATTTGCGACGCGTACGAATCACACACACGCACACACCCAGTTAGGAGTCCTACAAGAAGTACTGATTTACTCCTCTGCCGTGACCTAATGATCTGCCTGTCTTAGTGGTGCCAGACTATTGTGTGCTTTATGTGCAACCACTGTGGGTGTGAAATACTCCTATATTGAGTGCAGTTGGAGAGGTTGAACACGTGAGAACGGGTTCCTTCTGGGAAATCAATAAAACTTGATCTCGATGAAGGTTCGAAGTGGCTCTTCTTGAAAATGAATACTTGAATCCTGAAGGGATACTGCTCCGACTCCCCATGTAAATGAAATAATAAGATCACAAGTTAACGTTCTTCACTTTTCGTATCCCATTATCTACTTACAAAGGTGGTTGCTTCTCCTACATTATGTAATTACATCGAACCAGCTCTTGGTACTGTAGGTTAATATTGATTCAAGTTGACAAGTGCCAATTTGTATTTAGCCATGTGTCAGACATTTGCTTACATGGTTATTTAGAAGCAACTGGATCTGTAAAAATTAATTCCAAAATGCCGTGTAAATTACCACTGTCCTAGCTCGGTTTCTTTGACTTGTTAGCAAATATGAAAACAGCATAACTGTACTCAAACAACTAGCTTAAAGCTGTACAGTCATAAAAAACTGTATGGACTTGAGAAGACTGTCCTGTTGCTAGCAGATGACAAGCAAAATGGAATGGTACTTAGACGACTGTCTAAAAGACAAGTTACTGTAAAACGGATGGAAGAGGGCGTTATTACTACCAGTACTGCGTCCGCTGCCTGTCCTAGCAAGCATGTCACACACAGGTCTTCAGCTGTCAAGGAAATGGACAAGTGTGGATGGTGTGCACAGTTCCACCGCACTAATAACTCAGGAGTGTGTGTATTTGAACTAATTCACCATTTTAAGTGGAGTGGGGCTTCACACAACCTTGTGACAACATGGTCTGCATATCGGTAGCAAATGTTCTGTTCCAACATGATATTATTCACAGTGCCCAAAGAAAGGATTTGGAACGGTCCCATTTCAGTAGAAAGTGTTTTCACAAAAGCTAGGATGCACAGTGGGAGTAGGCTCAGTATGCGTCGAACGTCAACTCCGGTGGTTTCGCTTCAGTGAGACGACGTGCCACGGCCTTGGCCATGGCTGTCTCCTTCACCCCGGCGATGCCACTGGACACCTGTGTTTTGTAGAAGTCGATTATGAACTTCTGGCAGCACCGCACGGTTCCGCTCCGATGGATCACGTCAAACACCACGGGAAGTTCGTTCGAACCTACAAGGCGATAGGAAACTGGAAAATAAAACGACTAGAAAGTGTGCACACAAACAGTTCAATGCTCTAGTCTTAGTCTAACCTGGGCTCTTCATTATTAATTCCTTATTTCAGCGCCGGGGTCCAGTCTCCCTTAAGGATTTGACAAACGTTATGGCCTTATCTACACAGGTCCTGTTACCATTATAGATACATTTAATGCTTTCTACTACATGATGAAAGCATCCCATAAAAAACTCACTTGGCCTTTTGCAGGTCATTATTTCGCAGAAATAAGACACTGATTGGGAAAAGAGCTGAATTGGGGATTACAAGAATCAACTGATTTAAGACAATTTGCAGCTAAATGATGTACAGTCTACCACCAGAGTAGTCTAGGTTGTTGGCAAGACCTTACCTCTTGAAATGACCTTTTCACGCATTTATAAGACGGAAAGTCACTTAAGTCAAGCTAAGATGAAAAAACCTACATTTCTGCGGTTAATGAAATCCATGAGTGCAAAAACACCAGTAAGAATTGAAGACACAACTAGATGAAGGGAGAATAACGATCACTGGTAAGAACAACTAAGTGATAGGAAAGAGAGAGAAAAGAAGATGGAATAACTTAAGCAGAGTAGATGTGAAGGCGGAGAACGTCTGACTTTTCCAAATTGTCTAAGAAAAGTTACAACGTGTCTGAAAATAAGCGCAAGATTCAAATGAAACGAAACAGCTATTGCAGAGGAAAAATCATCACATATTAACCGCTTAATCACTCAAGTTTCAAAGCAGCTATGTGATTTTATGTACTGAAAGCAAATGCAGCTGCTCAAAGAATGCATTTTTGACAACTATGTTTTTAAGACAAGAAATGGCACAACGACCCACTTTTGCTGAATAACACGACTGGACAATCGCTAGATCACCCAAAGCCACTTGATTAAAAACAAAATTTCTGCCTTGCCATTCCCTTGAAAATTCCTGAATAGGCAGTGCAATGTGGCAAGAGTAAACTATCTACGGTAGCCTGACCTAACTGGAAAAACCACCTCACCAGGCAAGAAAAACACCTCGTGAGGGGAAAAAAGCACTGGTCTTGACGACAATTTTAGCTCATTTGGACTGCATATAAAGGGTGTTCGGATAACATTTTGCAGAAGGACAATTGCTCATTTTCATCCAGATAAGTGGCGACCAGAAGAACGAGACGGCTGATTGCTCGCACACAGAAACGTGTTGAATGAGTTGAATTCAGATGCCTATGAGGAATTGCCGACTGCTGTGGACAAGCCCTGGATAACGAGGACAGTCCCTAGTAATAGGAGGAGGATTCGGGAAAGTAAAACAATGTTTGTCAGCCGCCAATTTTTACGACTACACCTACCCCCAATGCTTGGCCTCCACCAAACTCCCAGACCTCAACCTGCGAAGGGACTGTTGTGCGTAGCACGGATCTGACGAGAAAGGCACTAATCGCTACCGTTACAGAACTCCAAAACTCCAGTTAATCGACTACAGAACAAAATCAGGTCTTGAGAATACCTTTACCCCACTGAAAATTTAAAATAAACTCGCTACATATTCCATGGCCCGGATTAGGACGTAATGGCGGCAAGTATTTTAAGTAACATTTTGACAGTAGTACATTTTTCTTTAACGAATTTCTTTTAAGTCCATTAGTATATACTGGCAATCACTTTTTTCCGGACAAGAATTTCAACTTCATTATGGACATCCCATATATCCTAAGACATGAGAAACGGCCATTCGTCCACCAGCCAACTAACCATCATGTATGGAGGTGATGAGTGCAAGAGCCGAGGAGAGTTGCTCCGTGGGGAGGCCGCGGAGGACACGGGTGATGAGGAGGCCGGAGATGGGGTTCCAATAGACGATGCGGAAGCGCGCCATTATGCGTCCAGACCCGAAAGCTCCATGCACGGTCTGCACGCTCCGCCGAATCGCTCGGAAGAGAAGAGTGTCGTCGCCGAAAGCGCACGATCTGGCCTCCCCTACCGGGGGGCAACCGGGGTAGGCGGGGGGACGACTGTGACCCCTCACCGTTCCGCTGTTGCTGCTAGCACCGCCACCCACTGGTGCCTCGCCCACTGACACAACCGCAACGAGGTATCGGTATTTTACTCGAACCATTGCTGAAGAAGAGAAAAGGTTGTGACGCAATCGTAGCCTCTAGGTTTGAAAAAACAGTAACTGGTGATAGAGACAGATAGCTTCAACAAAAGGCAACCATCATTAACTGTCCGTAACCACCCATTTCGTCTTAGCGCCAACTGAAAGAATGAAAATTGAGACCTGCCTACAACAGGTAGGGTATCAACTCTCATGGATGTAAGAGCACTCAAGAACAATGATACGTTGTCCACCAAACATTATATGCTTCAACTGGAGGTGTCTTTTGTTAGGTAGTGTTAACAGGAAAACTGAACGAACATATTGCATCCGACTTCAAGAATGTGAATTACGCTACTGAACAGCTCCGACAGGTTTGTTAGAAATGGAAAACTGCTATAAAACTACTTGCACTGTATACGTCACAAAGCGAGAAAATAGTAGCCTCTTCTCAGAACTGTGCGTGTAAGACGCATCTAGTGTACCCATTCGTCAGTTCGGCGCACTCTCATAAGACGTTTTCTGGGTCTTTTAATCACAATTTTTAAATACATACCTATAAAAGATCTGAACGGGTTAATTAAAACCCATTAACAAAACATTTTGAGAGTTTAGCGATTTGAAAATACCTTGGATTAATTAATCTCTTTAGCATTGAAACGGCTAACAGGCAATAAAATGTCCTTTTGATTATTAGGAAATCATGGGATAAAATCGGTTGGAGTTTGCCAATAAATTATTTGAATTCCATAAAGGAGCGGGATAAGAAAAGCCAGAGGCAGGAGTGGACATAATCCTGAAGTGAAGGAAAAACCGTAAAACGATGAGAGGCACCAAAGGGCCTGAGCAGTGCGATGTGAAGTTTAAAGGTCACTGTGTCGAAATACCACGCTAATGCAAGCAGAGTAAATGGACCATCGCACTGTGGAATGCGCCTAGAGTACATACAAGCGCACACACGCACAAGCACGAATAAACAGGGAGACAAACAAACACCCAAAAGAGGAAGTTTCATACGACATAAAAAATTCATTGGATGTGTAATTGACAGGAGCAGGCCAGTAGAATCACGGCTGAAGGACTAGGAAAGGGAAGAAGGAGTCCAGGTTCGAGTGGGCAGCCGGATGGGAGAAAGACCTTGGTGATGCCATGCGGGGGCGGGGGGGGGGAACCAAGTACGAGTCAACAGATGAGGAACCAGATGATAAAGAAGATGGCGATTCCAAGGAAGAATTTGGAGAGGGCTTCGGCCTCGTTGCGGTGATTGTTGTTTTGGCCACCACCGCCAGCAAGATTGACGCCCGCATCACCGCCGCCGAAGTTGAAAGATGTTGCGAACAGGCCGAAGGGGAAGGCACCGAATCCCACGGAGAACTGGACATTTCCACCACCACCACCGCTCGTGGTGCCGTCGCCACCGAACAAGTTGGAGAAGGCGCGGAAAGGTGACTCCTGCAGTCACATCATTTAGAATTTGAGTGAGAGCCCGTGGCAAATACCAAGGACAACCTGTGCCTACTACTTACGTGCTGAGGCTGGGGCTCTGTTCTGACACCCTGGGGTCTCGGCGGAATCTTCGTACGCGGATCCTGCTTGTGGTCAGCACCTCGTCCATAGAGGGGAATCACCTGAAATCACAATAACAGGTCTTAAACGTTACAAATGCAATTTGAGATAATTAATAAAATGGCTAAAATCCCTACTGATTATCAACGAATTGTGTAGCTACTATGACTAAAAGCAAAAGTACAAAGAACTCGCGAATTAGCACACAACAAGCAATCGATCAACTGGGGGTCTCGTGGAATTTTCAGTACGAATATTCGGTAAATACAGAGTGTTTACCAGGTACCTGAGATTACCAGCACACTTAACGTCATAACAAGCTTTTCACTGTGGGAATCCCCATCTTTAAGTAAACACTTCTGTCTCAACACTGATAAATTTAAGTCCTAGATGAAACTAAAGTCAAACTGATTTGTTATCAAAAATACTTTAAAAATACCCAAAATGCACTGGGTTCGAACAATAGACAGAAGAATCGAAACTACTCAACGAGCAACCCAAGGAATGCAGTGGCATTTAACGGTAAACAAACGTTAAATACGAAAAAAAACCGTTTACAGTTTATAAACAGGTTATGAAGACAACTAGGAATCTTTAAAGACTTTAAAGAGATTGACTTCAAGGAAGCAATAAAGTACACGATAAGCACAAAATAAAAATAAAAAGTCCTAATGTGGTTCGAACGTGCCGGTTTAAACAAAATATCTGAAACACGTGCTCTTCCATAGAGGCAAATTGAGCTACGATGATGCAAGTCGCTGCCACAACAGCATTGCGAATGGCTTGAAAAGTGGCCGAGCATTCTACACCAAAGCAGAATTGAAACAAACTGCCAGTATGGCAGCAAATTAACTTCCTAAAGATAGTTGCCGAGAGAAACATTGAATTTCACTGAAAAAGCATGCGCGTTCCTGGTCAAACACAAAGATCTCCCGCTAAAGCAGGGTACATTAGAAACCAACCGAGTCACGAGAGATGGCTGCCTTGCAAACAGGACACACGGGTCGGGATTTCTGCACCTCGAGCCACCGGTGGAGGCAGGGCCAGCAGAAGAGGTGGCCACAACGGCTGACCACAGCATCGTGCGCCTGCTCAAGGCAAATGTTGCACTCAAAGTTACCGCTGGTTGAGGAGGACGCGTTGTTGGGGGCAGAGGGGCCGGGTGGGGGCTCGGAGCCAGAGCCCTTCTCCTCGTTTTTCCCGACACTAGTGGAACGCTGGCGTGCAGTTGAGTCGGCTGTACTCGTTGTATCATCCATTCACACACACTTCCTGGGTGAGGAACAGATGAATTTAGACACGGGCTTAAGACAACACGAGCATGCATAGACGCAGGCGCTCAAAAAGTCGACACAAGACAATAATAGTGGTTTTTATTCCAATGCAAAGGGCCAGTTGGCAGGTAGGAGGCTATGAAATCGCGAGGAAGAACTCAGCCGGTCTGCTTTAAGGCAATGGTAATTATTGATTGGCGTCCTCGAGAGAGAGTGAAGCCATCGACGAGGCTGTCATGAAGCACTCAACCTCTGTGAGGGCAGCAGTGAGCGCCCGATGTTTGTTCTCACAGACCCTCGAAAGCTCCTTAAATCCACAGGCAAAGTCCTCTGCGATGTCACAGAAAATCTTAGAAGACCTTTCGCCCAACTCAGGGAGCCACTGAAAGGACTAAAAATTAGAAGAAATTAGTTTGACAAAGAAAAATAACCACGAAATCGGTTGAACTGTAACTGTAAAAATACCTTCTCATTAGTGGGCACAGGTTTGAAAGAAGCGTGAGCAGCTTTAACAGCAATGCTCACAAATGCTCCAACGGCTTCCTTTGTAGCCCAAATGCACCACTGGCTGGCCAGATCCCGCAGTTTCTCAGCCACCGCATTAAGCTTGGGTATCGTAACGCTTCCTATGATCCTAGCCACCTCGTCAAAGTACTTTGCCCCTGCATTCGGGATGGCCTTCTCGCCTGCTTCACTCTTCTCTCCGTCGTGATTGCGTTTCTTGTTAGTCCTTTTCTTGTTCAATGGCTGGTACACAAACCTAGAAGATGGGAAGTTATTTTGTACTTAGAAATTTTAAGTAGAGTTGAAGGGCCATCAAAAACAAGGACCACACCTTCGGGGACGAAGCATAGCAATAGCGGCAGTGATGAAAAGCACTGCTATTGACAAGGTTTCTACAGCAACTCCCAGAGCAACAAGGGCAGAGCCAGGATTAGCCAGGGATTCCAGAGGTGCTCCTTCTTTGGGAGGCGAAGGGAGAGTAGGAAGGCCCGGGTGGTCTCCAGTGAGCTGTGACAGTGCATCGCAGAATTGATTCAGCTCCACACATTTATCTGGTTTAGGATTTCTATCTGCAAAAGGCAGAGTACCTGAAAAACGCTCTTTGTGAAACTAAATGCACTGAACTGAGTTAGTACATACCAAGAAGCACTGAAGCCACGTGCACTAGAGTGTTAATTCCAGCCTTGAGTGTTTGCAAAAATGGACCATTCAGATAGAAAGACAGCATATTGGTTTTGGGTAGAGGAAGTAAAGGCGTTAATACGTCTTCTGCTGATAGAACCAAGTCCGTATACTACAACAAAGCCTTGTCATAGGAACAAAGCTACAAATTATAGCATAAATGGCGCTAAGAAAGCATACAGAGAAATTACTAGAAATCAGTTTAGTGCCGTCTTTCATCGGCACTAGTGAAGCCAAATGAATCTTCACGTTGTCTAAAAGTTCGTTGATGTCCTTCTGCGATTCTGCACTGAGCTCCGCGTTGTTGATTCGATCAATGCATGGAACAGCCTTCATGATTAGTTTGGAACATGCTCCGAATACTTCCACTAGATCGAGACGAAGTTTTACCCAATCACGCTACAAAAGACACCAAACACCGTCGAATACTAAGTAAGCGTCTCTAGAATTTTTTAGTGGAAAAGACAGCGACTTACTAAATGATCGAAACTGCGTTTTTTGTTAAGTTCATCCGGTTTTTGACTAAGGTAGTAATTTAGTGGGTTCAAGAATATATGAAATTACAAATAGCGAATGGATTCAAGACAAACCTAGAAAAGTCTGGTAAGACTGTGAAGTCCCTCAAATCGCAGATGTTGGTAAGAAGGCTTTTAACTTAAAAAAACAACATATCGTCTTCAGTAAAATTTAAACAAGTGCCGGATTTACAAAAGCCGAAAGAAATCGTGGAGATTCGAAATAAAATCGAGCTAAATTTGAGAAATTCATTAAACTTACTGGCTGCAACCTCACCACCGTTTACACTCATCCGTTCAAGAGCCTCGTCAAAACTGCACAAAAAATTAATTACCGATTTAGGGATAGCAGTAACTCATTGAATAAATATTGTCAGATTTATACTTGTTCGAGTCGACAAGAACCTGATTGTATATGAGCTCAGATTGGGCTACCAGAAGGGTTTCACTGTGGCACACATTAGACAAGAATCGGGCGTATTCTGGAATACGACTGAGAGCCTGGCGTCGATAACACGACACCATCCAGTTCTCAACTTCACGACGCATTGATTGCACCTTCTTCACAAACATCTCATAAACATCGATCAGATTATCATACTGCTGGCCGGGATGGATTCTAGCGGGAAGTCGGTTACCGTAGATTGTCAGTTGAGGCCCAGGAGCTATTTGAAGATGTCTATTTAGAATCAAACCACAAAGTGAGATAGATAAGTAGGTATGATGGAGTAAGACGGTAGAAAAAGGTTTCTAACCCCAATGAAACGAGAAGAATCTCCTTGACATCCATTGCGGCAAACTCGACGAGCTGACGCCCACAACAGGCAAGACCTCCGTTGGGAGAAAGAATTCTGACGAGCTGAAGACGCATAAAGTGGTTTGCCGGAGAGTGCTCCAGCCCCACTTCGTGGATCCAGTGAGCAGCAAGAAGCAGTCTTCCGCAGGCATTGTCGCTGTCATCTGATACGCCACACACAGGGCTAAGGAGCTCAGAAACAGCGAGTTGAAGGAGACCATCAGCTGGCGCCATCTCCTTGGTCAGGTCCCTGCCAGGCTGGGGTGGCTTTGTTGCGTGTGACTGATAAATCGACACCAGGTCGAACAGGGAGAAGGGAGTTCCATTACACCGAGCTATCCGAAAGGCGTTGACTGCGTAGTAAGCTTGATCTTCATCACTACAGGACTGGAAAAAATGTCAATCAAAAAGTGAAGCATCGTTAATGAACAGCAATAAACGTCAGAAGCAGGGTATTTGAGATTGTCCGAGGAGTATTTTATGCCTTGAGATATAGCAGTTAGATGACAGTGCAACGACTCATGTTTAATCCCAAAGGCAACTAAATCTGCTAGATAAAATTATAGAACATTATGGCAACCTGAAAGCAGCTTCAAGGACTAACCAAGTGTTAGAAATGTGGGAAATCCATGACCAAATGTGTATAAAACAATGGATACTACACCTACCGAATCACATTCTTTGCTTCTAGCATCCTTCAGAAATGATTCCACAACCTGCAAAATACAGTGATTAATGACAGCAATGATTTACGATAAGAATTAGAACTAAAAAAGTTTACCAAGTGCCGAGACTTGTCCGAAGTGATCAATAAAGGAAGGGTATAGGCCAAATCCAGCGCACCTACAGGTTTGCGACCGTGCGTATCGAAGTACGTCTTCGCAAGATCAATACAGAAGGATTCCTTAACTTTCGGAACATCGATGCTCCGTTTTATGAGGTTAGCGGAGTAGTCAATCTTGGCCAAGGCAGGGCCACGACTATTCGGTGATTTTTGAACGTACTCCTCAATGATAGCATTTAACGCCTTCCTTCTGAAATAAAAAAAAAATACTAAGAAGTTATTCGATAAGCTGAAACAAATTATAAACGCATAAAGAGAAACCTTTCGTCGTCATCGAATCCGTGTTGAAGTAAAGCTCTCCATGCGGTCCAATTGTCATGGTTCTGCGCTAGCATCTCCTTTGAAATGCGGACGATTTCGCTCCAACTATCTAGAGCTGAATACAGTTCTATGAAATCATCGGCGTAGTCTTGGGGGAAGTCAGCTTCATTTATTTCCGCTATTGAATTGAATCCATAATTGTTACTTCATTTAACACATCGAAGTTGGATGTCACACTACATAGTCTTACCAATCAGTTCTTTATCGGTCAATAACTGCAAGACCTCCTCATACTTTTCTAACCGCTTCAGAATAGAAATGTACAGTTGAAGATCCTTGTGTGAGGTTAGTATTTTCTTTTTCAATGCCTTTTCTAACATCTTATCAGCCAGGGGAAGAAACATTCTCTTGGCCATTTCTTCGTTTTTCTCACCTTGGAGTATCGTACTAACAATCAAAAAGAGCTGATAAACCCTCTTTTCAGGTTTGAGCTGGCTTAGTTTTCGAGCAGCAGATTGTTGAGCGTCAAAATTACCACTGCGGACGTGGACATAGAACAGACATTCAAGCAGATTTTCATCATTAGGGAATTGTTTAAGGGCATTTAGAACATAGGCCTCCAACATATTTTCTTAAAATTTAGATAGAAATAGAATTTCATACCTTTGTTAATTTCCCTGAAATACATTGTCATAAAATTTAATGTATCTCGATCATTATAATTCTCCTTCATAATTGAACCCATAACTTCAAACGATTCGGAACATTTCCCGTTTCGAAGAAGGTTGATAGCTTTTAAAGCCTGTTTGCGTGAAGGTAGGAATAACTTACGTTAGCAGAAGGAGATCTAGGGTTCTTCTTCAACAACTTGTTAATTTCATTCATGGATCGTTTATACGAATGGGATTCCAACAAGCCTTATGATATATATGAAATTAATATAGCAAACCCAGGGCGTCGTGTAGTCTTGAGTCGTTGGACTCAATATCGGCATACATCTTTGAGGAGAAAATACAAACACGACAGAGCTAACTAATCAGACAGAAGGTAAGCCGGTGAATGGTTAACTTGCAATTGGCACACCTAGGTAGTCTAAAAGCCTGTGCAAATAGAAGAATATTTGAGAATTTTCAACAGTTATTACTATCAATTCATCATGTACATAATGATACAGTCGAATGTCAATTTTGATGTGGAAGAGTACAATGAAAAACTACGCTATTTCCATTAGAATAGCTTGGATAAATTTTAATGACTTTATTATATTAAAAACATTAATTGTTTTTGAAGAACTAATCAAATTTTACCCACAATTACCAAATAGCACAATATAGCCTTATGTGTTATTGCTGTGCTAACTCTCTTGTACACCCTAATTCTTGTTATTTGTTAAGTACTGATTGGAGCCATAATTTTCGGAATTCTTGCGTTGAACCCGAATATTAAAGTCAAATTATCAAAATTTTGTGACAATTTTTAGAATGATCGAGTCTTCTTTGCAATGGCCGACGGGTCCAAGAAATTGATGAAGTATAAGTCTCCCGGAGTAGTGTCTCGAGATTGGCAAAACTCTCGAGTCAGGTGAGTGTTTAACTTTCGGTATTTAAGGTGTGCTATGGCGTATATTACTAATTAGCTTTTGTCGGTTTGATTCATCGGTTAGTAAATGTCCGTTTTTTGTAGATTCACTCACAATGAGATCGAACGGAAACGGAGAGCTCGCTTGAAATCTGAAACCGATTTTCTTCACCAGCAACTTCCAAAAGCAGTGTACCGTGACAAATTAGCTATATTTAAGGCTGGAACCGAGCTGCTGCTTCGGTA
This sequence comes from Anomotaenia brevis, assembly GCA_030710315.1. Lineage (NCBI taxonomy): Eukaryota > Metazoa > Platyhelminthes > Cestoda > Cyclophyllidea > Dilepididae > Anomotaenia > Anomotaenia brevis. The sequence continues at coordinate 813,358 of JAUOZQ010000007.1, read as the reverse complement.
TTCAAGTATTGTGAAATGTTCCTAACTGGAATATCTAAGACGTTTGTTGTAAACTTTCAATAATCACCAAGTATTATCATGGGACGTTTATCAAATTAAAAATGCTATATTCTTCAAACTCTTTGTTATTACTCTGCATTTTGTATTTGGTTTCCACTAGATTCCAGTAACTCCGAAGCAAGAAGTCTGATTCTGACAGACAGTGAATATTCAGAGTGTATTTTAAATGTAAGTTATTCGAAACCATATAGTCTTCCATTCGTTGTTATTATGTTTCATTCCCTTACAAGAATTTCAATGGCTTCGGGCTCATAATCAAATGCTCCGATGGTGTTATTACTATGGCTACCGGGAATTGGAAATTGTTTTTCGGGTCAAAGTTCGTGAGTCCAGTTTGGTATCTGTCTTGTGCACGTCTTTTTATTTTACTCAGCGATGAGTTTTTGTTATTATCATGTTTCAGACTTCATTAGCGGGGAAATCTCTATTCGATTTAATTGTGCCTTCGGATTTAACAAAACAGATCATTTCAAGTGCCTTGTCTCTCTCATCGGAAGAGCGCGACCAGTTGTCCACAGGCCGTGAGTTTATTCCTCTTCTATCTCTTCTTTTTGTACTCCAACTTGAAGTTCCCTAATGTCAATCTCAAAGCTTGATATTTTAATACATTCGCTTCAGAAATGGTTCCACGCTGTTTCATACTCCCCGTTAATGATGATCGTTACTACGAATGCTGTGGTGACATCGGTGGGTTGTATACTTTTATTTATAACTGTGGTATTCGTAGTAGTGAATACGGTCCATCTCCGTTTTTAGTGCTTCTACAATCAAGTGAAAGTGAACATCTTTTGCACATAATGTGTCGTGTCTTGGATTGTTTAAAACCAGAGCATTTCTCTTCTGCTGGCAAAGCTTTTTCTCTACGCCTCCAACCTGATTCGTATGTCATCTTGGAGTACAATGGCAGGTAATTAACAGCTTTGGATAAATTATGATGTGTTATCAGATGCAATGACCTGCCCTTTTTACTCTATTTATATTAAATGTATTAAGGGGTATTAACAACACAGAAATGAAAAGCCATTTTGTTACGTTGGCTTTCAAGTAATTTGTAACAGGTTAACGTATTTTATTTCTTGTGAACCAACCTGAGATACATTACTTTCTTAATTGCGGCAACATACATGAACGTGGTGAAGCATGTTATTTCATTTGAGCCGAATTCGAAAACATTCAGTCCGATAATCGGTTGGCAATTGGTCCAGATACCTGGGTTGGTTTTGTGATATCCTGCTTCCAATCCCACATATACACTAAGTCCTGGTCAATTTTAGGGCCAGTCTAAGTGAGCTCTCGTCGGAAGACATGCTGGGTCGCTCTCTCGTTGACCTCACCGTCATGACCTCGCGATCCCTCACAAAGAGCCATCTCCAGAGCGGTAACTGTGTTGTTTAAGAATATTCACGAAAACCCATCACCCGTCTCATGAAATGCGTATCTTACAGCTGAAAGAACAGGGGAAGCAGCCTTTAACATTCATCTGCAAGGATCTCTCACCAGCCCTCCCTCAATCCAATTTCTGGTCCTAGTAAAGACAATCACTGTCTCTGACTGCCTCCAGTGCCTTGTAGCCGATTTCTACCCACCTCAGTAGTGATTTGTCAATGATCATAGTTTATGCTTCCTTTGGTAGATAGACCTTGGCATTTATCCTATTGATCATCCGATCCATTGTCTTGTATTTTATCGATGATCTAATATGCCATCCAGTTTTACCCAACTTGGCTCGATTGTGATCAAAGTAACCGGCGCAATATTATGAACAGTTGTTTACTATAGAAGAAGATAGGAATGTACATCTTTGGGATTTAGATTACTGTTCTAGAGGCTCTAGTCCGAGAACTGAAGGGTCGTAACCAGCACTCTGCAGTAGCGCGGCCGGCTCAGGCCTAGGTTCATCGGCGTATTCCAACAAGTCATCCAACGCAGCACGACCGGCAGCCTTGTATTTCGTGATCAAGGTTATCATTTCCTCTATCCTTCCCTGAGTATGATATGAGACAAAAGAGTACCTACTTCCTCGTAGATTTTCAACAGTAGTTCCAGCTTGCGCTTTACTTCTGCTTTGTCGTCAGAACTTGGAGTTGCACAACCTTGCAAAAATGTACTGATAAAACAATCATAGCCCTACCCGCTGACTTACGTCTACCAGAATACATACTTGACAACAGTTGGAGCAGCGTGGCTTCAAGGTAGTCTATACAGTCTCAAGGTTGTTAAAAAGAAAATTTAATTCCAAATTAATTGTACTGAAAAATAAAAAAAACATTAGGTTTTTTAGGATAAATACGCATTTCAATAAAGTTTCATGTTGTGTTTGTACCATAAGTATATAGATATCTTATTTTGATTTCCGAACGTCGACAAGCCCCAGATTTATCTCACCAGCTTTATTCTTACACTTTTTTGGATAGTAGCATATTCACCGAAATAAATAATTGGTTTTTCGTCTACTAGTCAATCTCATTTCCGAAATATTCGATAGGAATTAGATAGAAGCGCAAACGTCTGGAAATAGATAAGAATTAGGAAAGTATTGAGAAGCATGATTTTAAGGGCATGTTGCTACTCATGAGCGTTTATTGTAGTTGCAACAGAGGGAGTATTCGATTTCTCCCTAATGAAAACTAGGGGTTGTGCATACATCTTGAACAAAGGAACTCTAAAGTACCGTGCTGGGGGGTGGCATCACCGACACTTACATGAAAAACTGCTATGGAGTATGATTTTATAGCAAATCAGACTAGCTTCAACTCTGCAGTAAGGATATTTTATAGGTCGGATTTAAAAAGGCCCAAAGGTCAACATATTAAGTGAATTTGAAAATTTTCAAGGTTTTCTTTCCACCAAAGCTTTCGCAGCTTCTCTCTTAGCTGGTGATAGTTGGACCAGATACCTTTCGATTATCCGATGCCCGAATTTTGCTTTTGTCCTCTTATCTGAATTCATAGTGTGTGGCTAGAACACTGTGTTGCTTCTCAATCTAGTGAGCGAAACTTGGAAGAGTACTATTCGACTTTTTTAACAGTTGAGCTAAAGCTACGCAACCCTATTTTCATTTAATTTAAACTTCTTATTCATCGTTTTCGAATAAGCGGAAATTCAAATTTCGATACTGAAGGTTTTTGAAAGTCAAGTGAACTGACAACCATTCTTTCGTTTGTTTCTTGGGGGAGTGTTCTAAAATTCAATCGATAAACGAGGGAATTCGATAATAATTGGAAGACACATTTAGGAACAAATGTGAAACCTCCTTTGATTATTTATCTAATACCATTATTACTGATAGATAGTCCCACGTATTCCAGTAAGTATCTTTGATAAGCTAAGGAATGTCAAGATCCACACAAAGTGACGTCGGTGGGCGCCATGGCCATGTATTGAGGCAAACACAGCTGTTTAGTAATAGTGCAGTGTCGGTTCCTCCCATAGGCTGAAATGCGTGTCTTTTCATTCAATGGGTTTACCGAAATCCGTTTTATAGGAAATCCATCACTACCGTAATCGTGAATTTAGGTTTATGAAGGAGAGGGGCTCTTCGATGCCACTTATGTGATAAACGAAAATGAATTCGGGGTTAAGGAAAAATGTTTTGGTCAAAGTTTGAAGTCTTTCTATAGCTTTTACTAGATATATGCGTGTTATCATATCCAGCTTTTGCGTTGACACCTGTTTACCACTAACACGCGTGGCCCTTGGTGGACCAACATCGCACATTCTTCTTCAGTCCAATTAAACAGGAGCTTCGACACGTTTTAGAGTATCGACGAACACAACAGATCACGTAAGTTGCTGCCTTACTTTATAAGCGCCTTCGAATCACTTGAGTATGACAAAAATCACGAATTTTGTAGGACAAAATGTAACAGAGTGTGTGTGCATTAAATAGTCTGATCAATGATATTTGACTGATGAAAGAAAGGAGTGTCCCGCGGTTCAAAGTACACGGACTTAACGCAGATTAGCAGGCGGGAATGAAAAAGTAAGTTGACTAGTCACAACATTGATCCTTTCAAGATAACCTAAACACTCGCTAATACAATTCAGTTATACAGAGCTAGAAGCATTAGGCATGACGTCATCGATGTGTTCTTCAACGAAATTCTTTAGCTATTGCCGAATAACTTCCAAGTTACACGTCACAGACTACAGCTACAATGAAAGCAAATGAACTACGTGAGGATATAGATGACAGCGAATGCCCAAAAGCTGAGCAAATAGAGCCCAAATAGAGCTGACAGCAAAGTCCAATAAGTCAATTTATTCTATTAAAGAATAGCCTTGGTGATACATAAAGAAGGGTTTTGAGGTCCACCATCACCTCTCGTTCATCTTGGGAAGTTTTTGTTGCTGATGCAAGCAATCCTCCTTAAATTTAGGCAGAGCGGCTATAGCAGTCTGTGGTGAAGATTTATGAACCAGGAGAAAACCTTGGATCTGCGCGGCGCTAGCCACCCCCGGCCCGATTTGAGATGCGAATTGCGTTGCTAGGGGATGGATGTAGGGAGCTCCATCCCGCAATGACACACAGTCATCACAATTTTTTTCCGGTGGGTAGAACCGTGAAAACATTCGCTCAAGCTGCTCTTCAGTGCACAATCCGATCTCTGCCTTGAAATCAACTCGTCCAGGCCTCACCAGAGCTGGATCAAGCCTGGGACGAAATACTTAAAACCCAACCGAGACATAGTTGAAGTAAATAGAATTGGCTTCACATACCGATCGAGATAATTTGTGGTCATGAAGAGAATTCGACCATCAGTAGAAGCAACACCATCTAGGGCGTTGAGAAGTCCACTCATGGTTAGACCCTGCATGCCATCATAAACACGACCGTCTAACAATAAATTAGGAACAAGAACCCTCCTGTACTTACACTGCTGACCTAAGTTGGAGGAGCCAGCTTCGCGACTAGGTAGAGCTGCATCGATATCTTCGAGCAGAATGATGGACTGGAGCGGGGCATGGGTCAGAAGATGTTCTAGTCGGTCAGCTGACATCCCCAAGTCGCCGAGATTCAGTACACAGATGTTATACTCCAAATGGCCTGCCAGAGCCGTCACAAAACTGCTTTTGCCACAACCAGGTGGTCCGTGAAGCAGATAGCCACGACGATAAGGGATGCCGCGGGCAGAATACCACGAAGCACTGTCTGAATGGCAAGGTAAAGAAAAGTTTCTCTTTTTTCCATACTGATGAACTCCTTTATATCTGCAGTAATGGTTTCAGTCAAGCCCTTAAGCAAAATAACTGAATTTAGTGGTCGTCGGGGACGGGGGTATCCGAATTGGCGCCACTCAGAGCCGAAAGCCTTCAGTTCCGGAATTGCAGAAGAAGGAAAGGCCAATTTACCTTGTATACAACAGTCCAACCATCGTCTTTGGTTAGAGCTGCGCGTCGAGCCTCCTCGAGGATATCGGTAAATACCCGCGTGTCGAAGCCGAGTGTTGTAAGAGTGACGCTTTCGAATGGAGCTACTGAGGCACCTTGAATTGCTTGTTGCGATCTGACTCGCTCTACCCGTAGGATACGACCTTGGTAGAAAATATAATGCACTCCAGTGCTGGGGATGAAATCAAAAGCTGCTCTAATTCGACCAGCTTCAGTTCGCACCACATTGGTTTCAACACTTAAGTGCTGGCCAGCTCCTCTTTGTAGCCTTCCCGCTTTGGAGCAGCGCGCCCTGTTAGAGAGCCAATGCATCACCCAAGGATACGACGTATCGTGACTAGCAATTTCTAACGTCAGCGTAAGGTTACGGCGAACCAGAAAGGTGGTTATCTGACCACAGCGGCGTAACATTGCTACACCAATGCCCATCCCAAATAATCCCGCACCTGCACTGAAATACGGGTTGTCATTCAAGAAATTAGCCACAAATTGGACCACTTGATGCATGCCAAAGAGACACTTTATAAATTGCGTAAACCCACACAGATGTGCATGATAGTTAGACAAAAAGCGGCAATGGGGCGCCCAATTAGAGAATTGCAAGTGGGAAATGTTTCAGATGCATTGGACCATTTCTAAATAAATTTTATTTAAATGGTAATGTATGTCGTATTCCGATTATTTAGTCATTAATAATAATTTACCCTATTTGCACAAAACTAAAATTTTGCACATTTTATTTAAATTAATAACAAAATACTATTTAAAAGTTTAATTTAATTTATTTTGTTTAGCTGCTTTAGCAGCATATTAATCTGCGCCATTTTATACTTCTCATTTTATCGCAGGTAGGTCTGTTGGTAGGTTGCTTGGCGTGGTTGGTCGGCCGTGGTTCTCTGCTTTGAGTAGTGGTCTGTGCGTTAATGGGCAAATTTGGGTTATTTCGATATGATGTAGTATATTCTGCTATGCAGTGATATGGAGACTGTTTACTTTACCCTCTAGCCACGTTTATACACGATAATCCTTATATGGTCTTTATGTTCCTGTATATCTACTTTATCTAGTTTATTACAAAATCCGAAATGGATTTTTTCCATGCACTTGGTGAGCTCACAGCCAAAGACGACGGCAGGGGTGATTCTAATGGCGAGAACGCCTCTCCTGATTCTGCTATCGGCACGGACACGAAATCACCTATATCGGAATCAAACAAGGATGACAGTGGAGATGACATCCTTCTCGAAGCATTAGCTGTGGCACAGGAGTCTACACCAAAACCAGTAACCTATGTTCATAGCGTACCGAGACCTATGGTACGTCAAGTCAGTTCGGTCGGTGCAACCAATGTCATCCGATTAGCATCTGGTGCAAGTGGTCAGATCAATCTACCTTCATCGACAGGCGCTCCTCGGATTATAACGGTTGCTAGGGTCTCCAATGCCCAGTCGATTGACCGCAAGCGCTCGGCAGAAGAAGCTAAACATGCTCCTGCCGTCAAAATATTCCGCGCTTCTGCCGGAGCTCTTGGTGATGGACGCCTTAAATTTGAGCCTTTGTCTGATACGGGGTTTTCTCCAAGACCATTCGCAGCCCAAAGTGTGCCTATGAACTTTCCGCTAAATTATGCTGCACTGAAGGTAAGTTCTTTTTGCATACGACGAGGTTTTTGTTGAGCCATTCTCAAATTTTCTATCTTTAAGAGAGATGAAGAGATGGAGGAGGAAGACAATGCAGACTTAGCCCAAGCAGAGACCTATGCGGTATACGCACCGGAAAAGCGTAGGTTGCTTAAATTTATCTCGTTTTGCACGATTTAATAGCGCTGCATTTTTTAAATGTCAGTGTATAACGTACGTGCTACATTAAGACGTTATTTCTGGGTCGGAACATGAGAGTTATGTTTTCGACAGTTTCATATCGAATACCGCTTTTTAAGTTTTTTTACCTTACTTTTCTATTTTTTACTCCAGTCAGAATAGGAGTGTCACATCCAGATTCTATCGTGGAATCGAGTACGTTATCTAGCGTTTCACCTCCTGACATAACCTATCAATACCATCTTCCGGATGAAGTCATTAGTGCTGGTCGGTTGTCTGCTCTGCAATTGGAAGCTGTAATCTACGCAAGTCAGCGTCATGAATGCATTCTTCCCAACAAACAACGGGCGGGATTCCTCATCGGTAAGTTTTTATCGCGACGTGAATGTCAGGCGTCATTTAATGGATTAGTAGTTAGTACCTTGATGTGGAATCATTGCAGGTGATGGTGCTGGTGTCGGTAAGGGCAGAACAATCGCCGCCCTTGTTTATGAGAACTATGTGCAGCATCGTAAAAAAGCAGTTTGGTTATCCGTGTCAAATGATTTGCGATTCGATGCTGAGCGCGATCTTGCTGATGTCGGGCTTGGTAGGGTCAAGGTCCATCCACTGAACAAGGTGAGTTCTTCATTTATCTAAACTGCGAGCTAATTTTGTGTCACAACGTGTTAATTGTTTTATAGCTAAAATATGCAAAAATAAGTGGTAAGGAGAATGGAAGCATAAAAAAAGGCGTACTTTTCTCCACATACTCCTCCTTGATTGGCGAAAGTCAGGGCAGTGCCAAGGCAAAGTACAAAACTCGTCTGAAGCAGATTGTCCATTGGTGTGGCAAAGATTTTGATGGTTTGGTTAGTGACATCCGATTTGTTACTAAAAGACTCTTTCATGCTTGTTTAACATACCCTTTCCATACAGATCATCTTAGATGAATGCCACAGGGCAAAAAATCTTATACCCAGTGGTTCACAAAAGCCAACGAAGACTGGTTTAACCGTACTGGAGTTGCAGAATCGTCTCCCCAATGCTAGGATCGTCTACGCTTCGGCGACCGGTGCAACGGAACCACGCAACATGGCCTACATGGTTCGTCTTGGTCTCTGGGGTGAGGGAACTCCGTTCAAAGAGTTCAATTCCTTCATCCAATTCGTTGAAAGTCGTGGCGTTGGTGGAATGGAACTGGTCGCGATGGACATGAAACTGAGGGGAATGTATATCGCGCGACAGCTCAGTTTTCATGGAGTAAAATTTAGCATTCGTCCAGTTGCAATCGAACATGTTACAATTAATAAAGAACCATTTGTGAATGTCTACAACCAGTCGGCTGATCTGGTAAGTTAACTCTACCTCATGTCATTCGTTGCCTTTTATGATTTATCTTGATTCATGCATTTTAGTGGTGTCACGCCTACCAATTCTTTTCTGAGGCAGCCAGATTGCTCAATGCCTCTGACAAGTATCGCAAGACAATGTTTGGACAAATATGGTCTGCTCATCAACGCTTTTTCAAGTATATGTGTATCTCTGCCAAGGTGGATGCCTGTGTTGAGCTATGTCATAGGGCCATCGCTAGTGGCAAGGTACGTTCTACCGGGTTTTGGCTTGGTATGCTGGCGTAAACGATTCGACAGATCTCTTATTTGCCAACAGTGTGTAGTCATTGGTCTTCAATCCACGGGCGAGGCCAAAACTCTCGAACAAGTGGAAGAGGCAGGTTGTGATTTGGGTGACTTGGTGTCAACGGCAAAGTAAGTTGTTTGTTATGTTTTTTGTCTTTTGATTACTGCCTTGCCTTAAGTTTTATGCTCAATTTTGTTTCAGAGGTGTACTGCAGTCCCTTGTGGAGAGGTACTTCCCCACAGTTACAAACTTAAAGAACTTTGAAACCCGAGGTGAAAAGATTGCCAGCAGTGAACGCTCTTCAAGTGCGGCCATGACTGCTTCGCGAACAGCGAGGGCTGTTGCAAGCTGCAAAAGCAGTGGAATAGATCTGGCACTGTTCGTCGGAGAGAAGGTTCTCAATAAGGCTATTGGCAGCGGTCATTTAACCAGCCATGATGGGGGCAGCGATGACGACTCAGATGATTCCGATGATGATCATGGCAAAAATAAGGACTCCGATGAATCGGAAGATGATGGCTCCGAGAGTGACTCCAAGGTCTCATGTAGTGCTGAATCTGACTATCTTGATTCTGATTTAGAGATTGAAACTTCTGGTGTTGGAAGTCGAAGTGCCAAGAAAAAGCTACCAAAGAAGCCCAAAGGAACTCCTGCAATTTCTCGAAATAAGCGCAAGCAGTCCTACGACAGTGATGTAATAGCGGGGGAATCGGATGACGATGATGAGGATTATGAAGCTCTGTGTGATGCTTTTTTCATGCGCCAAAAACAAATGGCTAAAAACAATGACTCCCTTTGGGCTGATGATTCTACTCGAAAACTCTCGGCAAAGTATTTGTATGGCTCAAAGCCCGGTGCAAGCAGCGTTTTTGGATCATCGTCTGCCGACAGTGTTCCATCGGACGAAGCCCAAAGTCGTTGTGACGAAATGAGAAGTCTTTTGCTTCGCAATATTGAACGTTTGTCCAGATATCTACCACCCTCATCATTAGATGACTTGATTGAGAAATTAGGTGGATCGTCAAAGGTTGCCGAGATGACGGGCAGAAGAGGTCGTGTAGTGAGTGAGAATGGTCGTTTCCTTTACGAGTCTCGCCGTGAGTTGGATTGTGCCTTAGAAAGAATCAACGTTCAAGAAAAGGAAAGGTTTATGAATGGTGAAAAATTGATAGCCATCGTTTCTGAGGCGGCATCATCCGGTATCTCCCTGCAGGCTGATAGGCGTGCAGTAAACCAACGTCGTCGTGTCCATATCACCCTGGAATTACCCTGGTCCGCCGATCGAGCAATTCAACAATTTGGACGTACACATCGTTCCAATCAAGTGAGCTCCCCCGAGTATATTTTCCTGATCTCCGACTTGGCTGGGGAGCAGCGCTTTGCCTCTACTGTGGCGAAACGTTTGGAGTCTCTGGGTGCACTAACTCACGGCGACCGGCGAGCAACAGAAACGCGTGATCTATCTCGTTTTAACATTGACACCAAGTGGGGCCGTGATGCACTGGATATTGTACTCAAAACTTTCACTTCTAATGAACCAGGGATTGTCCCGCCTCCAGCCAATTATCACTCAGATCAGGATCTTGAGTACGATCCTGCAGCCATCAACAACTTGCCTCTTGCTCTTCGTCAACACTACCAATTCTTCTTTGATGTAAAGGCTGGTCTTGAGGGTGTGGGGTTACTGAACGGACGCACTCGTGAGAAAGATAGTCGGCACATTTCGAAATTCCTTAATCGCATTCTCGGTCTGCATGTTAATGCTCAAAACGCCCTCTTCCAGTACTTCTCAGATACCCTAGAGGAGTTGATGAGACGAGCTAAACGTGACAATCGATTGGACCTGGGCATCATGGATCTAGGCTCAACTGGTCAGGATTTGTGCATCGTATGGACGCGCAAGTTTGATACGCATTTCCTTTCCGTCTCCACTGAGGTGTGCCTCCATAAAGTGACTACACAGCGCGGCATGCATTGGAATGTAGCCATGCAAATGTACATGGAACACGATGGGGACCAGGATGGTTTTTATTTACCCAAACAAAGTTCGGGACCCCACCCAATGCCTCTTTTGGCTTTCTACTTGCGAAGCAAATCTGACAACAGTGGCGAGGTGTCGGCTGAGCCAACTAATAAGTCCGATCGCCTCTATCGCGTGTATCGACCCAATACGGGGATGCAGTCAACTCCCATGGAATATGACAAACTGGTACAGGAGTACACCAGGGTGAAAAATCCCGATGAGTGCAAATCCTCGTGGATGTATATTTACCGTGAATCTGAAACAAAGTGCATACATTTTATAACGCGAAATCACTGCAATCGCTATAATGTAAGCATAAATTCGTAATTATTTATGAAGTTCTAAGTGGTAGGGTTATTAAATTTGCTGCATTTTCAGAGTCGAGGTGGTTCCTGTGAAGTGGGTCTACGCCAGCGAACCTATTACGTCTTGAGTGGGTCTGTATTGAATGCGTGGACGCACATTGAAAAGGTTCTGACGACTAGGCGTTCCAACTCACAGGCCCTTCAAGTAGTTAGACTGAAGCCCAAAGATGGGAAGCGAATCGTCGGTGTGCTCATCCCTCCAGAGAGTGTAGATGCCGTCCTCAATCGCCTCTCTGATCCACAATCCAATCTAGGAGTTGCCTCGTCCCCCCTTTCTGCCGTTCCATTCACCCCATCCAATTCTAATAGTCGAAGTCTTTCAAGCCCCTTTGTAGTACCGTCGACTGGGAACTCGCTGTGCGGATCCAATACCCCAGGTCAAATTCCTGTTGGGAATTACGGTATGCAACATCAACAGAACGCCTTCGAAAATGGCGTTAAGGGACCATTGCTTAAGGGAGTATCTCCCACGTCATCCGGCAGTTATTCGAATTCAAGGTCTTTCAATGTAATGCCTCAAGGCAGAAGACGCGGTATTCCGTCCGCCCGTGGTCGGTCCCGACTCGATGATGCTTACGTGGCTCCTACTCCAATGTCACGCCCAGCGAGTGGTGCTATCCGGAACCATGTGCCCCCGTTGATCGACAATGCTCGATCGAGTTTGGCCCAGAAAATTGCCTCCGAACATGTCTTTCGAAGACAGCAAACTCCCCTTGGTAGTAGGCTAACTCCTGGTGTTGGTGCACCTCGCAGATCCATTAATTGGGTCAACGTGAGCGATGTACATAGTGGTCGACCTCAGCCGTTGTCTATGCTGCCCTATCATCAGGCGGTGTCGACTAATTTCTTGCCCATGCAAACGCATCAGAATATGCAGAGACCACGGAGTCACTTGCTACAATCGCAGTCAGTTCCATCCGGTTTGTCTAACGTTGTCCACCGGCAACCGACTCCGTCCTCTAACGGCGCTACTACTGCTACCTCGAGCCGCCCATCGGGCCCAATAAAATTCAAAGTTAATTGGAAGGGCGTCTAAAGCATTGTCTACAATACTCACCCCGTTAAGACTTGTATAGTATTTATCCTATTCCCGTGCTCCCGCGTCTCTTCTGTGTTGACAGAACAGTACTGACCTTTGCTCAAAGGCTCTTCAGTATCTTACCTCTCCCTTCACCCAGAAAGTCTTATTTTGTTACAACTGCGCTTTACTTTATACTAAATCAGCCACACCGAATTTTGATGTGCTTGTGTGGTCTTGAGTGGACGGCGTTGCTACAGTGAGCTGTTTCGCCGAGTTTGCATTTCTCCCATTCCCACTCAGTGTCGACGCCCTCTTTAGCCTCGCACGTACTCCACCCTTCCTCTCCTATTTCTATTCACCCAACGTGAGTGGTATAAATTGTCTTTCTGGCTCTGAGGGGCGTGTATATGCGTGCCGATGTCGGTGGTGGACTAAGAGGTGGTGTTTCTCGATACACCCTCTGTCCACGTTCTTCACCGGCTCCATGCCTCCTTGAGCGAATTTGTTTCATGCTTCCTTTTATATGTTAAATAGTACACGAAGGCACTTCTTGTGATTGAAAAAAGTAGTGCTGTGCAACTAGTAGATTTTCACGTGCTCTTATTTTGTTTATTTTCAATCTGGGCGTATATGGGATCGTATCTTGTGTATACTGAGCTTTGTAGGATCAAATGAGTTAATTGTTTTATCAAATATCAATAAGGGCCTGCTAGTCCAGACTTAGTGGCTGATATGAGAATTCCAATGTAAAAGCTGTCAGAGCGGGAGTCGTCGGTTTCGTACATTTCCATTATTGGTGTCAACAACGGCAACTCGTTTTTGTGGTTTATGCCACTGAAAGCCGCTAAAGCGCGTCACGTCAGTTCGGAGTGAACGCCCTATGTTCAACGTATAGTATGACAGGTCACAACAGCTGCACCCAACTTAAGGTGGCGGATTGAAAGTGACATCTTTACGAGATCGACTGTCCGAGCTGATGACGTCAACACCAGACACCTCGTCTGTAAAAGGCAATATCTACTAGTGTCCTGACTTCAGTAGCGTATACTTTAAGGGGAACACGGTGATAAGCCTGTTTCAACCGCAGTGGTGGCAGAAGTTAAAATTGTGGCTACTGAAATTCGGCAGAATTGATTACCTCACAATCGTTGCATTCCACTAACATTCGTTACACTACTAACACTAATAGAGGATTAATATCAGAAACAACCTTGATCAGAAACTCGTCATCATCACGAAAAGCAGTCATACATACCAGCTTAGGAATATCTGAATCAGCAAATGAATAGAGAGAGAGAATTAAGAGGTTTTAGAGCATTGTTCGAGGAGAAATAGTCTTTTATCGGTTATTTCGTCAATAAATATCGTAGTTCCCGTCATGTTTACCCAATACGAAATTCCATGAAAATTTTCCAGATGATTTCGGAAGGCAGCTCATGCCTTTTCTGTGAGGGAAACCACAAAGCTGTTTAGTTGCGAATATTTTATCGTCAGGTCCACGTGCTGAAGCCTGAAATCACGTCTCTGTTGGACGGGAGTTTCGAAAGCGTTAACTTGCCTAGACAATCCAAGCAGTTTCGTTAATTTAGAGGGACCAACTAGTAATACATCTGTCTCGAACGTTAAAATGTAACATTCCTAGACCAGGTAGACTTTTGTTTGTTCTCGCAAGACTCAGTCTTAAATTCAGTAACGAATTTTTAAGGTATCCTGATCACGTAGTATTAAACTTGATCGCGTAAGGTTGGCATCATGATAATAAGACAGCAAATGCGACATTTCATACAGCCCGAAGGTAGAAAACGAATGGCGAATTCCACAGCATGTTTGCGATGGTCACAATAGATCAGATGATGCTAGATATGCCAACGAGATACACGCTATCAAACCAACAGTTGCGAGTACGATTCATCACAATGCCTAGAGCAAATCATAATTAAGGCGATTCCCTAGTTCGATGGATCTTTAGCAGGTGAGATTTGTTACAAAATCAAAAGGTTAGCTTTACTCTACCCCTGGATGGCTATTCAGTTCTTCTTTTGGTCGGCTATTGTGGAGCAAATGCTTCATTCAGCTAATTCCAGGGCTTTGAAAGATATCTAAACGCAAACATGAGCTCTTTTCATATGTTTTCTACAAAAAGGGGTCACAAATATATTTGGGCAAAAGATACCTGATATTTATAAGGTTTTAATACATGAACCTAAAGTGTTTAACATTGGAAAAGTTTTAGCGCTATAAAAAGGAATAGACTTTTTGATTTGCTATTGAGGGTAAATCCTCCCCCTCTGAACCCAAAACCACTGATGAGTGGATCAAATTAGAGGAAACTATCGCATAACCCATAGACGAATGAATCGTGGCGCTAGTGTGAAAAAATTGTAATTAAATTCTATGCTACTTACGTTAATAAGTACAGTGATTCCTAGAAAAGCTAATAAAGGTAGGCTTAACTAGGAGGAACAATTCTAAGAGTATTTTGAACTAGCTTTATGATATTGTGCAAACGAAGCAGCTAGCTCCACTATGCGACCTTAGGAGGTCATCCGTCATAGTAACCGTTTATGCAGTCACCGGCACAATTTATTGAAAAATTAATAAACTTGAAAATAAAGCGAAAAATCGAAGCCTGATTCAGATTCAGGACACTATTACTCATCTGGCATCAAACCGAGATGCTACTTTGATTTAAATAGGCCGTGTCAGCGTGCTTACGCGTTTACGCTGATTGATAATTTATACTAATATGTAGAAATCATCAATGCTTATACACCTGGAGTATTTTAGAAGTAGCATTGTTAAATATTGGAGACAGCAGTAAAAGAGCGAAGAAACTGGGAGAATTTATGACAAGGATTTACAAGGTTTAGAAGAAAATGGCTTAATGGAAAATTATAAGCCCAAGCTTTCGCTTTATTGGACATTAAAGTGAAAACGGATAGTTAATTCATGCAAACCTAATTTTTGGAAACTGATTTGATGACGAGGGTTTTATCATTTAATAGATTTAGGGCCATGCTCTTTAATTTCAACGTCTAATCGCTTTTATTTCGATTTCAAAATTATAGCAGAGTCAAACTTACGCGCTTCAGCAGAAAAGCCTGAGATATCCAGCACGACTTAGAAAGAGCATATTCACCTTTTGAAGAAGGATGTTTGGGATTTCTGACTTTTAAGCTGTGGAGTCATTTTAAAAAGTATATGCAGTCCCTTAGTACGTAATCGTAGAAATACCACATTCATCGTTAAACTAATCAACTCTGGTTTGCTGAGCCCATGGAAGGACATTGAAATACGCAAAAATTGAATTTTACTTGAAATAAAAGAGTTAGTAGGTAGTGCCTTTTCTCCCACGTATTTAAGAAAAGTTATGATCAGAAGCATCATTGATTTTGCCATACATGAAGGAATAATATAACTAGAAAATAGCACAGGGCTTTGTGGGTACAAGAAGATTAAGAGGAAGGCAAATGACCGAATCGGAAATTGAAGCACCGGGTCGCAGGGGACGAAACCTGTTTTTTTTCTTGCTCTTCAGTTGCGGCAATACCGGAGTTAAGGCTTTCCCAGGGACGCTCTCTCAACCACCAAAGGTCCCTTTTCATTTTCTTGTATGTTTTGATGCGATGAGTCTGAAAAGCTCAGTAGGTAAATTTACAATATACATCCCAAAAAATTGGTTCCTTTTCATTCGTATGCCATTCGTCCGCTACGTCGCCAACTTCAACAGTGGTGGCGGTGATCTTTTTCTTTTGAAGAGCACGAAGATCTCTAGAGTTGTTTTGAGTTTGTTTTTAAATGCGGTAAACCGAAAGATAGTAATAACACCATGAAAACAAAGTCTGACGACCCAAACAGCAAACGACCGTTCTGATGTCATTTTTAATCTGTGGTGTGACCGAACAGCTTTGAAAACTCCAATGACAAAAAAGTAAGTAGTTTCTGTCAACATTGTCATTCCATTACATCCCTCGCATAACTGTTCCAATTCCAACCACTCATTCTAAGAATAGGCTAATTTTATCATTCACGTGAAATTTATTCTTTACATTTTCAACCATCACACTAGACTCTTGCATGTGTTCAAATAACAAGAGTTAAAATTCCTTTCATACAAATCATTATCTTGGCCAAACTCAATCGATAATCTTTCAAATAATGGATTTTCATCTTTTATCGAGTTCATTTAATGACTCAAAGAAGTTGCTGTAAATGAAACTGGTGGATTTTATAAGCTGTCCCCTCAGTTAAATGCAAGCCTTTTTAAACGGCTGCTTGAATGAACTCTCATGCTCAATGCCAACTGGCTTCAATCGCTTGCATCAAGAGGCGTCCCAGCTAGCCCTTGAGTGAATAAAAGTATTGAAGTCGGGAAAACCTTTTTAAGGGGAAGACAGTCACCCCCACTAGTATGGACAGAGACGCTACACAATAACCGTGAAGTGCCTACTTCCCCTTAAAGAGTTGTGTTTGAGCGTTGGGCGGTCTGACATACCAAAAGCCTCATTGAAGGCGTGACATGGGGAGGGCTAAAATAGAGACAAAGTCTGCCGTATGCAAGGCACGTTTATCAATGAATAATGGACGCAACTTAGGAACAAAGTGAGTACCCAGCTGATTTCTTACCCTAACAATTCAAGCTAGACTGCTGATAGATAAGCTGGGCATCCAGCAGCTTAACCAAATATCCGTCAACTCATCAACCAACTTCGAAATACTTTATTAAACTTAAAAATACATGTGTACTATCAAAGCTTTGAGTAGTATAGAACTATTAGTACAGACTTGTGCCAAACTATCCATGGATCCATGTTTTGTTGCAAATTTAAGTTGATGAGACTTGCAATTTCCCCTTTTAGCGGACTAAAACTTATTTTCTTAGACATATGCATTGGAATTGGACACTTTACCCGAGGAAGAAATGTGTATCCACACCATTACTGAAATACCACTTGACACACTGTAAGAACTGACCTATTAGCTCAAACATAGGGAAAGAAGTGAAATTTATCTTCAAAACATGTAAGTGTTTGTCAACGATCTAGTATGAAAAGTGTAAATTAGGCATTCAAAAACTCTACAATGCCTGTGAAACAGCATAACAGCATCCAAAATCAGGGTCACATTTCAGGTCACGAAATAAGTTCTGTCCGAAGTTTACTTTTTTATTTAGAGGTATCTAAGATAGCTTTTATAATGTCTAATTAAGCTGAACACTAATTTTATGTTTGGGTGCCACTTAGAAAAGTTCCTGGAATTGGAAAATGACTGTCATATGAATTGTGTGAAAACTATCTCAGATCTCGAGTGGACATGTGCTCTTCCCTCAATTCTAGACAAATTGGTTCACCTTTTTTGGACTTTAAGAGGAGAAAGGACCCCAACCACAGCTGCTGAGAATTCTACAAAAATGAATAATACATACCTTAAGTCTACTACAGCAACATGACAGTTAGATACAGTCATATAACGCAGTTGATGTTTTGGTGTGATAAAATAATTTCACAAAGAAAGAGAGTTGAATCATGCGTAGCTCCGTGCTAATCCTCGAAATTAGTCAGCTACTTGGAAAAAGATGTGGCGGCCCCAAGCCGGCTGGGCAGTCTAGACAGATTAATCTAGACCATGTTTCAGCTGGGCTGTCTAGACAGCCTAAACCTAGCTACTGGACACCCCTTCTCCAGGACAATTTTGAGTCATGCTTCTTTGTTCCTCTACTCATAAAGCCGCTTGAGTATAGTACTTAACTCAGGCTGAGAATAAAGGTTCTGGTGCGAGCATCTTCTCTTCTCCCTCCGAGAGTGGGACCGATTTAACGCGGTAGTAAAACCATCTTGGAGAGAACCTAAGTGTAGGCTATAACCGCGACAAAGACACGATCGCATTTGCCACTCATAAGGTTGAAAACAGGCCTTCTTACTAATCGGCATAACCACCGAATTGTACTTTTAATGCTCAAACAGTTGCGATACCAACAAATGGTAGACATACATACACAGTAGCCTAGAGATAGAGTTGCACAGGCGAGAGGGGCTCGAGAGAGATGTCGACGAAACAGTAAAGGGGCGATGAGATGGCAGGTCAAAAATAGGCGAATTACGCCGCCCCGTAGCACAACAAATCAGACAGGGGGAGGGTTGAAATTAGTGGTCGCCCAGCAGCACATTTGGCGAGACGGGGAAAACGAGCTTGAGTTCACTGTCTGCTGATCGGATGGGGGTCGTGCTCCGCAGGTGGAAATCGATCAACTCCTGTATGCTGCTGAAAACACGGTCTTTGGTCCGCACCTGGACACACAAAAGAACAAAGAAATCAGCACTAGGCAGCGCTAGTTCAGCCCAATGGTTTCGAATAATTGTAGAAACACCAATTTCAAGATAAATCTTGGCATGAATTGGATCAAGTCAAGTGGACACCCTACATGACAGTCGAAGAAAACAAGAGTTACACAAAATACAACCAATCACAGTCCAATTCCGGCACCCACTTCAAGCGTTTCGGGGAAATGAAAACCTACGCAACGTTTCTCCATCTCCTGCACAGACGAGTCAAAAAAGCAAAAAGGTAAGAAATATACGGCCGCTCGATCGCGGGCAACAGTTTTACATTTTGCCTAAGTCCAATCTCCCCATTTTGTCAGTCCCCCCATACTAGGCAACAATTATGACGGCTAAGTCTTAATCTTGTATTTCGGCCACACCAGAATAGAACGGCAGTAAGTCGGGGTTGATGAGAATACTGATGACGATGCAACGAAATACGACACACGAGGGGATTAAGCACTGGTAGTCGTGGTGTCATGCGCATTGCACCGTTCACCAAGGCGCCACAGAAGCCAATGACTTGTAGTGGAATTATTACGCCAAGGAGGAGACTAGAAATGTTTCTGTTGAATCAACGAGCTCATTCGGGAAATAACTCCTATGAGTACCCACTGGCATATAGCCGAAAAACGGACCAAAACGCAAGTTCAAAGGGCCATTTCTACTTCCAGGAGTTAGACAGAAATTTGCATCAAGAATGGATACGAATAACATGGACGGTTCAGCTGAACGAAAGAAACAATTTGAAAGCGTGGGTTAAGGTGGTCAGTTAACATATCAGCAAGCATGAAGAACTTTCACCAAGATCGAAGACTCAACACACAGAAAGACATTATAAAGAACCCTCCCCGTGCCAGGCAGACGAAATTTACCCAAACTTCCACGGTTTTCAAATGCGTTCTACTAGGGACTTCGATTAAATTCAGATGCCCACGAAGTGGTTTGGCTGACCACCGTAGTTGAGCCGCTAATAATGGGGGATGTATATGACAGAAGGATTCGACCTCCTGCCACTACACCTCAGGAAGAAAACAAAAGATATTTTTCGTCAGTACATTTTAAGACTCCACTAATCTCAATGGATGGCCTCTACCGAACCCCAGATCGTAACCTATTATACATAAGACAGTAGGATAAATCTAACTGCATAAATAATTTCAGAAAGGAATAAATATATTCATCAAGTTTACCTGCGAAGATTCAGAACAAGCTTAAAAAATCCGATAACCTGGGATATAACGGGTTAGTCCAATCGATTATCGTGTGTGGGGAGCTGTCGAGAAAGACACAAATCGCCGCACAGTTAATCGACAGAATAAAAGTAGCCATTGAAATGACCTTTCCCCCGGGGAAAATGCGAAATTATCCTGCTTCAGTTTGTGGGGGGGGGGTGGATTGAGGCCGTAATAGACGGCAATGGCGACAGTATTTTTGAGTAAACTTTTTGACAATTATGACCCAATTTTCTTGTTGATTGTCCCAGAAGAGAGAACGGACCTGTCCCTCGGGGTTGATGAGCAGGAGGTGGCGCTTCTTGCCATTCTGCATACCGCTGAGGACGAACTGGTTCGGCTGCTGGGTGGAGGCGCGCACGAGGAAGTCGCCGTCGTACTGCAGCAGCGCTTCCGCCCGCTGTCGCGACACCGCGCCCACATACCACGGCTCGCCCACCGGCTCCAGCGACGGCAACGGTAGCGGCGCAAGGGAGGAAGGTGGCTGGAAAGGGTTGGTTGGGGTTTGCTGCTGCTGCTGTTGCTGCTGTCCAAAGGCCACCCAGGCCTCCTGGCCACTGCCGGCGAAAGCACCACCCATCGCCTGCTTCGGAGGGTCTTGCAACAGCCCTGTAACAGTTCAATGGAACACCTATCAGTCACCATTCAACTAACTACCGTGAAGGCTAATGACCACGAGGAATCAAATCTACATCTATACATCGAGGAACACGCCACTGATTAAGAATTTAAGAGCTGAAGTTCAGTGAACAGGAGACTTTGAATCGGACCTTGGACTTAGAATAGACATCAAAAATACACTAACCATTCGCGAAACGCCCTGGGTTCTGTTATATGATAGCTTTAAACAGATCACCTCTCGTAGCTTTCATTATTCAATACCCAGACCTAGTATCTCAAAGCCGCCTTCAAAGCGGTGTTAAAAATATGCATTTATACACAACCGGGAAGATTAGGTGCGTGTTTACTTTGCGAAGCGGAAAATACGCAATCATTCTCGGGGTAAATATCCACTTTGATTTCTTACCTCCTCCGTTTTCAAATTACATAATATTCAGGCATGGATAACATTAAAAAGCGTAGGCTTGCTTTGCGGTCACGTGGAAGACAAAAACACCCAAGCATTGTGCCTCCAGAAACGACAGTGACCCAAAGTATAATGAAGCCATTAGGCTGTGACTCAATCAGGCATAACAAGTAAGCGAAAACTGTTGGAAGAACAGTGACAATGTCACCTATTCCACCACCTACGATAAGTCGTTTTATGGAGGATAATAACATTCGTTGACTAGTGAACACTCTTTAAGGCGAGGCCTAAATTAAATTCATTAGAGGGAATACGAAACTGGGCTGGTTACAAGTTCAGAAAAATAGCAAAACACCTAACCTTAAGGGATGTTACTGAAAAACGATGGCTGCGGCTCAGATCCTGGTCTACAAATGGTTCGACTTAACTGAGAAATAGCAGCATCGAAATTAAGCATAGAAAAGTTGAAGAGCTTACACAGTGCCAGACGCAACAGAGAAAGAGAAACAGTACAACTGCGATTCCGACTGAGTGGACCACAGCTTTGAATGACTGAATGCCGAAAACTCGAATCCCAATGTGAGCAAACTAACAAAGATATTTCGGGCTTAAAG
The DNA here is from genome assembly GCA_030710315.1 of Anomotaenia brevis. NCBI lineage: Eukaryota > Metazoa > Platyhelminthes > Cestoda > Cyclophyllidea > Dilepididae > Anomotaenia > Anomotaenia brevis. The sequence continues at coordinate 791,862 of JAUOZQ010000007.1, read as the reverse complement.
AGTCTTTTATGGATCCACGAACTGCTCATTGCTATTGAAAAGAATAAAAAGAGTAAAAATAGGATGCAGCAAAGTCACATGGGACTTACTTATTTATTCGATCTAATTGGGCTATTTCGGCTCAGCCAATGGGGTTCATTGCCGGTCATAGATCGAACAGCAATAAACACTAACTTCCCTATAGATACTCCAATGCAGCTTGACTACTAGAAGACACTGCTGCAGCTCCAAGGCAGTTGTTTCGTTCTACCTCATTTTATAAGTTGGTGATTCACAGCACGGCAATTTGTCAAGCCTAAATACTTGACTTAGCAGAACTAGCTTAATGGACGTAGTATTTCAAGCAAATTTGATGGAAAACTAAGATGTAACGTTTGGGTGGGAGTTATGCGAAAAGAGCAATGGGAAATAGAATGATGCCATAAAATCTCCCAACTACAAGACACTGCACTCATTATAATAAAAAGTGGCAATGTGAGTTATGCTGCGGTGAAATTAACAGGTTACAGATGTAAAAAGCGTTCCTGACTTACTGAGAGCTATGGTGAATCTAATCAATTGAACTCTAGCACGCCGATGTGACTCAACCAAAAGGAAAAGTTAATTTAGTTGAGAGGCTGCAAAGCTCGCTTATTTAACTCTACCAACTCTTACTCCAGATTAAGGTGAAGATACAATTGTGGGCGACATGAGAGGTAATGAATCACTGGAAACATATGATCTAACAATAATGAATTAAATAAACTCTACTAGACGTAAAAGCTTCTATCACGAAAGATTAAGCCAATGTAGAGCCTAAAGATCACATCAGAACTGCACATTAATCACTTTCAGCTATGCATGTCTTCAAAACGCAGGATTCCCTGATTCTAAACATTAACCAAATCCCAAAAAACATTTCCGAAGAGACTCAATTGGCTTTATTCTGATGCGGTCTTGTAGCCTAAACGATCACAATATTCAAGATAGAAAAATGGGCTTCGTCTTGACTTTCAGGTCATTGTGGCATCTGATGGGTATTTAAGTAATGTCAGTGGATGAATTCTACCGAAACCCATTGACTAACAGCCTCAAGCCTTCGGTTGCAAGGACTGAAACAGCTGCATTTCCCTTCTGTTCCCATTAGACACCAGTGAACTTGGGATGAACACTATGGGTTTGCTGTCTAATAGTAAGAAATAAATCCTTTCAGCGACTCAAGATTTGCACACATTCCGCAGCCGCCCAATCATGCTTACACCCGCGTTTCTGGTGGAATAAAATCCTCCTGCATTCAATTTTTTGAGTGTACTAACGCTAGAAAAGAAGAAGATACCGTTACGGACCGACTCAAATAGTTGACAAGCTTGAGAGAGCCATATACTCGACCGCACACACATCTTGAGCCCAATCTGTGACCTTCAGTCGTCAATAAATAAGCGATTTGTACTACGAACTTGTTCCTCCCCTTGACTGCCAACGTTGAAAACCTAGAACATCCAAGGCGAAGACACCACTACACTCAAGAGACACGCATTCCCAGTTATCCGGTCACGTCTCTACCCGCAATTCCAAGGATTGGCAAGTTTTACTCATTTGTTATCCTTACCTACATTATTGGTTGGTGGAGATCCCACTTCTTTCACAAAATAATCAGCTCGCCTTGTGAAAAACGGAATCGCTTTAGCGCAGCACTAGCTGCCTGACGTCACGTGTTGCTTATCAAACAGTTCCTACAGCAAGGCCAAATTTCCTCCCAAGCTGAACAACACTTTTGCCTTACAAGCAGAATCGTCGACTCGGTCCTCGAATTCGGCGGCATTTGAGCAACAGTTGTTGTTGTTGTTCTTATTCTGGGGCGCGAACCAAGGGTCAACGGGCACTGGGGGTGCCTAAAATGGAAGCGATGAAAACTCATTGCACGAACCAGATCGCTAAATACACACGCAGAATAGAAGCTCGAAACCGACTTAATACCAATTACGCAAGCGTTAGTAGTTGCAAAACACACAGCTTTTGTCAAATATTGGGTCAGAGGACTCACGGGAGCTTGGGGGAGAGGAGGGTCGAGGTCGTCGATGACGGGTCTTGGAAGTGGCGGATTGAAGTTTGGAGACTGTTGGCTTTGCTTGAAACCCTGCGAAAAAATAGATGGCAGGACCACATTACACACGTAAATGGCAAAAAAAATACAACAAATTGTTCATTTGGTAGAAGATATTAGTTCGATAACCTCTAATTCAGCACTCAATAGATAATTTTTTCGTCAGTTTCTCCATAACCAGGCAAATAGTTCATACTGGAAAAAGTTGTAAATTCTCTTAGAGTCAGAAGCTCATAAGGTCAGCCTGGAAATTCCAGGAGAGAAGATGGAAAGGGAGACCTATGGGCTAGCACTGTCAGCAAAAAATTGGCACGCTCCGACGTTAGACAATTGATTGAATTCGATTCATGACTACCTACATGCATCTCCCATTAAATCGCTCGAATCTATAACGACAACCATAAAAGACTGTGGTAGTTTCCTTGAGAAATTCGGCATTGATCAAGCCAAAGAATGCTACAATTTCCGTGGATAGGAGAGCTGGAATCGGACGGGTGCTGTAAGATCACGACAAAGTAAACAACATACTGAACGCAAAACATTAGAGAAAGGGGAAACTTTTTAAATGAACACGCCAAATAAATCACGTAGGCATAGTTACCTTAGGTAAAACCTCAAAAGTTCAATGGGCGAAACCTAACATCGTGAACGATTTTTAAGTTGCTTTCAAAACAAAGGTAGAAATCCGCATTCACGCGTACCCAGAACACAGAAGGACGCGCAGTACTTTTGTGGGCCAGAAAGGCCACTTTTGGCTGCTCCATCTTCAAACTTCGATCACATGGACCAGTGACAAACTGTCCTCTGCTTATCGGGCCTGCACTATCACCCTCAAATTGGTTTACGATTGGACTTTAGTGTTTGCGTGTGCCAACGGCACTCCTTCACAGTCCATGTGATTATGATAGCCGGATGCGTAAACAAAAACAGCTGACCGAAGCCAGTGCAAGCCATGCTAATCGGTCGAGCTTCTGAGTAAACAACTTTACAGACTACTACTCTTTAATGCGCCTGCGAATCTTAGATAAAGATGGCAGATGGTATCCCTCCCTTTGATGCTCTCCAAAAAGCTGCTACATTTCTCACGAAAATACGAGTTTCCGGTCGAATAGCAAGCCCAGCGAAACAACATCAATCGGAACGATCGCGAGGTCAGAAGGTGCAGTGTGATCAGCCTGCACTCCCTTCCGTTGTCTACACACCTCCGAAAACCATACATGATAGAGACTAGCAAGGTGAGAATGCGTTCGATTTGGTAATTTTTAATGAAATTCTAGGTAGCAAATGTAATAAGTTATTAAGTGGCTTTACATTGTATAGCTCGTGTTCACTACGTTCGATACAGGAACTAGACATAGTCTATCTTTCTTAATATCAGCACTACCTATTTCAACTCTTTCATAACTGTTTTTCTGCACCACAAGATGGGGACGTCTCGAATCACACTTGCTTTTTACTACCCTATCATGGTTTCAGATGCAAAACACATTTTATTAGCCACTCAAAAATTTTTAAATACCCTAGAATCACTAATCTACAATTTTCCAACATTGAAGTTCCTCTTCGACTTCTTCGTATAATGTTTGCTATTCAAGCCGACTTACCAATTTCTCCACAGGTGGTGTGGAGAAGGGCTAGCCTTATACCAAAATAAACAATACTAACATTCATTATTTAGCAATACCAAACGATTCTCTCTCTGATGAACCACTTCCTCGATTAGAGTCCGCGGTTGAGCATGCTGAAACGAGGATTCCAGAAGGCAGTGCTCATGATGGGCACAGTGTTGACTTTCAACCACATCCTAAACCACTTTTAGAACAGCAGAATTAGTGCATGCAAATCAATTCACCTTCCCGTTAATGTTAATTATCTGATGAAAAAGGAACTGAATATGCCTTGATCACGGGAACAGATGGCGGATGGAGGCAACTTTTTGGCCATAATACTCAGCCGTATTAGTATTGGCTACGCATTTGTAACTTAAAATACCATATGCTTAACTATAGTGTTTTATGTTTTATGTTAAATGTTAAATGTTTTATGCTTTATGCTTAACTGCAGTGCTTTATTGCGGCTAATTAGAAAACGATAATGATAATCTCGAGACAAAATGGGAAGTCAGTCAAGAAATTAACGCCTAAGCTGGCTTTCCGTTGCCAGCTGGAAGATGAGTAACGGACGGCACGCAGAAGCGTTCTTTTAAGCATTTCGATGTTTTGTATAGCCTTTTGCGCATAAAGACGTTGCATTTCTCCAATAAAGACAGCTACAAATAAATGATAGTAAAAAAATCCAATTGCTCAACTAGTCAGCTAGGCAATACGTCCTACAAAAGCGCTTATGAAAAGTAATTATTTTGACTTTCATACGGTCTAAAATACTTTAATGTGTTCACTACAACGGATTCCACGCAGTCAGAGGGTACCCGACACGAACGCATGTGTGTTATCCTTCCTACTCCCTAATGCGGAGTAGCTGTTTCCAAATTAGGACATGAAATCCATACACCCCCAGCACTTGTTGAACAGCAGATCTCCGCCCCAGCTACCCGGAGCTGTTGCATCTAATCGGAGGCAGGCACTACACACTCATTTCAATTGCTAAAAAACACAAAACCTTAGCAACCCAGGGTTCCTTTTCACCTCGTCCAGCCTTTGACGGTGTGATTCGTCTTGACCTGTTTAACACAGCAACGAACTTTTTCACCATCTACGACCCCAAGGATAGTCGTCACAAGTCACCACGTTAGCGTTAGCTTGATAAATGATCCTACACAAGCGTCCCTCGAGTAAACGTTGTTGCATCCAACGAATCCAATCAGGACTCAGCACTCACCTTGTAGCCTAGTTTGAAGGCCTCCCCGATGCTGGTAATGAAGTCGCGTGAGCACCCGCCGCTGCAGTAAAAGACGTAACAGCGACGAGCCGCCGCCGCTCGTCCGTCATTGGCTGTCGTGTCTCCGCCCGCGGTCGCCTCGTCGTCGTCGGTCTTGGCGATGTAGCCCACAAAGTCCATCATGTCCGCCTCACCCGACGACGCGAAGGAGATAGCGCTCAGGCGATGGTGGAACAATATCTACACCACGGGAGGGGGGACGAGAAAGGCACTATTGAGGCTGCCACCAGTAAAAAAAGGGCCTTTTACTGGGAGTCTAGAGGGAATTGGACTTTGCGAAAGGCCCAATAACTTGCGATTTTTATTTACCCCGACCCCCACCCAGCAAGTAGATCGATCAGGCTGATTCAAAAAAATCAACTGGTCAGCTTCCAAAACGTTCCCATCCCGTCAATGTCCTTATTAGAGTGCACTACCGCCACGATGTAACTGTGTCTGGTCTAGTAAAACTGCGCTCTCTTCTGTAGGTCTTGCAATCAACCGCTCATCTCGTGGCCTCGATAAATTGTATAGGATACCGACAACCAGTCGATAATCTAGGCCCTCCACAAGGGAATGGGTTCCGAGACAAAGAGACCACAACCTGGAGATGACAACTGGCCGCCTTTAGCATATGCCTGAGTGATTTCGAATTTGTTGTAGGAATTCACTATACCACAGATCAAACATAAACGTTGCTAAATATCCGAGGACTAAAACAAAACTGTCAGACTATCTTGACATACATTTCTTGAAATTGTTTCAAAAAGAATCGAAGCCGGATACTAATTTTGATAGAAATAACCAATAGTTCCAAGAGCGGGAACCCTCAATTGAATCAATGCATACAAGCTTACTTAGACTTTCCCATAAATAACTCCTGTCGCATGTTCTATTTCCTAAATAAATGTCACTCCTTTCGATTTGTTAGAACTAATCATAGGTAGGCATGACCACAAGAAGTTTTCAGGCATGACCAAACAATTCGAACACCACATGTACGCTGATTGGTTCTTTGTGCCCACAACGATTTCTCACAGATGTCGTGGCAGGTTAAATTGAAAGGAAAGAAGCTCTCCTGTGACTGGGGCGGTACCGAGAAAGCAGGGAAGTAAGGGTTGCAAACTCATATGGTTTTGACATTTAATGGAAACGAATTACACAGGTAGAAACAATACGAAGGGTATTCTGTTGGATAAATCAAACGATCGCATCTGAGGGTAGAATAATCTGACCAAAAAGCAAGCCACATTCTCAAATAGCTCTTCAACTAGATAACGGGACGCAATTTGCTTAGCAGATATCAAGAAAACAGCAAGTACACCCTCTACTGTACATGGAAAAGGAAATGACCTATAAATATTTTGACCAACGTCACAATTGCGTAAGTTAGTATTTAAGGCCACTATTTTCACAGAATACAAGTACATGCATTTTTGTTATGAAATTTATACCGTTTCGACTTAGAGTAGCAATTTCGCCATTCATTTTTAAACCCTAGACTACAGCGTTCAAGTCATTCCAGCACATTTGGCCACGGCTCTGAGGTACCTAGACACTACTGCACCGATCGAAAAGAGTCCTGGTGAAAGAAACTGCCAGCTTGAAGCAAATGCTTTTTCATCACCTAAATTTAACAAGTTCTGTTTATGGTAGCTAGGCTGCAAGGTTTCGTACGAATTCGCCTAAAAAGCACTTGAAATTCGAGGCACGGATTGGGCGCGAGTTCCCTACCTATCACAAGCCGCAAAAATTTGGCTTCTTAACAGTGGCCAAGACGAGAGGTTTCGACCAAGTTTGGCATGTCATTTGGGATAAAGACACAAACAAGCCGTTTTAAAGTACCAGCATCAAGTAAGTCTAAACCACTGCTTTTTAGGGCGATCGCAAAGCCTATACCATTAGGGAACGCAAAAGGCATACCATTTGGATTCATGAGTGACTCATCTTTACTACCTAAATTTATAGCCAGCGAAATGAAATAAATCATAGTACTATATGGACATTTTTTGGGTATTTTAGTTAACACAAAATGAATAAGAATTTTGGATGGCAAACCTTAGAAGGATACTGACGCGCCGAACACGTACCGGGATCTTGAGGTCACTGGAGACGTTTTGCTGCAAATTTTGTGCAAAAGCCAAGATTTTTAACGAACCCACTGCATGAGCGTACAAATCAGGTAACCAGAAGCCCCGAGTCGTCTCACTTCCTAATATTTTAATGAAAAATCGGCATATGAATGCCAAATATTTGGTGCTGTGTTGCGTGCTTCTTTATGACTTCCGAAACAATACACCCATAATGGTATTTTTATGGAGTTGGCGAGGCACTTTACGATCTTATGCGTGTGAATCCGTGCAATGCTCCAGAGGCAGTTAACTAAGTACCAAAATTTATCGATGAATCAAAATTGGTCACACCCCTAAGAAGAGAAATAAATAAATGAGAAAAGTTAAATGGAAAAAGTCAATATTTTTGTAATATGGATAACTCAAATGGGAGTTTCAAAAGACACTTCTAAGTCAGTGTGATTCCGAGTAAATAACGTACCCAAATCGACAACTGACTACGGCGAATATAGCAAAATTATACTTTTGAACGATCATAAAGAGCTAAGGCAGACCTGATCTGAGTGGAAATCCTGCACTGTGACTCCGTTAACAGAGATGGTAAGCCGGACACTCTGGCGCGTCCATGTAAGGTCGGTGCCATTGCCGATATACCTGGAAAGTCCATTGACGGGAGGAGGTCTATCCGGAGGGACCCGCAAACCAACGTCTTCACACACGCGCATGATGCCTTCTCTGATAAAGTAACAATACCACATAAATTGTCCGAAAATGGTAAAAAGTCGCAAAAGACATACTTTAAAACAAACCTGGCGATTTGTGTTCGTTCACGAAAATTTAGAGACTTGATTGAGATGTTGATGGGGATGCATCCGATATACTGAATTGGGTAAGTCGCGAGGGTTGAAGTGTTGCTCATTCCGAATCAGTTGTATTACTACAACATTTACCGAATTAAAGGGATAATAACAAAATTAATTAAGCGCAGGCACAAACAATTTCAAAAGGCTATGGAGTACTCATGTAGTTGAAATAAAAACTTGTGGACGTTAACTAATTAACAAACTGAGTAAATATTAAACTAGTTCCAATTACATGAATTCCACGGCGCAATCACATCCTGATAAAATTATGTAGATTAAATAGCAGAGATCGAAACACTCCGCGAAAGTGACAACTACCTACCTTAACGATTTGGTTTTCTTCACAAACACACAAATAAGATAAGCGCTTTGTTGGATGACCCTGTGTTTCGTAAGATGCCGACAATTTATCATAAGTTAAAAGATTATGCATTTCATCTTTACAAAACACAATATCTTTTTAACAAACTCAAATCGAAATAAAGTTTATTTGTATTTATGTTAAGGGGTTAGTAAACTTATAAATAGTGCGACTTTTTAAGTAGTCCGTCTTTCAGCAAAGTACTGATCTGTAAAGGGCACAAAATTGCATGAGAAGAATCAGACCTTTTACCGCAAACTTTCGGTCTGATTCAAGGCTAGTAAAAATTCCTGCTTCTACCAAAGTAATGAAAACACTTATTATTCGTAATATGCACTAATTTGCACTTAATTCCTTTTTGCTTTAAGATCCACAAAAAAATAAGACCATTGGTCTTTTAAGTTGTCGACAAACACAAATTCATCTTTCTAGCTTTCTTAGGATAAGATATCGACTTTATCGAAGCCCTCTATTGACGCAAGGATAGCCAAACCAAATAGGCTCACGAAAGAGGAAGCCTGATGTTACTCAAAACGATGGGTGAGTATCCTGACCTTGCTGTTCATACAAAATCCGTTTAATCAATACTACTAATAAATACATATCTAATTAAGATGGTAGACCATATATCTATCTCGAATCAATTAGATCTGAGCAAAAATCGTCGTTAAATAAATAATTATTTTCAAAATTAATATGATTTGCAGATTTATAATACAGCTAGTTCTGGCGCAGTTTCGCGAGGGCAGTACTGATGAACGAGAAGCCATAGATAAAGACAGCGACTGAGTACTGTAGCATCGAAATGGCCCCAATGAGACTATGAAGGATCGACATTGAGAACACAAAATTGCTGGTGACCATGCGGAGGTTGCAAAAGACTGCTGCAAAGAGCTGCACCACGCCCCAAATTGTCTGAATCAGCTGGTCGATACCCACGATTGCCATTGTGAGCGATCCAGCCGTTGCCTTACAAACTGAAAACGCAGCTTCAAACAGTTCTTGCATTCGAAGCCTCTTTGTGTAATCACCCATAAAGAACACATAATCAGGAACGATGTTATTCAGTTCAACTACCAGCTTTTCCTGGGGTATTCGTGGAGGAAATAGTTTGGATGGAAACGCAATAATCTTTGCATAGGCGCGTGAAGCCGGTTCATTGATAAAGCGTCTCATAAACAAAATAAAACATTTCTTAAGTAAAACTAGTGGAAATAGAGGTATGTACAGAATTCCACTGACCAAGCTGTATAACATCGCAAATTCTTTCCTGGTAGCTTGCCGCTGTCTTGCTTGGTAAGATACACAGCGCTGAGTTGGTCGTCGTCCATGGCAAGTAGGAGTGCGGGCTTCATGAAAGTGTGGCCTAGTCTCCCCAGAACAGAAAGTTTGACACTGCATTCGCTGTGACAAAATCGACTCCGCCGTTAATTGACAGAAAGTTCTATTGATCATCTTTCAAAGCATGCTTTGCAATCTGCTGTATAATAGAATTCTAATTTAGATGTTGCTCCAACTAAATTAGGCAAATTAAAATTGACTGATTGATGTATAGCATATTATCTCTTGGTTTTGCAAATTATTTGAGATGTCTATCTTTTTTGAGTTCCACCGACCTATGAGGTATAACTTAATGAACAATTTACAATTTCTCATGCAGAAAGGAGGATGGAATCAAAACTAATTTATCACACAATGCTTAGACCTGCCCTAGTAATTTAATACCATAACCATTTTCACTAGATATTTCCAACAACTTTTGAGCCACTTTTAGAATACGAAACCAGTTCTTCAGAAATCACCTGCAGGGTGTTCATTCAAAAAAGAAACAAATATGCAAAATGGTTATTTAATAATTCACTAGGAGTTTGTCTTCCAATTCAAATCCTTTTTTGCAAAATGTTTAGAGAGATTATGTTTTGAGCCAAAAGACTTAATTATAGAAGCCCTATAGCACATCCCTTCTAGATTTCATTGACTTACAGTTATATGAGATGTGTTATGCTAACAGATACCTAATTGGACGCAGGGGAAAACAAACTCTGATATGTACCAAGCACTGATAAAATATAGTACTAGGCATTTCAACTTCTGCCTCCTTTATTAGGGACGATCTCGAAAGATATTGAAGTAGGTCCATGTGGTTCTTGCAGTGATAAACGAAATTGCCCATTCGTTACTTTGACAAGGTTCACCATAAGATAATTCAAAATCCAAGATAGAATGTAAGTCCAATTACAAAAGCAAGGCGTGAAGTCGTGTGCACCAGAGCTTTTATTAAGAACGTGTGTGTAAATTTGCATCGAGATTAATTATTATTAGGTGTATCAGTGGACAAAAATCGAAATAGATTTTGGGTCAATGCACGGAGTTGACATGCGGGGTTGGTGGATCAGGGAAATGCAAGCACAGTTAGGTGCGAGGGTGTGACCCACCAGACGATGTGACGAGGCTTTCAGACCATCATAGGATTATGCAGGGCCACTACACACTAAATGTTTGCACAGCTCTAGTAGTAAGTGTAATTCAGTTCGCTTCTTTAAATTTATATTGCTTGTAATAATTTAGATATGTCGATTTGTTAACTTTAGGACACGACACCCTCTCCAAGTATGCAATGTTCCATCAGGTTGTTAATGAGATCGGAGAAATAGTGGTGTGGCAAATGTCATTACTGATGAAGATGAAATTCCAGATATTACCGAAACTGAAAACTTTTTATCATTTTAGATTAATTAAAGAATCCCTTTTAGGACTGATTCTTTAAAAATAACGCTGTATTAATTCACATTGCTAACACTGAGCTTTTTAAGAGACGCTTGACGTTCTCTAAGTACTCGATACATCTCATGACTGAAATCCAGTGCTTTTGAGTGGAGCAATCCTGTGAATTATCCAAAATTATGCAACAGCATAATTGTGTTGGTGGAAGCAGTGGCAATGGTGAACTGGAATGACAAATCCGGCAAGTTTATAAATGGCAATTGCGTTCTAATCGAATTTATGGCAGAAAGACGGCAATTTATTAAATAGCAACCAAAAGACTGGCCCTAAGGATCCCACTGGCACAGTCAATGAATATGAAAGAAGATACGTCTTTTATTTTTCCGGTACGGGAGCTGATTAGCCTTTCGGACTCAGCACAATGGCGAATTGATTAAAAACTAATCACTACACGTGCTGTACGGATTATGGCTTAAATGGAGCCACAAGGTATTTTTCAATTGTTGCAATCACTATATAGAAACTAACTAGGCCTCTGATTGAGCTCTTTCAAATTAACTCACAAATCGTTACTTGGGCTGTACCTTTCACTAATTCTGACTACTCTTAGTGAAACCGATATCCATCGACGGGGCATGTGTATATCACGGTGGGTTGCATCACCACCAACCGGCAAACCACTCCTCACTTTGGTGATGTTTTGCAAGTTTCTGTGTTGGTGCAAATGGATAAGCTCGCATAGATCAATGCTGCCTTGAAGCCCCCTAAATGGCGTGAAGAAAAATACAGCACTTGATGGGCCCAAATTTGGTGGATGGGAACGAAATTCATTAAAATCGGAAATTGCATAATCGTTTTCATAGTTTCACTCAAACAATCCGCCCCCATTGGCGACTATTACAGCCTTTATTCCACCCAACTAGGATCGTGGAACAAGCTGGTTTCACTCTTCCCTTGCTTCTAACTGGTCTACTTTGATACTGTAAGTACGAAGAATATCAGTCTCTTTCTAGACAAAGGCCGCAAATCACAGTAGGCCATCGGAGTAAGACCTGAAGAGTTCTGCAGGGGCCTTGAATTGGTGGGACTAACGACATTTTTTTGATTTCCCTTAGGTTTGGAGGGGTGCCGAATCCTGATGCTATCGTACACATGCCTTATTATTGAGTACCTTCGTCCTCAGCTGTGCTACATAGACATTTGAAGTCGACCTTAGCTTCTCTAACGAATTTTCAAGGAAACCCAATGTACAAACGCAATCGGATCCTTTATTATGGTGTTGAATTTTCCTCGCAACAAACGCTCAAAAGTCGATTGCTTTACCACCTCTATTTTACAGTATTTGTAGCGACATCTCATCATTTTGTGGTCGTTGCGAATCATCATGATACAGATTACTCTCTTCCATGATGAATCAGTTGGGTTCCTGTCATTATCCATCTCCTTGTGATCGAGCTGTATGTAAATAAAGGGTAGGAAATTTTAACGAAAGCGTATTGTGGGTGAAAACCTGTAATACAACTAAAAACGCGAAATATTAATCTATAAAATTTATCCTTTTTTGCCCTATTGGAAGTTTCAAAATTTCAAAATTTCAGATTTTAATCAACGTTTTTCTCCATACATTCATCTGGGATGCTGTCTCCAAATTTATTTTATAGGCAAGCGGACCTTCACTTGAATCAAATCGTCTGAAATCTATTCTCTTGCAAGTTTCCATATTTTCGCTTAGCTCTAATTTTGAGCCAATTTGGGTAACGTTTCTCGAATTTCTCCGGCTATATAAAGTAATAAGGAGTTTAGTTCCGAACGTAAACTAATTTCTAACGCCACGCACTAGTCCCCTTTGATCGTAGCTCTTTACCCAGCTCTACGAAACAAGTGACAGGTTTATGCCTTTGTCAAAATTAGGTTTCTTGGGTTAATGGATCTGATGGACCTCCGTGACATCTCTGAATTGGCAGATTGTTGTGGCGTGGTCGATACTAGGATTAACGATGAGCCCGTTTGTTTCAGTGGGGATTGGGAATGCCCCCATAAAATCAATACTTTACATAATCATTCAGCAGTCGTTTGATAAATCTATTTCCTTTTTAATCTGTCATACGGAAAGTTCAACATTAAAAGTCTAACAATTGATGTTAAATACCTTCCCCAGTTTTAGTTATAAGTTGCTCTTCCTCAAATAGGTTTCTGTGAGCACTTTGAGGATGAGACATTAGGTAGTGTGAGTAGGTAGTTTGTTTTCAAGCTTAGCGAGGCAGCAACTAGGGTCTCATAGCTAAAAAGCAACACCAAATCACGATCATTGGTCATGCGCCTAATTAGAGGTTTTTGGGGAGGTTGAAGTGGTAAAAAGTTTTCATGTGATGATTACTCTGGAGGACATTCATGAGAACGGGAGCTAGCTCAACATTAATCAAATTTGTTTGCAACTCCTTTCGTATTAGTGGTTTGTATCTTAATCAAATGCACATCTTGGGCTTATAAACATTTTTTGTGAAATGTGCCAAACCGGTAGAGTTAAATTTTATGAAAAGAGATTTTAGTGACAATGATCTCTTTTATCTTACGGATCGCCCAACTCGTACTCAGGAGTAATGAATATTCCCTTCTCGAAGTTTGCTCGTGCAATTTCAATGCACCAAATAGTTAGACAGCACCAACCTTTCGATATGGGTTTGAAAGTCTTATTGAAATTCCCTCCAGCTGCTCTTCATATTTTTGGGATGTTAGGAATAAACTTGCGCCTGAACTTCACTAATGAATTGAGCTATTCGTTTAGTGAATTTGTAATGAATAGAAAAGAGGCTGTGACGCATCGCAATCAGAATGAAGATACTTAATAACAGTGGTGGGTTTTTCGAAAGACGGTTCACGCTTTTCGTTTGCAAGTAGATGATTCGAGGGAAAGAGGGTCGTACATACCCATTTTAATAAGTTTTTAGAGAACGCTGATATATTGGTCTCAATATCGAGTCCCTACAATTAGGCATTAGTTATACTTCGTTTCAATTAACGAATTTTCTTACTGTGCGTGGGGAGCCAGTCTAGATCATAATCAACCCAAATGCGAATCCATGGGTTTATCTGAGTTAACCATGGTTAAATACTTCTGAATCTATAGAAATATATCTCTAAAATGAGACACCTTGCTTCATATAATAAATATTTAAACCGCATTTGAGGTTATGGTACTGCAACTAAATTGCTTAACTCAACTGTTTTTCTACTCTTACACCTATATTACTCCTTCGTGATTGTCTAGGTGTATTTGCAATGCCACCGCATTCAAACGGTAAGTCACACGCATTTCATTCTAATACTATCACCCGTATCGACGTGGAAGCGCAAATGAATTTCATTTGGCTTTGTAAGCAGCACTTAATTGCTTTAAACATTGCACTATTGGGTTATTATTGGAGAACCTCAAACTAGTGAAAACACAATTTTAAAGGTTTGCCGTTGACTTTTAGGCGGGTAATTTCTTTGTCTTGGTTTAAAAGTATTTTGCGGACAAGCCATCTTTTAAGGTAAAAATGAGAACTAACAGTCACAATATTTCCCCAAACTGACCTTGAAATTGATTAGCTCTATAACGTGATTGGATGAGAGGTTATCGAATTTAGTACTGTGAATAATTACATGATGTATCAGAGAAGCACTTCAATTACTGAATTACTAGCAAGACGAGAAATTGGCAGACAACAGAAGGCTCACAGCTTACGACAAATCTATTGATCGCGAAATATTCCACTTACCGATACTACGCATATCCAGTAGTGCCTCATGATGTGTCGGCACTATTAGAATATCTCACATTTATAGAGCTAAAGTAAAACTTGGTCACCAATTACCTGGATCACCGGTAGCATTTAATGTGAAGCATGCCGCATTCAATTTCTCGAGGTTATTCCCGTGGCTCACTAAGCTGTTACTGCCCTTAGAGTCGGGTATTTGAAATAATATCAAATTATAAGCGATAAAATGGATAAATTTGGATTTTACTAATATGATCTAGACCAAAATATTTTCTGGAAATTAAAAGAAACTATTAGAACTCTAAAATTAAAGCGAATATTGTATTAGTTCAGGCATGATTTCGACATTAAGCGGTGAATTCAGAATAGCTTAGCTAAATCTGTGTGAGATCTGAATTCTCCCATTATCTCGCAATGATCACTAATTCGCTGGCTACCAATTTCGGAAATCTAAACGCTTCGATTTCTGTGAGAAATGTTGATAGCCTACGGAACTAAGGGCATCAAAGTGCCACTAACCCGAGGGCAGGATTAACCAACTCAATTAATCCTTGACTAAATGAAATGTACTGTGGTGGGTATAATTTACCTGAAGGTGTCACTAACATAACTTAAAGGCATTAAGAATCGTAGATCAAGTACCTCGTTACGTACACCATGCAGTAAATGAGACTTGAAAGGTCTTTTATAATCCAAAGCAGGCGCACCTTAAAGATGTGTGGTAGTTGAGTAAAACTATTGGTCATGCAATAAATGGGTAAGTACAGGTTCTTCTAACATTCAAATGTGGTAGATGAAATCCGCTTCTTTTAAGCAAATAATGATTAAGTGGTTGGGATGTCGGGATAACAAACAATTCTTGAGGTTTGAGCACAATGCACTGGACACTAATGTATAAGTGGTTTTCTGAGAGCAACATACTACGGTTTAGGTTCCAATTACTTCCTTGAATTTAGTCAAAGCCACACTTTCAAATATAAATCTCGATTTTGGAAGAGAATTTGTAAGTAATGATGAGATATAAAATTTGGGGGTCGATAAAGAAGTCTGACATTCCACAGAAACTCTAACGGTGCAAAAGTGTGACTTTCGAGCTTTTGCACTGCTCTGACATATTTAATAAATATCGCTGATTTCCCTTATCATTGCTATCTGACTAAATAGGTCATCATTGGAATTTATGATGAAAAATGTAAAGTATGTGGTGAGCGTGATTAAGGAGGCTGGAGCATTTTTTGCACTGTCATATTGATAGGTGCAGAAGTAAGAATCACGGTGTCATCGTTGAGGATTTATTGTAATTATTTTACCAATCTAGAAATCAGTCATTGGAATATTCATTCATTGGCCTTGGTGGCTTGATCTGCTGTGGCAATCTACCTCTGATGTAGAGTGAAAACTTGGAAATAGGCCACTTTTGTTCAGAAGGAGCTATGTTCACAATTCTGAATCGGGAATACTTAGTCATATTAAACTTAAACAGCCGCTTTTATCTTGATAATGCATATTAGGTGTAGAATGATGCACCCTTTATTTTATTCTCGTAGAGACAGTTATGCAAGTGGCTTTCAAACTGACCAAAATTGCGATGGACTCAAAAACATTTGCTAAGCTAACACCAGAAATACCTAGATAAGAATCGATCGATCAGTGGAAAATTGGTATGACTGGATGCTATGGTACTCATTTCCACTTCTTGTGGAAGCCCGTCATCAAACGAGCATATTGTAAGTTCATTACAGGGTGTGCCCGTTAGCCACGGAGTGTATGAAGAAGCTCTTGAATCCACACTAGTTGCGGCACTAATCCTGGACCCGTAATCGCATATTTACTCACTTAATGGTAATCAAGGCGCGTTTTGAGGCAAATTGGAGCCCTCGGCAGTCAAATTAGCCCATGGGGCGCGTAATCGGATTAAGAGTTTGTGTGTCTCACATTCACGTAAAAACCACCACATGAAAATTACTCCTCGAAACAGAGAGTGTCTAAGAGAATTAGGGAGGCAGATTGCGCACATGCACGAAAGAGCACGTTCATTTTGTGGTAATGACTTTTTCCATAAATTAAACATAGGGAAATCTCATTCCCTGGGAATTTTCACAGCTTCCGCAGGCATTATTCATTTCAAACCAAACCACATATCAATCAGATGTGACCGATTTCACGGTTAAAATTTCTGACCATTGAAAATTATCATCATTAACAAAAGAAGCTATCCCGAATACATTTAGATCTAGAAGACTTTAATTGCACCATTTTCGAAATTTAGCTCCTACCATTAGGTCTTGACGGAAGACACGCCTTCTGACTCTGATATGGTTCATTTAATTTTCGCCGAATCCAAAGAATCTTCTTTGAGGTTAAATTTGTAAAAGATGAGCGGGTAAATATGATTTGTTGGCCATTACTCTAACTCATCAACTTGGGTAAGTCAAATATCCAACGGACAAGCTCAATTGATAGCCAACGTGGCTTAGTTCAGTGACATCAATAAAATGAATATTATTTTTTATTGGATCTTTATCATTATGTACAACTACACAGACTATGACCGAGGTATAATGAAATCGGCGTGTTTCCTCTAGAATAAATATGCAGAAGTTTATGCCATACTTAAATAAAATGCATTGAATGTATTTAAGTTCATTGCTTCATCTATGTAAGTTATGTTAAATTGTGGCTGAAAGGCTTCTTATCAAGAGCTATATAATGCTCTTACATTGTTTTTACATTAAATCAAGCTTTGGCTAGTACACAGGATAACCCGATAATATTTCATTTCCCCACGATGGTAGCCAGCACTCCAAATTTTGAAAATGTAAAACTGGCTTGTCCCAAAAATCGACCAAGGACTCGCTATAACCTGAAGTCGGTTTACGTAGACACGCGTTTCTTCGGAAACACCCAGAATAGTCTATGATGACATTCATCATTTATTTGTTGCAAAGTTAATGTCTTATGCGCACGTCATCACGATTAGACTACACTCGAAAAATTCGAAATTTCGAGACGCTTGACTGAAGCCATTATCTAATAAACATTTCGATTTATAACCAGGAGACGAAGACCTTTGTGCTCTAAATGGCAAATCCTAAGCCTAATTTGGATCTGAAGTACAACCGAGACATATACCCCCATTTCCTGAAAAAAGATGGCTACGATACAAGAAAGTAGTGAAGTGTCTCTAGTGGGTCCCTTGGCATCTTCTCTGATGCAAGCTTAACCACGCTTACTCAATGTGCGTCTGTGAGTGAGCTAGGCTGACTCCGAGCACGCAGTGAAAACGCAACGGTGTGTTCATTCCCTCTCAGACAGCCAATCTGAGAGCTCGACTGAAAGCATCGACGAAAGTCATTTAAAAGCTCTCTTAGGGCCCCGCGACACACAGTTTCGCCCCAGAGACTACACTCCACAGAATGGTTGCCGGAGGCTGTAGGTTACCGTATTACTTTTTCTTAAATGTTCATCCACTCTTCTATTCAAACATTCTTCCTCGTGAATCTATCCAGATTCGCATTCCAAACCGGTCGTCCTGAAATACGGTGAGTCCTCTATCCCCTTTTCCAGAGATGATGGAACATCTTTAAGCTAATTGTTCTTAGTTCAGATGGTATTTGAATATTCTTCGCCCCCCAAAACCGCAATATGGATAGCCATGTCTTAAAAATGTACTTTCAGCACGCCTGATGCTAAAATAATTAATTTAATGAGTACATTGTACCTGACTGTTTCTTACTATCAGCTGAAAGCTGAAAGCAGAAAAGAAGAGAGAGGTTTAACTCCAGTCTTGAAAGAATTTTTGGTAACTTATCTATTCTATTGCAGCACCTTCTCACGGTAAGCCTATGATGACACTAACAGATCCCATCAAATGAATTTGAACGAAAATATATTAATAACTAGTTAACAGCAGGAGTATTGAGAAACGATCACACATCTTGTGGTTCAAACTACTGCCAATACGACCTAATCCATCCTTTAAACTGCGTAGTGAATTTTCAAGATTCAAGTCGAATAATTCGATTTCTGTATTACATGCTTATAGGAGAAAGACCTCAAGCACGGGGTTCTAGAGAAAAGGGAAAGGGTAAACCGAGTTTTAGATTGCTGTTTTTATGCCCATTTTTTTAATAGTATTATCAATTAATCCTTTACATTTCTAGGATGGCAAAGAAGCAAATCTAGCATGTACGATTACGGGTCCGACCTCTATTGTAAGTTTCCCACATCTTTCCCGAAATTTTAACCATTTTAATAAAAAACTAAGTCTATGCAGGAGGGATAAATATTCTGGTCATTTTAAAATAAATAGAATGGATTAGTGATTTACTTTTCAATTTTAGTCTCCGAGGAAAAGACCACTCGTTATAGACGTGGTAAGCCATTCAGTGTTCCCAACCAATACTTAATACTACATTTAGCGGAATGCTGAGTATAATAATTGAGTGACTGATTATTTTGAATACCTTCGAGTGATTTTAATACCCAAGATTTTAGGATTCCGCTAATACAGAAATCTTCCATCAAAATTGGGGTTAAAGCGAATTAGAGATTTGGACTAGGTCCATATAATAGTGAGTATCATGACTGATGAAATTTGTCCATTTTGAAAATATAATTTCCAGCTCAATCTTCAATGAGCGGTCGCAGAACGGACAAAAACAGCAGTTTCTACGAAATTGGTGAGTTTTCATTAATTCAGTAATTTGAATTATTGTGCAAAATCATTAAATTTCTTCCTTTTTATTTTGCCTGCAATTTAGACTGCCCAGCCAAACGTAAGCTTCCCGCTCATCTATTTCTTGATTAAAACGATACCTGCAAAACTGTAAGGACTAAATTCATTAAGAGCACGCGTGAGTGAGTACGATCAAATCAACTAGCACACGCACACTCAACTTAATCGAACCACCAATTAAGAGGGCATAATTTGATTTAATTCCACGAAGGTGGGAAATTGGCTGCTTTGCGCGGATCGTGAGTCGCCCTGCCTAATAGCAAACTACTCAAACGGAAATGTGAAATTAATTTTACAAAATCTAGAAGGGACATTAGACTACTGGCACACTATCTTCATTTAAAACCTAATCAAATATTACGGAAACTCATTCCACATGAACTGCTATGAAATTTCCTGTAGTACCATCATCAATCAGCTAAATCGAGGGCATATTAATCAAGTTGTGGAACATTCTGTTATCATGTACAGTACAAATCCACACTATAATTAAAGAAAGACAAAGATAATTAACCTAACGCTATGGTAAATTGTAAATCTCTTTATTTTAACGTAAATTTCTAGAGCCCCGACGAAGACGAGCCTCCGTAGAAGCTGTTGTAGAGAGCAAAAAACCAGCCTATGGTAAGACAGTGCCACTTTGTCCTTAACTGGCAGTCGATTTGTTCAATCACGGATTCCGTATGGCTTGTTTATAGCCTCTTCGCAAGCTGCTGCTCCTGTGGGCCCACCGATTCAAAAACGTGTTCTCACCGTTAAGCAAACTGGTCGGTGATTATTTTTATCCATGAGAAAACTCTACTTCCATTGCTTTCTGCTTAAAAATTGAAACTTTGTTGATTTCAGCTCCTCGGGAGTGTATCTCACCAAACAAACCGATTACTGGTTTTTCAAGAACTTGTTAGTCAACTTACCCATAATATTATTTATTTGCTGCTAATGTAATCTCTCACATGACAATTTTCTAAGCTTTCTCATGATTTTTTTATGAAGCCAAAGACAAAAACTTGCAACAGGTACAAATCAATGACAGAGAGGGTCCTAAAGCTCGTAAGCGAAAACGCCGATCTTGCAAAATAATAATTTTTCGGCCACCATGAACTCTTAATGACCTAAAACCTCCCTATCCGATTAGGCACTTACACACCGAAGTTCGATGTTCCCGGTGCTGAGCCTATTCCATTCCCAGGTAGGTCCCAGTTTTTTCGAAGCATATAATGTGAGGATTATTTATTACTTAAATGATTTTTCGTACTTCAGCTCTGGATCATGACAATGAGATTGATCATAGGTCTTATGAGTGCAAGCAGCGTTTTATGGATATGCTTGTGACTACCGGTAAAACCACCATCTGAATTGAATTGAATTTTCATTATTTTATGCTAAATTTACTCTGAAACTATTTTAGAATCATTCAAAGAACGTCAAGGAGAGGTACGAAATCATTCGTATAATATCAATACCAAATATTTGCTATCCAAGTGCATGAATAATGATGCTTATTTTGATCACCTAGGTCTCAGACGAAACTCTTAGTAAGTTTCACACGTAGGCAACAAGCTCTGTCCGAGATTGTGGGGACTCACGTTACTTGTCACGCCTTTTAGACTACCAAACTAATGACACTGATCCTTGGCCAGTGTTCAGTGCGTATCAACCTGACGAGAAGTCGCCTTTCAGTAAATTCCTCAACGAGATGCGCATTGAACTAAAGGATAGCAAGGTGCCACAAAACCGAATTGTTGACGGTCGCGTCTACTTCGATCTGAGGGAACCTGCCACAGTTGATTCTATTGGCCTGGATGTCAACAAAACCCTAGCTATGACCACACCCGACGGCAAAGTCATCATTGTAAGGATGCGGCAATTTTTCAATACTAATTTAAGTGTAAAGTTAATTGGTGAGTGTCTTGAATAGCCTTCTCGAGACGACAAAAACTATGCGCCTGAGTTGAAGCTCCTTCCAAACCGTCAACCGAAGTTGAACGTCCCAGGAGCAGCTCCTCCCATGGACAGCAATCCCGGCTCTAACCCCACCCCCAATCCCTCTTACGGAGAGCCTTCCTCCAGGCCTCCATCTCGTCCTCTTCCAAACGACTTCGCTCTGGTGCAGACGATTCCCAAGAGAATCGCTCTTCCTGCTGGCAGATCTGCGATTCCATTCCAGATCTACGTCCCAGATAACCAACCCCCAAGCTTCTCTTACACCTCACTTAAGGGCCCGTCTGTATTCAACAAGTAAGTGATCATGATACGCTCTCTTGATAACTTCATTCACTGTTAAAGCGAATGCAACGGTTGTGTTGCATTTCAGCTACTCTGTTGATGGCGCGGTCCGTATGTCGGGTAATACCGAGAGAACTGGTCGTGTGGCGATTGTAGTTCCTGCCTTGGGCACGCAAAACGTTGCCTACAGGGATGAGGACAAGAACTACGACCTTATTGTAAGTAACGAAATAACAAGACGGTCCTGTACAGGATTTGGCTATCCCTTGGCTGTCCACCTCTTTCTTTTGACAATTGCTTTGATCTATTCCACAAGAAGACCCGTTGAACATCATAGAGACTGGAGAGAGCAAGTATTTATTTTGCCAAGCACAGTTAGAGTGTGCAGGGCTAGGTACGCATACATCCAAGCTTGAGTATCCTCCAGTATCCACAGTGTGTATCCTATATTTTGGCCCTACTGTGGCAATGAATTTTATTCAAGTAGGCATTTCGTGAAGACCCCAAAACTCCTCTGGTAGAACAGAGTGGTCATTCTGTTAATGATAATGGGCATTCACAAATGATTCTGTTAAGAAGGACTGTGTGCTCATGCAATCTCGAACCCTAATCCTGCTGTTAAAAAATTAGGATGAAATGGTTCCATGTTAATGTGCAACTTCTTAGAGATCTCGAGATGACCAGTAATGCCGGATGGGCAGTCTTCATAGTAGCTGCAATACTCTCACCACGGTTCACTACAGCTTTGCTGAACTACATTTTTGCCATTATTTCGAGAAGATCAAGTATAGGGTCCTTTGGCACTGCGGTTCAGTTCAATTGAAGTTATATCGATTTAAAATTAGACGTAAATTTAACCAGTTATTGATGTCAAGTTTTAAAGGGGATTTTTCGGTTCATGGGGCTCCTAAAATATGTTCATCTTTCAGTGATGTCCAAGAAACCCAAAGAATAAATTAAGCGAGATAAAGCTGTTGGATTTTTCACTGCTTAGGAAGTGAATGAATGTGGCCCGTTTCTTTCCTTCTCCACCAGATGCACAACAAGTACTTTACCAACGACGATGGTTTCAACTGGGCGGTTGGTTACCACAGTAGCAGTGATGGTTACAGTAAACCCGACCGAGCCAGGGCCCAGATCGTGCGAGTGGCCAAGTGCTCGGCGATCGGACTGAACGATGTCGTTCCGCTGGGCAAACCCCACGACGTCAACTTCCGCAGAGGCCATTCCAACGACGTGCTCGAGAAATACCTCCGGAACAACCCACCACTCAAAAACGAGTGGGACGAAAACGCATATGAAGAGAACGTTAAAGTTAGTTCCAACATTCCTACTGTTAGCACCTCAGGATTCACCTGTGACTACTTCTTGGAGGTAAGACACGCCACTCAACCTGTCCCCATTTTCTCACGCCTTTACTCACCGAATTATCGCTTACTTGGTGATAGCTTGATGTGGACGGAGAGAAGTACAGAGCGCCAGTTATCAAGGTGGACGAGTACACCACGGAGAAACTCAGGCGCAGCGACATCGGACAGAACTCGCGAAGAAACGACTTCAAGGTCAACATATAGGCTACTGAGAGAATTAGAAATGAAGAACCTTGACAAAGCCAAGATGTTAAAACTTATAACGCGTGCCCCATATGAATTCTCCCTCTACCTAAGTGTGTCGCGTAACACAAAATCACTTCGATTCATCTATCTCGTTTGCTATTTTCTCTTTGCTCTCTCACACACTCACTAGCTGTCTTCTGCCTTTTACCTTTCACAACACCAACGACGATATGTTTCCGTTGTAAGAATTTTTACTGATAGACTACTCAAAGTTTAATTTTTTTCTTTTTTTCGCGATTAAATTTACTAAAAGAGTTCTTGGCATTGGTTTTCTTCGCAAATGGATTCCATAGGACAAGGTGAACAAAATAAACGACTTTAGAGTACACAAATAAATAAATAAATATATATATATACATAGGCATATACTCACAATATCTCGCAATCGACAAAGTGCCAGAATGGAGGGTGAAATCTCATGTGACCCAATAATTGTTGACATACGCAGGCAAGAATGCGTATTTAACAGACTTACAGTAGTTAGCCTCACAATGGTGGTACCACTGATTCAAGCACTTTTCAGGTGCGATTACTTATACTTCGAACAGAAACAGCTCCGAATGCCCTTATGGGCTTGAAATTTCCTCCGGATCAGCCATCTACCAACCACGAGAGCTTTTACAACTATGAAAATAAGAGTTTTTAATAAACCGAGAAGGTCGACTTCCATAATGGTGACACAGGACTGGCCTCACGGCAGATAAGAAAGCTCAATAGGATTTTGGTTAATTTCGAAAAGATCCGAATAAGTTACTTGCTAATAAAAAGTAGGATTCCATTTTTAAAAATATCCCATATCAAGTCACTACGTAGCACTAAATATAATTTCAATAAAACACACAAGAAAAGCTCAGCTTGAAAGCGATTGGGTTACGTAAGTAATTGAACACGGCACAAGCCATTCGCATGTATGCACAGCTGCGAGTAAGATGCGAACTGGAGAGGAATGAGAGTCATATTTGAACTAAATGTCCTATCTTAAACTATACAATCCTATAGATAGAAGCAACGTCTCCTAAAGTTATCAGTGAATTGATACCAATGGTAAGGTTCTGTATTCTCTGGCAGAAATTCATCCATCTTGTCTGCTCGTCATCAATAATAAGTCTAGGTTACTCTCCAGTCAAAATGAATGATTTTAAGAATACATGATTTTGAGATGTCAAAGCTGCATAGAAATCTGCAAGGATGAATATCACATTGTCTCATAGCAGAGCTCAAGAAGCTAAATGATTCTAACTAACATATATAAAAAGAGCTGGGTTGTACTATCGTTCACGGAGGGTAGCTTTTTAAATCTTTGAGCATTGTGTGACTGAGATTTCAGCAATAAAACAGCCATTTTCCTGTTATTGAGCCTCTAGCACTTAGTTGAAATTTTTGTAATATGCTGACCAGAGAAATTATTCCCCATGTTATTAATGGTTGGTTCACAATGGATGAAGGGGTGTTGGTGGAAGACCCTAGAGCATTTGGTCCCCCTAAAACTTACTCCAAATGCCTGTTCAAGAAGGCCACTTAGGTGTTAGCTATCGACAGTAAGAACAGATCCAAAAACAACCGCAATTTTGAGAAAGGAATTTTAAAGGTTATCAAGGAAGAAATGACTTGTTTGTCACATGGACATACCTCTGGTCATGAAAATTTATTTCAGGGAAATTAGAATTTAAGGACTTGCATGGATGATCGTAGGGCTTATCCTGGGTATTTAAACTGAAAAATGGATATTTGGATATCGTGGAATTCATTAGATTTGATGTAAAGTTAATTCAATTTCGTCAAACAACTCTTATAAACAAATTTGTCACTCACACATAGTCATGATTTCAAAAGGCAAAAAAGGTCATTACATCAACAGATAATATTCATGAGGATTGGAATTACAAAAAGTCCTTGCCCCTTGCCTGTGTGAGCGGAAGTTTAAGTAATTAGGACCACGTTCATCCTTCATTCCTTCATAATTCCACATGGTCACGTGTAAGGCCAGCATCCCGAGATAGTTTCCTGGCGATTTTTTTCAATTTACTTACTTCGTCTATCGAAGGTATGATTCTTAATAAAGACAACTCCCTAGTTGGAAATAAAAGGCCTTATTCAAGTACACACTTTCGTTGGAGCGAAGTAGATCCATGGATAATGTATTAAATCTAGGGGAGCAAGGCTATAAAACTAACTCGACTAGCCAGAATTTAAAGTTTACAAATAAAGATGATGGAATGTGAGGGGCTATATTTGGCTACAGAGCTTTTAAAAGCGGAGTTTCAATAAGTGATCGTTGTGTCATGTTAAGGGGTCTTTGAAGAAAGCAAATGTAAGACAAAAATGTAGTCTTTTTAGCCTTCTTTGGCTTTGGGATTTGGAGATAGTAATAAGAGATTGCAAGAAGTGCACGAAAGATCCCTTCCTCCGAATCGTAAAATGAATTTGTTCTTAAGGCCACCGAATTAAAGCGAGGTGAAAAATTGAGGAAAATGACAAAAAGCTAGCCAACACGCCCATGATCGTCTCACCCATTGTTTCACTCATTCCTTGTTTCTTTCTAAACTTCAGGCTTGTCTCCTTACTTACTCACATTCCCTCATATACTGCTGGCAAGTGCTACGATCGTTCAAGTGAGCAGTCATTAATCCTTTTCTCCATGTTCAGGACCGCTTGTGGATACGCGATTATAATTTTTCAGCCTTCGCGTTGGTCATTTTCATTCCAGATAGCGAACACTCCAATGACCTTTAAAAATGGATTGTTTGAGGAAATTTAGAAATATCGATCGGGAATTGAAAGGGTGGTAAGCCCATCTACTTGAAATTGGAACTACATACTACCTGCTGTCCTGACGATGTCAATTACTTTGAGCCCATTAACCTCAACAGCACCTGGAAGTAATTCGAACACCGTGAACTCCAGAAAAATATGTGACTCCGCTCGTGGAATCAGAGGAAATGATTCAAAGTTAAAGAAAGGACTTCTTCAACACGGGGTCCTGCAAAATTTTACTCCTGGAAACTGTCCTCGACCCTCATTAGCTGGTAGATGTTAATACCTAGTTTCATTAGTATTGGTTAATCAGTATTGTTTGTTAACTTGAATGAGTTGTGCTTAGTGATAAGTAATGTGAAGATAGTACGCTGGGATATCTCTCAGTAACCCATCACCCCACTCCAATCTTCCGTTCCAATTGCGTGTCCCGATTGCGTTGGCAAAACATGGAATACTGGGCGGTTCAATGTGAAAAGAAAATTATTCAACTTGGATAATTTAGTTAATAGGAAATTAAGAATTTATGCAAATAATTTTAATAACATTTCATCTCTGTTTAGGGTAAGTGATTTATTTTTTACGTTAAATGAGCCCGTATAATTCTGAATTGTTGCATCTATTTAGTATACAACATAGCAACCACGACTTTTTCAATTTGTGGTGATCTCGTTATGGAACTACTTTACATACCTCACTAAAACCAAAACGAGGTTTCATTAATAGTGGCCGTGATTCATGTTCAGGAATATTTGCACTGAAAATAATTTCTATTTATGTCCACAAATCTTAAAATTTCATTCTGGTACCGAGGTATGACACTGCACAGGACACTCGGCTGTGGCTTTATATTAATTCCACATGTTACCCCAAACGGCAGCGTTTGAGATTTATTTGAAGACTCATTTTAAAGGAAACATGCAAGAAAGTTCCGAATACTACTGAATCTAAAGACGCACCGAATCTAATGAAAACGTCTTTCTAAGGCTAGTTGGTTGTAGTTCTTTGAAGTTGCATGGCAAATCGCTCATTCGACTGAATGATAATTGCGAATGTGTTCAAAGATATCCCTCTCTAGCCGAAATACGGGATAAAAGTGCCAGCATACTATTATTTGATTTTCTTAGAAAACGTGTTAATTGTTAATACAAGCCACGCTACTCTAAAGCGTGTAAATCCTACTTCGTCTTTTACGTAGGGGACCATAAATAAGAGAATGGGTGATTGGAAACATGACTGCTACTCTAAACATTCTGAAACAATTCAGCGTCACGAATTGGGGAATTTGAATAGCGACCACCTCGAGATTGTGGCTAGAAGAACTGAGAGCTCTGCCAGACGATGTGAAATGTTCCGGTTAAATGCAGTCATGGGAGATAGTTATCAGGTTAATAAACCCCCCTTAGAACCTTCGTGGGCAGGATATTCGACATGACCTAGAATGAAATTTTCTAGTACTATACGATCAGCACCCTGTTTGTCGCGGATGAGCATGTACAACGTGAAACCAGACCAACAAAAGTATTAGAGCAATTTTGTAGGAGAAAATTGCAAAGTTTTGAGCTCTCTGAAGCCAGAAAATATAATACATCGTAATAGTTCGCACAGTAGATATCCTTCTCGAAAATCTGTAGAAGTAGTATCTCCGTGGCTTAGGTTGACTTCAGATGCTTACGTGGAATCGCTAAGCACTGTATTTGGATAACGAGGGTAGCAGCCAGTAATGCGCAGCCATGTGAATGGCGGCTGGGGGATTGCCCCCTCAAAAATGCTTCTCAGCCTGTCAGCCACCAGTCCCTCTAGTGTTTGGTCTCCTCCGAAACCCCCACGTCTTAACCCACCGATGGAATATTATGTGCTCTGTTCGCCGTGTTGCCAGTTGAGCTGTTTCAAGGAGAGAGTGTCTAATCGGCTTGCTCCGACTCAGTCTTGTGATAGACGCTCATTGTTTGTTTTCAACAAAGTTCTTGCTTGGTAGTTTTATTTCAAGTCTATTAAGTTTCTCTACTATGTATGAAATTATTAGCTCAAAGCTTATCCTTTCCTAATAAGACTGTCATATTTCTACCGAATATTTTCCGTTGCTTTTAGCAAAGGACCCTAAGCTTAAAGGCCCCGGTAACCATAATAGGGATAAAAAGAAACCGAAAAGCTCCTTGTAGCTGCTTAAAAAAATAGTTCATATAAATCCTGTTTTTCACGTGAATAAGTAATTGACAAATATTTTGTATTTGTTTTTATCTCCCTGGGAACATAGAAACAGGTACAGTGATGAAAATATTGACTCTGGACGCCTGAATTTTAAATCCAGGTTTTGTCCTGTGAGGTTTGCGCTCTTTTCAAATGTAACGATGCTTGAAGAGGTAGCTCCAGCGCAGAATTAGAACTTAGTGGTGAGTCCTATTCAGTGACGGATTTGGAAGCTTAGTTTTGGTAAATATATTATCTATTCAGATTCCGCAAATAAAGGACTGTCTGACGTGGGAGTAGCACTTTGTGAGTTGCAACCTAGACACGCTAGTAAGTCAGTTAGGTGGACGACAGAACTACCACTGCGATAATCTTGTATGCAGTCCTAGCATAAACTCATCTCTTCATCTTTTCCATACTGTCATGGCTCACAACCTTTGATAAAATAGATACTCTGAGCCCCTGAATTTCACCAACAAACAGTTCGCTTAGGCATATTTAGGAGATTATGGGTAGCTTTAAATAGATACCTTCTCTTAGCCACATCAGGATCAATTTTACACAGGGCCAACGGAGCAGTGAACCATTTTATTTCGACAGAACATGTATGCGTGGGTTTCAGTTTGTCCACGCAGTGCGTCCTCCACTAGCAACCACCGCCGAGTCCACCACTCGGTAGCGGCCACGCACAATCCCATTAACCGCCACGCTCCAGAGGAAAAAGGACTCCTCTTGGAACACCATGTGGCTTGCTTACGGCGTGTGTGCATGGGAAGATGTCCAGCATTTGGTTTAGCTCATGAAATGCCCAGTATGATGCAGTCAGTGAAGAGAAAAGTGCCTCAGTCGGAATCTTACAGTGTCTGCTTGTTACTTTTCACTTTATTCATTCTCTTGAACATTTTTTCCGCTTGAGAACTCATTAAAGCAGCCTCTTTGGGTGTCATTTTAGAAGGGTGGTTACTTTCCCCACTTCGTACGTCTGATCTTGTCTTTCGAGTTAGCTTTTGAAATACAAATTCATTGGTAGACACAGAATACATTGTTCTTTTCAAATGATCCACTCCTTTGATATTCTACAGTTAGAACCATGTGGGGGCACATCATTACATTGACATTTTGGTTTAGGTTTTGTAATCCTGTACTAGTTTCGGAGATTCGTATTGAAAAACGCTTTTCTATTATTGGAGTGAAAATAAAGCACAAAACACAGGAATACCTGTGTATCAGTAAAAATCATAATAATTATTTGATAAACGACTTCGAACCTTCTCAGAACCAACAACGATTCAAATATTGACGATTCCATCGATAGTGAAATAATATCAATGTATCGTAGATGAATCCAAAGAAAAAAGAAATAATTTTTTCCCTGATTATATCTGCATTCTCTCTTTAAACCGAGACAAATTCCCTGGCACTTTTATGGACAAAAAGAGCTAAATAAGTAACAATTTTAGTCATGGGAGTTTTTACAAACGATAGAAAAATGAATCTCTGTGTACCATCCTGCTACGCTCCTGGTAAAAGTAACTGCAAATGAAACAGTGCTTAACGAGTTTTAGGTCTTTCAATTTAATTCCTAACCAGTTTGGTACACCAATCCATGTTTTTATTTAGGAATACAGGTTACTATACTTCCTCAAAATTGTGCTTAGTTCACGTGGTTATGCAATGGGACCGCCCACTTAGTGAGGTGAAATGTCTCATCATTTTGTAATTCCACGGACATTGTAGTGTTTATTTTTAAGCTAATCATCATAAATCAGACATAACAGATTGGTTTACAGGGGCTACGTTTGGAAGGCGGATGATCTCCTCGCGACCGACGCCAAGACGCAACCTGGGGTTCGATCAAATCAAGTATCTCTTACTGTGCTCAACAGGTCCGCTCATGCTACAGAGGAGATCGGCCCATAATGGGGAAAATTATTCAATCCCTCCTTAGGAGTATGGTAAGTTTATTGTACCTACAAAATCCTTCATGAACAAACCAGTATTCATGGCAGAGAGACTCTTTAAGAGCTGTATCCCCAGTACTCAAACCCTCAGAACTAGCTTCGGGGATTTGAGATTGGTTACGTAGAAGTAAGAAGTAAGGTAAGTAACTGTCTCTGTAGGATGTTACGTGATAAATGAGCTTGGAGCACCAGGAGCGGAAAATCAGAAGACATCGCATGAAATATTCCACTTATAAAATGCCTGGGCTTGACTAAATTGTAGCTCGATACTCGGCCTCAAACATATGTGATTCGCTGTTTGAGCACTAAAGTGAATACAGTCGAACTGCCATCGTCTTGCTTTGTAACTTCTTAAAGTTACAGAAGCTTTTTGCACTCGTTATTTCCGGTCCAGCAATAATTTTTGGCAATTACTTTACGAGGCGGTAGACAAATCAGGTTAGCTTGAACAACTTTCACCGATTGCTTTATTCACGCCTGATCGACATTTCTCCAATCGACCCTGCTGGCTTGCGTGGAATAGCTCATGATGTAGGGCTACTATATGGCACTGTCAAAAAAATTAGCAGATTAAGAGGAAATTACATCGTTGTAGTCAAATAGTTTTACTCAAGATAACCGATTAGCGCCTATTACAGCCTCTGTCCGGCGCAGCCAGGAACCAGAAGCAATCTAATTTTGAGCTATCCTTAGAGGAATGCTGTCAAAACCCTCTTTGATTACGTGTTCGGATGGCCGATCAAGATACTCAGCATCGTAAAAATTACCATCTGAAAATCAGTTTCGACTTTTCCCTCAGGTGTCGTAGGGACTGACGGCTGCTGCTTCTGCTGCTTTACGTATTGATAGCTTTCATTGGGTACTATTGGCAAAGGGATATAACCTATGCATGTTCAGTATATTGCTCAGCGGCTTTCAGTTAGAAAATTTGGTTTCAGCCATGATCCAATCTCCTCTCTGTCATCTACTCACATAAATGACGAAGAAGGGGTCAAACTGCTAAAGGGAGCTTAGCGTGAGTAAGCACCTTTATCACGTCTAGAAAACGCAAAACAAAATTTGTTAAGTAAACAGCATTGAGCACACCATATTTTTTATAAGTTCCCAGTACGAAACTTTTTAATAGTTGTTTAATTCGAAATTAGAAAGTTTGCTTGAGGCAAAATTTAACAGGAATGGACTGGGACAAAAATTCGCAATAAAGCAAGCGAAAGGTACTTGGACTTTCCTTTTGACTTTATAAAATTAACCTCTTTCTTCCAGTATTACACCACTTCAAGCATCATTCATGCTCCTTCGTATGTTTTTTTTTCTTATGTGTATTAAAAGCTTTCAAGCTCCCACTCACGAGTGCAGAAATAGATGGCGTTATTGCGCACACGTCAACAAGGTTTCTGGGGACGCAGCCTCGACAGAAGGGGCGGGGGCGGGAGAGAACTCAAGGTCGGAGTCGAGGGCCCGCCTGCCGAGCATTGGTTGTGTGGGTCAGCGACGGCAGCGCCAATTCGAGGGCAATAAAATAGTAAACCGCTTTAACCGCTGGCATTTTGTGCGTGCGCCGTGTATGATTGTTCATTGACTCAACCCAACAAATTTCACTACACCCAACAAAGAAATCATTAGTCAACAAAAACGATGGTCTACCGCAAACCAAAGTACTTCTTGGGACAGCAGGACCCTGGTAATTTTTTCCTTTGTTAGTCACCATATACATTTTTACAACTAACTTTCAAAATTTCAATAAAATTCCATTAATTTAGTCATATCACAATCCCTACTTAACTAAGAGTAAAAGTAAATTTAAAAATGATTTCAGTTTGTACCTAGTTAGGGTTTGACTCTCTTTAAATTGAAAATTGATACCTATATAAATTTTTCGAATTATGGACCGGAAATGTGCTGTTTACTTTCAATATCACTTTAGGCAAACTTTCACCGTGAATCCTTCGTCCTGCGGGACTTTCGTTCCTTTTTATCAGTTTACAATTTCCCTTCTGGTAGTTAATACTATGGGTGTTTTATCTGCTTCATTTAGAAATCCCTTTCAAAAGACGGTCCCAATCTGTGATGGATGGTAAGATTAAATCAACCAAACTTTAAAAGTTGGTTATCCTAATTTGGCATTAGGAAATCAAATGTAATATACAGGTGGTCGACAACAACCTATAATAAACAGACCGATCCCACACCTGTCTCTCCATGGGCATTTCACAGTTCAACCATAATCTAGATCACAAGTTATTTCATTTTTCTTGCATTAAAACTTCAATTGCATAAGATAGGGCATTCAATATTAACATGAAAACATCATTTTAAAACTACGCTTTGTTTGAATGTTATCCTTCAGTACACCTTCGCTACAACGATGATGAAGATTACCATGAATCACCCAGACTTTGTATGTTGTGAAATTTGCATTTCACATGGGTTTTTGGAATGTATCTCCGTGTATCTTTGCGATTGTTGTTGTAAATATTTGCGTCTTTTTGTAATTTAATTACTTTTTAATCGTCAATTTAAGATGTTCGCTCGCCATCTCCAAATGAACGTAAGTTGGATCAAGTTCCTAATTAATTGAACGTGTTAAATACAGTTATCTAGGGTAAATAATCAGAATTTAGGTATCTGAATGAGAACAACTCAAGCTATGGAATTCACGTGCTATACTTCAATGTCTAAAGTGGTGATTTCGTCAATAACACTCCACTTACTCTTGCATAACATCGTACTGCACAAATCGAAAGATTATTAGAGTATCTTGATACTTGGATTCTGTCAACTCTGAATAATGCCAGAGTAGGTTGCGAAGTCATTTTTACTTTATCTTGTCATTCACTCGATCTATTCGAGTGGCTTGCGCTAGGTTACTAAGTTGTTCATGATCCTGACTAACAATATACTACTAAGCCCATCACTTTATTTGGCTTAAAGGGCCCCTTGTAACATCTCAATTTGTCTCCTAAATATGCCTACCGCAATGGTTTCCACTCCCTTGCTTAGTGTTTTGATGTGGATGACGCTATGAATCACTCACAAAAGCCCTTTTTCACAACATGCACTTCATAGCAATCAGTCCCAGTTCTATGCCACAAATACTGTCCATCTTAAAATCGAAATAGATTCAGAGCCTTGCAGAGCTCTAAAACAGACTTGATCTGACTCTCCACTAACCCTAGTGTGAGCAAAGACCAGGCTTCAAAAGGAAAGAATAGGAAGGAGAAAGACAGGTTCCGAGTGAAGATGTGTTCTGATCATTGCAATTTACGTTGACCCTAGTGTCAGCACCGAGTTGTTTCTAGTGTCTAGCTAGAGTAGAATAAAGAGGGTTTTTAAATTATTGACAAGCGTAAAGTGGGAGTCGGATAAGCATCCAGCTATGATTTTGTGACTAGCTAGTCTCTTGAATCTATGAACTGGCCGACCTGCTTCATGTTGCCTCCACAGGGTAACAAAGACACTGCTGGTTGAGGAAGCACATTTGCCCCGTTATTATTCCATATGTTCTCTTTGATATGTTTAATTTTCCTAAGTGTTTATGGCAATTATAAATGACCTCAAGAAAATTATTCAGGTATATATATACCCTTGGAACATGTAGAGACATTCTCTTTGAAAATAGGGTTCGTTGTGAAGGAAACTGTAGGAAGACCCCAAAGGAGTAAGTTTTGCGAAGTATTGCTTATTTCTTTACTCTTTTATTTGCTAAGACTTCATTTAATTTCCACTAAGGCTACAGTCCCTCTGCAATAATGAAAGTCTATAGATCACCTTCAAGACTTGGTGCGTTCTGTGAATTATTTGGCAAATCTTTCAAATAATGTCACGATTTAATGCCTTGAGGTTGTAAACATCAGCCAGATTAGTGAAGAGAGTCATTAATTTCGCTTTACCAATGCTCCAATGCAGGTCAAACGAAACCTATTTGGATTGACAAAAAGACAGGAAGAGGTAAGTGCCCCGATGTGAGAACCCAAAATAATTAGCAAACGCGGCTTTTTCTTTAACGGGAATGTTGAGTGCATCGTGCAATTTCCCTGGACTAATCATGGATTGGTTTTTGTGAGCAGTGGTGAAGGGAGCAGAGTTTTGGAGTAAGTTTTGAGTGCCTGCAAGCTACACTAACTACCAAAACACTGGTGGGATCATTGAATATGGCTTTGCTGTCTCTCCTGTCCAACTCAATAAAATAGAAAACAATGAAAGTGGCGGCTATAAAATCTCGACTGTATCGAAAATCCCCTAATGCTTCATAAAAAACTCAAAAATCTTTGTAATTTGCATTGAAGCAAATAAGTGACTAGGAAAATGTCATTTCTCTTTTTTTGGTTTTGTACAGAGGGGGAAAAACTCATCCGGTTTGAGGATTCTACTACTACCGGTACATACTTTTTGCAGTTGTCACATTTGTATATCTACAGTTTCCATTGCAAAGCCGTTAAAATGACACGAATCTGATGCAGAGTAGTATTTGAAATTAGATATAAAGGCTAGTTCCTCGTGGTTAGATGAATACAATGAAAACTGAAATAATTCTAAGCGTCAATTTGCACTAATTTATATAAAGGCGTTCGAAATGGCAACCATTGAGCATAAAAATGAATTATGTAAAATGCTATCACTAATTTAATTGGATCGCTACTTTAATTGAATGGGTTATTAACTTTTATGACCCTCCTGAATGTCTTTTTATGATAAATTCACGCAAAGGCAAGAATTCAAAGACAACTTTATTGATTTCTGCTTTTGCAGCAGTTGTTACAAAAATCCTTTTGAATCTAGTACAAATGGCAGAATCCCTATGGCATTTTATGGAAACCCTTAAAATACTAACGTAAAAGAATCATCGGCTAAGTCTGACCAGTATTATTGACCACGAACTATTAAGTCTTCCATGCTAATATAAAGTGTCATTTTAAAGTTATTCTTAGTTTATTTCGAGTTTTCATTAACAATAAATTTTGATCGCCAAATCGATTAGGCAGTATTTAGATTTCTTCATTTTTTCATTGCAGAATCAGATTCTGTAGACCTTGGTAGGTTTTGTGCACTGGAGATTTTAGAAAATGATGATATTCATTATATATCTAATTTTAGATTTCCTTAAAGGCCATTCGTCAAGGGAGACTCTGGGTAAGTACACTGGTCTGAAAGCTGAGTCTTTCTTTCTTTAGTGAATATTGTTTTTGAAAGATGAAAGTTGTATGTGCACTTTATCAAGTGTTTCATTCACCAACAAAGTTTATAAATATGCTACTCAAGGTAATCGGGAGTAACATTCTGAAATCATATTTCAGCCAATTTGTCTACTAATCATAGCATGATTAAGAAAAATGTGCATGACTATCTTTTTAAATTAAATTTTACTTAGATATTATTGGACTAAAGGTATAGTCACTCTGTCGAACTAAAACAACTGCAAATTATTAGCTTAAAGTCCTTGCTTTCCGCTGCAACGCATTTGTCTAAATACCAATAGTCAGTAGGAAAATCCATACACTGTTGTAAGTGTAAAATATCTTCCTACTCTCCATGTGACAGTGGCATATTTTTGATAAGCCTAATAAATTAGCTTATTCTTACCATTCTAATAAGTAATTATAAGTGTTTCATCGTTAACTACAGTTGCTAAAAAACGGATGAGTAAGATTAATAGTTTCAAGGGTAACTGTCCAATCTGCGATTGCTTTTATGCACGTGATCTTCAAATATCTCTCCCGGTGAAGGCTATAATTAACTCTCTTATTGGGTCTTAGTGCTTCTCTCCAGCAATATAATCCTATCTTCTCGGGTTTACTATTTGTTTTTGAAACTTCTAGAGGCTATCTTGACACTTGAGAACTAATTACGCTCCTATATTCAAGTGCATCCACCAGCCTCCATCTATTTAATGATTTTTCCCAATTAACTGCTCGTAATTTTTCATATCTCTTCCCTAGATATCAGCAGATTTTAGTGCTTACCTGAGCATTTTCTCAAGGGTTTAGTAATGCCACACTGAAATTTTCTTTTCTCGTAGTTATGCGGAAAACATACGTTCCCACCAAAACGGTTAGGTTGATTAAATTAGCCTCGCATCTATTTGTAACCATCTTTTTAAGAAGTCAAGTTTGATTTATGCCTTGTATGCTGCTTGTTGTTTAGTGAACTTTTCATAACATCTCTCTTCCAATCACCACACTAGTAGTTTCTCGTACTTTCAGTAATTATGCTGGCCTAAGTAGGAAAAAACGCAGACTGAGATTTAATAATGCTGACATTTCAGCAGATTGATTGTTTCTTTGCCGAGATGGAAGTTTGAAAATGGCGTGATCGAGTTAGTAAACACGGTCCACTGACTTCTGTTGAGAACCACGGTTCGAGTAATTTCCATGCCGCTATAAGAGAGTGCTGGCGATGGGGTGCGGGGCTGGCGGACGACGTGTGAGCTGAAGTAATGTGAATTCGCTTCGTTGCAGGCCCCTCGCGAGACTGGTCACCCAGACCCATCCGACGAGTCGGCTCGCCCATTCGAAGACGCACACCCACGCGCGATAGCTGTATGTCTAACTCGATTCTTTCTTACTGTGTTCTAAATTGCACTTCATATTAGCAAAGTGGATTACCATTTTCTCCAAAGTTTCTTTTCTAAGATGAATTAAAGACTGATCTCAAAACTTTACTTGGATGATAGACTCGAATCAGCTGACCGCACTGAGGTTCGAGAGGTTTTATTTAATGTGCTGATTACTGTGTCTATCCGAGGTCCTATGACACTTTAAATGATTAAACGGTTAGGTTTTGTGAGATATAGCAGTTTTTTAATGCCGATCAGTTGGGAATCTATATGAAGGTATGATAATGTCGTGTATATGACAATGCCAATCCACTTTCATTCCTAGTATAACCACTTCATGAATACACTAATTGAAAGCATATACACTTGAAACTTCACGCAGTCATGTGGGTTCAATTAGTTTTCTCTCCAAGCATGTCTCTTCTCTTCAAAATTAGTTTAAAGTCGTTGATAATTTGCACTTATTCCCTACACAGGATAAGGAAATTATGTAACTGATACAGATTAAAGTGCTGCACCTCTCCACACCGGTTAATCAAATTCGCATTTTTACGTCATGCGTCAATTGGACTAGAATGGCCAAACTCAAAGTGCTAGCTGAGAATCTAGAAGGCATCAGTGTTTTAGAGCGAATTTGATGATAGTAATCTAGCCCCAATTATAATTGTTGTCAGAAAGACCTAATCAAGTCCTCAATGATAATATTCAAAATTAACTAGCTTCTTCTCTTTAAATGTCATTAAAGAGCAGTAATAAGTGGGTTTATTATTTATGAAAGATTGTCGTTTTTCACTATGAATATTAACAATATGTGAAGTATAGGTACTGCTTAAGGTGTCATTCTGTTGAGAAATCAAGCTATGGGAAATGGGCATAAATTTCAAATGTTAGAATTGATATTAAGAAAAAGCAGGATGACTTCTTGCAATTGCTTGGTCCATTTATGAAATGAATGCCTGTAGAATATTAAGTTTTCCTACTGACATTTATTACTACTGATACAGAATGAACCCTTTAGAAATGATATTGCTTATAGAATGGTAGCTGCTTTATTTATACACGCCCTACACACTTTGAGAGAATGCCGGATCTGAGTTAGTTCTGGCTACCAAGGACCAGAATTACTGATATATCTTGTAGCGGGAAATCCGTAAATCTGAGGCTGTGAGCTCTGAAACAATACTTTGATGCCTTCCAAAACGGAAGAATCAATCACTAATAGTGCTTGGAAATTATCAAAATTTAGTGGTAACCCCGCTGTGGCAATTTAGAAATTATTTGGGGTCTAGTTATTCGAATTTAAAGTGTTTTTTGACACTACATCGAGTTTCATTAACTAAGAGAAAGTGTTCCTAGTTGATAAAGTTTGGTGCCGTAAAAGTGCTTATTTTAAAATTTTCAAATGGTTGAAGCGCAATATGCTTGAAGGTAGTTTAAGAAAAATGCTTTCAAGTTGGTGTTAGTTAAATACCAACCAACCAACTTGAGAAAAGGCACGACAAGTCCTTAGGAGACTCATAGCATTCTTCGGTTGTCCTGGATGATGAAAATGCAAGTCTCAGCTACCAAGATCCGTTGAGGTAAGAAACAACTTCCTCTTATAATTGTAAACACATAGGAAGCGTGAATTAAAGTTCCACCATATTTGAAACTGGGAGTGGGAAAATTATTTACGAACGCGCCTTGATTGGGTTTGAGGAATGGAAAGGGATGGCTGTTAAGACCTACGGGCTGGATGAATTCAGTGTATGGAATCATGTGGGCCGTTTTGGATCCCTTTACCTTAAACCTATATCATAAGCCAAAAAGTAAGAGGTTTGCTATTGATTTGGAGTACTTACCTCCATGGTAATTACTCAAACTTATTAAATTAGATCGCCTGCTATCTTTTATTTTAGCTCGAAGGAGCATAACTCTTACTAGGAACACATCCCCAAATCGGTATTCTCCCAGCAGTAAGTGCCACCCCCCTTTTGAACTAACTTCTGTGTGAATACACCCAACGATCCTCCTTTTATTTTCTTGAATGCAGAAGGTCTGATTCTTTCTCATTTACTCAGGCCTTTGAAATTGTTTAGCTAAAAATCACTAGCAAGCCCCACTTTCAATTAAAACTCAAGTTCACAGATTACAGTGCACTTTACTAAAGACTGATGGTGTAACTTCGTGGCACTCAGTGGGCCGACCAAACCCTCTGAAAGAATACCGAGTGGGACTTTTTGAAAATGTTACAAACCGGTAGTGGTTCCATTTTATTTGGCATTTTCAGTACATCCTGCCCAAGTCAAACAAGCAGTTACGAGGGATTTTTTGTAACAGTTGTAGCTAGATTGATGACAGTTTGTGAGACCAGCTATGGAATACTCCGAACTTTGTGTAAACTAGATTATTTGAAGGATAAATAATCGCTATTTCTAAGATCGTGAGCCTGGAATTACACCGTTGGACTCTTGGAACTCCTGGGCATTTCTTTTGTGGAAAGGTTGTGGATTGTATTAAAACTCCTCAAACATCCTTGACTTGATCTGCTAAAGGAATACCCTCAAATGTTGGTTTACCCTTGAGTGTATTGTGCTTGCGTTAATTTAAATGCACTTTCAAAATCCCCCTGCCATGGTACGGTAAAATTCACTTGTGTGTACGGTAAACTCCATGGATTGTCTCATATATATATCGATTCTGTTATAGTATTTTCACACTTTCACCACTCTCATTTAGTCTTTTTGAATACCTGACACCATCTAGTGCAACACTTCTGTGGGACTTTCTGAGATTCATAAGGTCTTCGTTTCTTTTTTAAAAAAAGCCGGTTAATTAAATCAAATATTCACTTCTTAAAACGTAGGCATTGACACAGTCAGATCTATCAACTAATTTGAATGTGCGTCGTGAGGGTTCGTGGTTACGCAAACGACAATGCCTTCTCTGGAAGTTAATTCTGAAGACTTAAATTTTCGTGGCTTTCGAACAAACACGTCTAATTATTTTAGAAGATGTGGCTTGTGCTGTCAATTCTACATATTTCATGGTGGCGAAGATAAATGTAAGGTGTTGGTTTCTAATAAATCTGCGAATTGTTTGCTCTTCGTTATCATAAAGGACATAATGTGTAACAATGTTTTAGTTCAGCTCCAGAGTAGAAAATGTGGTAGAGAATTTATTCATAACATTACAACATGAAATCACAATGTTTTTAATATGAGAAATTTC
Organism: Anomotaenia brevis; assembly: GCA_030710315.1. NCBI lineage: Eukaryota > Metazoa > Platyhelminthes > Cestoda > Cyclophyllidea > Dilepididae > Anomotaenia > Anomotaenia brevis. Next base: position 751,873 of record JAUOZQ010000007.1, on the reverse strand, counting down.
ACCCTAATGAAGTTGGAGTATCGATCACTAATTCCCTATTCTCTACTGGTTATCGACGTCAAGCCGATGTAGAACATCCAAGATACATCTAGAGATGACCAAATAAGGTAAGCAGCCTTGGTAACTAAGGCAAAACTGATGATTATTCCGCTTAACGTGTGAACCAAATCTATGCAAAATAACTTGAATCAGAGTGACTCTCCGGCGAAAGAACTTATTCAAGTCGACAGGATCTACATTCTTCATTTGTTGCAAGCGCCCTAATTTACGAACAAGATCCCATCAACCTAACTCTCTGACATATCCGAACCCACCTGGTCTGTAATGTTTTGCTCCACGTATCCTGCTGAGTAGACCACATTGCTAAATTTGGGAGCAGACTCCTCATACCACTCCCTTAACATGCGGCCTCTTCCGCCTCAAAGATTGCGTCAACACACGGACGAGTTCTGGCTAATTTAATGACTAACTCTGCTGAACATGATGCCCATTCGCAAGAGTGCATCTAAGAGGCTCCTGTAGTCGTGTTTCAAGCTGAAAGTTTACACAAGGTGAAAAACACGAGCCACTCATGGTTGAAATGTACGTTTTTACTCCAGCATCAATGTTTCTTTCTTGTGCTCAGTCGCTCTAAAATCACTTATACAATGTGTCAACACCTCGAATAATATTGTTCTTCTTTCTAAAGACTCCTCCAGCGACAATTTTGTTAAGCATTTTCTCTGTTGGTAGTCTCTGATTCCAGCTATAAAAAATCGATTCAACTCAAGGCATGAAAGGACTCCAACTATTCCAACTACTAAGCAACTTCGGAGAACTTGATTACAATGCTTGACAGTGAACTCAACTGTATATATGCTCAGTTTAAAGCACTTTTAGGAGGGTCATGTCGATGTGCTTCAAAGTGCAAGTGTACACAAGGTAAAATTCACACAGAAAACACTAGGCATCGATTTCAGCACTTTTGAACAAACATCACTGCCTCGTTGGCTCAAACATTTTGAACCCATCACCGCATTAAAACGACATCCCCAGAAATTCCGGAAGTTTCGTCTGATAAAATAGAATGAAATGAATGACTAACCTACAATAGAGTTTCATTATGCAAACTAAAATAAGTATTTTACGATTTGACTCTGTGTATAGAACACATTATCACAATTACCCTATAGCCCATAGATTGGTCTCTATCACTTAGTCGACTTTTTCTTTTAAACAAGCTTACTTTAACACATCAAATAGTTCTGACTCCTAGAAGAGCTGGGTAACTCCATTACACTTGCTAATCACATGAATCGTGAATTCCTTTAACAATCAGTTGATTTGAGTGTACTTTTAGAAAGTTCCTGCCGTTGCTCTTCAAAGTGCAAGTGTGCACAAGGTAAAAAGCACGAAGAACACTCATTACCGATGTGCACATTATACTTCTAGCATAATGTTTGTTTTAATCACTGCAACCTTTTGAACTCATCCCCACGTTGAGTCAATACCTCTCTAATATATAAGAGTTTTTACTGCAAAGTTACGGTGACCTTGTGGTTTTAGATACCCCTCAAAAAACTGCGAATTATTCAAATAACTTCCTACCAAGCTCCAACTGTAAATTGTACTCTTAGCCAGGAGGAGACCAGTTTAGTTCCTGATAGAGGGGATAGATTTATTCCACCTGTACGATCGACCTGCGCTCTGATTGAGCGTCAGTGAGTAGAAATCCCTAGGTGCCCAGGGGCATTCTGTTAGGCCCAACCTTGTGTGGAAGAGAGCATTGTCGTATTTTAGAGCCTCGGACCAGCAATTTCAAAGTTACTAACACAATTCGCTTAAAATATCCGGTATGCCGGATGATTGCGTTTTAGGTGGGTACAGATAGTATGGACACTTTTATGGTAGCCCAGTAAATCCTGGATCAAAATTCATGTAACTGTGGGAGTTCCGTCGAAGATAGTGGGGTCTTTTCAGGAAATCAGCCACCATGAGATCACGAAAGGAATCATTAGAAAGTCCAGCATTGCTACGACGTTATGTCTCTACCACATTCAGGACATGATCTTATCGGTATAAGTTTATGCCTACTTAATACTTCATTGCATCCTTAACATTCACATTCATATTTTACTCATTTTAACAAAGTGATAAAATGGCACCTTTTGAGTTGACGAAAAGTTAATTAGGGTTAAGGTGGATTTCAAAAACCTTCAGTATTTTTCAGAATGTCCTTGTCAAAGTATGAAACAATGCCCGCATATTCAAGGTATTCTCAAAAGCAGATCTCATGTATCGATTGCGTTTGCCCCTTTTCACCTTCATTCATGTGTGCGCACGTTTAACTTTCCGCTACATCTGCAATACTTTCAGTCAGAGCAAGGATAAATATCGGATTTTTCTGTTTGGACTACTTTTAGTTTTCATTGAATTCTTGTTCAACAACTTGATTTGGAATGAATTTCAGGCCCACGCTCGTCTCCTTTCGCCTTCTCCACTCCAAGTAGTCAATATTTCCAATCAGGTAACTCAGAAAAATAAATTTTCCTTTCGCCCTCTTCTACTAATTATCCCTTTCGCTTCATCACTTGGATTTCAGATTATTGGTAATTGGCTAACTGTTTGTTTCAGAATCAGAAAGTGATACATCAACGTCTTCTGGATATGACTCACCAGGTTGGTTAAATTAGAATAAATAGTCAAAACATAACTACGAAGGTTTTATTGGTGTAGACCTGTAACGATTGTAAACCAGATTTAATAACCATCATTGAAATTAAATTACGGTTTGATTTTAGCCTTTGACTGGCGCTACTACTATGGAGCCCAGCATGTTCACACCGGCCACCAACCACAACTACGTAGGTTTATTTCTCAAAAAAGTCAACCTTTTAATCGAAAATTGTGAAAGCACAACTATATGTACTCGTCGATTGCACAAATCGGTGCTTCCCAACGGAGCAATTTTCTACATTAAAGGTTGTCAGCTCACTTTCATTGTATCGCATTGCAATGATATTCTTTCTGAAACACAAACTAGTTTGAGAAAATGAAATGTCTATAGTTATTCTGAGACATTATCATTATCCTTTGGTCATCAGAACACTCTACTTTATTTCTGCACATTGCTTCTTCTTTTGGACCTCCGTTCACATCTTTACCTTTTCGATTGGTGAGAATATGTAGTAACACGAAATAAATGTTAACCTTGCGGTACAAATAGCATCGTAACAAAGCGAAATTCACTTGATTGTTTTTCTTTAATAAGGCCTTTAAGAAGTATAACAGGTTCTCTCTCTCTCTCTCCACTCTTGCTCTAGCGGAACCACTGTCCTACATCTGCAAAACCTCCTCGACGAGTTCCACAAGAAGTGGGCTTTTGCTCTGCAAGGGAGGCCCAAGGGAGCTTATTCTTTCAAATTCATCTGCAATTATTTCCCAGTCTATCTATTTTCGAGCTACATCGACAGCTAATGCGAGGACTTTCAGGTTTTCGGGCACTATAAATCAACCTCTGTATGGGATTGCTCATATCCTCTTCCTATTCCAGGACTAGATAGGCTTGGTCTGAAGATAACTGTGTTTTATTTGCAAGGATGGGAAATTTAATAATCAGTTAAACCTAACGGCTGGAATAAGTCACTTCAAATGATTAAATATCATGGTGGCATAAATTACTGGTCATAGTTTCAATCAACTTCAGTACTACCCGAATAGAAAATAAGGATCTAATGATGGCCATTTGACAAATGTATTCCTCACTGTTACGCTTGTGTGTTTCCAAATGAGAGACGGTATAGCTTGGTAGGCTTTTTGGTACAACAGGTTCAAATTTCCTGAAACAGCCTATGTGCATGAAAGTGGGTTAGGTTCTGATAAAAACCCAGAAACTAATTATGTACACTATCTACATGTTCATCCATATAAAATCTACAGAATGAATGTACCTGAATTCTATCTGTCTGGTAACTAATAATTAGCTCCAGCGTTTTGTGTAACGCAAAATATATTCTTATTGGACCCTTCCATAACCAAATATAGAGAACACAGAATATGCTGTGTCCTTTGAAGATGAAATTTCCACAGAACACTTGCTCATTGCAAGATATTTCCGAAATGCTGTTTATCGCTACTCATTAATAAGCTACCAATCTCATTAAGGAACCTAGCACAGTCTTTTGGGGTAGTTAAACCATTACATAGATGCTCCCTTGACTTAAACGTATCTCATTCCCTAGTCTAGGATAACTTCTCAAGGTAAACCACAAAGAGTGGGTTTCAGGCTGAAATGTACCTGCTGGAATTCTTCTTTCGCCTTTATCACCTTGTTTTCCTCCTCCCTACCTTTTGCCAGGATCTGTTCGCATTTGCAATTCGTATATCTTAGTTTGGTTGGTGCAAAGTCTAAAAATACCGCACTTATTCACTCCCACGCTTATTGGAAATTGCAGGCAGTAGTAACCGAATCATCAAGCTGAAACCACGATCGAGCCTCTCACCCCTGCGTAAGATTATCATTAATCGATAAACCTATAATTTCACTGTTATGTCGAATAAGTTATTTCCTTTTCTCTTTTTAGGTAACCTTGTCTCTCATGATCACCGCTGTGGATTGCGTCATAGTGTTGGTATGCATAAAATTCGTGTCTCAAATAATCAAACCTCTTAGGTCAGACTTCAGTGGATATTTAAACATTTTAGTCATTTCCCTTACTTTCGGTTAAACCAGGTCTTCGAGCCCGTAGATTTCCCTTTGTAGTTCGTGCTTATTTAGTCTTATACCAGTATAACGTACAGAGAGGAGTTTGTTCGTTTTGAGCTCTCTGTCACATCCCGGGTAGAAACACACCAAATATTAGAACTTTTAATGGCATCCAATAGTAACCCTTTAAAAGCCAGATTCTAATTGTGATCTGTTCACGAGACAATTGATTCGAATTCATGACATTTTTAGCTTTCTAAGTGATTAGGTCTAAGTGTATCTAGATGAGTGTATTAGATGACTCTCGAGAAGTCATAAGTGTTACACGTGGATCTGAGCCCCAACGTGTAAATGTGACCACGCTCAAATGCATGAATAAACACTAATGGATTGATTTTAGCATTACAATCCATATCCTCGCCCTTTATTTTGAATCACATTAACCGATTTTCCTCATTATGACATACTTTTTGGGTATTTCAGCCTTTAAACAACCGTGCTCCAGATGCAGTCCACTCCGTATGTTTACTAGATATTAAGACTTTTCCTTTTATTCTACCAGTCAATTTTATATATACTTTTATTATAGGCAGCAGATTTGACGATAACTTTCCAGGGAGGAATCGCAGTCGTAAGTCAAACTTCAAAAGTTCTTTGGGACTCGGTCGGTTATCTAAATATCCTTAAATATTTTCACTAAACCGAAAAAAATCAACTAAGCACTAAGTAAAGAAATGTTGAGTGTTGCATTTAGCAAGTTAAATCCCATTTACCTTAGTAAAACCCTGCTTGTGAGTGAACTATTGAAAAAGTTGGGATATTTCGTGAAGCTCGTATAGACTTGCTATAATTTCTTTGAGCATATTTTTGAACATTCAAAAGCCACTTAGAGTACAACCTTAGCACATTAACCTGATTAAACTCATTAAAGCCTACTTGACAATTGCCGCAGAAACATTTAGCAGACTTGTTCAATTAATGGCTAGACATTTATTGGAAGAAACCAGTCTCGAAATTCCAGCATGAAATCGCTGTGATGTGTACACCAATCGTTGATCTCCATTGGTCGATAAAAATAGAGCCGTTCGGAAGATAATCCAAGTCATTCATGACAAGATAGCATTCGTGTTTCAAAAGGCGTAGTAAATGACCGTAAAACCTCTTCTTCTTCGATCTCTCTTCCATGAACCAATGATTTACTGAATTCGTTAAATCAATACCAGGTGAGAATTACTTCGTCAAGGCTTGTGAGACCACCGTATAGAGATATGTCTTATTCTTGCTACAAAGTTTTCAAAGATGAAGTCAATAATCCATGAAAGTTGTCATCACAAAGGAAATTATCTTTGTCTTGGATTGAGGGCAGAGAGGCTTTAATCAATTAAAACTAGTCTATAGAAGTATGCCAGATCACTAGAGGAAGGAGGGAGTAATGATTAAGAATAAGACATGAGATGCATTTGTGGAGGGCCAACATTTGGTAATTGTAATATTCGTAATGGTTTGATTGTTTGAATCTGAATTTAATTTCTGCTTTCCAGCCGTACGCCAGACTGTCTCTCGACTTAGCAGAGCCAGTAAGTAACAATAAGTTTTAATAGTATTAGGTCATCGAATGCCTATTGTATCTTCATCCCGTTAAAAACCTTCAATTTCATCTGCTTAATTAATGCTTTTTTTCTAAACTAGCAACAAGAATGGAACCCCAAAAACCTAGCTCCAACCTTTCCTTTTTCGAGGGTTAGCTTCGGGTGTAAATAAACACTCGTTAATTTTTTTGCTAATTTGGGTGATTTGTTTGTAATTTTGCTAAAAAGTAAAAAATCTTTCCCCTTTGTTTCGAATAGAAACCATTTTACCCGGACGCAACATGCCAATGCCACACTATGCCCCACTTACTTACGGTAGGTTTCACACGATCTATGGACTCATTAAATTTGTAATTTTGAGCTGGATGAAGATACTTTTGAATGGCCAAACTGCAAAACGTCAGAATGGTTACTCGACGGAGCAATTATTGATAGACATCGTATTTTATATTTTTGCTTCTTTATAGACGACAGTTATATGTATTCGGATTCTGGCGATTCCTACATCGGTAAGGGCTTCTTAAGCGAATGCTAATGAATTGGGTGGATCTGTCGGGTTCGCTAGCTATCTGTGTTTAAAGAATTTTTGATTTATTGAATTAAGCCAAGTGTGCGTAGATGAGCACGGCTGGGGTAAAGGCGCATGTGCGAATCTGCGGATTCTTTAAAAGCAATGCAAATTACCCTTACTGGACCTAACTTATGCATGAGAAAAACCAGCAAATCTATTGCCAGATTCGGTACTGCAAATATTTATGATGCATTTATTTAGGGCATTTTCCATAAACAAAGACTACTTTTAAAGAAGCCTAGTTACATGGTTAATTGCTTGAGAGCTATCTCGTCTAGATATTAGGGAAGCCCGTAATTCGTCTAAGATGCAGCTTTAAGAAGCATGAGGATCATTTCCGGGGTATTACATTCAGCGTGTGGTACTTAAGTTTCGTTTAGTCTGTGTTTATGACTTGTTTTGGTAATTGGGTCTGTAAACAAAAAAGGCTTTGTATGATTTTGCAACGACCTTGCGGTTGGGGAAACAGATGGTAAAACGGTGAATGAGACAGCGATCAAGTTTGTGAGTTTTTTTATATTACGCGCCTCAAGTATCTCTAAATTTAGTAGTGCTAGGTAATGTTTCTCCTTTTTGGTTCTTGAATTTCAATAAAATAGATTACCGGCGGTCTAACAGATAAGAGCCATATATCAAGGCTTTAAGGTCTAACGAAAATGTAGCTCTATTTAAGCCTGTATTCTATCCTTTTTTCTAGCACCATTTGTCACTGTCCTATTGTTTCTCTTCCTTTGATTTTTCTTTGTTGCGAGATATTTGATGAAGAATTGTTGATGCTCTGTTCTCTAATCCATCCGTTTAGGTCCTTCTTATACGCATGTGCGAGATCACCCTTACTCGAGAGGTAAGAATTTCGCTTCACTGACTATGGATGACTAGGACCATTCGCATGTACTCTGGCATTTTGAGAGTCTTGTTTGCGCATGTCGGTCCTTGTTCTTCAGCAGAAATTTATGTAAATAGTGAAAATTTAATTAGGCTTTGAATACATTGGCCTAATATAAGCATGCCCTAAATTTTAATGACTTATTACCCTTTTAAAAAGGCGATATAAAGACGGTAATTAACTGAAGTGTCGAAACTTAGGATTTAATTTTTAAGGCCTAGAAAGCCAAAATTTATCGCTAATGTTATCATGCCATTTTTAGAAATCATCAAGCAATACCTTTCCTCACTAGAAGAAAAAATGATTTTATCATTCAGTTTTAACTTAAATTTATCTAGGCAGGGTATTCGAGTAGATAAGAAAGCTCTGTTTATTGAGCTAGCCTTTTACCATCACCCATGGCCAAGTGAAAAGGCAACAGCATAGAACAAAGTTAGGTTTTCAGAAAGTTAAGTGGAAATAGCCTTAAGATCATATAGAGAATCATTTGACGGGTGATTAGAGAAGGATATATGATTATTCTTACTCTTGCTTTTTTACTGTTAAGGAGTCCCGCACAGTCGATTAAATGATAACTTAGAGAAGTGGTTGAACGAGGGTAAGTTAAGTGGTCACGCCTGTTGGTAGGGTCTTTTGGCTTCGCTTCTCCAAATTAATACGTCCTTCTTAGTGTTTCTGCTACTCTCTTTTCAGTCCTCAATGCCTCTAAATAAGCAAATAAAGCAGCAAATAAATATAATCCTCATTTAAATTCGGTCTTTGGCCATTTACCCATTTTATTTTAGCCGTCAAAAGTACGTATTCACCCCTCGATCGTGGCTGTGAAACTTGCCAAGGTACGAATCCTTTTTTTATTTCATTGTATTTTCATATTTTTGTGAATTGGTTAACTTCTGGCGATCTCTCTTACCATTTCAGGCTATCATCTATAAAACCCCAAGGTATGCTGCTAAACAATGTATTTGTAAGTTGGTGAGCTTGCACTAGTGATTTTACTTCAATACCGGTCTCTAGAAAACCGTTTTTCGTTTACTTTTGCAGTGGCATATACAATTTATGGACTCAGGAGAATCAGTTAATTCCTTTTGATGGAATAATGAGGACATGATAATGCATTAAAGGCCTTAAACATTTCCTGTAAAGTTGAGATTAGAAATAAAAAATTATGAGAGCATTGAAGAGGTGGTAGGACTACCAAGCATTTATTTACCTTATCAGCCATTAGATGTAACAGAAACTTCTCAGTTTCCAGAGAGGTCCGATAATACCTCGTAAAATAGTTTGATATCGACTATTAGCCAATCAGCTACAGTGGAATTATTCTTTTCTGCTAGAATGTACTAATTTGTTGTTTTCATTTTATAACAGTATGTCTAGGTCAAAACGACGAAAAAACATCGAATCTCCAAATGGAAGACAAAAATCAGTCCTCCTCTTTTTTCAAGCCCCGGACTTCTTCCCCCTTTAGCGTTTTTGGCTCTCATAGTTTCCCTCTATCTCTCTCTATATTCTCAGATTCAATAGTAATTACCAACTTTCTTAAACCGAAAAAATGTTTTCTTCTCTGTGTCGGGAGATTTGGGAGGCCTAAACTGTCGCGCACAGTGTGGTAGTTCGCTTAAGTTCAAAAAAACAAGGTGCAAATAAATTCAATTATCGATAGAATTGATTGACTAGGTGCATCTGTTTCGATTACGCCTCAGGAAAGCCTGCTGCCAAAAATACACCCTCTTCGCATGCATCTATTAGTTAAGTGGAGATGAACTCGACTCAAACTAGAATGCTAATCCACCAGGTCCACTTTTAAATTCAAGGGTTTGGGAATTCGTAGTCGTCAAGAACATCACTAAATCTTGTTAAGAAGAGATTGTAGTAGTGATTAATTACTTATTATTTGAACTCGAAAATAGCTGGACATTTTATTTAATAGAAGGGACCTCATGATTGCTTTGAATGATTACCTCGATACCTGGTGTATGCAAAAGCAACATCTTCGACTGAAAGAAGTAGAGGTGTTCGCCAGATTTCGATATTTTGGTTGGGAGGTGATCGAATAGCTGATTTCATGGCGGGCAGAAATACTGTTCAAAAAGAGCCGCGATCGCGGCATTTTCGGCCTAGTCAGAAATAATTCTCTATCATAAATTTATTAATAAAACTATTGAAAACACTCCATAATGAAGAGTATTTTGTTGTAAAATGAAAAATCATTGCGAAATTTAACTGAAGGCCCTCAGTTACATCACTTAAAGATCATCTTAATTGTATGAGTTTTATGAGCAGTCATTATTTTCGAGTCTTTATTTCAAGATGTCATTTCAGCAGTAATTGTAGCACATAAGTGAATTCAGAAGATGTCATGGACGAAAAGAGGCTATGCTTCACGCAAACGTCCATTAATCTGTCTTGTGGCGGGAGAAGCATTTTGCTCCAATCAATAATGCCCTTCTTTATTCCTCTACTTTAATACCATTTAGTAGAATCATGACTACCAATATTTTTTAATCGATCAAAAAATCCTAGCAGATTGATAAAGCAGAACTATATGGGTTAATTAAACATCATTCTGAAAGCTGATTACCTGTTCAAATGCTAGTTCTGTCGAGACCGTAAAGTCATTTTATTAAGGAACACTTTTGTGTGATACTTAACAAAAAAGAAAAGGTGGTCTTCAGTCCAAATTATGAGCCCTCGAAATACCATTATGGAGCCATCTAGGAATGAACTCCCCGAAACGAATGGCTACGGTATTTTATCTGCGATGATTGAGCTTTACCAAAGAGTGCTTAGTGCATAAACTAGTGAGGTGTTGCTCATTTCTTTGATATTTAGGACTCTAGGACTTTAGAGTAACTACTAAGATTTCAAATTTGCCAATGTGATTTTGAAAAAATAGGGCACTTGTTTTGCAAACGACCTATACTTAATTTGTGTTGGAAGTATTCACTGTAATGAAATTTCCTCTAAATTCCTTTGTTAATCTCTCTTTGCAACAGGTGTGCTGTAAAACTAAGGGAAAGTGTGAACATGTAATTTTAATCTAAAATGATGTGTTTTGGACAAATGGCTTTATCAGAGGATGTGATCCCTTCCAAATCCTACTCAATTCTTTGTTTAGAGCTCGAAATTGGAATCAGAAAAACATTCATCCAGTAAGGTGTTTCATCCATGAGCTTATACTCAAATTAAATGAGTAGAATTGTTTATTTATAACTTGAATAAATAATAGCCTTCCTTCGAAAGTAAAGACGGAATTAAAAAGGGGATTTGGACGAATGGATCTGTCCTTCATTTTCTTAATATCCCATCAAATTCAAGGTTGATTCAAAATCCCTCGTTCTGCTACCACCTTCCCATAGAGCGAAACACATTTTTTTGACAAGCAAAGCACCAACCTTAGGAAAAATCGGTAGCGTTCATGCATACTCCTTCGCGTCACAAGATCTGACGGAGCAAAAGTCAGAAGTGAAAGTCTAAGTCAATAGAGAGGCTTCAAACCATGCTAGCAATTCCGTAGTTAAGGTCTTGCATCTGCATGCCATTTGGAGAACAAAAATGCATTATGGGTTAGTACACTACATCTTATTTGCACAAAGATTGCACCAAACTGTTCTGTAGTACTTTACTAAAGTCCTCAGTTATTCGAATAACGTGATATAATTTACATGGAGTTTAACAGATCTTAGTGGCGAAAAAATAGGTCGATTTTGAAATTTCTATCAGTCTAAAAACAAGCAGTGATTTTCTAAATTATATTACTTATTCTTAATTATAAACCAGAATAATACTTCCGTAGCTCTTCAGCCATTAGTTGTTGTCAAATTCGATAGCAGGTAAATGAAAGGAGCTCTTATTAATTTACTTCAACTGCCATGAATTTGAAAGTTCACAATATGTAAATATTCACTAGACTAGGATATTGCATTATCTAAACAGAGGTTGGCCCAAAATAACCGCCAGTAGCAGCTCCCTACGCTTAGTGGTTTCTCGGAGGTTAAAATCTATGGAGTTCGGAGGGTTTCAAGCATTGGAGCAGCTAGTGTAATCGAAAAAAGCAATGACTGATGTGCGTTTCTTACTTATCCCTGAAGAATGGCACGGAGGCCAGCCCAATCCTGTTGTTGTAGAGAAGACCTTTTATTGGACTTAATTTAGGCATCAAAATTCAACCTAAACCACTTAGGCGGTCATATCGTCGGGCCATGTTACGAACTTCTTCTAGCCAAAGCCACCTATTAGTCTCCATTGTCTCGTATTCTTCGGATTCTGCCATGGGATTGTTCATGGGGAAGCACCGGTTAACGACCACGCTATCATTATTATCATGGCTATTTGCAAATCAACATGATAAAAGTTTTTCTCAACCAGGCTGAACCAGGCGGGTTCCAGTCATCACCCATTCTAATGGTTGCGCAGCTGAACAAAACAACCCTCGTATTATTGCACAGATTTTGTTCGAATACCCTGGATTCCAAGCATTTTCAGTGAAAATTTGCTTTCTTCACTTCTTTTGCCCACAACTGAAAGAAGTTAATAATGGTCTCCCTAGATTTCACCACCATTAGCTTCAGCGTGTGCGTGTGTCGCACCTCCATCGATCGGACTCCTTTCGGTTGATTAGGCAACGCCATGACAATGAACTTATGTCGCTGTGTACAGTCTTTTTCTTAATGGATGCGGAAATACTGTTTTTGAGATTGTTGGAAATTAATCTTGATATGAACTGGGGGCAAGATACCCCAGTAAATGAGCTTTTGGTGGCAACTAATTTGTACCTAAGCATATCTTAGATCGACCATGTTCCTTGGATTTGTAACTTCATGACCACCGTTTCAAAAGTATTTGAACTGAAAAACCAAAAATAACTCTAACCTCTGGATTTCTTGTTTGATTTTTCAAAACACTGGTTATATTTAGCAGTGGGACGTAGAATAATCTGCGTTAATTCACAAAAAGTTTAGCATTGTCAACAGTAAAGGCAAAGTCCGCTAGCAAGCACTTTACACCGGTGTTAATTCTGCATGTTCTGAAAATAAAATGAAAGCTAGGCCATCACAGGGGGAGAAGGTTGGGGTCATATGCTGGGCGCCAAACCCGTACGCATAAGCCCTTGCACACCCATCTGCCCTGCACATGCTCCCATAATCGATCTTCTCACACACAAAAAGGCTCGCGACTAGAATTTCACACAACGACTTTTCTGAAATGAATCGGTCGACAATTCCACGCTCTTTTTAACGTGAGCTTTAATCAGACTTTCACATTTGTTTCTTTCTTTAGATAGCAATTTTAAATCATTGCCGTGATAATACCGATCCCATTGTTGCAGAAGCAGGCTATAGGCCTACCTCAAGGTCAGACTGACTGACTTTGCAATTACGTTCGATATTTTCCACGCCATTGGGTAAATTTGTTGAGGTGAACACTGGCAATACTTGGGACGTTCTATAAACAGCAACCAATTAGATCCATTGCCTTACTTTCGGTCCTTGGTGGTGAATACACTGTGGAGGCCCGCGATTGGGTGAGATTTTCTGCCACTGTGTGAAAGACGAAATCTGCCTCTGTCGTTGATCAGCTTTCGCTTACAAGGCACGCGCATTCATGCCCGATTTCGCCAAGTTTCCTTGGAATTTTCGCCTCCATAGATGTCCTATGGAAGCTACCAAAACCCTAGAATTCTTCAGAAAAAGCCTCCGGCATTGTGATAATGTTGCATCAATCAAAAATGTATGAGTGTTCTCTCTGATTACAACGCAAGCGAATTTATTCTGGTGGAACCGCATTTGAAATCTTGAAATATTAAACTTTAGTAATTGTCCTGACATCCCTATGCTAACCATGTAAGGGAAACAACTTTAATACATAACAACCAATAAACGTTCGATAGAGAAGCCCCTGCGAATATCAACCAATGGCATTTATGTGAGGAGACCTCTATGTTCAGTTTAGCGTCTGGTTTTGTGCATACATCACATGGTGAAAATTCGTCGTCGCCACAACGCATCCAAAGGGAGCGGCTTCCAAGGATTGAGAGGCAAAATGACGAGTAACTCAATCAGATTAATTCTTCTACTGTATATTTTCTGATTCGCTGTTAGGTTGAGCAGCGTTCTGATGCCCTCACTTGATCTTCATAAAGCGAATTATACAAAGAGGAGTAATTCTCATTCGGCACTGAAGGCAAACCCTACGTGCAAAGGAGCCAGGCCTATCACCAAGCAGTATGCCAGTGAAGACCAACGTGGCACAAGAAATTATACACGGCAAGTTAGAAAGGCATACACCTACACCCCACAACAGAACACGGAGAGTGAGAGGGAGGCAGGCAAAGAAGCTCTGGATAGGCTTGCGCCAAACTGCATCATCCACACACGTAACGTCAAAGACCCAATCAGTGGATAAGAGTCAACACAACTATCTACGTGCGACTTTACATGAGCCTAAGCACCAATAGGCCTATGCAACCCCACCGGACAGACCCATTCGCTGGTGCTTCACCAATGATTGAAGACTCTTAATACACACGGACCAATATACTTTCAATCGAAATCTGCATTGGTTCAGTCGCACAAGCAGAGCGCGAGAGAAGAGAAGCCGACACGCTGGCAGACCGGCGTCCAATTCCCTTCGAGCATGTTGCATCCTGCTGCCACGGGATGCACAGCGGAGGCATGCCTTGTTCGTTCAACGCGCCATAGTGACGACCTATCAACGCAACGTCGCAAATGGCAACATCCAATGAGGGACCGGAAAATATACTTCGGTCCAATGGTAATCAATTTATTCATTTAATGCTAAATTTCTATAAGATAAAATATTTTTACATTGATATGCATGTAACTTGTTATTTTGATTTATATTTCCTTTATGATTTCAAATTACGGTTTGTTTTAACTGGTGCACCGCCATTAATTAGCATTTGGGTTTCGGTTACGTTCCTGACATCAAGTCTTCTAGATTTGGTACAATTCTGGAAACATGTAAGCTGAATTTAGCATATATCCTCTATTTTATTCCCAATCATTGTTATAATTCCCTAATTTGGTGATTTTTGCTCCCGTAATTGCGAATATCACTTCTCGTTCACAATGGAGAGTTTTTGTTGAGATTTCCCAAAGAAACGAGTCTACCCGTTGGATATTTACTCTTATGTCCGATGTGTTACACGTAAATTTCAATTTGTTGGGTATTGTTGACGGATTCATAATTGTTCGGCTGATTGGCCAATCAGATGCGCAAGTTCTAGCAAACTCCAATCAAAGCATAGATTACCGTAGACCGCTGGTATACGTCGAAGTCAGTCAATCAGCGTCTTGTATGAGTTGTGCTACCACCACACAGGCTAGTCATGTCAACCTCTTTTCTAAAGTTTCTTTTCGGGCTAATGTTTACTCCACTTTATAAGTTGTAGAGGAATTTGTAAGACCTAAACGCTAGAGGCTTTTGATGCGCTATGCTATGTATCCGGTTGTGACCCTCATTTGTATTTCCAATTTTTAACAGGGAGGGTTACATACAAACCAGTCAAATGGTTCCTGCGCAAACCTTACTGCAACCACTGCAGCAACAGCTGATAGTTGACCCGAATGCTGCTACCGGTGGGCAACAACCAACTTTTGCTTTCCAGGCCAGTGATGGCACTTTGATCCCCGTGCAACTTGCTGCTTCACCGAATGGTGGGCCTCTTATTATGCTTATGCCAACTCAGGCAGCCCAGGGTGGACAGGCAGTGTATGCTACTCAAGGTATCACCGCTGGAACTGCCACAACTACCGCCACTATTGACGCCTCTGGTCAAGCAACCGTTATCGGCTCCACAGTGGATGATGAGAACAATCAGGCTGCTGCCCTACAACAGCAGCAGAACCAACAGACCAATAATCAGGTACAATTGGTGCACCAACAAACTGTTAGTGCCACTCAGGCTGCTGCGAATCAGTTGATGCAGCAGGCCGCGGCTCAGCAGAGCAACGCTTCAATGGCCTCGGTTGGAGCCGAAGAACCGCTTTACGTGAATGCCAAGCAGTATAACCGCATCTTGAAAAGAAGACAGGCTCGTGGAAGACTGGAGGCTCAAGGCCGCATTCCCAAGGAGAGAAGGAAGTACCTCCACGAGTCGCGTCATCAACACGCCATCAAGCGAATTCGCAATGCTGGGGGTAGATTTTTCTCGCCGTCGTCTAGTAAGTAAAACGGTTAGTGTAAGCCCAACTGGACCGAACCGCCCGGTTATTTTGGTTTTACTATAATTGTCGTTATGTTGTTGATTCACAGCACCAAACAACAACTGATTTCATGCTATTTACACAACTAGGCTTCAACGATGGGTCGCAGTCGTGAGGATTGGCTTATGCCCTTCCCGGGTTTCAATTTTCTGCGCATCTCGCCCTTCCCACACCATTCTCCGCTCGTCAATGAACCTTGTTGTTAGATTCACCACGTCTATCTTGCTCCAAACTGTGTTGCCGTCTGGTGTACCCCTGTATAGATTCCCCTATTTTGATCATTGTATATACACCCTGCTACCTTTGAGGTCTCATACCTGTCTTTTATGGACTTATCTCGAATTTGTTTCTTGGTTGTTTTCAGTCTTACGTGTAAATTGTTTCTGCTGTGGTAGTAATACTGGCTTCCAGTGCATGCGGTTGGTCGTATTTAGTTGTGCTCAAGCACTTGGTATTTATTGCTCCATGTGAGTGGTTTGTGAAATTGATGCCCGGTTCTGTTGATGTTGTTGCTTTGTACCTCAGGCGTGGGGCGGTTGCTATTGGCTCTGTAACGAAACATTCACAACTCGACAGCTGTTGGTAGTCAAAGCTTACGGCCTCAGAAGAATCAAATTCTTTGAGGTGACACGGTAGTGGACCAAAATTGCTAAATGTGAAACTTATTAATGAGATTTATCTTTTGTCGATGAACATGTATTGGTGATTTGGCTCCGATGATTGCCCTCCCAGGGCCAATCAGTTATCCGGTGTTGTAGCCTATGCCGTTGGAAAACATCGGGAAAGTGCTCTGCGCAAGTGTGATTTGATCCGACCCCTTTTGCCTTCCATGAAGTCATGTGAGCTCTTGGAAGCTAGGTCAAGAGCTGCTTATCAGATGCTCACACTAAGTGATAGTCCGCCTGTATCTACCACACTGGTTTCATCGAACATGAGATGCGTTGTCTAAAAGTCTGATCTACTGATTTCCAAATGCATGATAAATCGTGCTCTGGGAAAATGGATACACTGGCTCTCAGAGTTCGAGTTTCGCGTAAATTACTAAATGCGTGATCTGTTTGTTGCCATGGTTTATTGTCAAAGCCAGTGTTTTCATACATGGAACGCGTAATGTCTTCCCAAAAACATTTTCGGCTTTTACAGTGGGAAAAACAGTTTGAAAAAGAAACAGGATAAAAGGCGAGCTAAAATGAGATCAAAATTCGCAAATCAATGCGGCTCACCTCAAACTTCCAAAAAGTTTACCAAGAACCAAACATTAGCCAGAAAAAAAATCGATGTATTAATCGGATCCGGAAACTTCCCGAAAGAAATTGGAACAATCATCTATGATCGTAAGTACAGGAATGACATTTGGTTGTTTTCGCAGATATGATAAATTATTCAAGAACACTATGCTTACTTTCTCATTCGTTGAGGTGGCGAAAAAAGATAATGAGTGGTGACTGGAATACACCTGATCCATCATAGACGACGATGGCTTTAGCATGATGCTTCGTGCCTGCTATCCGAAATAAGGAGACAATGGTGTCTGGTCACTGAACAGCGACAGTAAACAATGAAAACAATCCGACTGCTGAAGTGTCTAGAAAAAAGCAACAAAGGGATTTCCGCAAAATCAACAGGAAAATGTTAGAGAACCCTACCTTCGGATTTCGGGTTTTGTTGACGCGTGGGTTGCATGTTTCAGCCTTTACCATGAAGCTTGTGTTAAATGAGAACCCTCGAAACCACTCATACAGGCGTCGCAGAAGTCGACTGCCCTACACACCTCAGGGGCAAGTAACAAATTGTTAGCCAATAATGCTTAAGATTTCACAAGTCTCTCTGAAGTCCCGGATCTTAAAATGCCCTATTTTAGGATTCACTGTAAACCTATTAAATTTGAAGTCAGAAATACTTCATTCGTTTTCTCCCAAACCCTGAATATTTTGTTGAAATAGGGCGCCATCGAAATTATAAATGAGAAAGATTTTATAAGATTGCCTTAGGCCATGGATCCTCGCGGTTCTCCTAGACAAAACATTCACGGTCACACGGCGATCGATCGATAGAGCGCAAAGTCGTGCTACACTTGCAGAGGGGCTCCCCGAGGTGCGAGTAAGCGACGGAAATGGCCACAGGCAGTCCCTCCTCTTCAACCAACCCTACCGCCGCCTCCAGCAGCATCAGTGGGCGAGTTCGACCAGTGGACGCCGAGGGTCTCAAGCGCCTGCTCACCAGTGGCGCTGAGGGCCGCCTGGTGGTGATCAGCTTCTGCGCCGCTTGGTGCGGCCCTTGCCGCATGCTGGCGCCGAAGGTGGAGCAGCTGGCCAGGAAGCACCGGGACGTGGTTTTCGTGAAGGTGGACATCGACGAGTGCGAGGAGACCTCGGCCGAGTACAACGTCTCCGCGTTGCCGACCCTCGTTGCCGTTCGCAATGGCAGTGTCGTCGGTCGTGTGGTAGGCGCAAGCGAAATTGACATGCAGCAAATGGTCGCCAACAACCGCTGAGATGACTTTAAAAGCATTTTTCACTATTTAAGTTCTAAGCATTAACTTCGGTTCCATCCCTTTTTCAATTTTTTTGCTTGCGTTAGCCTACCTGGACTTTTGTTCCCATTGATAAAAGCTTTCTAGTAAACCAGGAAACGTCAGTTTCCCTGATGTATTGATTATCTGATAAAGCCTGTTTTAAAGCCTTTTTTAGGACAATTACCTGAAGAAATCCAATCAATAAATGGTTCTTGATAAGCCACTTAGTTTCAGGATAAAGAAATAGTACCTGATAAAGACGAAGCTTTAATGCTAGTACAAAGCTGTTGCAATGTGTTTGTGCGAAAGTTTCTTCACTTGGATGCCAGTCATCCATCGGGATTTTCACATGCCTTCACATAAGTAACTTGAACAAAAATGCTCACCTATCACGCATCTATACACTGATTCATCTTCATATTCATCTTCACAAATATATTCGGACTGTCAAGCCAACACAAGCGGGCGTTCCGGCATCGGTGTCAGTTAGCACCGTTGGTTTTGCTTTCCCCCTACCTCCGTGCTAGGTCAGGAGCGGTGTGCGGATAACTCATTTCTATCGATCGGTGTATTGTGAGCCAAACCTTAGCAGTACAACTGCCTTGCTGGCTTCAGTTCCGTATTTTGAGTGACATCGACAATTACTTTATTAAAATGTTTTCCTTTGCAATATAATCTGATCTCGTACTGCAACCTACAAATAGGATAGTGCTGAGAGATCTTTACCTATGTAATACTGTGATAAAATTAGTACATTTTTTTCACAAATGAGCATCTGAAAGTGAAGGACAATAAAATAATTAACTAAATTAACTGCATATAATTAAATCAACACTAAGCGAGTATAGGTTATTACGTTTTCTGCGAGGAAATTGTGCCCAAGCGTTTTCAAATTGAGAAAAACGGCAGTTTAACCTCTATCGTCAAAATGAAGCTGTGGTTATTGTTCTTTTAATATCACATACGTGACCTCAATGGATAATCTGACTGGGTAATAAACTGGCTTGTAGCCAATTATTTCCCAGGTAATTATAACTGAGGTCATTGTTAAACAATACGCTTGAGTGAACCGGAAGATTGTTATTTGCGGTGTCATTTACAGGTTCTGTGGGTAATTATGGTAATAGTAGCCAGGAAATTTGACTATTTTTTGGTGGATTTCGCCAGAATTAGAATGTGGTATTTTAATGGATTGAGAATTTTAAGCTATATCTCAGCTACTACAAAGTACTTAATTGGGTGAATTGGTTGATGCATAGCACAGCCTATTAATAAGAGCAGCTTCAATAATAATGAATTAAAAAAATCGGTTTTCATAACAGTAGAAATAGCATTTGATAAATTGGCTGTCCTCAAATACATTTTAAGCAATTAGAAACTTTGAATGACTTTTCAAAGACAGACTTAAAGTAATTATGGGTATTGTCACCGTACACACTTGAACAATCAATTGAAAAAAAGATCCCTCGTCAATTTCTCGGAAACTTGAAGATAAAAGTATCACCGAAAGAACCCAAAGACTTGCAGAGGTTGCTCTTATTCAAAGTCATTCCAATGGAAGTGTCATTCCTCGTGGAAAAAAGGCAGTAAATCGCTTCTATAAATAACCAATGTCTTAAGCCAAGACTTGTTCGACTTTGCTGATTACAATCACAGAAAACAGCAGTCAATACTACTAGGCATGCAATTAAGGATTTCATTTGGTATGCTAATCTGACCTGTCAATTACTCATACCCTGATTCGCTCTGCTTATTTCTTGGATCAACCACCATGATGTAGGTTTTCATTTTAGTCTGCACTATCGAAATAGCATCACGTGATCTCTGACTCCAAGGCTAGCCAATCAGAATCACCCCCACCTACTCTCATTATTACTCCAAAAAACCTTCCCCTTCTCATATGCCAGGATTCCATTCACAGGGTGTTCGTGATAAATTGCACTTAATATTCCCATGTTAGTTTAAAATTCGCCTTTACAATACGCTTTCTTTAAAAGTTTAAAATATTCGTCATTCATTCATTGAATAATGGGTGACTAGAATCAACCTGATTCATCTTGAAGTATAGTAACTTATATTTTGATCATTCTCGCCAGCGGTCAAACTGAGGAGACCATAGTTCCTGTTTAACGCTCAGCACCGTGAAAACAAACCAGTGTTGTGAGCCGGAAAATGGCAATATAGACTACTAGGAGGCTGTGGTTTAAAGAAAACATACCAAACGACGAACTGATTGCTCTTGCACAGTCAAATACCTCGGAAGCTGCAGTAATTGAAATTCGGGCTTTGTCGCTGCGTGAATGAAGTGTTTCTGCCTCTACCATGATGTTTGCACTCATTGGAGACCTTCGCTACTACTCGTATAAACTTCGCAGAGGTAAGCTTCCTTGCTACAGCCTCGAGAAAAGTCAAAAAGACAATTTTTAATGCTACACCAGTCCCCTCCTCAATGCTCAGCCTCTGAATTCATTGATCTTAACTCGCCTATGGTTGGTCGTTGTCGTCGAGAAGGACACGAATAGCCAAAGCAAAGTAAATCGACAACGGGGTCAGAGCAGGTTTGGGGACCGTTCCCATGGGAAATTGAAAAATCAGATTGCTTTACGTTCTGGAATGAGACGGAAATAGATGTTGATGATATTTTATTGTTTTTTAAAAAGCAAATGTTACTTTGGAGCAAAACTTTTTGGCAACAGTGGGCTTTCCTTGTCGACTGAATTTCCTTAGAATCTATTCAATTTGTAGTTACCAAGGGCTTTACTTTTTCGGATATCGGTCAGATTCGTTGCAAACATCCTATACCTACTCGTCGTGAGGTCCTTGCATGTATATCCCAAATTAAGTTTTTCTTATTTGTAAGTCCGTCAGGTTCCTACTTCATGCTATAGAGAATTCTTTGTCGTCAATGATTGATCGCAATTCCGAGCACCTTCACAAACGAACTACACTGCTACAGTCATAGTTTAACGAATTCCTCATTTTTTATTATCAAAGACGACCCTAGTAGAGAACCTAAGTTTACACAGAGACTACAGCAGTCCTAAAATATCCAAGCGGTGGCTGCGTAACCAACTAACACGTTCCCGTGTTGATATGGAGCGCAAGTAGATGCTTTTATTGCGTTGTGGATTCAGGTTCTTCGAAAAATCATTACTTTCCATTCCTGAGTCTTTGAAACCAAGTCAAAAACGATCTCCTCCACTTGCGATACCCCAATAATTTTTATGCATAATTGCTGCATCCTATTACCTGGACGAGCATTAATCGATCACTTGCGCTCGAGTCAGTTGAGCTTCACAAACCACTGAGGGGATCATTGAGATGGGACGCGAAATCGGATCGCTTTTATCGATTTCTGGGGCTACTGGAGCCCTAGTTCAACTAGAAATTTTGGCACTGCCAATTTTAATAAAGTATGCCTGAATCAATAAATTCTTACTCTATTGAAAGAATACTGTCCTGGTAGCCAGTTTATGACATTAACTGAAAATCGATAAAAACAATCGTAGGTAGCAGTGGTGTCAAAGGTCAAAATGCAGCCTTCGACACTTGAAAAAGCGGAAAGGGAAATTTTGAAGACGACATAGTTGCGCTTGAAGTCGCACTTATCTACATGACCTTAAAAAAATTAAACAAGGTAAGTCTGACCTATGCGTACCTTTAAGCTACACATAAGCTATCGCAAAAATAGTTCTAAGTAAGCTTATTTTATTCCAAAACACGTTAGGGTGACCACTAGTGATAGTCCTAAACTATCTATTTTTGTAGAAATAGCAACTGCAAAAAACTAAAGGCAAGCCAAGAGTTAGGGACACCCATGTCACTGGTCAAATCGGCCAAAGCGTACTGGGATAGCCATATCAGCCTGAATTTAATACTTAAATTGTCCATTTGTAGCATTCTCCAGACTGACGTTAATTAAGCTAGAAAAATGGGCATTAAAATTGTTAATGTAAAAAATAATTTGAGGGGTAACAAAGCGGGACCGTAAGCAAAAGCTTTATTGACCGTGTTTGAACGTATACTAGCTAGTAAATCGTGTTTGAAATGTGGGAAAATTAAGTAAAATCTTATTACGCTTTCAGATACTCCCAGCACTTAACGTTTTTCAAGGCGTTTTATTGAAGATTTCGGGGTCACTTTTGTCACTTCTCAAAACTATCCGGCATTACTGAGCTGTGAACTTTAAAGATTACAGCGGAAGCAGGAAAGAAGCTTCTAAAGACTACAAAGCGAGATAATATTGTCAATTATCTGTGGCTCATTAATTTTCTTCTCGATCTTAAAATGAATGGGCATTCCAACTGAATCGACTTAGCTTAGCCCACCTTGAAATGCACTTTATAACTGCAACAAAAGGTTTTGGTCTTATTAAAAAAGGATTGGCCAGTCGCTTCTCTCTTCTGGCCTCCCAAACAGCAACATTTCAGTAGCAATAAAACTATCGGACGCGAAATGGCTCTTCACCCAGCAATAAACAAGCCGGTTACATGGGATACCTAGGCTGCCAGTTGGGGGAAATTAGAAGGCGAGTGCATAAAACGGTTTAATGGGCGAAGCAGGTGTATTTACCTCCCGAATGACCTGATTACCGACGTCTCAGCTTAGAAAATGGAGCCTTTCAATGGGTTACACTCTGTCGTACCTGTTCCTAAGATGTTAGCGAGTGCTCGGTCTTACTCCAAGTATACTCGATGGCGGGTTTTAGCTCAATAACTTCCTCATTCTAATCGAGGCAAGTCTCTGTTGATTGCGACCTCGTTTCCTGTTACAAGACAATTTTTAGCGTTTTCAGTGCCTAAAATCAATGCTTCCCCCATGTGATCGTGACCACCAATTTGGAAATGCAGCTTAAAGTCAAATTGCACCTTTCGAGTAAGTATGCAACCCTAAATCGGAGTAGGCCTGCTGTTCAATTTCCGCATGTTTTGAGCGAATTTTCCGGACCTGGCGATTTTGCAAAGGCTAAACTGAGAGCGAACCCACTTAATTTGCATAAGACCTAAACTGGAAAACACAAAAACCAACTGCCTTATAACTAGAAAACCCTAAACGGCGCCCTACCACAGGCCAAGTGAACCACAGGAAATCATTGATTTACTAGCTGAGGGTAAGCTACCCATCTAATTAACGCAACCCACGAACTACACAGTGTGTGAAAATCTAGCTCCACTCTTCTGGGTCGTTTATTCATTAGCAGACTCACAAGTCCCACGAACTTTCCATACTTAGGGCTCCAGTGTAGGCCCAGTTTTTTAATTCATTCACTTTATAGCCCAACAACAATTAGGCCATCTTAACCAAATCTCAGTGAATGCTATCTGCAAACAACGAACAAGGACTCATGAAAAGTATTTGATTCTTTTATATTATACTTTGATGTGTTGGTGCGTGCGGGTTTGTCAATAAAACTCGAAATAAAAATGGGCGGACATGATATGAGGCGTGGAGAAGAGGGATTAACTATGTCGTTTTCGTCAGCGCTAAGACAATATTTACAACACAAGCTTCCTAAAATATACAGCGGATAAAAGAGAGATTTGAGAGAGTTCTTAGAGCGCCAACGATACGTAGCTACATATATATATATATATATATGTACACTGATTGTCACAATGATGCCGTGGACGTGTGTAGGCATGGGAGAGAGATCTAATGCATAAACAAATGATGCGGCGAGTGCAATAAATCTACTGACGATGGGAGATAAAATCTCGCTGCTACTGCTACGCAGAGACTCCGCCAACGGGTTCCACGGGCCCCCGACCCCAAGAGTCCTTCTCGGGATTGCCGGTGCTGCCTTCCACGATGTCGTCGGGGTCCACGTCGTCTGGTGCCTCTGCCAGCAGCTCCTCATCCTCTTCCTCTTCCTCCCGGAATCGCCCGTTTTCAACCTCTTCGTCCTCCACCTCCTCCTCGCCGACGGCAGAGTTCTCCGCCAGGACGGGGACATCTGTGGTGCTGGTGCGAGGATAGGAGGGGGAGGAGAAGCACCCAAGCGCCCGTTGGGGGTAATCCTTCGGAAAGACCTTCGAGTACAACTGGAACTGACTATCCACGTAGGGCCGCACGTCAGGCTAAAGGAAAGTCAAACAACCAGATGGGATATTTCACCAGTGAACCAGCACCTCAAGAACCCACACCTCACCAACCATTTCGGAAGACTTCAATAATACACAATCGAAAACTGTAACGGACACCACACCAACCAAATTAACTAAGAAAAACTCGACATACAAGAGCAGTAACTGGGGAAATCTAAATTTTTAGGTTTTATTCACGTAAACAGAATACTCCAACCAGCCTGGAGACTTATGGCTTTACAAAAAATAACGGAAAATGCTACGAGCACCCTGCTCACCATCTTAGCGAGACGCTCAAGGAAGGGAAGAAGTTTCATAAGCTCGTTATCATCCTGGTCGGTGAACCAACTTTCAATGGGGATGCCGTTGCTCAGCTAGAGAGAAAAGAAACAAAAGTCTCTCTAGATGAGGAGGCATTAATTGAGGAATAAGGAAAGAGCTCAAAGGACCCACCTGGTAACCAAAGGCCTGGGGAGAGTTGTCAATGATGACAGTCTTGTCCAAGTCACGCCCCAGGACGCGCAGGTCCTTTACATAGTTTCCGTTTACGAAGATGCAGTTCTCGCGGAACAAACGGTGTCTGAGAGGACGCAGGCAGACACAATGTGCCAAAATGAACAGGATTAGCAAAAGAACACAAAAGCGGGCCCGTCAACTAAAACACACCTGATCCACTGCTTTTTCGGATCCAGTAGGTTAACAAGTCGATCTGCGTAGACTTTGGTACTAGCGGTGAAAAGCACAACCTCATAAAGTTCGGAGACCCGTTCTAGGAAATGGAACAAGTTGGGACGAACGCGAACATAGACCTGGAGCAAGAAAAAGGTGTAACTTGGCAACGCAATATCGTAAAAATGTAGTTTGATTAAGGAAGGCGGCCTCACCATGTAGACAACGCCCTGGAAGACCACTTGAAAGACGAACCGAGCGTCTACGAGCGGCTCCAAACTGCAGTGAACGAGTGTTTCGTCAAGGTCAAGGACCAGGCAGTGATCAGGACAGGACCGTGTGCGCTTAGGAAGGGCTGGTGGATGCACGAAGAGATCGTCTGACACGGGAGGCAGTGTGCGAATGAAGGCGAATCTACGCGAGAAAACGATACATTGCATCATCTATGACAGAAAGCTTTTGTAGCATAAGCGAACCAAACTAAAGACTAACTTGTAAGAACTACTCAACACTCACTCAACGAAGTTGCACACTAAAAGTTCATTATACAGTGGATGAAAATCAACCACGCGAAAACAAAGAAATACATAGACAGACGTTAGGGCAACTCACGGATCGATGTCACCCAGGTCAGCAGGGTCAGTTTCGTACTCGTCAGACGAAGGCATGATAGCGGGTTGGGTTTCCTCGACCGTTTCTTCAACTAAAACTTTTTCGTCCTCTTCGGATGCCGGGGGTTCGATGGACTCGTACTTACGGGTAGTGGGAAGAGCTGATGATGACGAAGCGGTAGAAGTATCCGTGGGCGAATCATGAAGACACGCATTCTCATCAGTATTAGCTGACGAACGCAAGACGGATGCAGTCGATGATGAGGAACGGGTTGCGAAGGGGGTAGAGGTGGCCTTGGAAATCAGCGGAGTCTGCTTGGGCGTTGGCGATTCCAAGTTCTCGGAACAGCGCCGACGACGCTTACGAACAGTCTTAGATGAATCCTTGGGCAAGTGACGTGACTTACGCAAGACGCGAGGAAGGACAGAGGTCTAAATCGCACAAACATGCTAGTTATAAAAGAGATTAACAAAGTAAGGTAGCCACAATGAACGCACAGTTTTCCCTGAACACTTGGGATCAGTCTGATCTAATTCGGCAAGACGAGTCTTCCTGGCTGCACAAATAGCATCAGTTACATTACGTTTAGAAAAAGGATAGATAAGCAAGAAATGAATTAGGTACCCGGAGAAACACTTTTAACAGGCGATTTCTTTGGAGCATTTTTAGAAGTCGCTGAGACCGGCAACGCATAAATAGGTGAGAATATTTGACTCGAAATTTGCCGCCGAGAACGACGAGGAGGTGCGGAATCAATGACAAGTTTTCGGGACAATACTGGAGGCATGATGCACCTACACCCAATAATAACATTTAAGTAGAAAAACAGTCAAAAGAAAAAAATCATAACTGAAAGGTCAAAACTTTAAGCTTTCCCTGCAAATCGATGTCAGAGTTTAAGATGACCACAACATTTTACCAAATGTGTGGTTAGCAGCGAAATACGCAAACACGAATCTTTTGGAAAAAACTCACAAACTTATATAAAACAAAATACAATCACTTAAAATCAAAAGGAAAATAAGCAGTTTAGAAGATATCCTAAATAAATCCCAAAGCAGTAAATTTCACACGTATTTACGAACAGCGCGGTAGAAATGAACGCTTATCTACCTAAACAAACAAAACCCTGGGACCTTTTGGGTGATTTGCTGTTCTCCCTACATATGCGTTCTTAAAAATAAACAAATTAAATTATTTTTGACTGTATTGAAACTAACTTTAAATTAACAGCATCGAAGGCATTTTTCATCTCTTAAATGATGTTCAATATTCTCGTAAATAATCTGTTGCTGATATTATACTTATAACATTACAAGCAGGATCTTTTTTGCCTTCTTTAACGATGTGAGCAATGAAGCATTTAGTCAATCACATCTTAGGCGATTTGTCTTCGTTTTTATTTGCTGATTTAGTTTTACTACTGCATCCATCATGAAAAAAATCATTTATAGCGCATACGTACGCCTTCTCCTCTCGTAGACTGTCTGTGTCGTTAATGACGGTTTTGAAGATTGTAAATGGAACACTGTTCGAATTGAAGTTCATTTTTCATTTTTAAGCTTTAGTAGGCTAATTGCAAATATTGCAATTTATTGAATGTGAGCAGATGAGTCACTTCTTTGATGTCGGTAAGCATGCCAATTTGTCCATAAATATTTAAGAATGAAAATTCGATAGGAGCTGGCTTTTTATACTATAGGTGTTACCCCCGTTTTAGCTTTTATTTTGAGTTGATTTCAATATTTTCCCTTTCAAATTGTATTGCCACATTATTAAGTGAAAATATCTTCTCTTAGATTGTACGATTCTGACAATGAAAAGGCACTCTTAAAGGCATAGCTTTCCTCACTTTGCAACTTTGAAACTTGGAAGAGCATCGAAATCGGGTAATAGTCCTTTTGCTGCTTAACGAAAGGGCTCAAATAAGGACGGGCAATTTTCAAAAATGCGGTAGCTGAAAATACTTTCATATATGCATTTATGCCCTAAATTTAGCATTTGGGCTCTTTTTTAAGCTTTAAAAAGCATACCTTAAAAAATTGACAACAATTTAGAAATTTTTTTATTTTATCCAGACCTTTTTATAACCTTGAATCCAGAGGTTATTTGAGTGGTGTGTATCTAAAGTGTGTGCTATGCTGTGATATGTCTGCTACAAATTTTTCACGGCGAACTTTGAAAAGTTGCATTTCGAGTATCAAGTTAAGAAGAATTCACAAGTACAATGCTGAGGAAAGCCCGATGTCGACGGGTGTCTTTCACAGGAGTTTACCGAACGCCCCATTACCGAATCTCGATAATACCTTATTACGCTATTGCACGTCACTGGTATATAACGAATCCGAATTTGACCAATGGAGCATAGGGGACCATTAGTGAGGTCGGAAAATTTGAATCGATCGTGTCTTTTGTGGAAGAATTTCATAAGCACTCAGGACCTCCTTTGCAAGGCCGGCTTTGTGACTTGCATTATTATAAACCTGACTGCATCTCAAAAATGATTTTTGACCGTCGCATGAAAGATCGGCAAGCACTTTCTGTAAAGAAAGCTTCTGTTTTGATGCTTAAAAACTCGTCTTTCGCCACTGATTACAACGAAGTAAGGAGATCGTTTGTTTTTCAGGAGACAAAATTGTTTTGGAATTATAAATATCCAGAAAATCTAGTCATTTTTCGAAACATATGGCATTTAGAGTAACGTTTGTCTTGACCAACCTAACTATGACCGTCGATGTATATTCAGCAGGTTATTCGGGGTGCTAATATCGTGTTCAGCTCTCTTCGATTTTTGCGATCACTTCAAAGCGACTCTTTGGATCCTGATGTCCAATACACCTTCCCATCGGTTAAGAACTCAAGAAGTTTTGTTCGATCAGTCAATATGCTACCATCATTTCTTAAATCACCCGTTGCTCATTTGTTCGGGGTGCGTTCGAAATCAATTCAATACATCGCTCCATTTTCTTCTAATTTAAGTAAAAAATTGTTGTGAAAATAGGCAGTTCCTTTAGACATGAGTCAGTACGAGTGCCTTTTTCAATCCGCTCGAATTCCTGGAATCGGTATTGATAGGCTCAAATCTTATCCTAAATCCCGGCATATCGTCGTCATTAGCAGGGGCCATTTCTACGTATTTCACGTCATTAACACCCAGGTGAGTCTCCTAGACCGAAGTGCTGCCCATTTCTGAATATACTTTGTTACTTACAATAAATAAGTGATATTTGCATTTAAGAATCAAATAATAGCCCCCGAGGAACTTGTGGCCAACCTGGAGTTTATTAGCAAGTTACCGACGGGTGAAGTTGAAAAACCCAGCGTCGGGCTGCTCACAACTATGAACAGAGATGATGCAGCATATGCGAGGGATCGATTGGTTCAATTAGATGGTGTTTCAGACGGTCTTAATTCTCGAAACCTCGAACTTATCGATTCTGCGATCTTGGTTCTGGTCCTGTGCGACGATGTCACGGAGGATCTTTCAGAACAGGTAAATTCACCGTCACAGCTTTTGCTTTCGAAAAGCGTATTTTTGTGTGCTTTTCTGTTAGGCATGGGTCCAGTTACCTAGATTTATCGCAAATGGGCTAACTCAGGAAACGAAAACTAGGCAATGCCGGCAGCCATCTGTTCAGTTTCGGAGAGGACTTTCCCAATTTTACGACTTCATTATGGACGTATTCCGGCGTTTCATGCGTAGCCCATTAAGGAAGAGGGGCGGCAGAAGCTGAATTGGGTGCATGAATAATGCTCAGCTGTAATAATTGTGGCTTTCATTGACAGGCTCCTAAGTGTGATCTATTTGCTTTCGGCAGAGTTACACATTCGCCTCATAGACTGATATCACGTCGGGGTATTATGGGGAGGAGATCAGAAAAGGTTAATGCCGGGGTTTACAATTCTTGATTAATACGGGATTGGTACTAAGCCTAGTTAGTAAATAAAGTAAATATATCTTATGAAAAAATGAAAATTTGGTGGCCTGACGTTAAAAACAAAATCGCAAGCCGACAAATTTATCTAGATGGCGGGCTTGACTTTCGTCACATGTTTCGTCTAATTGCAAGGCTAACTAATCACCGTCTATTTCCAACAAAGGTATCTCCAATATCAGGTTTTAATTGTTAGAGCTTATGCTTTCCATTCAATGGGATAATTTTGAGGCTAACGTATTTAGCAAGATTCAAATGCCCTTGAGGCACTGAAATAAGTTAGTATGCGTCATCGGTTTGCTTTGGTTATTCTGGTCCATTCTGAATTTTAGACACAGAGGTATAGATGTTCATAAAAAATACTTTAATTACAGACTGTTATGCAGAAACTGTTGATC
Source organism: Anomotaenia brevis (assembly GCA_030710315.1). Classification (NCBI taxonomy): domain Eukaryota; kingdom Metazoa; phylum Platyhelminthes; class Cestoda; order Cyclophyllidea; family Dilepididae; genus Anomotaenia; species Anomotaenia brevis. Next base: position 721,703 of record JAUOZQ010000007.1, on the reverse strand, counting down.
TAATAAAAGTTTCCGTGCCTCACTTGCTAGTTGTAGGAATAATAGATCCTGTTGTCTGATCCTTATAGCTTACTGTGAACAAAGAGGTCGCTGAAAAGTCCTGTATTTTAACATGAGGCAATTGCCTGTGCTATACATGGTGCCAAGGGGAAAATCGACAGTCCAATCTTGAAAAAGAAGGGGAGTTAACTAACCGGAACAATTCAGTAGACATCCTCCTTACTCCATGAGTCGTCGTAAAATAAATCTGACGAGCATTTTGAACTTTTCTCCGAGATGTGCTAGGGGGCCGAATCCTGCTAGGACACATAAGACTTCCTCTGTTATCAAGGACTTCAATACAGTGCTCAGCGATTCGAAGTGGGGATCTGAATTCGACCCAAGCCCTTACAATAATTTTTCTGCACATTTTCGAGGAGTCATTTTCTCGCACGATAAATCAGTTAGGTTTCAGTTGTCCATTCCTATTTCCATCATCGCCTGTATCACTAAAGAGGGATTTGAACTTTTAAAAGAAACTTAATATGCGTGAGTACCTATAGCAAGTCCTAAAACAAACAAATCCGGTGAAATGAGTCGAGTATTTGTTGTGTCTTTCCCTGTTCCCTAAGTTTAAAAATTTGCCTTTGACTAGGTCTCCAGCCGTAAACGCTCGAAACTGACAAAAAAGGAGACAGCCACCCGGTCTCTTGCATATGAACGCTCAAAGAGCTGCGTAATTTTCCATAGCAGTTGTACAATCAACGTGGCTCAAAACAATTTATCTGTGGGTTTGGAAAAAAGGGGGTTCGCCATTAGCTGTGCATAGGTTGAGTGGATTTGCGACGAAAAAAAAATTGAAGTAGGAAAAACCAGTTCTTTCAACTCTTTCCTTACCGCGCACAAGATTATTGCTATCATCCAAATCTATCTTTCGTTTGATTCGATTAAAAAGATTCAAAATAAGCACTATAGGGCGCTCTTGACGTTTTGTTGAAGCGTTTTTCGTCGTCTTGTATTTTTGATCAGTTTGCTAACGTGACAGTAGAAGTAGTGTGCCACCTCGACTTTCTAAATATTCTCGAGGTAATCCACCACACAACGTGGCTTAATTATGGAAATTTATCAACGACAGGAGTCCATGGAATCACCTTACTGAAAAGGTTCAGACCGGGGTTCCTCATACTTCTAGTACTTAGACGAACCGACGGGGATTGTATGAAGTCCTTGTTTCTTTCACGCAATTTTCTGTATAGATTAGTAATTTATTATTTTATAAAAGTGTATTATCAACTTCCTAGAAAACACACAACCTACTAAGAACAGTTTGTATATTTAATAGTTGTCAAAAATGGAATAGCTGCAGTTTAGTACCTATATTTTCTACATAAACAGCATACTGTAGGTTTCCGGCTCAATTATTAATCCAAGCAGAATTTTCCTAACTGTGCTTAATAGTAGCTAGAGTATTAGTTTCGTGCGTAGCCTATTGAAATAGCTACCTTGGAACCCCCGAACTGCTGAATTCACACTTTGGAATTGGCTCAGATTTTACTAAATTCTCAATGTGTGAATGCCCAGCGCCTTTTTTGCAACATGGTTTGAAAATCCTACGTAAGCCATCTCGATTGGAAATTAACTGCATCGAGTGTGTTTCTGCACCACCCTCTCTAGCCCTCTTGAAATCCATTCCAAACCAGATTCATTGTCTCGGTGATCCGTGGATGGAAGCCGAAGTTGACATAGCTTTACAGTGAAGGGAGTGGCACAGTCATATTGTGGTAGCGCGTGTTCTACAGTGAGCATAAAACCAGGATGTTATTGAAAATCAGAAACGGAGCGTTCAAGTCACGAGAAAACCAAGCACTTGACATCTATAACAATTCTACTCATGATTGGGGTCTTTCCGACTATATTGCATTTTACCTAAGTAGCTGTCAGTACTAGACGCGGCTAAGGAAGTAAAATAGACAGCTAACTGCCTAGTAACCACGACAAATTAGGGTTGAACATCCCGGAATTACTCCTATTTGCTTGCTAGCGATAACGCAGTTAAGGATTGACGAGGAAAGCTAGTTTAAAGGTGACAGACCGGGAGAGGAAGAATAGTCTCGACGGCTACTGCTCATGAGCGTCAATTTGCCTTTCTCCTAGATCTCGGTAGCGCTTTCTGGTCCCGGTGGTTCGCGTTGGTTCGACAAGTCGCTGAGTCTCCTCGTGAACCCCCGCGGTGCCGTGGTACTGAGTTTCGAGGGAAGCGGGCTCGACGCCGCCACAGTCGGGCTCCGTTTCGCTGAGACGGTCTTCAAGGACGCTGAAACGCGACCTGTAGCAGACCCCTGGCTTCTGCAAAACCCACAGCTGTAGGTTCAAACCCAGCTAAGCCCACTGGTTCAAGAGGAAATCGGTGCCCTCTGGATGCTCCCAGAACCAAATATAACTTTAATTTAGTTTGCCTTTAGTAAGAGATCTAGGGACTTAGTTTTGCTTGAGGTTTTGCTTTCTCCGTTCTTCTATATCATTAGTTCAGCTTTACTAGTTGAGATTTCAGTTGCATTTCTAAGTTCAGGGTATTGAGACAACCCTATGCCACGGGTTACTTACCATAGTGCAAGAATAGCCCAGACTCAAGGGAAAGGCACTCCCATTGGGGCGAACTACTCTGCATTCCTTTGGTTATAGGTCCTATTTGATAGAAACTTTATTGGGTTTGCAATGCATAGTAATTTTCACGCGATGAAGTTAGACTCAAAGCTCAACTAACATGATTGTTATAATACGGATTTCGTCGAAATAACTTGTTACGAAGTCCCCACCAACCCTAATGGGTAAAGTCATTAGCGAAAACCGGATTTATTGAGCAAAACCAATCGCTCCTCGGGAACCCGAGTAGTAAAGTAGCTGGAAAACTAGCTTCGAGTGCCTCCGTTGGACCGCGATACAGAATCGTGTTTTCTTATCGTGTTTCGTTGACTCAGGCAGAGAAATTTAAGGAGAAACAAGCCCGTAGTATCATTGGCGGTTATTTGTGCTTCGAGGTAAGCATCTTGCTGCTACCTGGATTTTATTAGGAGTGGTTGCTATTCTTTACAATTTAAAGGGGAGAAATGACATTGAGATTTTATTTGGTCTTGGGTGGACTGGGAGATGGACGGGGGAAATGACGGACTCTGCTTAGCTTTAACGGATTCATGAGTAGAAAGGGGAAGGCTGTTAGGCTGACGGGCCTAGCGAAGTCATCGCAGGCGCACAGACCAAGTAGGGTGGGTGTAATAGAATCCGAGGTTGTGAGAATAAGCGTATTTAGCTCGGAATCTAAGCGGCTGATCCAGTTCGAAACTGGTTGAACTACCTAGCATTAGATTTTGATGTAGTAGAAACGCCTCATCACCCGTGAAGTGTCAGTACCCTTCGGCTTATTGTTCCGTCAAGGGGATTTTTCAAAGTTCCCTAAAACTTCGTGAACAATGTAAAAAAACGCTCCCGTGAGGATTTGATGAATTATCACTTTGCAATAGTCATGATATCTTAACCTCAAGGGGTTTTACTATTTCCTTTCACAAGACCATAAACGGCTTACAGATCTCTTATTATTGTGATTATTTCTATTATCGTGCCATTTAGGCGTTGCATAAAGGGGACACAACTAGGAGGCGAATTCTACCCTTATCGAAGTTGACGTGCAAACCACGGAGTAAAACAGATTTCCACCTCCCCTTCTTTCTGGAAAGGCATTTTTAAAACTTGCTTTCGTTCCAAAAGTCTAAACCGACATGCATTTTTCTGTCACACAATTGTTTCTGAAACGCCGAACTTCTCGTCGAATTTCGCTCTGATCGTCCATCTTACTTCGTTAAATGAAATCGAAGTCTCAAAACCGGGCTTCTTAGTGCCACGGGCTCTTGGTTAGGACGCACTTCATGCTGTTTTTTTGTCAAAAATGCACATTCTATAGAGCTAATTACGGTCACTAACACAGTCAATCTGATCTCTGGGCTATCCGGTGGCATGTAATTGCATGCGCCTAATGAAAAGTTCAAACGTCAACATTTGGTGATTTCTAAGCATAGTTGTCATCCACTGCCAGCTCGATCATATTAGTTAAATATAACTCGCCAGTCTCCAGAATGTGCATATTCAATTAGCGTCCATGTAGGGTGAATTGTTATCATATTGTACAAGTACTGAACCCTCACCCTGGGTACTGGTGGGAAGTGCCAATAAACGCCGCGATTGGCAGGGGAAGCGAGGTAACTGGGCCTCTTCACATGAACCTGTGTTCAACTGGTTTTATTGCATTACTCATAAACGGAGTTGGCCCAATCCCTCTGAGTACTTGTAAAACTCCTCCTTCAATAGGGTTTTGGAAGTGAATACATCTCCTCTGTGGTAGTTTATCTGCCAGTTGATTAACGTAATATTTTTTATTGCTAGCGTTGAATTTAATTTTCTGAACATCATTATATGGCATTGAGTTCTGTTGCGGAGTCCAGGTTCTGCCATGGTCTTTGCCAATACCCAGCTAAGATTATTGAAGCAGGCTAAATCCTGTGTTTTAGAGAACAACAGGGTCTCCTTTGAGGAGGCACCAAATCGTGTTTTTGGTGTAAGACTGGTAAATAATTTCTCGGAATGTTTTAAATAGACTAATTTATTCTACACGGGTGGATTGCTCAGCATAGTTGCCTTTTAGGTGAATGCACTTCTCAAGTGGATTTTTCCAGGTTCGAAGCCAGTCTGAATAATTCATTAGGAAGTTTTTGGAGCCATGTAGAGGCCCATTGTTTCGCCTTTTCTTCTCCCATGTCATCATTGAAATGGGCACCTTTGAAAATTTCTTTGAGTTTTTGTGAAAGAAGGAGTTTGATGGAGCTAAGTCGGGACTATAAAGTGAGTGAAGTTCATTCCAAATCGAAATTCTCGAAGGACGCCATTCGCTGGTACATTGTCGCTAGTGTGAAACAGGACTTCACCATAGCATTGGTTCCATTTCCTTATTTTAATTAAGGCATCGTCCACCAAGCTCCTTAATGCCTGAGAAGCATAGGGAACTTCTGTTAGTATTCCTCGATTTTCAAGGTAATCGTCTATCAGTTTCGCACTCTGAATACACCTCGAAAACCGCGCCCATCACTTGCTGGCCCTACTTTAGGGATTAAAACTTGATGCGTCCCGAATGTCCTGTTGTGGGGAGCCGTTGCTTTCATGGTCGACTTTGGGACTCAGGGTCGTACCAGTAACTCCAGGTTTCGTCTTTGGTGACAATTCTCAGCAGAAATTATTCCTTGTCTCCTTCAATTTCGTTCAGTAGTATTAGGGAGAGATCACCTCGAAGATCCTGTTGATCAAACCCTCGCGACGCTTTTGGTACCCATCGTTCTGGAGGATTGCTCAATCCCAAGTTGCACTAATGACGAATCGAATTCGCTGAGCTATAGGCAGAAATGTCCATGGGTGTGTAATGTAAAGTACGGAGGTGCTATGGTTCGATAACGGCCACAAGAGACGGGACGCGTCGTAACTCCAAAGTTTATTCGACTAAGTGCAAGGCATCATAGTAACGACTTAAACAGGTGTACATATTATACAAATAAAAACGAAAGATAAATAAATTATAGTTCAAGATAATCAGAAAATTCTAAATGTAATTTTCTGGAGATACAACAGTGTGGCTCTCGGATTGATGGTTATTGGGGGATCTTTTCCAATTGCATCTAGAGTAGCATCAACGATTTCGTCATTTTTTGAGGTTTCCTACCTTCCCAAGTCAGGTTAGTCTTTAAGGTCCTCTCTTCATTTTTTGAGTCGCTGAATGCATTTGAAGACTGCTTCACCGAAAACCCAATATTCGAGCTTGTCTCAAAGTAACTGTTTTCCGTGGTCGTAAAATTGCCTTCTCTTTAGGAGGGTTTGTAGGGTACAGGGGCTTGCATGAAACTGACCGAAGGTAAGCAAGAGTAAACGCCCAGTGAAGTGCTCTGACGTGCCATGAAAAAAAAATCCGCTAACCTTTTGATCCACCCTCGCAAGTAAGGGGAGAGCGTTGAAAGACCCAACGTACACAAAGTTGGTCAAGATTTCGAACTGCTGCATGTGACTTAAATACTTGGGAAGCAGAAGTGACTCTTCGGTGCACTTTTCAAGCGGAAAGCAAATGCAAATTGGAAGCACAACAAAACGAGGTGTTCAAATTAACCTGAAACACACGTGATTAGACGAATTTAAAATGGGACTACATTTATCAACTCTTCGTTTCCTTCAGCTAACGGTTATGGAACTCGTAAATCACTATGTATGGGTGGTAAAGTTGCGTCTTTGCTCTTGTCAGACTGTAGTGCACACTTTCTCAGGCCAACTTGACAGAATTTTCTTGTCCTTTTTCTTCCTGTTTCAAGGAAATCTCTCATATTTTGTTAAATTGTCATTGTGCTTTCAGGGAATCCTACTAGTCACCTCTAGGTTCGTCACATCTGACGTCAACCCGTTACCACTATCCGTACTTTAACTGGGGAGACGATCTCCCCAGCTTACTTGACGTAGCCATGAAAGTCCCATATCTGAGGAACAACTTTGAGGGCAGCTTTTGGAGCCATGTTTGCTAGCGCATGTGTGGAAGTTCCCTCTAATGACGTCTTCGGTTGTAGCCACGAACAGAGGGCGTCGAAAAGGTCTAGCCTACGAAACTGAAAGCATAATCTGAAAAATTCAATGCATAATCTTTGAAGCCATCGAACTGATTAACCAGTATGTTGCTAATATGAAGTCCGAGAGCTGTGCTACCAGTAATAAACGGCCGCAGGAGTCTGGACGCGTAATATGGCAAGCATTTGACGCATTCATTGATGCATTTCAACTGTAGATCAAAACTGACATGTAATGTCGTTAGCATGCCAATCAGTGTTCTGAGCAGGAATCTGACATCGTCAATTCACTTTTGGTGTTTGAATAATCGAATGGTGAGCACAGATAATTTTCTCGGGATTTTCTTAACCCCAGCTGGTCACTTTTAATTCTCACCTGAAGCTCTGATCGAGCTTAGAATTAAATCTCAAGTTTTTGATGCAATGACGGACATTAGAGCGCACGATGGAGGAATTTGATTGACGAAACCCTCGTTAAGCCCAGGAAAAAGGCCAACTCGTGAAGGATTTCATAGGGGGTTGAAACTTCAAATATCCCCACATGGGGTAGTGTCATTGCTTCGAATAAGTATTGGGTGGACAGTGATGCAAAGTTAAATGAAATGAATTTTGTGATTCCAGTTGGATGAGGGAGTAAATGCAATGAGTAGGGGTAAAACCAAAGGAGCCAGCTAGTTAAGCTGGCAAATTTGAACTTGCATGTACTGCTTCTCTTCGGAAAATTTACCCCAAAACACGAGGATACTGTTGGTCTTTGACTTTTGTAAATTGTCGATTTTCTAATTGCTCCAAGACCAGAATCTACGTTGTAGAGCCCCCAATAAATTATGTATAATCAACGAGTGCCCCATAAATGACTAGACGTTTTTTAAACACCTGTTTTTATTTCAGGACAATTGTGTTTGTTTTTTCATGGTTGTAAATTCCTTTGCCAGTTGTATTCTCTGAATAGCTCATTGTGCATCATCTAGCATACTTTTACTGCTCCACCGAGCTACTTTAAATGCTCCAGTTCCATTGTCTCGGATACTTTATGGATCACTGCAGTAGTCCCGCTTTATCACCGGCTACTGCGATTCAAAGAAATCCAAGTAAATCATCAAATATATGAGGATGGAAAAGTAAGTAAACAGGGCGAAAAATAAAAGTGCTTGGTAATCACAAAATGCAATAAATTCAAAGAAATGCCCCATTGATGCTAAAATTATACTGTCGTCAAGGAGCTGTACTCAAAATCGCCTCTGGCATTCCAGTGGTCTACCACAGCTTCCTATGCGGTGCAACCTGAAATGAAGCTGGAACAAGCTGAATTTGCACATACCCTGTGGGAGGGTCTCCTAAAAAGTGCCATAAATCTATCGTTAATTACCCGACCCTTTCTGGTTAGCGTCTTCCTCGACCACAGCTCCCCCTAGTTCCTATTAGTTCATTGGTCGGTTGAGGTGTTGGGTGGATTTCGGAGTCCAAACCCTGGGGGACCGGAGAAGTCGTAGAAGCTGTCGGCTGAGAAACAATTCTGATTTTTCGTTGTGTCAGGCTGTGGGGGCGAATCCTTCTGATGTCAATTATTTGCGCCTGCCCTCGTTATCCACGATTCACTAACTACAGTGGTCGGCGGTTTGACGTGGGCATCTGAATTCAGCTCAAGCCCCTTCACCACTGTCTGTCGATTTTCGGAGGAGGGAGAGGGGGGAATTTGCTGTGTCGGCGCAATGAGATGGCCTGTTACGCTGTAGTCCCTTATGTGATTCTCCATTTCTTACTGCCGGATTGCTGTACTTGCGGGGACCTTAATGTCCTTATTTTGGAAACCGACATTGTGAATCATCATGATACAAATTATTCTCTTCCTTGATGTATCACGCGAGTTCCAGATGTCATCCATCATCGTCGTCGTCACCTATGTATTTATGGGGAAGAGAGTTACAAATTTTTTGCCAGAAGCGTAGTGTGGCTGGGCACCTGTTTTAAATTTGTAAAGAACAAGTAAATACTACTTTGTACAGTTTGGGATTTTGGAGCCCATGTAGTGAAGCAGTCTTGGCTGAGTTGTCAAGACTCGGATACTTCTGGAAAGATTGTGGCGTGTGACTCAGTGACGTAGTTTTCGAAAAGCAGCTTCTATCACTTACTACATTCTCAGTGTACGAACTGTAGCAGTTCCGATTTTTCGATACCTGTAGCTTTGTTGAGGTGGACACGAACTTGATTCGATAATTTTAAAACCTGGGATAGATACGCTGACAGCAGGTCTTCTATAAAGAGGCATATTCTATGTCGATTGAAGTCGTGTATCGATATACAAAGCTGGATACACTCCAAAGAGCTTTGTCTCAAAGGGTTAAATCGACTATCGAAGCAACAGGAGATGAGTTGTTTGGACCTTAAAGGGGAGAATTAGTATTAAATAAAGCATCTCATTTTCTGAAACGGGAAAATGGAATTTGTTTACTACTTTCGATCTCAGATGTTGGCCATTCTGAGCCCTCTTTTGACCATTAATGTCTTAGTGAGGAGCCGTCACAAGGTTGTACTGTATTATTGGTTTTACAAACGCTGTCTCACATCAAAGCAAATAGATAATCAAAAGCGAAAGCATTAGGATTTACGTTCAATCCGAGCCTTGAAGTGTCGAGACCCCGACAAGACCCGAACCTCGTCGCTAGCTGCTGGGCACACAGGGGCAAGTGCACTAGACTGATGAGACCTATTTAGTGACTAAGCTTCCCATTTACCCTATTGCACAAACGCTGAACATGTTACATTGTATGCGCACACCGTGCAACTGAGACCTGTCTAACCGATCTGTGTTCCTTTACACCCGTGTTGACGAATGTTTCCTTTCGAAGAGGGTAGTTGTAAGTAGTGATGCGACCGGCCAATCACGTGATTATCGAATCCTCAGCACAAGTGATTCAAAGTAGGTGCCGGGGTTAGGTTATAGAGCCTTTGTTACGGACCCAGCCGGGCTTTCCCTACCAATTTTAGTACGCCATCAAATGCACTAATTCAACCCCTGTCTAGCATTTCTTTCAAAATGACTATGGATAACGTGGTAATGGCCTTTTCGTCTGACCTAGGCGGTCGGTAAAGTTAGTCTGCCCAGCCGAATGGTGCGAAATAGGGTGGATATTAAATAAGGACTTGCCTGGGCTCAAGTGATAAGAGGAAGGAGGTCAACTCAAACCCGAACTTAAGAAAATCGACACACCGGCGCACCAAGTAAAGCGTGAAGATGTCGAATAAGTGATACTTTTTACAGTGCGAAAAGAATTGTGTATTCATTTAGAGAAACCGAAAGTCGGCTGATGCTTACAGATAATGATGACTGAGTTTTTTTAGAAATCAAGGAAATGCATTGGTTCAAATCGAGTTGACTAGAGAATGCAGTAATGCGTCGTTCAGTTTATCGGGATCGCGGGGCATGGTTATAATTTGTCAAGTGGCAAACCCACTATTTCATTTCAATGCATGTAGCTCGCTTATTTAGAGCTATTCCTTCTCTTTTTTTTTCCAATGGAAATAATTGCGGGACTAGTTGCGTTCGGTTAATTATTAGTTGAAAGCAGATCGTTACTTATTCATAACCTGCGCCCATAGCCGTCGCAGGCTTCGTGCAACGTCTAAAAGATTCCCATGCAGTTTCAGGACGCGTGGTCATAAAAAACTCAGATTCTCAAGTAGAGGTAAGTTGTATTCTATTTGAAATACACACTACATGCACTTCTTGCCCTATGATATGCACCAGAGCTTTGGAATCTCCCAATGGTATTCCAAAAAAAGATGAGATGGGTTGTTTCTACTGCACCACATTAGTAACTCCTTAACAAAATCAGTATTGCAGTTAAATTGAACACCCCTCTCCTCTACCTATCTAGAGAAAGAACCAAGTATTTTTATAGTTGATTTATTGAGGCTCTTGTGCCATAAAACAGGCATAAACAGGTCCTGTTTTATTAAAGTAATTGCGAACAGATTGCCTAGGTTGCATGCACAAAGCTGGAGAAAGGCTGGGGGCTGAGATTTCTGGAACAAAGTACAAGCCTTGATGAAAAAACTCGACTAATAACGCGAAAAGGAGACGATACGGTTGCGTGCGCTTCGAGGTTGGTGGGTCTTATGAATTCCCTTGTTTGAGAGCTTTAGGATAGCTAGATTAACAGACAACTTACTAACGAATTAGATTCCCGATCTACTCTCAGCCACCAAAGCAGAGAGAGTAGCCTTTACGCCTAAATTTCGAACTCTTTTTTTTATGCACATCCAAAGCTCTTTAGGTCTCCTTCCCAGCATGACGTCTTTATTCGATCGTAGACTGTAAAGAGTAGATCAGGTGTGGTAGGTCACACCTCAGGGCATAGGACGAAAGTGAATCCAGGTGAACCAGAGCATTTGACCCCTAATTCACTAGTGCTTTCATTCTCATTTTGATCAGTTACTCCTTCATTTAAGTATAGACTTTGTGTTTTCATATCATTTAAGGTATTTGGTAATCTTTTAAAAGTAATGGTGTTTGGTTAGTTTTAATGCTGGTGTATTTTGAGTGATATGGAGGTATGTTCATCCTGAGGCCATCCCATTTCCTCACAGATGGATACTTATTCTGTCCTGAATGTGCCCTGGGATCATTATTTAATGTAATAGGAATGCAAATTAGATGTTTTTCGGGGATTTTCCGCGCTCCTGAATGAACTCGTTATAGATTGGACCATCTAGCACTGCTATACAGTTATGCATTTCAACTGGAAAAACCCACTTTCAGAGCAGTTGTCGGGTTACGTCCCTAATCGAGATGCAACTATCTCTTCGGTTAACTTTGTTTCCATAAATGAAGATGGTAGAGATTCTCCAAAAAATCTCCTTTTCCGCAACTTTTTTCCTTGTGCCGCAAATTTAATGGCGTTTGACAACAAAGAGTGGTTATAAAAGGCACACAGCCATTGCCGTCTTCTTCGCTTGTCCGGTAGGCTGCTGGAGGAAAGGCATTTTGGGAAGGCGAAAATTCATCTCAGGAGCTGTGACAAAATACCGCCCCCCACAAGCAGAAGAAACGAGGCCAGCCATCGCATTCCCACACTCACTCTCCTGGCTCCGTCTTTCTCGTTAAAGAATTCGATCTATCTCCAGTTTTGTCCCCTTTCCACATTTTGGTTGGTGGAAAACTCGTTTTTGTAATGTAGAAGCAATGCATTCCATGGGAAGCTGTGTTTGGCGAGGTTTCCTCTTGTGATTCCAATCATTCTTTCGATTGGTTTTCAGACTTCCGAGGGCAACCGTGCGCAGACTTGAATGGTGTCTAGACGAGGCCTTCCACGAGGAGGTGCTTCTGCCCCAACGCGATGACTACGACGCCAACCAACGGGACGCCCTTCGAGTTGGCTGTCTGTTGCAAACGAAGGAAACACCGACCCGCGGACTGTGCCTCCGTGCTGGCGTCTGTCCTGACGCTGTGATGCAGATGGCTCTTCTCGTGAGTTTGCCGAATAGGCCACGAAACTCCGAACCGCAAAGACGAGGGAACTATTTTTTAAGGGTCACTTTCTGGAGTCCATCGAACCGAAGTGCTCCCCTTTGATTACTAGGAGATAAACGGGAGGTAAAAGAGAAGCGGTTAATCAGACATTGTGGTCAGTGAACACTAGTCTGAATGGAAAAGGTTTTGAGGATGTAGTTTGCTTTTCAGAACTCATTTCTACCTAGCAACCAATACTGGATACAGTGAAGAAATAAGGCAAATCTCCTTATAAGATGTCAGGAATTTCGGAACCTCTACAATTTCGTTGAGCGAATTATAGGTCCTGATGGATTTCCTACGGAAAAAAAGGAGGGATGGGAGTGGAGAGTGGTGTTTAGAGCAAGTACACAGGATCTCCGCCTTCCTTGATGCAGAGGAAGGCGGCATATTCGTTAAAGTGGACTCCGGTCACTCACCTGGCGCCCGGAGGACAACTGCGGGATGCGTGCCTCTGGATGGTCTGCTCTATAAGGAGGGGGAGGGGGTCTAAAAGAGGTCAAGAGATCAAGCCCGTATTATCCGAGCATCTAGCTGCGTTTTTGCGCCTGCGACCTCACCTAGATGCCCTGCTGCATAAACCTGTTACACATACATATTAGTGATTTAAAAACGAATGAATAAACACACGAAATCTTCTTTTTAATTTCACCAAAAATAAGCAGATAAATGCAGGAAATTTCTTATAAAACATTCTTGTTGCCTGGGGATTAATCAAAATCGCGAATGAATTATTTCCCAAATGTATTATGGGACGGAGAACATGCTTTATTACTTGTCGAATAAGGAAGAATTCCCAAGTCACTGACTCGGTAGATAAAACAAAAATCTGTGGCGGATTGGAGGCGTATTGGAGACGTGGCGAACGCTTGTTATAGGGCAGATTTTGATGCTGCTGCAGTCCTGCAGATTTCAGACGTGCAGAGGTTGGAGAAAATAGTGGGAGTACCTTGAAAAATCAACAAAGTACACTTTCCAATGTGGTGTAGGTCCACCACCTTTTGCGGCAATTGTAGTCTCACTTCTCCGACGTGTTGACTCACACCAAATGTGAGTCGTCGGCGGAAAGTGTGGCGGCGGCGGAAATCGACTTCTTACCTGGATCTCTAAACTCGACGACCACAAACGCTAAATAATTTTGCCTGAGGATTGTGGTGGCCAGGTGTTGAAATTTCTGAATTTCATTAGAATGCTCCTCGTGCTGCAGCCATTCTTTAACAATTCAGGCTGCAGCATGGATTGTTGTGGTGCATTATCATGTTGAAAGATGGCGGTGTTCCCCTCTGGAAACCACAGATCTTGAATAACTATGGAAGGATGAACTTGGTCACCCACAATTCCTAAATTGTCTCGGCTGTTAATTCTTCTTTCATGAGGGGAAATCATTGTCCCGGCGGCGGACTTCCAAGAAGTAGTATCCCAAATCACCATAACAGAGCCCTCGCCTTGTTTTACGGTTAGGAGAAAGCAGCAGTCTGAATTAAATGCTTCCCCATCTGGCTGTATCCAAACGTGTTTGAGGGACTAATGCACGAAGAGGTTCCGACACCATTCTAAACTCCTTGAAATAGTTGTCTTTGAGAGCAGAGGTTTTTAAACTAAAGCTCTTCTGTGGAATCAAGCTCCTGCGTGCAAATTCCAAGAGATCCGACATTTTTACAGACTTATAACCAATTTTTAATAACTCTAAAATAAAAAATAAAACATGTCTACTATTGATTGTTGATAACGTGATGCCAAAATGTTAGGTGTTTCCACTATTTTGTCCAAGTGCTGTGATTTATTAATGTTTAATAATCATGGCATTGTTGTGTTATAAATTCAAAATGTCTACCTTAGAATTCGGCAAATTTCCGTCTAATTATTTGAAACCTTCGAGTGAGGTAGTAGAATAGTTTTTATGCTGCATCATGGAATGTTCGGTAGTTCTAAAAGGAGCTGTCTTGATTGGTTTTAAAAAGCAGATTTTCTTGACGTCGACTTCTTGCTCGCTCACTCGGATTTGCCTGCATAAAGAAACAGTGAGGCTGGTCCTTTTTTGCAAAAGATGGTGAGATGTCCCCCCACTTGTACAGAGCCTAATTCTCCCCTCTATGAATCTGTATTGATTCTAGTGCAGAACTACATTGATTACGCTGGATCTAGATTCGTACCTGTGCGTTTTTGAGACAACAACTTCGGAAAAGGGCGCCTCTATTTGTAACGATGAATTGTGAAGACCTGAATCCGATCGAAAGTAGTGAGACAGCAGTCAATATGATCTTAAGACATGCCTCTATACTGGTACCGAGGGTATCTTGATCTTGGTGGCAGTTGTCGTCACCCCAGTATGGCTAATACTGATTATCAGTAATATTGCTTATAAGTTCATCTGCATGCAGTATTGAACAGTCACCTTGGATCCGCTTGTATACTAAAGTCTCCTCTCTCATAGGGTGTAATTGTTGGTACTGTTTTTTGTTCCCACTGAGGTTGTTTCTAATTTAGGGAGTTAAGTTTTTTACCCTCTGAAGTCTATTTAACCGTTTCAAATGGTAAGAAAAGTGGAGGCTTGACTTTTGCCACCCCAAGGACTCTTATTTTTCTTCCCTTTTCATGGTGGTTGTAGACTTTTTAGTTCAATGTTTTACGTTGATAAGGTTGCCTACAAACTTCACTCATTTTTATCCGCCTATAAATCAATGCATAGGCCATTCTCTGAAGCATTCAGAATTTCCAGAACCCATACTAACCGAAGCAATCTGTATCCACACCGTTTTTTCATAATGGAAGACACATTTCTTCCCGTTAAAACATCTAAAGGGTACTATTGTAGGGCTGAAGTGTGAGAACTTAAAACCTGGACCTGAGGTAGAAATGGGACTACAGGCCATTGATACCCCTTTCCAGACATACTGCGTTTTTGCTGCGCAATTTTTCCATTCGGGACAATGAAATCACCTTTTAAATTACTAATACAGTGGTTGCAATGCTTTATCTTTCTCCCGACTTCTACATAAGACATTAAAACGAGGAACTTAAGTGACAACCTAGTCAACACTTTTTTTTTAAATTTAAATTTTAGTGGTCCACCGGTGCCACTGAACTAGAATGTTCTTACTAGATTTGCTCAATCGACAACAAGCTGATATGCTTCTCTGTCGTTTTACACCGCTTCACCGTCGATCAAGCGTTTCTTTATCTTCAAATGCGTCTCCTTCAATGTCATGTTCAGTGAATAAAGGCACTTCGAAGCTTTCTACCAACTTTGACATCCATCTCTGTGTCACTTTACGTTCGTTTAACTCGCCTCTCCCTACTTATTGTGCTTACACGGAAATGAAAGGCCGAATTCCGATTGTAGTCCTGAACTTTAATTACTTTTTTTCGTTCGCTAATGTCCTTCCATTCTGGTGAACTTCCATTAATACCTTCAAGAATTTCCATATTTGAAAACATTTAATGCGTGATAGGTAGTTCGATTTTGGGAAAAGTTTTTCAATGCCTCTTTTTTAGTTTTTGTAAATCCATAAAACCGTGCTAATGCACGTGTTAAGGTATTGCTATCACTTGAATGGACTTTCTTATTTCCTCCATAAAGTCCTTTGGTAATCCAATAAGGTGCAAAATTGATGAGTTCAATGACTCCCCGTCTCGCTAAAATCTACACCGTCTAGGAATCACGTTGTAGGGAAAACTAAGTGCCCCATTTATTCTCTGTTATTCGTTTGAAAGTTGAACATTGACATTTGTCTAATTGCAGTTAGCTGGACCGCATGCCATGCTATGGCCGATGATAGGTAAGTTAATGGAGTTCGAGGGGCTCTGTTTGAATTTCTGCCTTTCGTTTTCCGAAGTATTCGTTTCACTTGGGATCCAGAAATATCTGAATACCACTAACTTTTGCGCCTTTCACGTAGATGGCCTACCAGTCTGTTCACGGCTCCTTCGAGGGCGGGAGTGTGGAGACCGTGGGCGCGCGTCGTTTCCGCGGTGGTCGTCTGGCGCAGGCGCGTCCGCTCACCACGACGGCGGCCACCCGCTTCCTCCTCGTCCTCCACGACAATGCCTACGACGCCAACGACGACGAGACGCTTCTGGTCGCTCTTCGGGACATCTCGCGTGAGCACAGACGACTCGTTCGCGAAGCTGAATCCGGTCGAGGTGTGTTGAACCTTTGAAGGGATTGGATTTACTATCTTCTCTGAACCACGGTAGGATAGATTGAACGAGGGTACTATAAGAGGGAGAGAGTACCAAAGTGTGTAAGATCGGTGAGCTTTCGTCTCAGTGTGTCCCGTTGCCTATCTACCGCGGCGTTGCCCTTTAGAACGATGATGGGACACCTGGTTTCAGCCTGAGTGCGTCGGCCCGTGATGAGGCTCGGGCCTGTCCCGATTCCTTTCTTACCTTTGTACTGCTGGAAGACTTGGTTGGCTCTAGCAGTGCTCAAGTTCAAGTGGCTAGCAGCAATTAAAAAAGAATTATAATTGGGTTTTAGGTTGATTAATCTGGATTTTTCTTGGCACCTCTGACTTCCCATCAGTTCATAGTTTCACATTGCCTAACCCAGGAGTTTTATCTGTGAAGTAGGAACTTAATTATTGGTGAGTTAGTCTCTTCCCCACTAACGGGTGATGTCCATTTATACCTACCAAGGGCTGGTACACATGTAGATGATTAGGCGATAGCAATATACTCTAGGTACTTATCTCAGAATGAGTTTCCGGAAGTATCTAAGATGTGTGTTCCAATGCTTAAGATAGCCAGAGTTACACGAGCGAAAGTGAGTGGGTTGCCTCTACTCTTCATTGACACCTGGCTCTGTCAAACTATTAAATCATCCATGATTAGTTATCAATTGCCGATCAAATGTACTTCTCCAGTGAAATGCAGAAGGGAGAATAAACCGAAATCTGCAAACTCACGCTGTAAAAATGAATAGTGATTGGATTAGCTTTAGACTTCCGTATAAATATCTAATCTTCCATTTTTAAGCTGTTAGCCAGCAAACATGTTTGAGGAAAAAGTTCGATGAATGACTGTAGGGTAAAGTTGTTCTTTGTAATGATAAGTAACCTCAGAATACAAGCCGCAGTAAGCACTAGTCATTGAGTCCCTCGCCTGGCTTGAGAGCGTACTCTTACAGACAAGCTATCATCTGACGGTCCTGTTGCGTTTTCATCTATGTCCGTCAGCAGGGCCTATTAATTCATTTGAAGCTTTATTCCTTTGAATGACTAGGTGAAGTATGCTTCCACGAAATACCTCTTTCTGCTACAAATTTTTCGAAGGATTGTAGGTAATCTTTTTTGATATGGTTATATCCGCAGCTGGGGTTTGCCAATCTCTGAAGGAAATTCGAAAACATTCGTGAAAGCTGTATTTTGCAGATTGGGCTTGCCAACATGTGCCGTGGCTGTACCGGCTGCAGCGTTCTTTCTGAGCACTAATGGAGTTCTCACCAACGAAGCGGCAAAACCACCGGTTTTAGAAAGCCGTCGGCTGTGGATTAAAGGCAATAAAGTGGGGTGCGTTTTATTTGAGCAGAAGAATGCTGCCTCACAAAGGTGCAACAACTTTCAGTTGTCAGATTTTTGGTGTTCCCAGTAAATACGTAAATAATACAATTGGATGAATTTGATATCTGGTAAATTGATGCGAACTCATCGACCGAGTGCGGATCGTACCATCTATCAGTGTACTTGCGATTCGAGTTAGAGTTAGAGTTGTCTGCCTTTTTCGTGTCCGTTCTGCTTCTCCCCTCCCATCTTCGACTTTTTCAGTCACTTCTCTATTCATAAAATAACTTTTTCGTCCTTATAATCGTCTCCGTCTTCCTACTCAAAGTTTTTGACACTAGCTCCACCACTGCAAAAATCTTTTTTTTGCTCTGAATTTCTAAGCATGGTTTTCTTCGATTTGCAGGGATCAACCCTGTGTCTAGTGAGGATTACTGAAGCTCTAGAAGTACAACTAAGATCACTGTTGACGGAATGATTGGTTAATGTTTCTGGCCAGTTTAGGGTGAAAGGATTTAGGGACCTTGATTAGTGCTCTGACTAAATTTTTGTTCAGGGTTATCTGCTGCAAAGCTATTTGATAAGATGTCTGCTCTCCCTAAAAGCAGATCTAAGACTTGCTAACAGGACAAACGCTATCTTTTTCGTTTAAGTGTTTATTGGTCAATTTGACTCAAAGCTTCCAAGATTTTCGTCCCTGTGACACAATTATTCTGAAAAGACAAGAACAGAATTTTATATTTGGGTAACTTGTAACATTCGCGAGGTAGTTTACAGAAAAACGTCTCTAATAGCTTGCGGCTGGAGAGATACATTTAGCTGACGAGAGGATTTCGTTACTGTTTCCCCTGTTAAATAAGGCGATATGTTCATGGCTATTAATTAAAACAGTGTGACTTTAAAAAATTGATTATCCCAAAACTTGGAGGCTTATAAGACTATGAAGGTGATTTAGTGTCAAAATATATTACGACCGTCGAAATCTGCCCAGCGTCGTACTTGATTGAGGAAGCGAACGTGGGAATTCTACCCGGATGCTCACACGCTGGGTGAGAATGGATCATTCACTAAGGCACTCACCTAGCCTCACGACTAGAGCCCTTCACTCTATGCACAATGGAAGTACTTTATTTCGCCAGGTGGCTAAATTCATGTATGTGCACTTCGCTACCCAGTGCTCATGCACCACATAGTACTGATGGTGTGCCCTTCCAACGTGTCAACTTGTTAGGCCACAGTAGGCAAGCATAGAATTTGCACCGCACATGCAGCCACTTTGGGTGATAATTATTATATGCTGTCTTTTTACCAGTGATTCTGCCATGAGTTCGGTTTTCCACCCAAGCTCCTCAACCGCTTTGTAGCAGGCGAAAGTCAACTCCCATCGTCACTTCTCTACTTAGCTCTTGGTCCTGCCCTTTTCCTTCCTTCGCAAACTCCGTCATAACGTTGAAGAAGTCAAAACACCAAAACCCTACTATAACCTCAAATGAAATACCGCAACGTTTTACGGATTTTTAAAACAGTATATTTCACTTTGAACTTCAGCCTCTGAACTTCCCTCTTCCCCATTAACGAATCCCACATTTTTTTCTTTTTCTTCTCTTGAATAATTTTACTTTTTTCTGATGCATGTGAGGGTGGTATGCTGGGCTATTATTAACCTCAAGTAAGCGGAATGACGGTCTGATTTTCTATTCGCCAAGGCATGTGACCAACTCGGATTTGGTAAAGGAAGAAGTGTGCACTTGTTATAACAGGCTGTCTCCTTCTTTAAGATGGAACTAACCATTCTTAGTCTTGATTTCACACACAAGTTCCCTGGTTCCGTACTTACTGAGCATCCAATTCAACACTTGCGCAACCCCAAATCAGATGATTGACAAAGAATTTAGTGAGAAGACTGCTCCTTTCAAGGGTTCCAATAGTGCTGGAAAGAGAAAGTTCCAACTTGTTGCGTTCAGAGAGCATTGTCAATCAAATTATTCATGAACTTCACCAAGCTTCGAAGAATCCGAATCTGTGGGAGAAGAACGCCTTCTGTATGAGACCTTCCCGTACTCAAAGCTCAGCATAAAATGGATTTTGAAAATGAGTTTCGTGCTATTTTTGTACACTGGGTCATTTTTTTTCTGCACTTGGACTCAGTCGAGCGAAACTTTCCTTTTTTGGGTTTAAATTGCACTTTTGCCTCCATTTTGGTGGGTTGATAGGGTGTCTTTAATTTGAAAATGGATAGTAATTTACTTAAACGAAAAGAAAATCTAACTCCAAACTCTTTAAAATCAGGATTAATGGGATAAGGAAATGAAGAATTTCGGTCAATAGTGTGGTATTGAAAACAGAAAGGATTAGAAAGGTAGCTTTTGTTGTTAGTAGTTCGTGGTCTTTCGTCTCGGAACGTTGTAGTCTTGAGGTATGTTTTTTGCCCATTGCACGGCCCTAAAATGTGTCTTTATGACGGTGAAACAATAGCCATTAGGAGGAGGCGAAATTTCTCAGTTCAAGCATAAACATCCATGTTTCTCCAGGTCCCATGGAGATGGAGCTCCTCGCTAAGAATCTATTAAGAGGAGTCAACCATACTTAGGAGTTATAAAGCAGGCAAAATCCTGACAGCCAAACCGTTTCCAATTTTGTCGAAAGAACATTTTATTATAATGTAGCCAACAAATTATTTGTGCTGCAGGTCGTTTGTGTTTTTGAGCTAACTCGATCCTGCCTCGAATGCCAGAATCAATTAGAGCGTATAGTGGGAGCAAATTGTGGCGGCCCGACGCTAGCTAAGCCGTCTAGACATCTAGTCGATATCATGTCTTCAGGCTCACGCAAAGCCATATCGAATTGTGTGGGTCATGTCCCCTTGCTTCTGTATCTCATTAAGCCGCGAGTGCTCGGCTCAGCTAACACAGTTTTTCAATGAACGTTCTGGTGCGCAGGTTTTGTCTTCTCCCTTCATGAGTGTGATCGTCTTAACGGGGTACCAAGTCCATCTTGTGGAGAATTTAAGTGCAACCTATTCGCTACAAAATCATGATCGTGAGATGGGCACTGATATATTTGCGTGTCTTTACATTTCGTGGCAGTAGTTATGGATGCTTTTCTATGGACCCCGCTATTTACCACGAGTGCTTCAGACGTCGTCGCCTCAAGTTCTGCATCCATAAAAGCTATGCAAGGGCATCGGATCTATGGTTCCTTCTATCTACGGCTTCCTTCTCAACATAGCTTAATGTTGAGGCTTTATGCAGTTCAAAGCACTCCCACATCTGAAACAGCAAGGTCACAAGAATTCGCCTGACCTCAGTTTTACTCTTGGGGTCCGCTACAAATGGTTAGGTGCACAGTGGGCCCCCATGTTTCTTACTCTCCCTGTCTGTGCCAGACCCATGGTCACAAATGCAGCTGAAGTGCTTATATATCAAATCATTCATATACAAGTGTCGAATTTCTCAATCAAGTTAGAAGCATCTCAAGCAAATTATCGAATAAAATTGGCTGTGTGTCTTCGGTCAGTCGTTGTCGGAAAAGTCTCCTGGAGCAAACTAGAGAGCACCGAGTGAATGCTTTTAGCCTCTTCGTGTGCCTCTGAGTTTCCTTTCTTGGACTGATAAAACATTCTGTGCCGGAAATGCTTCTGGGTACTTCCAAGAGAGCAGAGTTCTTTGAAATAAAATTTGATCAGTTCAACTTCATCTTAGTGTAAAAGTAATGGTCAGCCCCATTAGGCATTATAACATACTCTTTAAATTTCGTTCAATTAAAAAATTATGTAGTATTTTGATTTGTTGTTTGAGTCGTCGATATTGCGTTTAATAAACGGTTCCGCTATACGACGTGCTCTTTTGCGTTATGCTCACGAGGCTGGAATAACCCTCTCCTTACCGCTTCCGAATAACTTACGTATTTATTGGGGGTGGCGTAGCCTCAGCGTTTCAACAATGAGGTAACCCTAGCCTCGGCATCCATTGATGAGACCTCTACAGACTGTTGTCGGATGAGGTCCATTGAGAGTTTCTCTACTGGGGTTTGCAACGATGGTGATGGTGGTGGTCTCTAACAACTATCTTTACATCAACCACGGCAATGGTTGGCGACCCTCTGAGACCCAGACCATTAACAGCACCGGCCTGTGGCTCGGTCCGCAGTCTATTTCCTCATAATTTGTTTACCATTCAGATTGGAATAACAAGTAAGACAATCCATTGTGATAGGAGCATAGCGGTAGAAGAAAGGGAATAGTCCTACAGAAGATTACCCAGCTGATTCCGATTTATTTCTCTTTGTCATGCCTCACTTGAATTTCGTCACAACTGACAAATTCTCCATTTCCACATGTTCGCTAATTGCAAGCAAGAAGTAGATCCGGTCTTGCTTTTGGCCCACATTCCTCGATCTCATTCCGAGTGGAGAACTTAAAACTGCCCACTCAACTAGGGGCTTTTTTTTTGCTTGAAGGCTATGTTAAAAGTGATATCGTAGCTGAATCGTGAGTAAAAGTAAAATTGGTATTTGTCTGGTTTCAGAGGGGTAACCGCCGCTCCTATGGTACATTCTATCGATATTAGCTGGTTCGAAGAAGAAGGGCATGTCCATCATAGATTCTGATTTTAACTCCTAAGGTTTGCGAATTGTCCTACTTGAATGGCTAAAATCGTGTCCACATAGATTGATAGAACGTCCCAACTTCTTGACAGATAATATTTGAATCACAGGTCGTAAATTCCACTAAATCGCCGCTTAGAGCTTGCCAAGGAGAACTTTTTATTGTATTTAAAAGTTCTCGATTTCACCACAGGTTTGTTGCTGTTGTGCTAATTTATTCTTTGCATAATGTAAGGGATTAAATTCGATACCAACGACACATGATAGCTGTGGGTAGGAAATCCTCGTAGAATTTTATAATTTTTCTACTACAAGCGAATAGCTCGAAGCATATTGCACACAGCTAATCATATTTTTCTCCCTGGGCGCAAAATTAATCACTAAGCAAATACATCAAAAATATTTACTCCATGTTTCTTGGCGTTCTGATTAGATTTCATCACTACCATAAGCCTTGACGGCCGTTGGGCACGCACACTGAGGCGCACACCTACCCGACTAACGCTGTAGATGGGTTCGGCCAAACCATCTTGTTTACCCCTTACCTCTCACTGTTGTTCAAATGGCCCTCTCGTGCTTTATAGAGGGTTTTCATGCGTAAGAGGAGGTCTAGTACAAAATTGCTCTGGCAAAAAAATAGCACCATTGCGCTGCGAAAGTGCCCTTGATCGTATTTGCTGCGTAGAAGGACACCGAGGTCATTGCCTGCAGGTGGATAATGCCCCTGCACCCAAACTCTACAGCGAAATCAATCCTCCGGTCTTATTCTCCCTGCATCCCCTCTCTCTGCCACGTACGTGGAGGTTACCTAATGAATCGTCTTTCCTTTAAGCTGGAGTTTGCGATGACACTTCTATCTAGAAAAGTAGCTCCATGTATAGATTAGGAAAATGCTTTGGGTTTTCCTAATAAACCCTCATGAAGTTAACGATAGAACGAAGGAAAATGTCACAGAAATATTAATAAAATTTAGGCTTTTGATAAAGCTAAAGACTGCTTCGTATTTAAAGCCCCAATTCCAGCGACTGTTCAGAAGAAAATTGGGTGCAATTTTTAGGTCCTTTTAAATCTTGAGTTTGCAAAGTAATCTATGTGAAAAATTGTAAGACTGTAGTGATTATGATACTGAAGGTGAGCGGGTTATATGTTTTGCTCAAATAAAGATTGGAACCTTACAGGAAACTGAAGTCATTTCGGAATTATTTACCGCAAAACTAAACGGACACTAAAGTTAACGGACAATGGTGTTCTCTCCGGGGCATGACGCCCATATTTTAATCGTGTAGTATCTGAAATTATTGGTTTTTGTTTCTTTTACCCAATAGACTGGGACACGCACCTGTGGGCGCTAAAGCATTTGGCGATGCACTCATCGTACACCAAAGACGGTAAAAAAGTAGAGATGCCACAGATCTTCACTGACGGATCGTACAGGCGAATCAACGCAGTGGATCTTCAGAGTACACCGCTGAGTCTCGACACGGCTCCCTTCTTTGAGGAGCCGCCCACGGGTGTGCTTGCCGGTGCTCATGTTCCTGCCAGTCCCGACGGATACGGGGCTGTCTACAAAATCGATGTGGGTGTGGGGTATAGAGAGCGCTGTATTTGGTTTTTTGCCGTGGACTAAACAAAAGATGCTTTGATAGCGGTCGCCTTTGTGACGCGGGGACACTGACGTTGATGCGTCTAAGTTAAGACCACCGATACACTTGTTTGGTTAGATGGAACATGCATAGATATTACGCATCCCTTAGCTAGGTCATCTGGTAATATTTCGGTTTGTAGAGGATTAGATTTTTGATCGGTTGCAAATCTCGTATTTATGCTGTTCACATCGACACCAGCGAGATGACTCATTGAAAAGGACGAGACACGGTGTACTCGGCCAGACCCAAATACAGCTTGAGAAGGATTGGGCAGGTATGCTTCTCACTGTGCTTCCACAGTGTCATTCGCAGCGTGTGTTGGCGTGCTTCCCCGCCAGTATTCAGTGTGTCTATTAATTATGCATTCTGGTAGCGATGAACACCACTTAGGGTGCTGATTGGATGAGTACACTCCAGAAACTGGCGCGTTGATCTGTATTTAAACAGCAAGATCGATCGAACTGCCGGTTCGGCGTCGGTGAGTGGTAGGCTGATCCATTATTCAGAAGTTTAGTGCTATTAACGTCCGAATGAGAACTAAGCGAATTATAATCAAGCAAAGTAACGCCGCTTCCTTTTCAGGATGAAGGCTGCGGCGCAACGTTCACGGCGTGGCGGGACTCAAAGGTCGCTGATGTCAACAGCATCGTGGCCTCATTTCAGAAGAGCCTCCGACGGTTAAATTCCATTCTCCGTCCCGCTTGAAGCGTCATATTTGTCTTTTACATCTCCAGCTCCTACCCGTTTCCGTGAACGTATTCATCGTTAATACTGGAAAATGCTTTGTAGCAGAGGAGTCTTTCTTATAGGAATTCTGAATTTAATTTACAAATAGTATTAACAAAACCAAAAGGTGAACGACTTTTTGATAAATGCGAGAGCATCAAGTATTTTTATTTGGTCTAATGGTGTCGCAGAGCCGAGAACAGAAGTCTTTCAGGATCGCATGATAAGCAAAATACTCAGAGTTTGATTGAAGACAGCCTACTCCTTGATTGAAGGAGATTGTATCAGCCACTTGAGGTCACGGTACTTTGTATTTTTACTTTAGCAATTAATTTAAATAATGGCTGATGGGTAATTTAACACTCGCTAAAAAATACTACGTGGATACCTAAACATAGGTATTTAGGCAAATTTGAGATGAGTCGCAGTATAGTGAGACCAAGGAATTTGTCATTTATTTCTTGCGGAATTGTGATTTTCGGCTTAGGGTGATAATTTAACAAATATACCCTTACTTTGCGGTGCTTCCAATAATGCTTTTTATCAGTTTGGAAAAATATCTTGAAATACTTTTAAAGTGAGCCTGATTGCTATAATGCAAATGAATACCACTATGAAACTTCCGCTAAATATTGCGTGGGCCCTGAACGCAACTAGCTTAAATTTGCAAATTATTCTGAAATTTATTGCTGTGGGATGGCTCTGACGTCTGTGCTTTTTAGAGCCTAATGAATCACAAAGCAATCGTTCTTTGCCCTGCTAGAATAAGTGCTGGTGATATCATAATTGAAGCTTCTATGTAGCAACGTTTTGAACAAAAATAGTTTACTAGGTAGCAATAGTTTTCGGCTTCCTTCAGAAATCTTATCGTTTTTATCCTGTGCATTTATAGGGAGAAATAAAATATATTATTTACTACACATTTCGTATAAACGGGAGTAAGCCGATAATAATCAAATTTAGTATTTATAATAGATTTTTGGTATTTATTACTAAATGAAATCTCTAACTGCCCATATTGCAACCTACAGATGTAAAAATGTTAATAATTCCTTGTAGGAAATGCGAAAATCTTCAATTAAGAAACTTGTATTTAACATGAGCCTAGACGCCTGTTGATTTAAATGGCTAAGGATTAAAATAAAAGGCACCACCTCAATTAAATTTTTGTATAACTGGAGTTTGGTCACGAAAAAATTAGAGGTCATATTCGCATCTCGAAGCCAGGTGGTTAGCATGGAAAAAATAGGATTAGGAATCCGATTCATGCATACAAATATTTCAAATAAACTGAAGTTTTTATAGCAACATCGTGTGTTAAATAGCTTTTGAAACAACATCAAAATCGATAAGTTTTAACGCAACACATCCACAGTCTGGGTTCTTAAAACCGCAAAGATAGTAACTATTATTCGTCATTGAAAGTACAGCCTCTAAAGTGGTTTTGGTCTTAACTTAAGATGAAAATTTAGTTGAATCAATTAACTTCATTTTAATAATCGATGCATTTGATGTTTCATCTAAGACCCATACTTTGTTAATAAGTATTTTATCAACATTTCTAGAACGATTAAAATTCAACAAGATTTGTACATCATGCATTGGGTTATCAATACCTTAAATACACCTAGAATGAAGTTTCGAGGTCAATTCTAACGATAAGTCAATGTGGAAAGCGACTATTTTCCTCCACAGTAATTTAATACCTTAAAATTTTTCACATTTTTTCTGCAAGAATTTTCCACAAAATCGATATTAAGTGCTATACGCTTTGATTTTTCATTTGAAGGGTTCACTGCCATCTTAATGGCAATTCATTATGCTCTGTTTTATTATAATTGAGTCTATTTGAGATTTAACTGTATGGGATACACCTATTTGACATTTTCATTCACTTTAACATCGTTACAAAAATCAGTTTACGCAAGGGAAGTAACTGCATAAATGAAATGACATGTAGCAATATTAAAAATTCAAAATATTTTAACATGCCTGGATAGCAAAATGAGAGATGATGCAATGTATTTCCAGAATGCAGCTCTCTGGTTATTATGAAAATACAAGCAATAACTCATTGCAAGTGATTATATCTTAAAGCTGTTAGTGTCAGATTAGCAATGCATGAAATTATACCAGAAAGCTTTAGTAAGTTGTTTTCAGTGTTTTATTTATTACCAGTTTGAAATTGAAAATGAGAACCGAAATTACAAATTGTAAAATTATAAATTTCGTTTATCACTATGTACTTTCAAAAGTCAGTTTGAGCGTACCATATTAAAAAGAGATGGTGGTCGATTTTATGGATTTCATGAAGAGTACGGCTGTATTATTTTACTAAAATGTCTTACATGTTGTAAAGCGGTCAATTAAAATTCTAATTTAAACCACGGCAAAATAAAAGGGGCACGAAAAGCCCTAGCCAAAAGTGTTTAATTAGGGCTTTAATAACCGGCTCAAATTTGAGTCCTAGCATAATTTGTTAACATATTCTCCATTTAAATTTCTGAAACTCTTCGAAAGACATGTTCCGATTTACAGATTTGATAAAATGGACGATTTTTAGATTCCATCATGGCAATTCATTTTGGTCAGTTTGTTGTTCATCAGTGAGTTTGATTCGGTCATTTGGAAATGGGACGTTTCTTTTAAAAAATTAAGATTTCGAGAACACTTTGTCTATTCTTCCCACAATATATTAAAGACATTTTCGAACTTTTCAAATTACCATTATAAACTTAAATTCCTAGCAGCACTTCAAAATCTTCATATGCGAATAGAAACTATACAACTGACAAATATTGCTATTCGATTTTATGCTGAAACAAATAGAGAAAATGAATGACATATTTGGGTAGAAACAGATCATTGATATGATAGTGATAATTCCTAAAAAAGCATGCGCCTCACTTTCCCGAATGTTTATCATGTGTGATGTGGTCTTTTATGCGCCAACCAAAGTACTACAGTTTTAGAATTTTCAGTTTGTTGGTCCAATCAATGATAATCAGTTAGTTTTTGATCTACTGCTTCAATTACAGTTAATATTTGACATAATTTAGCTAAACTGTTTAAGCTCTAATTTTCAGAGTATGCCAGGTATTTCCACTCGACTCTTCGAAGGATTCATCTATGGAATGTTTTTGAATTTCATCTAAATATTTGATGAAAGAGAAGTAAACAAAACTCTTTGTGACTAATATCCTTGCCGAACATGCGATAGTATGAGGGTGCAATTTGTCAAGTTATTCTAAAGTAACCATGTTAAAGTAAAAATCATGCAGAATAAATAGACACGATTCGAGCCAAAATGAATTTGAGCATTTTCCATTTCTTACCAAATATTTAAACGACAAGTGGTGCGATTTTAACTACAATTTAATAAGAATGGTGAGTTTGTGCAGCCGAAAATGGTATTTTTACAGTTAAATTTTAAATGGGAATGAATTGAAATCTGCAATATACCCCAATCCTTCTGCTCTTAAATGTCCGAAATGGTACAAAATCCTCTTATATTACACTTCATTCGAGACACATGACTTTATAACCTCTCGGCATGAAGACTTTAAGAGTGCCTAAGTTGGAATCATAACTACCATCTTACTAAAGGCAGTTTAAAAAGTGAATAACGAACTTAGTATTAATTTTTAAGCGTTATTGACTGTAAAATGCAATCATCCAGCAAACCTCGAATAATGACTCATGGAGGCAATATTATGGTGGTAAAAATGCTAATTTTAAAGTGTATGCATATTAAACAAGAGTTAATGCTATAAATGAAACTTAACCAAATCTCAAACCCAATGGAAGTCAAATAACATATCTGTATAACTAACCAAATTAAGCTTAAGTTGGTGCTATTTCACTCGAAATTTAAATTTGCTTCAATTTAGAGCCTCTACGTGGTAAAGAATCTCTTAAACCATTATTTCACCTCCTGAAGTGATGCAATGTTACCCAATCTGGCGTACAGGCAACTTTAAATTATTCTATTCTTTTTGTAAGAAAGCCAGCGGTATATTTTTGTAACACGGAGTTTAACTGCTTGGTTGCTTAATCTTCTTTACGCATGCTTTAAGTTATTTTTAATTAAGAGAACACTAAATTTTTAAGAATACCTTAAACCTTAAACGAGGCACAAATTGAGGGTTTTAGCAAAACTTTTCGCATATAAATAATAATTTTCTAACGTGTTAAGGATCATATTGCCGGTTCTTATATTTATCAAATATCAGATAATCTGAATCTCTTTAACCCGAATCGAATCATGCATCAATGTACTTCGAAGCGGATCATGAATTATTTTGGCAAATAACAAATCCGCAGATTATTTTAGAACCCACGTGACTCTTTGAGGAGTATCTGGAGTTGCAAAACTAAGGAGTTTCACTAGTTTCATTAGCAATGGGTACTCTGTGAGGAATCCAGGAACGTGGAAATGCACCTGTATGTGTGTATGGCACCTATTACGAACTGGAATTAACACAATTACGTTTTGCAGTATTATATGGAATTGATTAAAAAAGCCCGAGCGAAGGAATACAAGACATAAGTATACTTTTAAGGTATCACCAGTGTGTTTATAAATGTGTGTACTTTTATTAGAAGCGCTTTTCAAATTCAGAGGCATCGGAAGGGGAAAGGTTGAAAGACTGTTAAATGAAATGATGGTGGGGATTATGATCTCATGCATTATCCTTATTCACGGGAAACTTTACATTTATGGATTATATGATGATCTAATTCTGATAAATACTTGGAGTACCGAAGGCGTAGTCTTTTCAATTGTGAAAAACTATTGGCTAGTTATTTTTATATGTATTCTGTGATAGTGAGTTGATGCATCTTCATCGCATATTGATTTATGCTAGCTATTTCCACTACCATGGAATAATCTTTCACCTCGTCAACGTTTAATAACACAACTGTATATGAATAATTATGCTCAGAACTCCATAGCTGGTAGATTTTCTTAAAGTACAAAATGGCTGGAACACTTTTTGAAGAAATAAACTAACTTAATCTACCACTCTTATAAGAATCTTTTTCTACTTACTAACAGAAACCAGGTTCTTAGCTTCTTCCTAAACAAGAAGCATATGATGTTTCAATGAAGTATATTATGCTTTTTTCAAACCTTTGCAAATTCACTATCTTTAGCTATCAATTTCAAATAAATATAGGCTATAGGAGCTCAGTTTGGTAAGAGGTTGTCTTTTTTATCCAAATTAATCCGAAG
Organism: Anomotaenia brevis; assembly: GCA_030710315.1. NCBI lineage: Eukaryota > Metazoa > Platyhelminthes > Cestoda > Cyclophyllidea > Dilepididae > Anomotaenia > Anomotaenia brevis. Next base: position 691,857 of record JAUOZQ010000007.1, on the reverse strand, counting down.
TAGAAAATCCTTTTAGGAATTGGAAATCATCTTGTTATTTTGTTTACATAATAGAAATTAGAAAAAACGAAGAGTTGCAATAATCTTCAATAGGATTCTTAAACTGCTTGTGTGGCCCTTATATTTTTGGAAATTTTATTGCCCAACGATTGTTTAAATAGAATTCATCAAGTTATAATTAATAGCATTAAATTTCAACAAGAGTGAAATTCATCTTAGGAAAAATATCATAATTTATATTCTTGATTCACACATTTTAATGTCGTGAATAAAACCTGTTATGATGCTATTATTTACAATGCACGTATCAGAGACATTGTATGCACTGCTGATTTGTTTTAATAGTGATAAATGTGCTTTGATTAATAACAAAACTGTAGATTTTGTAGCTTAAGAACATTTTAGAACTGTCTTCACTCAAGAATCGAAAGTACACGCCCATAAGTAGCCCAAAGTGTCTTGAGAATATTTAATCAGCATGAGAAATGGAATTGATGGAGTTAGATAATTAAGCCGAATGAAAACAATGACGCCCTTATGACTAGTGTGATCCAAAACAATAAGGAATTAAGCTCCTATTATTAAAATAATTTCCATTAGGAATTCAGTTCATCAACATGTCACAATGTGTGGCTTTCTAAGCCGAAGGTTGCATTTAAGTGATAGCGCAGAATCCCTTAAGTTTAAGTCAGTTTCTCTGCAAAAGCAAATTAGCAAGTCGGTATCATCATGTTTTCAATCATAATGTAAAAGAACTTCTCATTTGCCTTTAAAATCAGCTTGTAGTTAGAGGATATTGAAAATGTACTGGATAATAATGGTAATACAGTGGTAAAATCTAGGTCTATTTGAATGAGACAAGTTACAGAATACAACTACTACTAATGCTCATGTCTCATTAATAAGAAATAGAACGCAGGTAGACTGCAGTTAGCCAGTCTAGGAATTAAGTTTTATTTAGACTTTGTGGGGATTTGTTAGCACTGCTATCCGATTTCGGGGATATCAAAGCATATAGATAATTCTAGCAATAAATTCCTAAGGAGATGTTAGGTTTTCACTGAGTATGTGGCTATTTTGAATTGAGCATCTATTCAAAGAGGCGGATTCCCACAAGTTGCGTAGACCATATTCGAAAAAATTGCGAGGTGCCTAAGGGTTATTTCCATTCAGGGCTGAGCTCCATTGGTTTTCCCTGTGCTATTAAAGGAGATCACACCTCAATTCACGAATTTAACTGCAGTTATTGCTTCTTGTTTTCAGCCAGTCAGGAGTTTATTACAGATTTTTCTCCAGGGCATCATACAACACAGGATAACTACTCCAGTGAAATTTAGCCATATTATGAGGTGAAAGTGTGTGATTATTAAGAATTTAGAGCTACCATTTCTCGCTAAATTTATGCAATTCGATACCCTTTATCTTGCTGATGGTATGAGGCTTTTTCGAAAAAACATTACATTACTGTCTGGGTAGACCAGATTCAATCGTGCTATTATTTAAAATTTGGCCCAATAATATCCTGCGAACAATTTATTTTCTCAAGCGGACTAAGTGCTATTAAATTACCCGAGACCACTACTAGGCGTTATTTGTGGTGTCTGTAATTAGCGCCTTTGCGAGACTACCGTAGATCAAGGATACTTCACAGATGGGATGAAAATAAAGCGAACATGAAAATTAAATGCGCCAATGATTTTATGACTAGGTGAGATGAACACTTGATTTTACGCAGGTAATCATATCATTGGATTAAATCTATCTTATTATAAATATTAAAAAGAATTTATAATACTGAATCAATTTTAAGAAAATAGCGCTGTCAAGCTGGATAAGTCAAGTTAATTAAAATTCCTGCTGAAAAAGTAAACTTTGATAAGTTACAGACTGCACAAGTGGTTGATATCATCATATCTATGAAAAAACACGTACGAGAGTTCTATTCAGTATTGAAGCGATTATATAAGCTTGCTTTTGTTGAAGATGAAACGATTCATTTTAGTAAGTATAAATGAGTGATCAACTAATGAATGCCTGAGCTTGCTGAGATATGAGCTCATTTCATAGCATTCCGCCGTTTAACCCTTACTATTTTTCAATGTTTGATAAACTGAGTATTTTTTTTCAACACCTCCGTAAGGGGTAGCACTTGTCACTTCTACGAATTTTGTACACTCTTTAACTGTAATGACGCTACTAAGCCAATTCAAAGTATGAAAGTCTCGAAAAACTGCCTCTTTACAAAGGTGCAACCGAAAATTAACTGGATCAATAAATTTTTTCATCCTTTCTTTTAAATAATTTCACCAGTAAAAAGCAATGCAAAATCCATAAGATTCAAAAAATGTATTTGCTGAAATGTGTATCAAGTTAGTTTTACAATTTTTGGTCATTCAACTATCCCTGAGTTTATTTCAAAATGTTCTCTGTCAATTCGAACAGACACTAAACAAATACCGATAATAACGATAACTTCAGTTACAATTTCAAGTATTGCTCGCCTTCAGCTTGATTGCAATCTCGTATGGAGATTTACCTAGAATTACTTAATTGTTTTTATCATGAAATTTTATCCCAACAGCACTCTTTTTCCTGTTATAAACTTGTTTGATTGAGCAAATATCCTGTGGGTGGTCGTGATCGTGAACGTGAACAAGTATTTACTTATTTGTATTTACTTACTAGGATATTGACGGAGTGCCCAGACGGTGAAATGAGGCATCACTTCGATTAAGTAAATAAGAATAGGTCTGACCAGTCGCTTTAGAATATAGAAATATGAAGCTCACATTTTTACTGACGTCATCGACCCCCACGCATTAGCTTATATAATGAATAATTACATCTAACCATAAAAAAAGATGAATTTCATATGTCACAAGAGAGGTTTTTCCAGATACAAAGTAATCAAGTGCTGAGGCTTTATCGGTATTTTTATTTCAGTAATAGCTTAGTTAACCGTTGTAGTTACCATTTTGATTTAAATCGCCAATTTTCGTTATTTAAAAACAAACTTTTTCTAAAGAGAAATGGATCCAAATCTAACACAAAGGGATTCATCAACGAGAGATGTTCACTATGGCCAGTAAAATAATTCCAATTCTGAATTTTTCTTAAAAACGAACAGTCATAAAATAAAAATAGCATAGCAGGTTTTGTTTGGATCTTAGAACTTTTCACAAGTAAAAGAAACCCTTCCTTTGACAGTCTTTAATGCCAAAGGCCCCAGTTATAGATGTCAATGTCTGAAATGCTGGAAAGTAGTATTGGCAAAACATGACTAAACAGGCAATTCACTCGAAAGAGGCTGATTCGCATGAACTGCTGATATCTGATAATTGTAGTAGCTAAAATAGTGGAAATATCTCATAACATTCTCTTGCTGGATGTAATATATATATGTGTATAATAACGTGGGTTATTTATTTGCGCTTAATTACATTTTATAAAATTAAGACATTTTTGCAAACATCATTCGCAATTTTGGGATTTTTCTTACATAATCTAGCAAAAGTGGAAAATTAAAGTCTAATTTATGTGACATGGGATGAGTATTTGCTACGTCTACGCATTTTCATTCCGTCCATTCTAAGTGTTGGCTTACAAGAAGGGGAATTCATCAGCAATGGCTATTTTGATGGTTGTTATAACCAGTTATTTCAGTTATTAGGTTTTTATTAGCTATTTTAGGAACTATTAGAATCTCAACTGAATCGACGCCCATTAGCCTCTTTAATCATCTCATGGACCGACAATGAGTCTTATCGCCATTGCCCCTTTCAACACTAAAACAGCTTTCCAGCCGCAGCTTCCTGCACGAGCTCTAACCGCCTTATATGAAACAAATCAAAAATACCCAATTACAATGGCTATTCTGAACCAGGTCCATCAAAACCTGCAAACGCAGACGCTACACTTGCCTTCGGTCTTCTTTACTCTAAAAATTTTCCTGTGAATTTCATACCTGTGGCAACATTGCATAAGGAAACGTCATGAATTGCAAGGGTACTGAGAATTCAATTTAACAGGGTTTTAAACTCGGTTTAAGTCGACACTTCAATATTTCCATCCTTACTAGGTTAGAGAAATATTGTGACAATTATCTACTCACATATAAACATGAAATTTCACGGCACAAGTTTTGCTCGGATAATTTAAATCGTGACGCTATTTTAAAATTTGATACGTTTGAAACTGTTGTCTAAATTTATATTCCCAGCATGAATAGATACATTTTTACGGTATTTAAGGGATTTTTCTTGCTAAATTTAAAATAAACTGCAATCGAAAATCCAAACATTATAAACTCCTAAAATTCTAAATTTCAAATTTGAAGAAATGTGGGAGTTGATATAGAATCTTGATAATCTACCAAACCAAAGAATTCAAAATTATTTTTGCTTTTTAATTACGAGATCTGATATCCTACAAGAAGTACTTCTCGTTCTTGAAATTTAAGCGGTATTTGAGCTAAGGACCTCAATAGGTTTAAATTACTGGGATAAAATACTGAAAAACTTCACCAGATCTTGAAACTTTCCTAGTGAAATTACACTCTATAGACATATCTGCCATCTAAACGAAGAGAACGAAACCCTTTAGTGAATTTCACTTGAAAATTCCAGAAAACTGCTCTATTGCCTTATTTGTTAATTTATCAATTTTCAAAACGTGTTCCCTTAAAACTCTCTTGAGACCCTTCGTTGTGCTGACCCTAATCACCGTCGAGTAAAACTGATCAGATTTTGAAATAGCAAGGCATCATTTTGGTTCTTCCATGTCTTTCCATCGTCTAAAGAGGCAAACAAAAGACATTTAAATTGTGCCTGAATACCCTCCAAATAGAATATTAGTGGTACAATAACTTTAATAACTAAAGCACTATAGTTTGCAGTTTTAGGCCGAAAATTGAGGAAAAGGTCCAATGATTATTCATTCAATTGTCCAAAATTGTATATTTTTACCGCCACAATAGCTTCAAATGCTCATGAAAAATCATAAATTAAAAGCGTAAAAATGCCAACTACTTTAAAATGGTTGTTATTAGCATTACAAGAGGATGGATTAAGCGAAAATGGACGCTTGACCCCCATCCAATAGCCAAGATTATGAATTATCTCTGTAACTCTCTCTCTCTCTCTCATTGATTGCACTTTGGAATTTAGCAGCACGGCCATCTAAACGGCTCACGGCGTTTTTTGCCTTAGTTGCTGGCTACTTATCATGTTCTCTCGTTGTGCACCAAGGATACTCAGCATCTCCTCTTCCCACCATTCGCGTCTTTGACGGTGTATTTTATGTCCCAGAACATTTTAGACAAATAAAACCTCATAAGACTACTCAGTACACAGCCTAGCCCCGCAGTTGTATGGTCTTGTCCCTGCTCAGCCTCAAAGGGCTTTTCTGCTCCACTTTAACTCACAGCAAAGGCTATGACATAACCGGGAAAGTAATCATAGAACCACTGCCAATATCTTTAGTGACCTAGTCTTGAGAAGCGGTGCTAGCCTTTATAATGACTTCCGGTCTCATCTGTAAGAAATTATCTTGAGACTAGGCTAAATAGCATTCCACATCTTTGAACATTAAATCCATGGAAAGACATTAAAGTGTAAGCAGTTTATTCACAATATTCTCAGACTATTTTTGTGGAAATGGCAAGATAACGATAGATGCAACAGCGCAATTCCGCAAGGATCCTTAAATTGACGATGTATTTTCCGTTGATTTTAACAACCCAAAGAAATAAAAAGTGACATTTAATTTCTAATTTTGATTCACAATGTGAATAATCCAGTAAGTTTGCCTACAAATTAGTGAGAATTCAAAATTCAATAATTTTTGCGATTAACAGTACAGCAAACCAGCATTTGAAACTAAGATTTAAAATTTACCCAATGTTAATGATGATTCATCAGACTTATGGAAAATTGGAAATCGTATGAGTAATTGAGTAATTGACGTAGGGGCTTTGAAGAAATTTGTTACATGAATTCAAAATGATTGTTTTAAAAAATTTTCCGAATAACTCGTTCTTGCTACGAGTAAGTGTTTTAATTTGCTGGTAGTAATTACCACAGGGAAGTCCTAAAAGTGACAACGCCCAATACATACGAAACTGTAAAACATAATGCACGTGCTTGCTAAGGTACACGTGCTAAAAATTAAAGCAGCTATTACTGGTGGAGAACTCAGTGATTTATAGTTGTTTAGTCCAGTTAAGATGTAGGCTGGTTAAAGGAAAATTGTGAGAGTTTCTTCCTTAATGTCCACAAGTATTTAAGCGACGTTTCTACTTAAAAGCAATTGTTTGCTTAAAGATTTCAAACCGACGGATTTATCTTTTAGTTAAATATAAAGTGCGAAATCAGTTTTTATCTCCCTAGAAACAATTCATCTAAATGGGCAAGGGGGTTCGATTAAAATGCGTGAAACTGGTGGAAATTTTCTAAATTATCAAGGTTTATCGGCTTTTGTTTGCGATTTTAAAGATTTCAACTAATTTCTTTCACAAAGTATTCCGTTCAACAAATACTGATCCATTTGATAGTAGTAAGTACTTGGAATTAGTGTGGTAACAACTAAGCTTCACACAGTCATTTTTATTTTTTTAAATAAGATTGTCGAAAACTTATAAAAGGAAAAATGTTTTGAAGCAAGCCCACAGGATAGTTCATTTTATTAAATATATAAGCTTAGTTAAAATCTCCATGAGGTGTTATTAGAGGTACTTCACAACAGTAGCAGTTTTCTTATAAAAAAAGCTAAATTAGGAGTATTTTCGTTCTCTAAATAAACTGAATTTATTGACTGATTCAGTTAATGTAGTTAATGGAACCTCATAAATATTTTTTCAATTCTGTTTGTTGCATCCGCAAAAATAAAATGTCCGAAAACCATCTGATCACATTTCACAACGATTTGATTTCAGACCAAACGCGTCGAAATAGCATACATAATGAAGGCTTTCAAATCAAAGCTTATAGGTACACCTGTTACATATACACCATTCACCTAGGTGAAGTAGAGTCGGGTTGCACTCCTTTCTCATGGCCCTATTGCAGGGATATTCCGCTTCATTTCCATGCACTAGGTCGATTAGTCCTTTTAATCCTGAATTCAAATGAACTTTCAAATCGGCGTTCGTTACTCAAGCTTTCATGCTACTTTTATCCGGGTTGAAATCAAGGATGTCAGATTACCCTATCTTTTATAAACGAATTTTGAAGACAACTGCGATTATAAGAACAATATCGTGAATTCACATTATTTTAAATTAATAGAAGTGCATAATAGTTAAATGAAAATTTAATTTTGTTATTAGCAAACCCATGCTTAATGAAGTACTATAATGGCAAAAAAAAATAACTAACCTAACTGCACATAGTATAAGTGAAAATGAGCTAATCTGTAAGATTTCTTAGTAGTCATCTTTACTACTACGAAATCATACTATCGTTCAATTAAGATCTATCAAAGCAAGGCAGCACTTACCTGGTTTCCAGATAATTCAGCCTAGAACTAAACCGAACAAGTAGGTTATGCTAATTTTCAAGATTCACATATCATTCAGCCCTTAACTAAAATTGGTTAGGGCCTCTGCGTCAAGCACCTTTGTTTGAGGAAACACTTAACTCGCTAAACTGATAAGTAAAATCTGGTTACAAACGAAATATCCGATTTTTTTCACTATAATAACATAGAAATATTTATTAACGGTTGTGCATTTTTTTAAAATCTAAATTGAGTAAACTCAAAATTCCCTGCCAATTAATACATTCCATTTTCTTTTTGCAGTGGGAAGAGGTTGATAATCGAAGGTTTTGGAGATTTTTTTAAGATTTGCTTTACCATCTTGCAATCATTAGCTTTGGACGAAATTGCTTGTGTAAGAAATTGGATGACCATTTCAGTTATTCCCCACTGGTTTAATTTAAACGAAGTTGCAAGATTTAGTGACTATTAAAGAATATCAACGATGCAAAAGCAAGTTTACCATTCAAAATCAAACGAAACGAATATGAAGAATGCAAAAAATAAATTCCGCAATATTATGAAGAGTTCCTAGAAAAGTGTTGCTTTTAATTTTGAGTGGTAATGCTGGAATACTATATTAATTTCTTATACAAATACAATTTGTCATTAAGACCCGCAGTTGATTACCATGTATACACATGAGTAGCAATAGATGCATTTATGAAGATAGACCATTTCAATCTTAAAGAATCATAGAGATTTTCTCGATGAATCCTTTACAAACTTTAGGAGTTTGATATATTACAAATGCCTTACACGTCTTAAATATGAAATGAAGGATTCGTCTATTTCTATTGTCCCCTTAATAGGAAATCTGGCTTGTTTATTCCAACATATATATGTCTAGCTGCTAGAAAAGAACGTTGCTATTATTTCTAGATCCAGTAACATGCCATTAACGGTAGAATTATCCCATGCTTTTACAGTTACCTGAAGCAGAGAAATAATTAAAAATTAGGGATAATTGATGAAGCATGGCAACACAACTCAACAACCTGCCATGTAATGGATTCAAATTTATTTCTGGCAGCAATCTGAAACGAAGATAAGGTCAGTCGTAGGAAGTCATTATGTGATTTAATGCAATAAGGCAGTTTCGTTTACGATTTAATATAGTGAATTGAAAATATGTTCAACAATCCCATAAAAAGCACAAGTGGAGAGTTATTACCACATAAGAGACCTTTCGAGCCTTTTTATGAAGAGTAAAAGAAAAAATCCTTAGAAAGTCAAAGTCTGATACTCTGTTGGAACTTTACAGCATACCTTATTAACAACCAAATTCGGATGAGCTGGAGTTTTAGAAAACTAGAATAAGGGCACATCGGTTTAACTCGTAATCAAGATTAAACTACTGAACATCTAAATTTACACTAAATATCGAAGTGCTTTGAACAAAAAGCGAAGTTTATCTTGTAAGTAGCTACCATTATGAAGAACGTTTTTTCCGATATGAATTAAGTTTGAGCGCAATCAGTGCTAAATTTGGGGAAAAGTAATATATATGATAATAATTATTAATACAAATAATTAATTATTATGAATATTACAGATAATTATTTCAGTTAATTAGAATAAGGTTATTTTAAGCTTCGCAAAGCTCCCGTTGAGATATTTTACTGCAAATAATCCTCGGTTTAAAAGGTGGGCTTTGTTAATAATGCACGGTTATACTGATGTTCCATTTATTTTAGAACATTAAATAGTTCCTAAAAGGAGACCCCTATATTCCTATAAAAAGGTTCATTTCTGAAACTCTTAAGGATTGCTTTGCCTTCAACACGAATACTTTTGTTTTAATTTCAAGTACAATCGCGTAAGGGTTAAAATCCACTTAGAAATGACTTCTTTTTAAGTGTCCAAGTGTACTAATGGTCTTATCGCCTACAAAAGCCTTGACTGGCTATCAACGCAATACTCTTCCCCTAATTTCAAAAGTCTGCCCACATAAGTCAGACTGACAAAGTTAATCTAGCTAATGCGCACATTTTACTTTTCCTTGGGGCTTTTACCTAAGACTACTCAATGAACAACCCCCAAGAGGTGGGTCAGAAGCCTATTGTTCTATCAGAACTCTTCATTGATAAAATCGATTATTGATGGCAAGACTTTTAAACGACCACATATGTTATATTTTATTTGTAACATTTCCTTTTGAAAATTTAAATTCATTGTGTATAATATTTGAAAGCCATATCATTTGAGTATTTTATTTTTGTTTCACGCTCATTCATGCACTCTATTAATATCAATAAGGATAAAAAGCTTTGCGATGTTTGTGTGCAAGAAGAAACTGTCACAGGGGATAAATGGAATCTGGAAAGCTTTTGCGACGTAATTGGAAAATTCGTTAACTTGTCATTTCCATAGTTGCCTCGTATGAGTTGTCTCAGTGCCACATTTCTTGTGATACTAGATTCTGATTTGTTTTTTTTACAACACTGCTCCCTAAAAATTCGAAATCCTGTTCAGTAATTTCCTGCAATAGGTATCGAAACCTTGCCCATGCACTATTAAGCTTTATGTCAATTTTAGCACCATTTCATGAGGGATACTTATTAAATGGCTTGGAAGCAACGGCTCAGGCGTACGCTAAAACCTGACAAAGCTCTTACACAGTCTTGAAGACGATGCAGCTTGGCGATCTGGGGGAGCATAGAGAGTGAAATATTCCGGCTCATAAGCTTAAGTGGTTCACACCAAGGCCAATTTACCTAAGCATCAAAAGAACGTCATTTTTCCTCAAAATACTAAGATCGAAGCAAATATACCTCCATTAGCTCTTACAATTCATAATTAGCAGCTGACTGACATGAATACTTAAGCAATTAAAGTGGGAAATATAATTTATCTGGACATAGTTTTGCGTAACCACTAAAAAAGCATGCTTGATATTGATATGGCCATGATTCTCCTAATGTCAGCTCCTCCGTGCTAATAAAAGCATGCTCATTCAAAAAGGTGGTTTAAAAGACAAAATCCTCCAAATAGTTAAATATTTATAAATTTTCTTTTTAATATAATTAAATGAAGATTTATCTATACATATTAATTCTAATAATTTATTGAGGTGTGGCTGAATTGTTCACAACGGCTATTTATTCATAAAACGAGTCCAGAAAGTTCTTGAAAATATGTTTCTGGATCTTAAAACTAAACAATCGTGCCACTCACAGTTACCAAACAAAGATTATGATCGTAGATTTCAAAGCTTACTGGGAAAACTTTTTTCTGGTCAGTTTTTTATGCAAATTTTGACCTAAATCAAAACAATTCTTAATAGATAGAGGAGGAATACGAATTACTAGTAGTAACGAAACAAATTATGTTGTTTTCATTTAAAACAGCATATATGAATATTGTCATAACTTATTTGTTGTTCGTTTGACTATCGCTGAATTTGACATGTGAGCTGTAATATTTTGCTCTCGCGTAGGTAAATGATCGATTTGATAGCACTAAATCGATTAAGTTTCCGTGTAGAGGAAAGAACTACCGCAATACTCAAAAAATAAAAATTGGAATAAATAATGAGTAAAGCGCTTTGAACGGCGTTTAAACAAACTAATGTGACTACCAAGATGGTACTTCTTTTTGTAGTCGTGTCACCTATTTTGCTCATTTTTTCAAATGAGGCCATTCAATAATCAGTGCATTCTCTTTAATAACGGTTAACATAGGAACCGTTTGTCAGTTTCAGAAATAGCACTTATATCCCTATTGAGGAATGAAGAGAATAATACATGGTTCACTGACCTTGATTACTTCTACAGTAACTGGAGTAAATCAAGTTGTTCATCCATGCACAAATTTATTCTCCGACCCTGACGACATTTTAGAGAATCTTAGTGGTAGTAAATTTAAATTTCTTATCAATGCGGTCAGATTAAATTCAACAACTTCTTGATTTCACTTGGAAAAAATATTTTAATATCGTCAGGTATGCTATTAATTCTCACTCCTTTTAACTCTTTCATAATCTGATCAACATTTAAATTAGTAAATCTTCAGATTCGGCTAAAAGAATTCCCAATCCCATGTGAAAAATAGAAAATGCCCTTCAGTAAGTTTTCCATTTATTCGAATGTACAGCGGATTGTAACAATGCTAGTATATAATTTTCCCATCAAAACTTACCTAACATTTTGTAGCTAGAGATACGCGTTACAATATATTCAACTAATGGATTAGGAGGAATTCAGTTAAATGGTAAGGAAACACTTGAAAGTACATATTTTTCATATATAAGCGAGTACATGGCGCTTTTTCTTATTTGGATTTGTGGAAATTAGGAATGTTATGAGAACGAATATAGACCCCTCCTGTTTTTCCATGCAGAAATCATTGGGCTCTTATGAGATTTGAGTGTAATTTCAATAATTTCCCACGTATATTTCTTGGCTTAGAAGAATTTGATATAATAATTTATTGCAAAGGAAAAGGATTGTAGTATTTTTTATTCGAATGACAAGTTGACTAGAAAATGAGTTTTATTCCAAAATATCAAAAGGATTCCACACTTAAAATATTTTACCCTAATGATTTATCTTCTAATAAAAATCACTTGGGAAACACTATTATTGATTTCATGACCTAAATAATTTTCAAATGGATATTAACTTTGAAAAGTTATTTCATATAATGTTACACGTAGAAATTATGCATTGAACCGGATACAAAATTTGAAAACCTAGTAAATTCTAGACTGAACCGCATTAGAATGCATACATTAAATTTATTTGAAACCCACCTTAAATCATAAATACTTTATATATCAGCAATTTCAATAAAAATTCTGCATTTCAGGCTATAAATTTTATGAGAATTACCATTTGTCAACAAACATTATGCTGCAGGCTGGAGAATTTCTCCTTAAATTGGAATTAATTTGCTGTCTTTTGATGTAAAACATCTACCGAATGAAAGTTTTGGTAACGTTCTTTATCACCGCCATTTAATTTGTAGACGGTCAGGTCATACGTCATAGTCGAAACGTATTAAATCTGCCTCGAACAATGTCTTCGTGACAGGTAGAAAAAGTTATCTGATCACAAGAAAACACATAAAAATCACATGTAATTATGCAAGGTTGTGATGGGGAATAGTCCTTCTTCTAAGAAAAATTTTACTAAATTATATAAAACAAATAACAGTCACATGACCCAAAATGTGTCTTTTATATACATTTTAATCGTAAATATGATTAGAAGTAATGCACAAAAGTGAAACAATCTATCGATAATTTTTGTGTGGCAACTTGCAAAAAAGTGCTTGTACAAACACACTCCGGGAATGAATTCAGCTCCTTCTTTTCTTCAAAAGCATCTGGAAAGATCGTCGGAATCGAGCGCTGAACATTGAGTACAGAAAGAAGTTCAGAGATGCATTCAACATCAGCAGGAGGTTCGAGACATTGCCAAAAGCTCTAAGCCGCGGATCAGAGGGCTTAAACCACGGTCTGATAAGATGGATCACTGCGCTAGGGGCATTTAAAATACAGAAAACCACAACAACAGCTATCAAAGTTATAGTGATTGATTGCTTATCCTGGTGTGAAGAGCGGTATATCACTGGAACGTTGTGCTTGTAGGGAGCGTCTCGTTTCTTGCAGTTAAAGCAATGTTGAGTATCCTGTGGTTTTATTTGGAAGACCGATGTGGCGAACTTTCCACTTGATGTGGCTACAGTTCCTTCTGATGTGTTCGTATTATACGTATTATCCTCAGAGCAGGTTTCGACAGGAGGTTTCATGGATAATGTAGAGCCGCGAAGAGAATATTGCCGTGTTATCCACCATTTGCGCCAGGCTAGGTCCTTTCTAGCTGATGGTGGATTTGGGGAAAAACTCTGGTTTTGCCTTTCTTCGAATTTCGTTCTGATCGATTCTACCAACATTTTATTTCTTTCATGATGAGCTTTAATCACGGATTTGATCAGAATGGCATTGAAAATTGCCAGGATGATTAAAGGAATGAATACAAAGAGAGCCACATTGGCATAGGACCAGCCATATCGGTCTAATTGAGTGCTGATCCATGTTGACTCAAACACGTAAAACTTTTCCACACAAACGTCAACGGAATCAACTGAGTGCTCAGCATCAAAACACGTCCTCCTAGCCTCCCTAATCTTGCGCTCGAAGAAGTCGGGAAGAGTGATTATTGCAATCAGTAAGCTGACAAACACAATATTCCACTGTGTTCTGCGAATGGAAAAATTTTTCCTCGACCTTATTGGAGTAGAAATAGCCAGGAATCGCTCAATGGTGAAAGCGCAAGTGAGCCATGCTGTGATGTTGCTCCACATATTACCGAGAGGTAGAAGATAAGTAAGAGCGCTCATATAAGAAACCGATTTTTCCAGTGAAGAGTAGGTTCGCAGAGTAAGAGGGATTCCCGTTAAACTGTAGAGGAGATCGTACACGGCAAGAGCGCACAGATAACAAGATGTGGAAGAGCGCATGGTGGCAGTAGTCAGGACAATAATATTGAGGATATTACCTGCGATCCCGATTACGCAGACAATGGGCATGAGAATTTGTGTGCAAATAACACGAGCGAGTTGAAGGGAAACGTCATTCTTAAATAAATCGCTCGCATTTTGATAGGAAACAAATGCTGATGCTTGGGCCGAACTGGTGGAGTTGATACTATCTAGAAGGATATCACTCTGCATCTTCAGAGGTGATGGCCGTGATCAAATGTTGAAGTTGATGGAATTTGGATGAGCAAGGGCAGTGCCAAGCTTTGTCCGCAACTATTTTACTGGAATTCTATTGGTCAATACTTGGCCAATCAGAGATTGGGCAATGAAAACAGGGCAACAAGGCTGTTGATAAACTTAGACCCATTCAGTTTTATTCGATACTATTCTAGTTGAGCCAAAAGTTTTCCTAAAAAGGATTTTAATGCATTTAATAAAAGGAAATGCGTCCCAATTCCTGCAAAGGTAATCAATACGGATTGTTAACTTACTTAGAATCCAATTTTACCAATCCATTGGTATCTACGAATTTTTTCTGCTGAAAGGTATAGTGTTTCATACTTGAAATAGTTCTTTCCCTGTTTTATTTTTACATAGCATCAGGCTTTTGATTAATTGAAATTCATAAGAAACATTTAGTGGGTACAAATAAGCTTATTGTTTCAATAGAGAAGCTACAAATATAACTTTAAGAAATGAATGAACTGTAACATTCATCTTCAAAAGCCATTAAAAGTCCATTTCTAAATTGGACAAATTCTCTAATTAACTTTCCTTTACTACGTTTTCTGAGTTATTCAAATCATTGAATTCAAAATAATTATTTAAGAATATATGCAATATGAACAGTCAGTGAGTTTAGAAGTATTGTTTAAGATTATCTTGTGTCCTTACGGCACAATATTATAGCAATATTGGCTAAATTTGCAAAATTTTGCTCGTCAACTTAACACTTTTAAAGTAATAAAACAAATTCTCGGAAATTTCATCAATATATGATTGTGAGCATTGTATTGAAAATTGAATAAATTTTCACACACTTCGATATCTGCTGATTGTAAATCGTAATAATCATCGGCCTCACAATTCAAACCAGCCCATAGTGTAGAAATAAGTGCTTGAATATTCTACAGAGCCTGTGTGAATTTAAATAGAATACTTCTGGCAGGGAGCCGGCCTCCTACTTTGTAATAATGTGCCATTTCCGTCTTTTTTTTCTTGTAAAAAAAGTTTGCTGAGGATCAATTCAATCCACGTACTGTTCTTAACTCCTGTTGCAAGGGTTCCCCTATCGTATCTTTAAATAGTTACCACTCATTTTTTGCAGCTTGCTGTATTCTTCTAAAATCATGCCGCAGGGTTTTGGCGGCTTCCAGGTAAAAAACTTTCATTAAAAATCAGTTTTAAGTATATTTCCAATATTATAAATCAGATACGGAATTATCTTTTCACCATTTCTTCTTTTTCAGTGTTGACTTCGAATATAAATCAACGCTATCTATGCATTTGCTCTATAAATTCATCAAATTTATTTCATTTAAGGTAGTTGAAGCATCCTAGGTATGAAAACAAGTGTTGAATCATGTAAGTCTCTCTGGCACTGAGTTGACTAATCTGAAACGGCACAAGAATGTGCTATAATTTACTTATTTCCAATTCATAGCATTAAGACAAGTCAGATGCATCATCAGAAGTAAATTAATCAACCAACTCAATTTTAGATAGCAGTTGAGTTTATTACCGTAACGAAGTGTTTCTTAAGCTTCGAGGTCTGAACTACCAAGAACAATGTCAGACTTGTATTTATCTTTGTTTATTTGCGAAAACATTTATTCCTGGCACTTATAATGCCATCGTGTAGAAAACGCCACATTCGGTACCGTTAAATGTACATAATAACATGTAGACATAACATGTGTTCTAATTTGTTTTCATATCCATTCATACCGTACACAAATTTTGATCAATTTGTTATATCCCCTTTTACATCAAATCGGCATAAATACCCAGAGAAAAACTAAAGATTGGTAATACAAAACTGACTTTTAAATAGTAAAGAATCAAAAAGCTGAAACTCATTGATACTAAATATATACGACACAATATCTTGGCTAAAATGAAACTTGTTTAACAGCAATTTAAACTGAAATATTTTAAATTCAGGTAATAGCTTTTTTTCCTGTTACTAAAGATTTTTATCATTTTTAGAATGCAAAGTAAGAACACTGATAGAGAAACTAAATAAACAGTAGGCATTGTGAATGCCTAAATGAGAGTGGGTGGATGGCATATGGAGAGGACGAAATTATTTGCTACATATTCCTGAAACGGCCCTCTAAGTTAGCACAGGTACATAAAATATATGATTTGAGGTTCTAGAGCTGTGAGAAGTGGGTTGTCAAAACCCTCGGACTCTTTAGAAGAACGGCTACCAGGTAGTTCTACGTTTAAATTCCAATCCCATATCTCAGTTCTTTCAGGGAAGATGATGACGGAAAGAGGCAGTTTAGGATACCTTCAAAGAGGCGGTGTAAAACCGGCTGCTAATGGCGGCTTCCATAAGTGCGACTCCTTAACAGCAATGGTTTCCATGTCCATTGAACCTATGAAATCCGTTGAATTTTAAGGTTAATAATCACTATTTCTGTTGCCGACTGTAAAATATATCCCAAATACCTTGCACATAACCTAAACTTTGGTGTAACAGACTTATTTATTTGATTTATTTGGCAAAAAGATGCAACTTCTTCTCTTAGAAACATACTAAGCTCATTTATCTGTAAAATGTTTACACAAAAAAGAGCCTTTTTCTGTTAAAATACCAAATGAACTAAAATCAAGTTGTCTGGCTTTTTAATATGAAAACATTGTTTATAAATGGCACTCTGTAATTTACCGAAAACAGAAAATGAAGTAACACCACTTCCAGATATGCAAGGCGTTAAATTGACATGTTAATACGAAAACCGATGCAGACCATGAAAATCGTCTTCATGGTTAAGGTTGCTATTTGGAATGTCGAAGAAATGTCCTGCTCCAAATCATCTTCACACTCATTTTTTATAATTAACTATTCGGTTGAAAGTATACAGTTCCTAAAGAACAGCATCAATTAGGAGTGTGAAATTGCAGTTCAGTTTGCTGATTGAAATCATCAGGAAAATTAGCTTTTAACAAAGATTAAAACCTTCAGGATGACATTTACTAATAAGAAATAAGGATATGGACAAGCCTACGGTATACTCAAAGCCTCTTAATGAATAGTCTCCGGGTATACGAAAGCAATCAATTAAATTACCTAACAATTTCATTTTACTACATGTTAAACAGCATATATATCCGTGAAATGTCAAGCAAGTAAACCGCAAATGTTTAGACATGTACAGAACACCCATTAAAAAAACAAGGCAATCCAATAAATATTAGAATTTAAAGAAGGTTAAAAACTCCTAGGTTTGAGAAACCCATTAGTCCGATCTTAGATTCTTTAACTATCAAGCAAAGACTGCGTTAGTCAAGTAAAAAGGTCCTGAAGTGCAAGTGTAAGGGCATTAGAGCCTATAAAAGTCATCTCTCAGTGAGTCAACATCAAATTCCCCTAAAAAACGGCATAATTGCTAATGGCCGAGAAGTAAAGGCATTTGAAGATGACCGAAAAGGCCCATGAATTTTCCTTACGAAAGAGGATGGAGAGGCTCAAGTAGGTAAATATGCTGGCAGATCAAGGAACTAGGGTATGCAAGAGATGCACCGAACAACGAAGTCCGATCTCAAAGAAGGGTGAGGCATTTAGTGGTCTCCATTTGTCAACTGGTAGTAGAAGAACGAAAAGTGAAGGTGGCATGCGTTGTAGGTGAGAACTCTGAGAGGTAGACGGGAGAGGTAGACTGTTTGCTGGCAACCGAAGAGGTGGAATTCAACTTGCATCTTGGTAAGGAAAATCTCACCAATTCGTATTCACAATTTTCCTGTTAATATCCCATGTTACTATTTTTAAATCAGTAGAAGATTTAAGTTCCTTTTATCTAATTGGGGATCGTCGCTAAACTTCAAAGATTAGCAGTAATGTCTGTGTGCACGAGTTTGCCTATGCACGGCATAAGAGCCAAAATCAGAATCTCTGTGTGATATGGTAGACACAGAGATTAATTGGGTTTGGAATGGATTGTGCCATTGTACTTCGTCCCAACAGCCTCAAACCGGCATATGGTGGCATTTAACCCGTGTATGTCATTTTTACAACTCACATTCCTGAAGCCTACTACCATGACCATCTGGTGTCAAAGTTATTTGCTTTTCTCTCTTTGTTTGTTTATCCTCTTCATGGTCTCTTTTTATTCAGGTGGTGAGGGAGACAGGTAGTGGAAAAATTTTACCGAATTCCAAAAACGAGGAAATATCGCGTGTACCCACAGTAGTATAGACGGGGCTCAGGTACTGCTACAATTGATGAGTACTCCACTTGCGGCCTTTGCATAATCGAGTAAGGAGAGCGCTTTAATACTAGATTAGATTTTCTTTTTAATCATGATCCATTTTGTTGCGTTTTGAACTTTACTTGTTCACTTATTGTATCAAAAAGTAAACCCAACTAGTTTTTGTGAATTTGCCTTAGTTCATTAATTTGCATTTACCAAACTGTGGTTCATTCCACATTGGTACATGGTGTTCATAAAAAATGCAAGTCCTTAAAAAAGAAACTAAAAGTAGCTAGCACCTGAAATATAATTTGGTTAAAAATGACGCCAGATAGTGGAATGGCAATACTACAAACAGTTTTATTCGAAATGTCTGTTTGCTTTGGCGTTTACTACAGTCTTAAAGTGGACACGAAACGTGGAGCAAGTTAATTTGAAACTATCCCTGGAGGAACGGCTTCCTCAAACTCTGCTTTGCTCCTTATCTAACTTGGCTTTTGTAGCAGCCGCAGCACAGTGGTAGGTGCCTTTTTGGGGATGTCTGTGGAGGTCAAACGTTGGGAAGGTTCTGCTGTATCTCCGTCAAAATAGGCTGACAGGCATTTTGAGTGGGAGTGACTTTGACCTCTGCGACCCTCGTGAGCGTGGTAATAAATGCCTTCACCGAGTGGACGCCCCAGAGAAGAGGCTTAGGTATTCAATTCTAACGTCAAAGCTCAAATCCCTGAGGACTGTCGAGAAAATCTGCCGAACGGGCTCCATCAGATCGTCTGCTGCTAAGTTGCTAACTTGTTCCAGACACAGCCAGACTCCAGCACAGTTCTTCGGTTTATGAAACTAGATTGTTTTCCCGGTTTAGGAGGAATACTGCTTTGCGCCCATGGTCTCATTCTGATGGCCGACGCAAATAAATAACAGTATAAGTTACTCTTTCTTGATGAATCAAGTGAATTCTCTGTATATATTGATTTATTATATTCAAGTAAAAAACTCTTTGGAGAACTAATTCCTGTGGGGAATTTAGGATAAATTACAAATAAAAAGCATCATAAGCCCCCTACCCAAACATTGTGGAATCGAACT
This sequence comes from Anomotaenia brevis, assembly GCA_030710315.1. Lineage (NCBI taxonomy): Eukaryota > Metazoa > Platyhelminthes > Cestoda > Cyclophyllidea > Dilepididae > Anomotaenia > Anomotaenia brevis. Next base: position 672,337 of record JAUOZQ010000007.1, on the reverse strand, counting down.
ACGAGGCACACAGCAACGATTTGGTAACTACTTCACACGCCTTTGTGGTGAAATAAGCACTTTCTCAAACAGAATTACTTCGAGTGCGTTAGTTGAGCGCCTTCGTTTGGGAGATCAGTTCTTTCCCACGCTAAATTCGCTAAAATTCGTCAAGCAAATCATGTCTTATAGCCCCAAGATCGGGTGATGTTAAGCACAAAATATATTTAAACCGTTTCGTATAGGCCTTGGTAACATCAAGTGCAACCACTTCCTGAAAACAAATTTCGAAACCAAAATATTCAAGGACCGCTTATTGGTCCTTTAGTTATGCCCAATCAGCCTTCAGCTTAGGGTGTCGGGGTACGTATTTTTGACCTATCACGAAGCAGAAAATCTAGTTTCCTTAAATGCATGGACTACGACAACACTTCTCCAAAAATTCCTTTGAGGATTGAGGAAATGTACGGAAATCTTCCAAACTCCGGTCATTATCCCTCTATCTACACTCAGGGCGTCTACGATTCCAACCCAAATGTCTGGAAGCACCTTCCACAAGAGCATTCACAACAATTACTGGGTCTTAATCCCTCTACGCGATCGGCCTATGCATTTTACGAAAGCCATCATCACCCACAGCAGCATCAGCACCAAAACTGCTTAGTAGTGAATCCGCCTACTGCTTCATCCATTGGTAAGATTTGTGGAACTCTAAAGTAAACCGAGAACCTGCAATGGCATGGCTACAGTTGAGTGATAGATCTTTACATTTGTCTACAGCCCCAGCTCAATAATCGATATAAGCAAAGTTACTTACCTTTGCCATACTGTTAAAATTTAAATCGTCACTACTTACATTTCCATTTTGGACTCCAGGGATCCTATATTATGATTTGCTAAATGTTTCCTACCTATCTAGTCTCCAAGCTAAAAATGTGAAATTCGTCAACCTAAATATCTTTTAGTGTTTTGTAAGCGTTGCAATGGTACCTCCCAAAGTCACTACCCTTAAGCATTGTAAGGTAGTTGTTTTTTTTTTCAGCGGATTCACAAAGAGCAAAAACTCGGTTCCAAATGAGCTATCTTTGTAAAACTTAAAACAAACCATAACTATTTGCTTAATGCCTTTCTCAAACCACTTTTAAAGCCAAAGATGACCGCATTATCCTGAGGAGTATTTCACTGCAATATTGGGTGCCAATTTGTCACCGATAGAATATATTTTAGTGAGTTCTATATACCCAATGACAACTATATTTGTTGTACGAAAGAACTAGAAAGACACCAGATATGCCTTAGGTCATTTTCTGAACTCCAATAAAATTAATTCTTAAATATTGATTTCCTACATTTGATTTACTGCATATTTTAAAAAGTTGACGCTACGTTAAAGCACACGTTATTTCGAGTACTTAACCAACGCACTAGTTATCAACACTCAGAATTATTTTTGATTTTTGAAATGGAGATTTTCAATTATTTGCTTGTAAGACAAACATCTGAAATTTTGATACGGCCTCAGGATCTGCTTGAGAAGGGGAGTTAGCGGGGGCTTTGTTTCGGTGTGGTGGGGATGAGTTTTATGCCCTCCCATATGCCGACCACCTGTCGACCAATTTTTGGAGCATGAGCAGATGCTCAATAGCTTGGAGAAGGGGGAGGCCTCTGTTATCTGTAGATGCAGCTTCATGGCACGTCGGAATTGAATTCCCTTGACGGGGATATTTACTTAGCGACGTTATTAATTTGATCATTTGGGTACCATTAAACGTCTCAATATTTATCTGTTGAATTTTCGATAAGAACGTGTAATATAATATTACTATTTCAGCAATACAGAGTTTTTAGGATAGTATAATCTGACTCATATTTTCAATTTCAGGGGTATCGACAACATAGATATAACGTGTTATTGTTTTACAAAGCAAGAAAACGTATTTGCTTAAATTACAGTACCAAAAGTAACCTTGTATTAGCTATCCTCTTCTTCTAAAAATTAAGGGATTGTCGTCGAGTACAAAATATTCAATGTCTATGGAGTTTTAGAAGTTGAGAAGCAATCATAAAAGTGAAACCAATTGTCCTCTTTATGGTGCATCACCAAGAGGTTATTTCTTCGAGTATCAGAGCCATATCAAGTACAGTGAACTGAACCGATAGTTTTATTCAAATTGAGAATGAGAGAGTGGAGTGAGAATGGCAAGAGCAAGGCGATGCCTCAGCAAAATGGATAGAGACAGATTTGTGAAGGATTTCGTAATCAACTCGTCATCGATCTTGTCTTATATGTGTGGAAATTCTCTGAACCACAGGAGAACCGATCCAGTGGAGGAGGAAGCTAGTTTAATGAGACCTAAATACATCGTGAGTAGGATCGTGTAGGTGCTAACCCCTCAATTAGTGTGTCATCAACAGTACTTAGAGTGTGCCCGGTATTCATGAGATATGGTATTGATGAACTCTAACTAGTGGGTTGGGAACTCTGGAAACTGGCGAGATGAGTAAAGAATCTACGTGAACTATCTTCTTGCTGGTAGGGTGGCAGCGAGAACAAAGCACCAGTATGAACGCTTGGGCCTTTCACAAGGTACCAACAGATATAAGTAATAGTCCAAGGAAGGTTGCAGCAAGTTTGAAACATGATTAACTCCTAAAATAGAGATGTGATAGGATATGATAATATTTCATCCCACACTAGCCTTTCATGTTTTGATACTTCTATCCAATTATGCTACCAAATAATGGTTGATTCACACACTATATCCCTACTTAATGAGGGGGAAGGCTTATTTGAAGATAAATGCTATGGTTTTCCGGCCGTACCTATATGCAATCTAAGTTTGCCTAGTGCTAAGTTGCCTTGAAGCAAGAGTTCTGGCTCTTGTAGAATATAAATTTCAAGGAAGGATATCTGTTTACAAATATCCAGAAGTAGATTAATAAAGTAGAAAATTTAAATGTGAGTAGAATTTTATAAGATGAGCACTTATATTTAACAGTTGGGCAAGATCGGGCTGAAGGTGGCATCACGATGGAGCAAATGTCTATTCCGATTTCGAACGATGACCATTGCGTGAAAAGACGCCGCGGCCCCAAAAAGCAGCCTCTGACCCGGGAGCGCGAAGAGCGCATGCGAAATCGTCGGGCTCGAGCCAATGACCGTGAGCGTAACCGCATGCACGGGCTGAATAGGGCACTAGAGGTCCTCCGTTCCCGAGTCCCCATCTTCCCCGTGGCCAATCAGCAGCGTCTCAGCAAGATCGAAACTCTCCGATTGGCCAAGAACTACATTCGCGCTCTGAGTGATTTACTTGAGAGCGAGGAACGTCCAAACTGCCATTCACAGCAGCCTGCAGACACGCTGAAGATGGCACTGACACTGACCGAGGGACTGTCCCAGAATACAACTAATCTCGTGGCAGCATCACTCAAAGTCAGTCCTCGGATCCTCCTACAAATGCAGAAGAGAAAATCGGGCTTAACGATGTCGGACATCGAATTAGCTGGTGTGGACATGGACTACTACGGAAATCCATGTTCGTATGGGCGAACACTGAGGAATATGTATCAATCTATTTCTGAGTCTACTTTAGCCCAACCAAACTGCAATAATGAGTAATATCACCTCACATATTGGATGGTTTCTTAATACATCACATCAACCGTAGAACATTTATTCCTTTCCTCATTCGATATAATTGAAACAATGCTTATTTGTGAGCCATCAATAAAAGGTTATTTGTATAGACACATCCTTTACTCCTGTTTTAGTAAGAAAGAGTACAATTTATCCCTATTTCTAATAAATGTTACTTTATAGCACTGACGTGGCTCCGTTGCCCTTCCTTCTCTTATTAATCAAGCCGAATCTTAGCAGTACGAAATACCAACAGGATGCGTAACAGGGACTGGAGGGATCACAGAAGGGAAATGAAAATGTCTAGTAGAAAAGGTGAATAAAAGAAAGTTAAACGATACTATATTTGAAAGAAGGACTCATGTTTACTTGCCAATAGCAACCCATAGATTGATACCACGATCACTACATATTAACCAATTATAGTCGTGCATAGCTTTCAAACGGGCGTTGGTGCTGGCCTATTCTAGTGTAGCCTCTTAAAAATATACATACCGTAAATGCATCGGGTTAAGCATTTTCCTAGGCTTAAACTTACGAGTTTTCCCCAAAATTCCGGCAGAACTTATGATGAAAGTTTGCCACTTCCTCAAAAGTATGATAATGCATTCCGACCTTCCTCAAACATTCATACGTTTTGATTCTACACGAAACTAAATTGCTTTACTTTGCATTGAGGAAACAATTTTTGATCTTCTGAATTTTTTAGTCAGCTTTCTTAATTTGGTCAAACAGTAAAGTATATAAAGCACGAGGTGTATCTATCGTAGCCTGTGGCGTACGGCTACACCAAGTAAGCAGCTCACCAGCAAGCGCCAAGCACAGCAAATCGCATTCGAGAACAACTCTCTATCAACCAATCAAGGGGCGATTCTTGCTCAGCAGAAATCAGACGTAGCCTATTTAAACATCTCATGCCACACGCTAAATACACACACTCACACACAGTTCCCAATAAACGTTCCGGTGCTCACGCCTCATCTTCTCTTCTCCCCTCGTAAGTTAGACGAGCTTAAAGGGCTAGTAAATCCATCTTGTAGAGAACTTAAGTGTAGTCTATTCCGCTACAAGCCTTTAAAAACTTCAGGAGACAGGAGACAGACTGGCTGGGTGCGTTTTCGGCCTTATGCATCCTTGCTGGCCAAGTGAATCAAAAAGGCTATAAAAATTAATGGAATGGCAGCGTCTTTATCAACCGATTCAATAACTTTTTGGAGAAGTAAAACGAAATACCTCTGAAATAAAATAATATAAAGTTTTTCTAAGGAGGATTTTCTTTATAAGCTACATGGAATAGGCATCAACAAACGTAAAGCTTCCGCTCGACGTTAATTGTTCAAGTATTTGTTAAATCGCTTCACAAGTGAAATATCCATGCCCCGCATTAAACCAATTACTGCTAATGTGATTATGATGATGATGCAAGCCAAATTTAGAAAATTGCAAAAAACACTTTTGACTTGACATGCAAACGAAATGGGAATTTAACCCTTTTAGGTTGCAAAAATAAGTGAAGTGAAAAATACATATCTTAAGAAAACGCTATGAATAACCAGAATTTTTTGCTTTCTTCCAACGCTAAAATTTAATTATAGAGATTTTTAAAAGTTTAAATGTGTTATTTAAATTTGTTAAAGATGACAACTTTTATTCTTCTACACTCGGGGTGCCTTTTGTGAAAGTGTTGGGCTGTTTGTGGGTCGCGGATTGTAATGGCAGGCGATCATTGTTCTGAAAACTTGGGGCAGTGGAAAATTCCAGAAGTTCCTGAGTGCGTTATTTTGTATTGGTATATCAATAGACTCCTTATTTATTTCATTTTGTAGTCAGATGAGTGTCGTAACTTTATGTTGAAGCATATTCTTTTTTTTGGTTATTAAGGATGTGTCTGTCTGACTGAGTGCTTAGGAGTAGCAGTAGTCAATTTTTAATAGCCACCAGTAATGTAATTGTTTAATACCGCATTTTTCTAGACATTTTGCGTTTTCGTTCACGGCATATATTTGATTGAGGTTTTTCTGTCATTTTTACATTCTTTTGCTATTCTATCTTGTTAATTTCAATGCTTCTTAGCCGCCACTAGTTTAATTTGTGTGTCTTTACAACCGTAGCTGTTTTCACGGTGAATTGTCTCGTCATGAAGCTGAGAAACGGCTGCTCAGGTTTTCAATTCCCAACAGTTACCTGCTTCGCCTTAGTGTTAATGAAAACGAAGATACCAAACAAGTGTCTCTATACTACGCCCTTTCTTTTCTCACTTCGAAACTAGTCTGCCAGCACTACAAGTACGTTTGCTTTTTCATTGTCTACCAACACTTGCAGACTCGTCCCTAGACTGCAATCATTCCAACTCGGGGAGAGGTTATTTCAGTGTTTAAAGTGCATCCTTTCTCGGTATTACCAGTGTCCTCTCGTTCCTGGAGAGTATTTACGAGTACCCATACCTCCCTGCAGTGTAATTCAAATTTCGGTTGTTTAAGTACCTCGGTGGCTTCTGAACCTTGCTTTCTTCGCATTTTAGCCACCCCAGGAATTGTATACCAGCAGAGTGCGAGCTATTCGTGAATACGAGCCACCGTGTAATCTACGTCTTGGGTGAGTCTACCATGTCTGGGAGAGGTTTTTCCATGGTCCTGAGATTGTTTTTCTGATTCACTACCAGCTTTGATGTACTGCTTGATTTAAAGCATGTGCTTTTGGATTTTTCGGCCTTCTGGAAGATCGCGAACGTCACGAATGTTGTCTTTGAGATTTAAGAAAATGTAGCATGAGCAATTAAGGGCGTGACTTCTCGAATCTTCAGCTAAAAATTACTATTGTGCTTGTTGCTTTTGAGACGCAATGACGGTCGTCACTTTAGAATGCAACATAAGCGCTAGTTCCTGGTGCACTATTGTATTTTTGCTTGCGATTTCTATACCATTCACGGGGGCAGAGAACCCAACCCAGAGTTTGAAACTTTGGACGGTACAATGGTGGCTAGGCCGGTGGGTCGAGTTATGGGTCAAGGAATTTATTCCTTCGTTGGGTTGGTAAGTTCAAACACTGAGGGTGCTCTTTACTGATGGGTTGTTTTATCACAATGCTATAATCACTCTTAATTCTCTCTCTGTCTCTGGCGTCTGTCCTTATTTCATCTTAAGGATTAATTAAAATAATCGCCAAAACGTGAAGTTTTGCACCTCACGTACCTTCTCAGGCATCAGACGAAATGAATTTCTCTACCATCGAAACCCGTTGGACTAAGAGTGTCGCGTGTTTCCAAGCTGGCTGTTACATAATCACATTGATATTATTAGTGAAACAGGCCTGCCACACCTCACTAAGCCCTGGGGATTTTTCATTCTCACAGTGATATTTTCTAACGATATATTCGTGGAGATAATTTATTCTCCATCTCAATTTATTTTATCACAGAATGTGGACAGAAAACGGGCAAGCGCAATGCCTTTTGTTAAAAAAACCTGCTGTCTACACGGAAAAGCTTGTCTCCATATTTAAAGCTCTCGGTTTAGGTAAAGCAGGCCTCAGAAGTATTTCAATACCGCAATTGGAATATATTCACCTAATTTTCGCTCTACCGTTGTCTATTATCCGGGTGATTTCCCCTATGTATGGGCGAAATGGGGAACGCGCACTGATGTTTAATTTCGCTTACAGATGCAAACCAAACGATGAGTTTCTGGTGGTCGATGACGAGTCCCACTCAGACTGGATGTTCGTCACTTCTGTACAGACACGACAGAGTGGGTATTTGCCAAAGTTCTGTCTAGAGGCAAGTTCTTATCCCTTAAATTGTGTCAAATAAGGCATTAACTTAGGTTGTTGCTGGCAGCGCTGATTTACAGTCTTTTCTGTGTAATCTAAACCGGTTGAGACCAGGATCGCAGATGTAGCGACTGATTGCATACGCGGAATGAGCATCTAACGTTATCTTTTCCTCTATTTGTCTCTGATTTGCTACAGCCCTTCTAATCTTCTTTTCGTTATTTCGATTTCAGCGTGTGTATCCCGACTTGATTGAGCGCCTACCATTCTTCCACGAAGACAGCACCTCTTTGGAACAGCAGGAGTTGCTGAAACAAAGTGCGTTTTCGAATCTATGCTCTCTATAACCATTTTCATTTCAGCTTTTTTAATAAAATTCCCTCTACTGATATTTTAAAGTAGAAACTGTATGGTTAGTGTGTTTATAGGGAGACCTTGATTTGGTGGCAATTAACGTTTTACAGGCTTTTGTACTTCAATAAAGGGTTCATTTCTTCGATACTGACGACTAAATTAGAGTCGAATTGGTTGTACCTACTGCTTTCCTCAGGCATATTAAACTGGCATGTGCAGCTAGAGTGATCGAATTAAGGAATTCCAAATGCCAGATGCTCATGATCATGTCACTACGGGGTGTTCTGGGGAACTTCTGTAATCTAAGCAAGAAAAAAGTTTAGTAACAACAAAATATATTGCAATAAGTAGAAATCGCACTATTTCAAATATTTATTCTCAAATTAACAGTAGGCATCAGGGCTTGTTAGAACCTTAATCAGGCGTAATGTAGAGCAAGATGATTTTACACTTTTCGTGGGGTGAAGGCTTTCCTCAAAATAGTCTCTATTCCGTCTAGTAACCGGGCTGTCACTATGATGAGTAATCCATCGTGGTTCATCGGTGGGTTATGATCGGAGGGTTGAAAAGCATTCTTTCACTTATGAGGTGTGGTACGGGGCCGAATCCTGCTGCTGCCATACGTATGACCTACCAATGGCACTTCTTGTTATCGGGGGCTTAACTACAGGGAGTCCGCAATTTCACGTAGGCGTCTGAATTGAAAATAAGCCTCTCCACTTTCTACAGATTTTCGAGGAGGAAATCTGTTGTGCCAGTGCAGTCAGATCGTCTGCTGTGTTGCTTTCTTATAGCCTCCTTGTAGTCTCCAGCTCATCCCTTACTGTTTTCAGTGTTCAAGTGGGTGGCATTTAGCAGCGACCGTAACCTCGTCCTTATTTGGATGGCCGGCTTGAATGGTCACGATAGTGCAAGTTATTCCCGTCCACACTGAGAGGTGGTGGTTTGCAGTCGCCCATTCTCTTTGTGGGAGAAGGCGTAGTGTGTGTGAATACACTTGGCACAGCTGTAGGACCAAACTATTATCCAATAAATATAATTTGCTAATCCCATTTTTGCGTTCATGGGGCTCCAATTTTCCTTATTTTTTGGATCAATAGTTAATTAAGTCATATTTACAGCTGTTGTTATGGGGTCCTCGTTTAGGTGCTACAGTGTTGAGGGAAGTTGTGACCCATTTTTGCAAACGCTCGGGATCTAGGCTAAACACCAGCTGGTCTGAAGGCAGTTTGGATTTAAGGCGACGACTCTTGAAAATTCTTATATCTGGTAACTGCGGTTCTAATTCTGAAACATTTACTGTTGAAGCTGGAATTGTCTAAACTGGATCCATCGAATTTTAGTCCGCTGGAAAATTCGCGATTCCGGTTGAACGACAGAGCCTTTCATGATGCTTTAAGTAATGCCTACCACACGAATTACGGATGAAGTGCTTTTCGATTTGAGGAAAGCACGCGATTGTTTTCAGTAGCTCAAAAAATACTTCCGTTCAATCTGACAGTCTTTGCAAAACTTATTCAGCCAAATGTCTAAGTTTGGTAAAACCACGTGGTGCATATCTTCGTACGATGCCATATTTGTAGTAAAATAAAAATTGAAATACCATGCAGATTACCTATTTTATAAAAAAGTTTCTGGGAAAGATAAGCCTACGTCGATCACCTCAGCAGGGTGAGAGCGGCTACATTCCCGAGCAAGGTCCGGCCATCTGTAGCATAGGAGGCAATGGATGCAAATCAATTCACTAATTCAGGGGTTCAAGTTGACGTGGATGTTGTCTGCAACCATAAAACAAGTAGGAATAGCCCTTCTAGCTCGATATATATGCTATTCATCTGGCACTAATTCCACCTTTATGATCTCGACCTATCAATTCTACTTGGGAGTAGCTTCCGCCCACGCTTCGAGTCAATTACTTATCGTAATGATAGCACAAGTTCCTGGGACATCAATGAACAATTAATACGGTGTAGGAGTTAGGTAATCAACTGGTGGTCGATCTTCTTGTATACATGAAAACCCTCTCTAAAGCTCGAGGGGATCTGTTGAACAGCAGCGTGAGGTAAGGGGAAGTACAAGATGGTTTGGCCGAACCCAGCTACAGCGTTAGTCGGGTAGGTGTGCGTCCCCGTCACCGTCACGGCTTGCGATTTGCTCCAGTATCCATGGTTTGGCAATGACCTCTGAACAGGACGCCGATTAGGTGGTAGGAGGCCGAAAATTGGCGCCTTGAGTTGTGTTCAACCAACAGGATCGATCTGTTTGCTGGTTGGGCGACGGCGAAAAGGCACTGGGTATTTCCACTCAGTGAGCGGTATGGATTTCTCAGTGTCCAGAGCTTTCAAACGCTCGCAATGACGAAAGTTTCGCTCACAAGTATAACCGGCTTGGTGATGCGGATTAAGCTAACAGGCAAAGTTTCTCCTTTATTGTTATGTTTGAAGCTTCTGTGTTAGATTAAAGCAAGCCCCTTTTATTTCCTTACGATCTCTAACCGACTTTGGGCTGGTAATTCTATGGTGTCTGTTACCTAGCACTCTGTCTGTTGCATTTCAGACGGGCCCTTCAGTTACCTCCTGCGCCTCTGTGACTCCGACCCCGGTCTCTACACCCTCCTCATCTACGACGGCTCGCGCATCCTCAAGTACAAGATCGGTACCAGCGTTGTGTGGTGGGCCACCCCACAGCCGGAGAGGACTGGCGGCAACTCCGTCGGTTCCACCACAGAGAGCAGCTCAGAGACCACTTTGGAGAGCCGACTTAGTCCTAACTCGGAGGGAGAGGAGACTGAGGCCTCTGCGAGTGAAGGGGAGGTCACTAAGGCCTTCGCGAAGCCTCTCTACGAGTCCGTGGTGAAGATACACTACAACAACCTGTGGTACACATCGGTGGAGAAGGTTGTTGCTGCGATTGAGGCCCAATTCAACCTCCCCAACTCACCATATCAACCGAAGAAGGTGGAACTCAAACCGGTGCTTCGTGGACCAAAGGTTAGTGGTGATCCGTATTTTGCTGCTGAATTACTGAATTGGGAGCTTGAAAGTAAAGGACTTTTCGTGCAAACTCACTAGGTAGGCCTGTATTCGTGTTTTATTCCTTTCAGATGACCCCATCACAGGACTCGATCTACATGGCAGTCAGTTTCAATCGCCGGCCACCGTCTCCAAGGGCATTCGTGGAGATCCACGGGGAATTGTCGCTTTGTAAGTTCATTACTTTTACTATAAGGATTACAATTTTCAAGAGTGTGCAATGAAGTCTTTCCTGCTTCTAGCTAATACCTTAGTCCACTTTTCTGACTATTTGGGATTAAAAAACATTTGAAGGATAGATGATTTTTATTTCTGTATAACTTGTTTGAGTTGACTGGGGGTAAGTGAGTGGCACTCAGGGACTTCGCTTAAACGCTCTGCTGAACTTGTTCTGCATAAATCGTGGGTGTAAATTTAAGCAGAGACTCAGAATATGCGTATTTGTTGAACCGAATATATCAATACAAGCATTCAGTGTACAAGTAAAAGCAACTCAATGGGCCACAATGAATGCGATTCGTCCACTTGATACCTATATGAGCTGTCGCCAAGTAAAAGATGAAGAAAGTTGGGATAGATACACTTGAGTGCTCTTAAAAAGCCTCATAAGGTAGGGATGTTGATATTCCGATTGAAGGTTATTACGATTCTAATAAAACTTACTCATCTAGTTGGCTGCTTCTAGTGGTTAAATTCTGGGTCGCTGTGGAGTATACATGATACCCACAAGCAGCAGTGGCTGTGAATGACTGTTTATTTGTCAATGTCTGTTTACTAAACGGTCTTCGGTAACCACAGTAGGATGATCGTACTTGCTTAGAGCAGGATTGGTGAACAATCGGAACTCTCAGGAGCAGAATTACTAATGAGAAAAATATTGCCTAAGACTTATCAATCTGTCAGTTGTCTTTAATTCGCATCGCGTTTTGGCAACTCGATGTTTCCATCAATTATTCCTTCATCAGTTTGGCGGATCTATTTCGACTGAATTGCGAAGTTGACTGGTTAGACAAACTTTGTTCATCCGCTCAAAGTGATAAAATCTATGATTTGATATTACTGCTGTTTTATTTTTATAGTTGTAACCCAACGATGCGGCATAGCACGCTCCATCTAGCTTGTCATTTAGGTTTTTGAAAACAATGAAACACTGCAATGTTCTATATTGTATCTATGTTAAAGCGGGTGCCAATAAGGGGAAATTTAATCGGTACACATGGTTTCATGGTTTGGAAGAATGTACTTCCGAAATCTTTACATTTTAATGGCTTAGTCAACATAATGAAAACGCCTATAGTGCTGCTCGGCTCCATTTCATTTAATGGTCCTACAGTAGCTAGGAATTTCTCTGTGGAATCGTATTTCAAAACCCTGGCTTTTAATGATCCCAATTGTGATAGGGTAACTAGATCCTATAGAATCCCTATGAGCCAGGATTCGCAAAAGTACGCATAATTAAAAGGCTCAAATAGCAGTCATAGAGTAGACATAAGAAGTAATGATTAACAGATACGGTAAAAGGTGATTAGCTCAAAGATTCTGACCTACCACCTTTTTCCTACAGGGCAATCGCAAAAGAAAAAGTGGAAGACCCTGTATGCGTCTTTGGATCGGGAGCAGAGCATTCTGACCCTCACGGACGGCGACAACAAGCGAAAACCAGAGCGACTGGACCTCTCTCGATGCGATTTTATCCCAATTCACCCCCTCATGTTTGAGTATGTTTCACCGATTTCTTTTCAGTTTAATCCCAACTCTTTTTCTGACCCAATCTCAGCGGTCGTTCTGGACGGGCTTCATTTTATGGAATTCTCCGAGTTTGTGGACGCGTTTGATTAAGAAATGAGTTCTTATCTCTGACAATTTCCTTTCTCGAAAATACCGATATGTTTAGTGTTATATCCACCTATTACGGGAGTCGCACAGTTCGAAATTTCAGCTTCAGGCATTTTATTGATAATAACTTTCCTCCCTGCCCTCCTCATGGGTTTATGAGGCGAGAATCACGCAAGATTTCCTCAATGAATTTGGCTTACCACTTAGTAACGCGTGCTCTGCAGTCCTACCTTGCAACCACCTGGATGCATCTTGCCTTCGATCCGAAATCCCTGGCAAGCCCTTTTGAATAGAGCCATTCCCAGAAGTTTTTACTATTCTTTTCTCCAGGAACTCAATTGTTTTTGTATATGTAACGTCGTTTTCGAGTTGTCAGCAATGCGATGCGGTAGGCTGGCATTAGTGTAATTGAGAGTCCACTTTGAGACTACGACAACCAATTATGTATCAGATATTCTTAGCGTCTTTATTTTTTTGTACCTAATTCATACTATTGTTTTAAAGCAAAAGATTAAAGAACTAGGAATTGCAAGGCAATAGAACCTTAACGCGCTAAGGGCTGAGTTGTAATGATGGCGGATTATTGACGCTACTTGAGGTAGCTGCTCAGAACCTTCTGGAGGACCTCTCGTGTTTAATAGAAGGCTCAGTAGGGCTTATGCTAGTGAAATGCATTTATAAGACAGTGTTACGGTGCCCATCCCCAACAGATCAATCAAACTAGGTGGCTATAGCACCTTATTACTTTATCAATCCTTTGGACCAGAATGCGTGTTTTCACGACAACGAGGTTTATCTTCCTAGGAATAGCTCATTTTCCGTTATTTAACGTTATCTTAAAGTCTTGTATTAAAATAAGATTTTTAATGTGTTGACTCAGTGAAGGTTGGTCGAAAGAGAAAGAACTCTTTTGGGAATTGCTCCTGTGAGGTTCTCAGTTTGTGTCTAGGAACTGGTTTCCTCCTTGAGTTCTGACAGCAACAAAGACTTAATTAAGATGCTAACGAACGGGGCAAAGTACTCCAGATAGTAAACCAGACGCATCTCCTGGTAAATCTAGAGGCAACTACTTGCGTTGAATGAACATACCTAAAGCTAATGCTATTTTGATGTTTTCAGCAAACGCCACTGCTTCGGACTACTCCTCTCCTCAACGGGCGAACGCGAGGACTACATTTTCGCTGTGGAACCGCCCTTCACGAGTGGCGCTGGCTCCACCGGAGGAGCCAGTGGCTTCTTTGTCCCCGGAGCACCGGCAGCAGCCATAACCACAGGATCTGGCCCTACAGCCTCCTGTGCTGGCAACTCATCAACTTACGGTCACTCTGCCTCTCTGCGACTTCAACAAGGAAACGGGGGAGCCTCGACAACAAGTCCCGCTTCAATGTCAGCGTCTGGAGCCACCACCAATGTAGCTTGTGGACTTGGAGGGGTGAATAATAGCAATATCGGAGCAGGGTGCTCAGGCGTGATGTTCGATTTGGATCCTTTGGCCTATGCTGGCAGAACAGACACTGGGAATCTTGATCTCTCTACCGGTATGCCCTTTCTGCCACTCACATTTTGATTCCGGCTAAGACTAAGTGTTCATAGTGATAAAACCCCCAGGCGTGGCAGGAAGCGGTGAAAATTCGGCATTACTAGTAGTCAAGCATGAGCCGAGAAAATGCCTATTCATGAGCGCCGTGTTAGGGAAATGCCGCGGCATGTTAAAAGGCACTCGAGACAATGCAGCGTGCTTCCAAGAAATGCCTTCACTGCTTCGTTGTGTTGGGTTGGTGGTTGTGTCTACCTCTCACGAATTCTGAAAAGGAGGAGACATTCATACAATGGGTTTGTCTTTGTCTATACCATGTTTCTAGTGGGTTATTCCAGTTGCCTTTTCACGACATGCCAAGTTAACTCCATTCATCTGTTCATTATATATTTTCTCGGCCTGGTACTGGTAAATGCCTGATTTAACGGCTAGATGTATTGACCAAGTCAATTAAACGAGAGGCGGGGAATATTTATTCGCTTGAGAACACTTCCGTCTCATATCAGATTTTTCAATGGTAGCATCTCAAGTGCCTCGAAAAGGTTTTCTGTCACAATGTCTCTGGGGTTCAGTGGAAAATGCGCTCGGTTTTTAACTGGAGAATTTGCTACTTAGGCTGACAATTTTCGAGGTGTTAAAGTTCGAGGTGTAGCAAGCGCGGCTTCAGGCTCGTCCTAATGAATTATTCACAGAAATTTAGACATTGCTTCTACTGTTTGTTTCACGATTTTCTAGAAAAGAAGTATTTCTTTTTGTATACATCAGTACTTTGCTATTGAGATACTAAGTCAGCTTAGAGTATGAGGTTTAAATAAGAGTGGGTCTAAAGAATGTATTTTCCTCTTCTTTTCCCTCTTCTACCCTAAGCAAAATATTTGTAAAATTCTTTTTATTCAATCTTATAGACTTGATTTGTACGATTCCTATGCGTTTGAAGGGTTCCGATCTGACGATGACTTATTGTGCTATCATCTTTGACTTCATATCAGGTGCTTACTTATTTATATAACGTGAACAGTTAATGGTAAACAAGGGAAGGTTAGTCATTTTCCCAAAGTGTTTCTTTTTCGCCTTTCTCTTTCCGAATAATCATTTAATCCAGGTCAAACCAACATAATAATTGGTTAATTAGACTCGCTACACTGCTTTAAAATCCCCGTTTTAAGGCACAAATGTGTTTACTGGGGAATCAATTTGGTGTCCACGAATCAGGCTAAAAACACACGTAATAACGTAAATAGGCCTTATTGCTGTTTTCAATGAAGTGCCGTGAAACGTCTGGTTTTTGCTACCGCTGCGTTCTTGATGATCTGGTCTCTCAATGTATGCCATTTTATCACGGGTTGGTCTAAAATTGAAATACCGGCTCAGCATTCGTTGACCTATTCCCCATTGTCATTTCATGTGGCAATATAAGGAATAATCGTCCTTCTTTTCCACTTTAGAGGTATATTTTTGTTGGCTTTTAAAAGTGCGCAGCTCGTTCACAAAGTAGGACTACCTTAAATTCATACAAGGCCCTTAAAAATATTGGGTTTTGTATGATCCATAAAATTGCCCGCTTAGTTTATGTCTTTTGGCTTTGTGATTAGGGTTAAGGGGATTTGAAAAGACAAACTTTACTGTTGGGGTTTGTTTGCGTTGTGTCATGTAACTGCGTTTGTTTGGACTTCCAAGTGTGCACTCCTTTGGTTGTCCAAGTTTGTTCCCTCACACCCAAAGCCCTAGCTTACCAGTGGCTACTTTGATCGCCGCTATTTCGGGCTCCCAACCTGCGCAGCGAGTCATGGGCAAGGGCGAAGGGAGTCAAACTATACAGTGGCATTTGGTGGATGCGTTTCGAGAATGTGGCGTGTCCACTGCTTCAGTGGTGAAAACAATTTATTTAAAAGGCTCTGTTAAAGGACGTGTGGTGTTATTACCAACGGCGGGGCAAAATCCCTTCATCCAGGGGTCTTTTGAACACAAAATTAATGTTTTTGGTACAGTCAAGTGGTAGACTTCCATTGTCTAAGGTTGTTCAAAACATTCACACCAGCATTTGTTATTTCAGAAAAGGCAGCTTTTGTGGTTATTAGAAACTGAAGCGGCTGTTGTAACGGGAACAAAAGTAATTGTACCAGGGTGTGGTGAAACTGGAGCTATAGTATGGGTGCGCTAAATCAAGGCAACTGTTTAACATGCTAAGACAATTTGATTTTTCATGTGGAACTGTTCTTGTGTGTTTTTGTTTTAGCGCTATTCGAATGCATCGGAGGTTAACACTGGGATTTTGCAAAATATGGAAAGCATTGGTGTGTTGAGTGCTAAGCATCGTTTGTTCAAAATTATCCAAGTAGGACTCAGTGTCTGGTAGAAATGCCAAACAAGGTTTTCAGAAAACATCTCATCTTTCAAAGTTGTCTGGTTTTTGGAAGTGAAATGAATTTTCTTCCAAACCCTAAAGGCGAATCACCTGTAGCGAAGGGTTGGTTACCTTAGTAAGCTATGTAGAAGTGAACAGCTTTTCACAAAGGGAAGTGAAAGCAGCACTTTTTCGGAGGTCATATTAGAGTCGGCAACACTTTGTTTCCTCTTGGAAAGCTATACTACTTACTTTTTGTCCATGATCAACGTCATTGCTACTTGGAATTCAATATTCTATTCAAAATTCAATATTTGAGCTCATGTCTAGATTTTCTGCGAAAATGTGTGGTGATGAGGAAATTCCAAGACAAAAGTACGCTTGTGTTAACGGAATTGACAAAAGTAGCACAAGTATGGTTGAAGAGTGCTTGTCAACGGGGGTAACAGGGTAGATCTGAAACAGTAGAAATGGCACAAAGTCGAATTGTTCGTCCTCGATAAATTTGAAAATCCCCTCAGAAATAAATTAAAAACAATGTCGTAGGTAACTACAAACTGCAATTTATTCAAAAGAACTTCAGTTGACAAGGATATCCTGTTTTTGTCGTCAGAGAGTCCTCAAGGCAACCGTTGCCATTAGCGTCTTTTATATGCTCGATCCGGAGCAAGCTGATTTTACGCTTTCCCTGAGAGAAAGGTCTCCTCGAAACCTGTATTCTTTGTAATTCATTCCGAACATCCTTATGTACAGTAACGAACTTTGATAGCTGGGGTATAGGGTGACCGGTTGTACCTCCACTCAGGATTTAATAAAGTTTCTTCAATCAGTCTGTGTAAGGATTTATCCTGTACTTTTAATGTCTCGATTCGTGGAATAGGTCTTTTCGCAGGTGTAAGTTGAGTGTGCCCATCACCGTCTTTGACCTTTGTGGTTCTCTGAACGGATTTTCGACAATTAACTACCTACAGCAGCTGGTTTTTATTCTCTGCATGGTAATTGGCTTGACATGGCTAATGTATCTTGCTGATATTGTATCATCAATTTCGTCGAAGGTCGTTTGAATCTTTTACGCCCTTGCTTCATGTATTGAACAAGCTATTTTCTCTTCAACCCTAAAGTTGCATAAATATTGTGTTTGAATCACGTCTCTCGCGAGCCCAGGTACCATTAAATGACTAGGTCACAACTTCTGCAAGATGACGACTAAAAACCGTATTCCCGAATTCCATCGTCTGTCTCCCAGCTGTCAGGATTGTTGTCTTGTGGCCCTCAGCGTAGCTGTAAATTTGTAATAAGCACTGCTCAAGAGTGGATTAGTGGTGTACTCCGTTCTGTCAGGCTGTCCGCGATTCTGTGGGTTCGGCGAGACCACTGGCTCTACGTGGTCCAAGATCATCGCCTCAAGCAGCTCCACCACGTCAGGCGGCGGCAGTGTTTCGGGGTCTGTGGCCGTCGGCGCCGCTGGTGGGGCAGGGCCTGTCTGCGGCAGCGGCCCTATCCTCGATCTGGCCTACATGCGGTGGCTGAGGGCACTGGCGGCCCACTGCCGAAACACCTCGGCCGAGTCGGCCGTGGATGCCGATCCAGAGCGCCGCAGGAGTGAGGTCAGGTGCTTTCGGTCACTAGAGGTCAAGGTGAGCTAATGAAAGTGGCTCAATGTTCTTTTTAAGGATTTGATAATCGATTGTTCGTCTGTCTTCTCCTTTGAGCTAATGTCTTCTCTAATCCACTGAAGGATTAGATGAACAACGGAGAGTCAGTGGGAACACAGCTTTATTCAACCATATCCGTCAAGGAGTAGGTCGGCGTACGTCTTCGCCACTATCCAGAGAATGTGATAGCGATGAACTTTAATCATGACGCTGCCTGGTTGTCTCTTCTTCAAGCAGCATGATCGACTGGCGTACTGCGAAGGGCAGAAGTCACCGGGTGTTGGTGAGGCCTAGGCCTTTAACGATACACAAGATTCCTAGCAGATTTTGTGCCGTAAGGAGACGAAAACTAGGTTGTTAGCTAAAACAGTTCTAGTTCATCTCGTAGGCTCAAATATGAGTAACTGCAGTAACGGTGTCGTGTATATCCAAGTTTACGGTAGCCCGCAATATAGTCAATTGGATGAACAGTTGCTTAAAGACGACGTTATGACTTTTTGGGGATTCCACTGTTTAGTACTGGAGTTCTACTTATTGGACTTTTTAGGAATGGTCTAAACCTAAGGTATGGTAGCAGGAAAAAACCTAGACCAAAGGTTTTCCATTCCATGCTTCTTCGGTAATTTATTGGGAGGTGGAAACCATTGAAACCCATCAATTTAGATGCGAGGTCATCGTTAAAATTGGCTTTATAACAAAAGCTTGAGGATCTGATTCGTAGTGTTTCGCTGTTTTGTTGTTTTGTAGTTTAACACTTCAAAAGTCACATTACTTCTCTAACATTTAACTAACAGAAATTTTGCCAAAGGCGCAGCTGCATTAAATGAAGCCATTAGTCTGGTACGTTGGCTTTCCACTGCTCGAAAGCAGGGCCAATTTGTAACTCTAACCCGACAGAGAGCAGTGCGTGTCGCATAGTACCCAAGTGGTTGAGAGCGCTAATGTTTTGAGGGCTCGTTAAGTGTGTGACCAGGAAGTTGGAAACCCATCTGCGATGTCAGGAAATAAACCCATTAGCGCACAAGTCAAGGAACACAAAGCTCTACCTTGGCAAACAAATTTGGAATATGCAATGAGTACCATTAATTTAGAACACCGGTATTGCTCGACTAATTAGTATATCGACGAATTAGTATATCAGTAGCAGAGAACGTCGTTTTAGTTTGCTTTCCCCTCTACTCCAGGTAAATCAGTGAACAAGCTCTAGACGGTTAAGTGACTTTGGAAGCGGGTAAAATCTGGGTAAGCTGGGCGTCCTATTTCGTGCTTTTAGATGAAAATAGTAGTTCATATTCCTATAAGAACGTTGGAGCAACAGATGCTTGTTCGAAAGCAATAAATTAAGTTACATTCTGGGACTCCGCTATGAACAAATGTTCCTCGCAGATTGGTGCTCTAGGAATTCATTCACTACCTGGTTTTTCATCTCAAATCTATCCTTCATCTCTTCTCGGTACAATAATTACAGCAAACGCTTAAAGTAACGCTAGGTTATGCTATTGTCGTCTCTAGTTGACTAACGCCAAGTTGCTGCCAATGTCATCTGCAACACGTCGTGAGGGAGGTGGAATATACTCCGTAACAGTTGATGGTTTGGAGATCGCTCGCGCCTACTCTGGCGCTACAAATCAAACAATCACTTTTGAGTAAGTCTTTTCGTCTTCGTGCCACTCCAACACATTATCTGTCATTGAAGCCTCACTTTATGCTCTTCTTGTAGGGAATTCCCCTTCGGTTACAAGAAGGTGGAGGTAACATTCCGCGAAGACAAGAAGAAACGCCCTAGTAAGTCAGCTCGTCACCCCCAGACAATTTCACCTCTCCCTTCGTGGCATCTTTTTCCTCCATTTAATTAGCCTCCACTCTCGTATTTGAAGTTGGAGCCGATAATTTCCGATTTACGACTCCCATCCGCCGGTTTCCCACTGCCAGTGGCGGCGGTTTTTTTAGCACTTTTCCTCCTCTTTATGGCTCTTTCGCTGCACTTGATTTTTGGTCAAGTTAGCGGTGTGGTATTGGTGTAGGAAATCCACGACGAATCAGTCAAACGGCGATGAAGTGGAATACGGGTTTTCCAGCTTATCACAAAGTTGGGAAATGCTTTCTTCCTCTCGAGTAATTGCTCGCATTTTCTAGTTGGCCATTCAGAAAGTTATCTCCGGTGTCAGATTTAAGTAGGAGAAATGGGACTTCTTGCACATTAGCCAACTTAAGTGTTTCTTTTTCGCATAGTACATGGTGATTTTTACTCACCACCTCATTTCCTGGGTACTACTGATTCAGTCCAACTTCTAGTGGAAGTCGCGCATCTCCTTTTAATTTATGGCCAATCTGTTTGATCGTCATTGTGTCCAAGTCTTGTATAATTGGTACGTAGGTCTATTGGGTAAAATAGTGGATACATCAGTTATCTATCAGTCGGAAATTCTGTACAAATACCACTGTCTGCATGTTTTGCGCAGCATTCCTATGCCCATAAGTTCCGTGGTTGTGACTTGTGACACTATTGTAAGTTATAATGCCAATTCATCAACAGGTTTATGGTTTTGTTTTGGCTTGCCTATCGCAAAAGTGCCTGCTTAAAGTCAGTGCTTTTTTATCCTTCAGTTTGACGAACAAGGTAGGCAAACCTAAATGTTTCCTACGGGCCAACTGGCGCTTGGGATCTTCGCATGACATCTCTCTCACTCTCTGAAATGCATCTGTTAAAGACACCGTTTCCTAGTGGGAACAAGGTGGTCTTTGATTTAAGTTGTAACGATGAAATTCACTCAAATTCCGACTTGTACCTTCCCACTAAGTTCAAGTGGATCACCAATGGCCCCATTGCCATGGTCGTTAGGGACTATTGGCTATTGAGCAACCCAACACTGCATATGTAAGCTCCTAAACAAGCCTATTTTTATGAGGTATTGGGGGTAGCACTACTAGTTCCGTTTGACATTACGATGGCGATAGCTATGCAACCGAGGCTGTGGGTTCTTCTTTACTGGAAAGTTAAAATGCAAGAAAATGGTAGATGTAATGGTAAATGGAGCATGACCATTGGTAGAAATTTATACAACTGATTGCTCCCTCTGTGTTTAGCATGGAGGCTTGAATATAGGTGTTGGTGTGATGTGTCGATCAGCCTCCTTCGTCAAGCCCTTTAATTTGTATGCTCATCAAAGTGGCACAACTTGGAGCAGGGTCTCTTAAAATTGCACCAATTAAGTGGTATTTCAGGCTACTGGTCACTTCTCCCATCGGCAATATTTTTCCAGCCGCATTTGCTTGTGGTATTTCTAATTATCCCTCGCACCATTAACTGCAAGCTGCATGCTAATCCTGAAAACATTTGGGATGTCCCTCGGGGGTTTGCTAAAAGCGGTCAATTACCCTTTGTCTGTTTCCTTCATCCCCAATTTGATATTCTTTCCCGAACGCTCCGAAAAAGCCATAGCAAGGCTATCAGTTTCAAATCTCCAGCATCAGAGCATTGTTGATGAGCGAAAGCACACGTAACGTTCTCATCAGGTAGCCAGTAAACACTTGTGATAACTAGGCGCGCTTAAGACGTCTTGACCTTTGCCTTCACAGGCTTTGGAGCACTGCTCCAAGGGGTTTTAGCAATCGAGCCAACATATTTTTATCCCAACGGGGATGTCTTTACATGGCAACCAGGTGTCTTTACATCCCTAACGGCTGGAAAAGTTCGTTCACACTAAAAGCACCCCCGAGTTATTTTCTACTGCACTCAAGCCCACAATATCCTGAAGATGTTGTCTGTTTTTTTATAGGCGCTTGGTGGTTTCTATGTTATGCAGTTCAGTAAATGTCAATTGTAATCGACCAAACCTCATTTTCAAATAATTTTTTATTTTATTAACCCAAAGGAATTGTCGGAAATTTAATATTCAGTGTTTTTCTAAGTTTCAATCATAGTTTGCAATCGGCATGACGTAGTGCTTCAAGGGAAGATTCAGCGTCTTTCGAAAGTTAGCAGCCGTTGGGATATTCGATTTTGAGAAAAAATTTATAATAACAGACAGTAATTACTTTGATTTATTACATTCCGCAAAATAAGTTATTTGCCAATTTTGAACTTTGTTAACGAAGGAATAAATGGATTTATGTCCAAGGCTCATTCGTCGTTGAATTTAGTTTCAGTAAGGGAAAAAATTTTAATCGTTGCCCAATAGGTAGAAGGCAATTGCCACGTCATGCAAACAATCGTCTGTTGTCATATGGAATCTCACTCTAACCGGCCATAGTTCTTTCAGGCGTAGCAAAGATTGAGGAGAGGTGGGAAGCTGGTGAATGGGGGGTCTGTATTTTAAGAATCGAATCAGTCAATGCCCTTCACTGCATAACTCGACACTGCCCTATATTTTGGATCCAATGCCACCTCTGAATCTAGTTCTTTTGCTTAGGTTGGACTATTGTCTACACTTCCTGTTCTAGCGATGTCTGCTTGGCTTCAATCGGCGGTGGTAATAGCTGATTAGACTTTTCGAAAAACTTAAAATCGAAGGTAAGATAGCGCATAAAAACCCATAGTTACAGGATCAATTAAACTTACTGCTTGAAATCGAGCGTGAATCATTCCATTTGTCGTCAGTTTCAATGGCACCTCGGGGTGACTGTGGTCTGCGCTTCCTATTGCAGCGGTGTTGGCTGAGCTCCAGCTGATGGGCAGACGTCGCAGCAACCTGATGGCCAGCACAAGCTCCTCAACCTCCCAGTTCTCCATGGGCAGTTCGCCGACCCCTGAGGTCGCCATGTTGGCTGGTCGCGGGTCTGGTCGTGGCGCGGCCACCAACAGCTCGACGGAGTCCTTCGAGTTTCAGGGCCAGTCGGCTGGCGCTGGCTCGATTTTCCAGCAGCAGGGAGCCTCTGTTCAACAGGTGGCGGCGGTGGCAGGAAAAGCCACTCTCCCAACTCCCATTTGCTGCTTCCAGGAGTCGGTGTCGCCCCAGGCAGCGATGATTTATAGAGAACTTTACGTCCTTCCCTTCCAGTGTTACGATAAACTCCGCAAGGTGATTATTCGCTCTCTCCCCTAAAATGCGACGCTCAAACTTGAGGTTACTCATTGGTGAAGCTGTCTTCTATAAGTTAGTTCCCATTTAAGTTTGAATTTGCGGGCCGTCTATTCGCGAATCCGGGATCTTATTCTTCGATGAAGCCCCATTTCCCGCTGTGTATTAATTAAAGTAAAAATTTAACGGAGAATGACTCGGTTAAGAGAAGACTGATTAGCTACTAAAGTGCGTTTGCAAGGTGCCTCTGGGAAATTGAACTACCGGCCATTATTTCTCCTACTACATGTGTAGATTGGGGGTTAAGTCTATAAATATTTTTCCAGATTCAAACCTATGCCAGAAAAGAGGTTAGTTTTAATTTTCCATAAGTGATTATCATGGTTAGAGCCAAGGCGTCACTTCATTGCCTAGCCCTTGTGCGTGTCCATTGGAACGAATTTGTGAAAACTAGTGCATATGGCTTGTAGTCTGGGATCCTTCTATAACTTAATTTTTGTTTTTCCAAAGATCTCATATGCACCCATTTTCGTTCAAAGGAGCCAATGCCATTTCACATTGCCTTTGGCCGTTTTCACTTCCTCCCTTTGGGTCTAGACAAAGTCTGACTAGGGATCGCCCGTTCTCCTAATTGCACATGGGGGTAGACACGGTTTTATCTGTTTCTCTGTAACATGCAAAATCCCACGTATTGCGTGAACCACCTTCACTCGGGACCGTTTCATGCCTTGCCTTACTAAAACCCTCATCTGTAGTTCATTTCACAAACCTACTAGCTTACGGCGTTTTTGTAGTTTTTTAAAGTAGTCCCAGTGCATTTATAAAAGATTAGACTATTCCCTATTTCTGAGCTTACTTGGTAGTGGCTATTTGTCATTAAAGCTCGAATTTTCTGAAGAAATGGTGCCACTTTGGTCTTGATTTTTCTTATAATCTGTGTTAATGCTTGGCTTTGAGGACAAACCCTAGAAACTTCGAGAGACTGTTTTACAAACAAATATCCACTGCCACTAGTGTCTATTCGTTCAGGTTGAACCAGGTGGGTTCCACTCACCACTTATGGTGCTCATAAGCATCTGGAAAAGCTGCCGAATATTCCGTTGTGTTGTAAATGGCAGTATTTTAATCCGTAGATTGTTTCTTTTGGCCACAGGTGATTACATCGCACTTGGAGACTGAGCTGGTGCCTGCATGCACCTACATGTGGAAAGTTTTGGCTAGTGACCAGAACAACTTTCAGTCCAGCCTCCTACTCGCCTGTATTGAGTCCAAACGCCACCTTGAACTCATCGTCCACCTTCTCAAGGCCATCATCCCCTCCGACAATCCCGGTAAGCTTCCACAATGTCTCCATCAAATCCCAGGAAATCTCTGGCTTCTACTTTAGCTTCATGAAGTTCTACTTATTTTGAGAGAGGTGCAATTCCATTTCATTAACTTGCCGGAAGAAAAGGAAACTCAACAAAGGTTTTCTACGCTTAGCTCTGAGTTTTAAAACGGGAATTTGATTTGAACTGGCTTATAGTTTTACGGTACGTTGTATAGCTTGGTCGCAGGTTGCGCAGTCCTACCCATCTTCTGAGTGAATACGTCCTTAGAAATACGGCTGAATTAATCTACTTTCAATGATTTGGTTTCATTTTGAAGTGGGAATACATGTCTACGAACGGGCAGTCAGTTCAACGGAAATCAGCACTACCCTGAATTCTCGTATCGACTAAAGTATAAATCAAAAATGTTTTGCCAGTTGACTCTCTGGTGGTAATGGGAACTACCTCGAAAGTAGTGACTGACGTTAGTAACCAATGAGGATGGCAGTTAGGTATTAGATATTGCTCCTCTAAGCAACAGATGCTACCGCACCCTACTTGATTTAATGTCAACTGTTGTCCTCATTCTAGCGGGAGCATTTCGTTCGAACGCTCTGGGTCAGCTGATAATGGAAGAGTACATGAACATGGTGTGCTCTGAGTGGCGTCAGAAGTGCTTCCAACGGGTCTTCAACGAGATCACCAGGGGCGGACCACCCAGTGGGCTCGCCGCCTCTGACCGACCAGACGCCTCCTCCGCCGCCCCAGGAGGGGGTGGAGGTGGATCGAAGAACTCTCGAGCGACACCTGTAGTAGCCGCCGTGGAGCAGAGCTCAGCATCGGAGGCTGGGAACCCTTCATCCTCATTTGGCATCAACTCCTACAACGTTCACTCAATCAACAACGGTGTGTGCTAAGCTTGAAGCGATGAAGTTGTCTATGCATAACTCGCTAGTAATCCTGGGCTCGATGCCTATGATTCTCCTCTTTTTATATATGAGTTTGCTGCAATTCGTCTTCTATGCAGTCGATATAACTATAACAAGGTCGACCCTTATTTCGGGGTTTTAAACAGCAGAATTAATCGCAAAATACAATGTGAATCAAGTGAAATCATTTTGGGTGTCTGTCTTAGTGGGAAAATGCAAAGGGTAATGCATGCACAAACAACATTTGAACAGAAACATGTAACCAACATTTTTGGCTACGCGTTTGTCAGACATTGTGACTTCAACTGCTGCCAACCCGAAAACTTTTGGGCATAAGGACTTCAGATTATCTGTCTCAAAATCTTCATCTACGTACTTTTATTACTGTAGCTGTTTCCAATGTTAGTTATTAAATATCTTTGGTTAATTTCCTAGATACTGCCACAAGTGAAAGCAGTGCAAAAAGCGAGACGAGTGAAAAAGATGTTGGAAAATGTCAGAACGGTTCTGCTGCTGTCGTCAGTATGAGTTGAGTGAGCCATGTAAAAATGGTCAAAGGTTAATGGAAGGAGAAGTTATGCTTACCGAACACTCAATTACGGCAGAAGGAATTTGTGAATTCAGGAATCAGCTTTTTATTTAAAAAACTGCAGGGACCATGCCATTTCTAAGTAGGATTAAAATGCCCACTAGGATACACATTTTTCATAACCATAAGGAATAACAAACGGGATTTTGGAAACTAGACCTTTCTGAGGAAAACGTGCATTAACTCATCCAACAGCATCATGTCTGCATCTTAGGGAAACTTCTAATTCTCCACCTGAATTGTCTATACTAGAATAAAGAAAGTCGAAGCAGTAAATTCCTGGGAGTACTTTACCAATCGCCTGATTAGGAATGGGTCGCATTAATTTTTGCAAAGTTTGAACCGGAAGCCTTTTGCAGCTTCAGTAGTTTGAGTCTTCAGTTTTCCGTATGTTGCACTTTTCGTGTTAAAGAAATCAGACTTGCAATTTGCTTTGATTCACTTTGCTCAAAAGTTGCCCTTCTTTGCGATTATCTGAATTCACGTTGCAACGCCCTAATTCCAATTCCAGGGTGCTTCAACAGTGCTCAGAATGAGCAATAAGCGGTGACCAAAGCATCCTAATGATGCAAGTTATTCTCTTCCATGATGAAGCGGGCGGATTACAGTCATCCATGTTTTTGACATTGGCTTTTATGAGGACACAAGGGTTTGAAATTTTAATGGATGTGTAGCGTGTGTGTGTGTGTGTGTACGCCTCTAACACACATGGAAAATAGGCAATCAAATGTTATTCCGTCAAATTGTTACTAAATCCCTGTAATGTTGGTACAGTTTTTTATGTGCATTTTAGTAGGATTGATAGTTGAGATCCCACATTTACTGTGATATTTCTAGTGAGGGACTGTTTTTTGCAACGTTTCACAGCTGCGGATTTATTATCGGTCTCTCTATAACCTCAAAGGCAAGGTCAGGACATCATAACTGCGAGGTGTTTTTTCGTGCTTGTGACTCCCACCTCTCTACTTTTTAGGCTTGTGGTTATCACTTGATTTATTCGGACAGCGATTGTTCGTCAGGCTTTTTTTCCTAAGATTTTCGATTTAGTTTGTTGTCATCTAACAGATGTCCCCTGAAAGTGTATGGGGTAGTGGTATTACGTAAGTCGTATTTGCCCGCCCTTCAATCAACCTTTCGATTTCAGTAGCCACCTGTCCCCTCATCATCATTTTCCTTTTCTGATTCAAAGACGCACTAAACCCCAATTTTAATTCATCCCAGCACGCTTGTTTCGCTTTCAATGCCATTGGGTAATTAGGTGAAATGGAACTTCTCCTTCCACCTTTCACCCTCTGCTCCCATTCTTTTGTCTGGCACCATATTACTTTTTAATGATGCCGTTTCTTGCTCAAACCCATACCATAAATCGTATTTAAATAACCGACTATGCTTAGACTGCCATTGCCACTCCCATTTTTCAGTTACTCCGAGAATGAAAATTTATCGTTCATTTTAATTTTTCCCTGCTGTATGAACCCATCCGTTGCGAGTAACATCAACCACCTCAGAGGTCTACAATGGCTATTTGGCAGTTTTTCAATTTTTTTGGGAGAGGGGAAAACCGGTCGCTTCGGTATCTCTGGATTTGGGTCAGCGGTCGTGTCGCCGGACCTCGCTTTTCCGCGTCGAAGGGTCAATTTGTTTTCATCGTCAGAACCTACTGCTACCACTAAGAGCATAACGCACGTAGAGAGGAATTGCTGCGTTTAATAAGTTCCAGATTGCAGCCAGGGCAAAGTCATCATTGCTTGCGGACAAAGTGGTGATTTTATAGCACTGTCTTTCGTGGACCTTTCGTTCAAAGATTCTTTTAAGCGTCTGTCAAGTGCTTTTGTATTAGTTACACACTCCGAAGGCTCAAACAGTGGAATTTCTAGATTCGCCCCATTAACGGGGGCAAAGGGGGCACTCGTTGCATATTTCCCGGTTAGGAAGCTTTTCCTCCATTGCAGGGCAAAGTTGTCGGTGGAGGCAAGAGGACATGGTGCCATTAATTGAGCGCTAGATTTCCCCTGGGATCTGGATGTTGGAGAAGAGAAGCAAAAGCATGGATTTGAATTTGAGTCAGTATGTGGTGATATTTTGGGATTTAATGACAAGTTCTGAGACTATTTTTTGCTTCCATATCACCGATTCTCCTAGGTTTATTTATTTGGAGTTGTTGGCCTATCTCAGTGGTATTGCGTAATACGTTAAGCAGGGATTATTTGGGTAATTGCAACAATTACGGCCTTTCGCGAGGTCCCAACCCGAAAGGATTACGCGTTTCTCTACGACCGACTAATGTTGCTCGTACTTAGAACAGTGGTCTGACACGAAATCAATAACTGCATGACTCTTGATTAGCATATTTATACAGACGCTTTAAACAGGTCGACTCGGCACATCTTGCGTGTGCGTTAACCAGTGGTGGGGTTTGGGCCTTCGGCGAAGCCCCAACGGGCACTTCGCGTAGCTTGAGTCGCACCTCATTTCACCCTCCTCCTCAGTAGGTATCGAGCTTCGGCGCGTGGCCACCTGCCCACCACAGCACCACACCGAGACGGCCTCGGCTCTTAACTCCGCCGCCGTCGGCAGCGGCGCTCAGCCCCCACCGGCTGCGCGCTCCGACACCGCCACTTCGCCTCATTCTGAGTGGTACGCCGCTCTCATCCAGCTGCTAGTAGACGACCTCCTCGAGTACGCTAAGGAATTCCCTCTTCAGATCCGGTGGATCTACTCCGAACTTCAGGTAGGTACTGCTTGTTCTCCAGCTTAGTCTGAGTATATAAATACATATATATCACTGAAAAGGATAAATTTGTCACTTGAGTTTGGAAGTTTGGAACTGGGGCTAGGTGAACTGAGCTTCATGTCCTTCAAAATGTTATCTGCAAGTGCCTAGTGTCTTTTCGAGTGATTCTCAGATGCTTTTTGAGTCAAATGATAACACGGACTATTCCGTGGTTTCCACCAATTCTAGAATGAATACTGACAAAACTGCAAAGAAAGCAGTCAGTCCCTAGGATTGTGTCCTAGCTTGGTGTGTTCCTGTCGTAAACGAGTGTGGAGGACCGACTGCTGGCGTTGATGAGCATTCAGCTACTGGTGAACGTAACAACCAGCTGGGCGACTTGTTGGGTATATATATTTGCGGAACACAGTGATTAGACACCGTAAATGTTACCGATGGCCATTGAGCGCAGCTTGGCTACATCAGCGATTTTGCACCCTAACTCAATTCATTTAGTTAATGAGCCGGCCTTACTACTAAGCTGCCTAAAACGCACTCCCGTTAAAAGGCTAAAATGGAACGAGGAAATTTGCTCTTTGAGCAGTGGAGTAGTAGAGTAGTTAAAGTGAATCCAGGGCTCTTTGTCAACCTAGACGTCGTTGGAAATAAAACCACTAAAAACAGATCCTTGCAACCTTTGACTAGGGTTTCAACTCCTTTTTAGGATTCTTTATCTTCAAGGCATTAATAAGGGTCTTCATTTTGCCACAGAAATGTCCGGAGTTGAAGTCGACGAACGCGGTGTGGTGCAATCTCTTCTTTCTGCGTGGCATTTGCCCTTTCATCTGCAAGGGACCTGACCTTCTTGGCTACGAATCCTCTCCCATTCGCGACCCCAAGGTAACCACGTCACTATCATCCGTTTCAATGCTGTGTATCAGCTTCAAGGCTGGATGGTGGTGCTGAGGACAATTAGAGCCAGCCGTTTAATTTTTTTAGTTCCCTGGCTCCATGGCTTTCGTTTTCAATGTGGTAATGCGCATACTTTTTATTTCTCATTGTAGCCGCTGACTACAGTGGCAAAGATAATGATTGCTCTGACTAGTCAACGAAGAACGGACCACCTGATTCCGCATGGCGTGTTCGAGACCTGTCGGTCCAAGTTGGTCAACAACATTGCCCCCCATGTCTTGGTGAGTTTCCACTTCCCACTGCACCAACACCAGTTGTGGCTGTTGCTGGGACATTTGCATTCATAATTCAGTGGAATTGCTCTTCGGTTTATTTTAGGGGCCTCTAAGAGTCACTAAAAATGGGTCTGAATGTTCATTTGTATTCGGGCATACAAGACAACTAATGCTCCGTAATGCTGTTGTTATTATGTCTATTAACGTTCCTCGGTCTATGCTAGTCGAACATGTGATTCTTGATTATAATCAGTGGTTTAATTCATATCTTTGGTTCATTAAATGCTTGACATTCAAAAAGGTAGTCTTATATTTATCTAAAGTCAGATGGGATGTCCGGTCATAAAATTCTTCGTGGCATTAAAACTGGATAACATTTCAAAAGTACTGGCTGATTTCTGGCCTACTAGTGGGTCTTCACAGAAACAGGAAGAGGGTAGGAGTAAAAAGAGCTCACTAGAGCCTCGGGAGTGGAGCGTGTCAGTGCTGTCAGCGTACATTGAAGCGCGCAGGTTAGGATCACTAATCAGTTGAGTTCTGAAACACGCATCAAACTACTACACTATTGTGTACCGGTCAGTAGCTACATACTCGGCGGAATTTTTAGCCATTTGGTTTGTGTCCAATGTACTAGTCATTGAGCGGTTACTTGTATGGGTTACTGAATGTTGTAAATGTAAACGGCTGTTCTGACTCTAGCAAGGGGTGTTGTGGCAGATTAGAAAGAGCGGAGCGGGGAAGGAATGGGCAGCGACGTCTTGAGCAGTTCCGATCCGATGTCATTATGCGATTTGGCTGTGCTAAATTACTCTCTTGTTTCGGCATTCCATATATTGTGTTGCTCCTAATAAGAGTAAAACGGTGGTGCCAAAAGTTTTTGAAAGAAGAGGATCTTTATTAAAACAAATTGATATTGGTGTTAGTTGGATTATGACGCGTCCTTATTCAGAGAGGGATTAGAGATCGTTGTTGCTCTGAGGAATATTGCAAGCGCTCAATTGACTGGGTTGAATGATTAGATTATGGGCAACGAAAGAGTGGGCATAATTTCTAATTTTGAGCAAGAGGTGGAATATTCCAACATGCAGTTGAAGAAGGTTGAAAATTCCATTCCATTTACATCAAAAACATCGGTTGGTTAATAAATTGTACACGACTGGTCTGTCTGCATTTATTTAGCGACTACATAGTGTGACAACCAAATGTGGTTGATGCGTACACCAAGGAGCTAAATCTAAACACATCTTTTGGGAACATCGCGGCAGTACAGATTGTTTATGCAATCGGCATCAATGGATGCGGCCCTAGGACGTCAGGAGAGTTTCAAGGTCGTGAAAAAGGCGGCGAAATTTTAAGTTACGGTGATCAATCCAGTAATGTAACAGTCATTGCCCCCATTGTTACACGATATTCGTCAACTGGTACCGTGTGACAAACGTGCGTAAATAGTCCCAACCTCAGTTTAAGGTCGAGAGCCGTGAAATCATGTTCTAGTGAAATCAATACTTTACTAGTGTTGTAGTGGCTTCTAGTGTTACCATGGGTTCCTGATTTTATTCTTCAGGATTTTTCAACTTTTGAAATAAACTTGTAGTAACACCTACGTGCAATGGAACCGGACACCTTGGAAATAGCGAGGAAAGTGTGTTGGACAGGTGTCAATTTATTGCCTCCAATGGGTGGGTCCAGTAGATGTATAGTTTTTCTGGTCCTGGTGTGAAATTTGTTGCTTTTCTATGTTAAGAAACAAGTTGGCTAATTTCTCTGCATAATCGCAAGAGTGCTGCGCATCAACTGATTAAAGTGTGACAAAAAGCAATAATAGCGTCAAATACGCTTTTCGGAAGTTGAGTTGTTACAGGATGTGCACGCATTTATTTTCATACCTCTAGTCATTCCATCTGGGCAATAGAATTAGTTCGAAACGGCCTGATAGGTTTTTCAGTCAGTACTCTAACTTTACCCAGCTCAGGTCCATTTACTTTCAGTACCCATCATGTACTCCATCTAGAAACGGCACCGCTTTGCCTCAACTCTATACACAGGGCTTCTCTTAGTTAAATTAATTTTATTTTCATCCTCCAGGGTTTGTTGGAGAAGCCTTAATGTGTAAACACAATCAGCAACAATTTGAAATTGGTATGTTGCGATATCGTGTGTACTATATCATGGCCAGGCATCTAGCCATTCGCTCTGGCCGAATGTTTGCTTTTGACTCACCCAATGGGTTATTTTGGGTTTGCTTTTGAGCTGTACTAACCACAAATACTGCATGATTATGTAACCTGATGATATGGCCAACTCCTCATTACTTCTGCTGTCTCGTGCATTGGTTCAGTGCGGTTTGTCTCCCCTCCATCTCCACTCTTCTTCTTCCGGAATTAAAAAAGACCCAGTAACGGTCGCGGTCATGATTATGGCTGCACAAGCACTTGAAGCGAATGTCGTAGTTACTTCTCTACTAAGCCTGCTAGGTAAAGGACATTAATAAGCAATCTCCATCCCAAGGGGAAACAGCTAGGCAACTCATGATGTCACTCAATGTCGTACGTGTACTCGTCAAGATGGTAACTAGATATCACGGAAATGGTCTCGTTTGCATCTCTTATTTAGTAATGTCAATAGTGATTTTATTTTTAGAACTTTATAGAATTTATCCGACAGCCCTTTGAGGCATTAAATGAACTATTTTTGTTGGCATCTTCCGTTTTGCTTAGTTGGCTGCTACTGTGATTCCCATGACCTTACGTCCATTTACGCCTGAGTTACTTTTAGATTTCGGCAGTGGTTTTACATATCGTCAGCAAAGTTGAAATCGAAATAAGCATGGAAAATGGGTAAAACAGATTCTCGAAATGTCGTCAATGTCTAAAGTTAGTGATATTAGTCAGAGTTTTGGAAAATATTCAATGGACAACTAATGCCTGTGTTGTTAATTCACAGAGTATGCGAAGTGTCCTCTCTTGTAATTTGCATTTGTGAAAAGAAACTCATTTAAATACCCCGAAAATCCTGTGTTAAATAAAATTAATCATTAATTGTTGATACTTGTTCAATTATTTGATCTGGTTAATGCAGCGCGTATGTCACACCTAGTAGAGTAGTCGTGATCTGTATCGCATCTTTCTGTGCCCTGGTCTCCACGCACAAAAGAACTCCTGGTCGTGTGCATTCTGTAAAAAGGGATCTTTTGCTTTGCTGGAAGGAGATGGCCAGTAGCGACAGAAACTTGACGATGCCGTGATTGCTAACACGACGGGCCTGGGGATTTGGAAGAAGCCGCACCTGTATCTTAAGACCAGCCTAGCTGATGCGATGGAGCTGCTGCCGGTGCATTTTAGCTCAAATGATCTCTCTCTCTCTCTCTCTCTAGGGTTCTATCGATTTTGTGCTCTTAAAAACACGCCGCTCAATAACCCTCCAACTCAGATCACATGCTAACTTCAATTTGGGTTTATATTCTGTTTACTCCCATCGGTGAATGTTTGCGAGGTTTTCTTTCACTGATGTCTCCACTACCTGGGTGTAAATAGATCTAAAATCCACTTTCACCAATCCGATAATTTGGATGAAAGTCAACAAAGCTCTGGCGCCGCTGTCTTTGTTGGCAGCTTGTATTTTCGTTTTTGTCTTTGTTCTGTGGGCGGCTCTGACTCTACGAAAAACATGTATTTCAACCTCTAAGACTAGTTTTTCCCATCATAAAACGGCATGTTATTTATGCGTGCTTCCCTCTCCTGCTTCAGTCGCCATTGTCTGTGGAAGAACTGAATCGCCTGGAAGGTCTCTACATCGAGGAGGCCATGCGAGCAAGCGCCAATTCAATGAGTCGAGAACTGGCTCAGCTCGCGAGCTACTTCCAGCTGGTCTTCCTTTCCGATTCTCCCCCCACCGGCGACTGTGGCATCTTCGGAAATGCCAAGACTCTCTTGAACAAGGAACAACTGGCCACCAATCCGAAGCCCTTCGTGCCCAACCTGAGGGAGAGCCTGCTTGAACTGAGCCAGTTCGCCCAATCACCACCCACAGGCTTGCACTATCATCACCTCCAACAGTTCCATTCGGAATCCACCACCACAGCTACCGCACCGATGACTTCCACGTCCTCAACAACGCACTCGAGGTCAGGTGGTGGTGGAAATAGCGGAGTTGGGCTGATGCGCAGTCTGGGGGGCATCTTCAGCTCCAATTCGCTGTCGAATCCATCGTTCTTGTAAAAAGAAGAAGAAGAAGAAGCGAACACGAGAATCAGTCGATGACGCACTCTGATTGCTGTTGCTGTTGATTGTGCTGAGAATCGGGCTCTAAACTGCATTTTCGCCTTCCCCCTCCTCCACCCACCCAAAAGTGGAAGAAATTGTAATGCCTGTTCCCCCACCCTCTCCCTCGTATAGCGCTGTCGAAAGTCTTTCAGGGATCTTCCACATCCACGTCGATGCTTATAACCTGTTGCTCCCACTCCCTTTTCGCCGCTCTTCTCGCTCCTCCCCTTGCCTCTTCCAACTCCTTTTAACCTCGGCACATTATTGATAAGTCTCCATCAATTCAATGCGTCTTTTCCACGTTAGGTAGGTATTCGAAGTGTTTGTGAGATTTTGTCAGTATCGTTAGAGAAAAGTGTTTGCTTACCCCCACAATGTTGTATAAATCCAAAAAAAATTAGTAGACAGGTAAATCACACTACTGTTGTCAAAAAGTTGTAAAGAGTGAGACTGAAGCAAGCAAGCCGATTTTACAATTCCCCTGTGGGAAGAGCCTCTTCGAAATCTGCCTTATTTCTGACGCCGATTAACAGGGTTTTATTAACTATTGACACGGTGGTGATGTCTCCCTGGACAGTGCTCCTCACATGAGTGTCCATCGGCTGCTTGAGGTCTGTGGAGGTCAGGCGGGTGGGGGCCAAACATGAAAATGATTGACAATCCATATCTTTAAATTCTTCTGAGGCATGACAGGGAAATTAGCCTCCGAGTCGACTGAGTACCATTAAAGGTCTTCGTTGGGTGCTTGAGCAGTTTAGGCGCATTTGCGAGCTGCCGTTTTCCAGCCATAACTCCCTAATTGATATTGCAATCTTCCACTTCACGCCGGGAGCATTGAGCACCTCTTATAGTGCCCTTATATTTTGATGCTGTAATCAATTCCCATGATTAATCAAATGGTGGAGGTCCAGCCATCCTTTCTGATTGTCATAAAACATGCGAATGACGGAGGGTTTGAACTTTTAAGGGTTGCGTCGTATCCGCGAATGCTTTTAGAGCATCTGCAAATCTTGCCCCAAACATTTTATACATAATTGGCGTGTATGTTAACTGTAACTCGCTAGTGTGCGTGTTTCATTTTTCAAGCTCTAGTTTGTTTTACTTCGATCGATAAAGTATTATCCATTACATCACAAGTGGAGAAGGCAAAGTTCGGCGGAATAGGTCATCTTCTTTAGGCCTGGTGTATAGGTGGCTCAACAACTTCCGTGCGTACATTAAAATCTCGTAAAAGATGAAATAGCGTTAGGATACATCTGGACCCAATACTTGGTACCCATGGCACGTTCGTTGAGGCCTTGGGAAAGGCCCAGGCGTCCACAGCCAGGGATTTCAACAGGCCGCCTCCCTAACAGCTAGCAGATCGACCACGCTTGTTGAATAAGACTCAATTAGTTATTATCGGGAATGTTCCATCCAGTCAGCTCCACGCATCCATTTCGGGTATTGGCGAGGATATGGGCAATTACACGCAGCGAGAAACACGGAGAAGCTCATCACTGTTTTCAGTGGCTCTGATGCAAATTCAAGAAGCGACGATACAACAATACCCGGCTGGCAAACGGGGGGATCAGGCAGGTGCCCCAGCTATGTTTGTATTATTGTACAGTAGTTCTGATTCGATTTCAAAGACAGTACTGCTGAAAGCGCGATGGGTGTGTGCCCACGAAAACAGTAAGTGCTGGGGAGTATGCGAGGGTCATATCATCATGTGATGCTAATTGGACACGCTCATATAAACAGGGGGTAAATCTTTTGAAACTGCCTGCTTCCTCGCCTTAAAATCACTAACCCTAATCCACTTTTCACTCTTTGAGTTCAGTTTTTATACAGTGTTCAATAATCTGTTGAGACTTCTCCATGAATGTGCAATGAAGGAAGTAGTTTTTGTTTGATGAAATATTCAATGATAGTTACTTTTCATCTCATCGAAATGTTATCAAAGAGAAGAGTGTTTTAAATTACAAATTTCCTCACTGATTAGGTTAGCACCCCTAATCTCTCCCTCTTCCATTTTAACTTGCTAGACGTGGCATTAATGATAGTAATAATATAATTTAATAAACAGAAGTGAATAGTAGTGATAGTATGAAATTTCCAAATTGAATTTAAACTTAAATGACTTCATTTCAGCGCGGTGAAAATTAAGTGCAATTATAGAGGCAACTCTAGTATTTTTTGACTTCCTATACACTTTCTCAATGAAACGAAAAATTTAGTCAATTTTTGAAATTGTATCGGATGAGTTCCATTCTGTTAAGTAACATGAATTCCATGCCAGCTTGTTTTTATGCCTCAAAAGCAAACGACAAATTCTATTTTTTTCTAAAATTAGAGAATATACACGATAATAGCTTTGTAATTTTCTTTAAATAGTAATCTCTCAGAGAAGAAAAGGCGAAGTGACGTCTCTAAAGGAGTTTCAATCCCTTTCTAGAGGGAAAATGACGCTGTCTGGTTTCACGTGCATTAGCAGTCCACCTTGGTTTTGCTGACATCGTCTGATGGCTTGAAAGACAACGAGTTAAAGCTTTCGGCGTCATAAAGCAGACGTTGATATAGCTCTCTTAATATGAGTGCACTTTCGTCCATATCGTTCATATCAGTAGTACCACTTTGTTAGGATTTTGGATGCTTAAAGGCATCCAAATCGGAAAGTGAAATAATGGATAGGCTCTCTAAAAAAGGATGACATTCACACTGAGACAACAGAGGGTACACTATCACGGCCTCGAGTACCAACATCTGTCTTTTTTTTCAGAGAGCATTCGCAGACTCCAGACACCGACATTTCCATTTTTTCTGGCGCCTTCGTCTAAATAACTTATGCTATCTTTGTCTGGAGACGGCCTGTGCCCTTTTCACGTCTGAACCTGTCTTCTCAAGCTATCCTTAATTTGTGCAAGGCGCGATTTTGTTGTTTTAAATAGAGCGAAATTTGACTAGGAAAATTGGTAACTTTAATCTTAGCACTTGAGATCATGCATTGTTGTAACCTGCTCTAAGTTTCATATTAGCTTTTTTAGAGATGAGTAAATAGTTAGATATTGCTGAGAATTATTATAAGAGAAACTTTAGAAATCATTTGGAATTTTTTCAAAGAAAATATTTGGCTGTTTTTGGGTGTGTCAAACGCGTTGAGAACACCACCCTTTCTTTAACATCTCGAACCCTTCTTTGTCATTCATGTACAGGTTATGACAACCAAAGTGGATGAATGGAGCAAACCTAATTTACCATGGTTTAGCTTCTATCAGAATAATCAGATGATGGTCACTACACTTTATGAAAAAGCAAAGACGATATCAGTCCAACCTGTCCGTTTGACATACCGAACTCCTCTCCAAGAAGTTAACCAGTTAATTGATGATAGAATACGAGCGTTTTAAGGAGATTTTTCCTCCCAGAGGAAGTGTAAGACCGGTTCGCCTCAGGCTCCGAGAGGGAAACGATTGAGGCTCTAATGCACACTGAAGGTAGCGGTTATTTTAACAAACTATTTTGCAATGATATAATTTCCTTGTCTGTGGAGTTTATTAAAATGCTTTAATTTTTTTCAAACTTCTATGACTGTAGATTTTTACTTGAACACCTTGACAGTATTTTTATTATTTATTGCGATTTTTTGAAAATTAGAAGTAACTATTGTTTTTTTTCAAAATATTTTTGCAGTATGTAAGATACCAGTTTTCACCTTTTTAGCCAAAAAACGAAAGCAAGATCGTATCGCTTTCCTACGCCCCTAAACATTCCTCTTTTTCAATTTCCGTTTTACCCGTGTTATCACTTACTTAGTAAATAACCAGTTCGATGTCAACAAGTCGTAAAGCGCATACAAGCCTGGAAATGGGAATATTTATGCACACAAAAGAGGATAAATTACGAATCATGTAACTAAAAATACCAAGTGTTCTGAAAAAAATTATGCCGTGTTTGAAAGTGTCAGTTATGCTACTATAACCGATATTTTTCTGGCCAATTTGTATAGACAAGGTTTTCAATTTCGATTGCATGGTCATTTGTATTTAAAAAAATTATGTGTTATCTGAAATTATAAATTAAACTACCACAAGTAAGGTACTTGAATCCAGTCTAAGACGATCGAGTATTTGTTTTCATGAATCTTTATTATTGTTTTGGTCATTGTGAATGCAAACGAGATTAATAAGAAGTCCTGCTGAATCCTCAAACTGCTTTTTAATTATCCTCCTCAAAGAGATCCTCTGTATATGCTATTAAGCAAACAATTTTCTTCAACACCTTATTTGCTTTGCATATGAAGCCTAACCGATAAGTTGTACTACCGAAAGTGCGATTTTGAATTATTTGAGATTCAATTAATGGACCAACTGGCAAATACTTCCGGATTAAAAAAGCAAGGATTATTAATTCTACTCTCAATGCCAATATTCGACCATGGAATTTAATGTTAGAAATTAATGCAAAGGAAACAAATAGTTAAATATGTAGCTAAACAACCTCGAAGGTGCTCAAATATTTCATACGGGGACTCTGGCCAAACTGGTTATACGGGAAAGATAAAGGTTTAAATTGAATACATGTGTTTTGTCACTTTTGGTCAGCATCGAAATCGAGGCTAAATTCAACGGAAAATACATGTTCAAGCCCATACATGAAGTTGACAAAATGCCCCAACAATATGATTGAAAGAAGGCCTAATTTTCATCATTTTAATAATTCTTGACGATCAGTCGACAGGAGTAGAGCTTGTTCCTTCTGCGACGCGTGCATCTTTTAATACATTTCTGGAATGAGTTACCACTGAGAGGCCTATTCAAAGCTTAATTTTCAAATGTCTCAATTAGGTGACCAAGAACCTTTCGAGGGCATTAGAATTAACTGTAAGTTTTTTTCACCCCATACATATTAATCTTTATGAATTAAAAAGTAGAATTTAGCAAGGCAGCTTATTATTAAAATATAACCTTAATTTGTTTTCAATTATAAGAATTATCATCTGGGTACAATTGTGATTGATTTCTTACCGGGGCGAATAAATTGCTTCTTTGGCTTATCACTCCATACATTTCTTTTGGAATTATATTTCAGAATCATGGAATTTAAATAAATTTGAATTAACCCTTCAAAACATTCTCTTACGAGATCTATAAATGCACCTACCAAACCTCAATATTTACTTCAAAAAATTTAATTAATAATGTAGTTCTTCAGCTCAAATTAAGTTTGATAAGGCAGCTACAGCTCCTAAGTACGAAGTAAATTTTATTAGACATATTAATGAACACATGATAATTCAAATTCGTTTTTACTGAACGCCTTTATCGTCTAAGGATAATTTTATTTCAAAAGCATTTAAGTTAAAGTACATTTCTAGCAAAATCGAGTCAGTTAGGATAAAGGAGGGCGAAATAAGAGGTAGCAACAGTTCCGAGCAACCGACCGTGCTTGTTATGTTGGCGAATCATATTACATCAATCTAGATTGTTAATTGCGTTTTATGGCGTATAACCAAATTATGCAATTATATTCGGTGGTTATATCCGAGATGCATTGAAGGTGCTCAACCATATTGCTTTTCATTGAAAAAAACGAAAGCTTCTTTCAAATAGATGGTGGTGTTGAGAACAGATGACTGGAACAGACCTCAATCATTTACGAAAATATTTTGTATGGTGATTCGGAGCGACCGTCAAAATGCTGAGGTTATGTTCGCTGCTTAATGCCTTCCCTATGGACTGCGATAACAATCTGGAGTCATATATGAGAGAACTGCGATGGAGACTGGAATAAATAGACATACCTTTGCTTCTGCTTATCCACGCCCCAACGGGGTCAGACAAGTTGTACATCCGCCGAAATCTCCAGATCTTAACCCACTGATTAGGCACTCTCTAAGAGGGTTGCAAATAAACTCGCAATTAAGAGCCAACCCTCTTCCAATGTGACTGTTGGATTCCTCTCAAGCACTCTGAATTCACCAAACTGCCTTCAACTTATTTTAATATAAAATGAATGCTGTGGACTGGACATCGCATTCTAAAACACTGCCGAGAACTGAAACTGGGGTACTACCAGGCTATATATTTATGCGTTTTTGACCTGGTAATGAAGTATTTTTTTCGAAATGCTTTTCCTTGTCGTCAGAAATAGACAAAATAGTTTTTCCAATGGCGAGATGCTAAATATGTTCTCAGAATTGCCACTGAGGCAGGACTTACTGAAGCTCAATATATAGCAATCCCGAAATGAATGAATTTTCAATGAGTTAGAAATACTATCGAAAAAATCCTAGGCACTCATATAAGTCACGAAAAGCCAACATTTAAGTTATCGATTTATTGCTTTAAAATATCTTTTGTTTGAATATATGGAACAGCTAGTTTAAATTAGATGGTTTGTTAGCAGGTAACAGCAACATTTAGCTTCGAAAAAGTGTGTTGCCTATTTTCAATGATCAGAGAAAGTGTATGTGAGATTTCCGAACTTAAAGACAATTTCTATTAAATTAATGGCTGAACACTGCATGACAACGCACAGAAGAGCTGGTAAGCTATCATCAAATGGTCCTTTTACACGAATGTCGGGTTGAGTTTTGTATTTCCAATCATCGTCATCATAATCAGTCATTTATTTTAAGGAGCCTGTGCTTATTATTTGTAAACAATGGCTAACAAATTTTACTTGTCTGAATGATTTGAATGATTAACAATAACATTGTAAATTTCTACTGTTCTTGTGGGTTCAAAAGAAACAGTTAAGCTCAGGTGATTAATTTCCAATTATTTAGGCACAAATTAACCCTCTCCATCAGTTCATCTGTATTACATTAATTTGAAGGATTCAGTTTTACTCAAAGAGCCCCTTTGATTTGAAGTATTTTGTTACAAAATGAGTCAAAACCACAATCAGTCTAAAACACAAGTTAATACTAATCTCAAATAACTCTAATTAGTATTCGCAGTACTAATATAACAACTGCTGTTATTATTTATATCAGGCGAATACCAGTTTCTATATATATATATATATATATATGAATTTAAATGACCTACTTTAGGAAAACTCTAGTACAATGTAGCTTGAATAAAATTACAAATTTAATAATATGAAACCTCAGTTATTATTTTAATATTAAAACTGGATAAATCATAAAATCACGAAGTCATTGTATTGAGCAATTTCCAAAAAAACAATTGAAAAACCTGGGTACATGATGTTTAGTGAATGATAATTTTGTAAAAAAGTTTGTACGAATTTCAGAAAACTGCACTAAGCAGTGACCTTTTACAGTTCAAAAAGAAATTACCAGATTCGAAGATCAAATACTTATTTGAAAAGACTTTCGGGGGACATTCCCACAGTTAGTATCCTCAAGAGAAATTCTACCATTCAAATGCCACTGAAAATGATGGAAAACGAAAAATTCAATCGAGGGTTCTTTGAAAGAGAGGGATGCACAGATGGTTTGTCCGTAAACTCGATCATGTGTAGACGCAGAGTTCTAATTTCGTGGCCCAGTTTCACTTCCATTTACTTCCGCCACTAAATTCAATTCGCACATGCGAAATAAGTGCAGTGAACAATGAATAAAATAATTCCACTGAATAGCTTCTAAATTAATACT
This sequence comes from Anomotaenia brevis, assembly GCA_030710315.1. Taxonomy (NCBI): domain Eukaryota; kingdom Metazoa; phylum Platyhelminthes; class Cestoda; order Cyclophyllidea; family Dilepididae; genus Anomotaenia; species Anomotaenia brevis. The sequence continues at coordinate 630,578 of JAUOZQ010000007.1, read as the reverse complement.
AAAAAGGCTCCTCGATCAAGTGAAAACTAAGCAGCATAGTCCTCGAAACAAATGAAAACTAATAATTCAATTTAATAATTTTTACCAATCCTGAAGGATTTCTAACCGTGAAATGTTACGATATGCAAATCGAATTTTAAAGTTTCAACTTTATATTAAGTAATATTAATGGAAATCTTAATTGCTGATGATATATCAAAGCAAGCATGTGATTTGTCAATATCTTTCTGACAAATATGAAACATCAGCTAAAGTTCGAATCGATTCGACGGATTTGGGATGATAATTCAGTAAAATTGGACGCCGGAGGATCAACAACGATGAGTCCGAAAATGGACATTTTCACTTTTCAATTTTGGTAGAAGGGAATCGAGCTTTTTCTATCCCTTTCGAGGCATGAAATAGGGGATCCTGTTCTCTTAGTTTTCCCCTGAGGGAGACTGAAGAAGATTCGGTGTTTTCATCAATGGTTTAGCTCCTATCTTAGTGTTTATTTGATGCTTCAATGACATTCTGGAGGTACAGAATAAGTGTTACACAAAAATGCTTTGCTAATTTTTCCACAGCATCCCTCAAATGATTAAACTACCCTTAAGTGACGATGTAGGTGATGAACGTCATTATAAAACGGGAGTTACTGTGACAGCTGAAAGCTCCTCCCTGCAATGGAGCCTTTGATATTGACGTTTGCCAATAGTAGGGTAAATGAATATCGATAACAGGATTTTACCATTCCCCCAAAATTGATTTCCAACCATTTTTGGGACTGCACTATTCCCCAAGTCTCAGCAAAATGGTCTAATACTTTGTTTTGAATGCTATTTTCGAGAATGGTGTTAATAGTCTTACTGCTAGGACTTCCACACAAGCACAATTGACAAAAAGATTAGAAAACTTGTAAAATCAACTTGCTGCAGGTAAACGAAGTAAAACATTGACGAAAACAATAAATTCCCTGGCAATTGAATTTTGCTTAATTCATTTTTTTATTTTTGTGTTTGTCATTATTTTTCATGATGGGATCTTAAAATTCGGTGCAAACACTCTTTTCTTTTTGATAAGTGTAGTTTTTGGTACCAAATAATTGCTTTATAAAAGGCTAAAGTTTAATGGCGATCGATTTTCCTTTTTATAACGCATCTTTGTATTTCGAAGATTCCAATTGTTATTTTGTGTAACAGTTGTGTTTCATTTATTTTGTACAACATTAACTAAAACTTCTTCTTAGTAATGTAAGTTGGATGTAAGGACTTGTATCTAATACCTGACTTAGTAGCCTTCCACTTTTCAATTACAGCAAATGGATTCATTTGAAATTTGAATCGGTCATGGATTTATAATTGGAAGAAATTTTCTGGAAATCCTATAAGAGAGACAACATTTAAGAATAAAATAGTCGGAACTTTAAGTTCAAAACATTACCGTACAATATTGACGTTCAACGAGCAGGAATCTACCGTATTAATTTTGCCCTCGACAGGACATTAATAAAGAACTAAACTTAGCAACACAGAGCTCAGGTTGACTTGGAAACTTTTGCTTATTACTTAGGGCTAACTTATTCACGTTTTTATCTTAGATCATATAAATAATGTGAAACAACTAAAATAATCTCTAGTGTGAATGAAAACTGGCTTTTCTCGATTGCATTCACAATATCACGTAGACATGTTTGCCTGTTTGAATTAATCGCATGGATTAACAATGCTGAGAATAATTTTAGAGATTATTGTATTTGGCATTTCCAGATGTGTCGAAGTTGTTTACACACAAACCTTTAATTAAAGGTGTAAAACCTTGTCAAGTATTTATGCATGTGATGATAACAAGAATAGATCAATGCTGGAACCTACTTGACTTATTATGCTGAAAATTATCCAGTATGGCGATAACTCTTGTCAGAGATCAAACTATGGAGATTAGAGACGCTTCTCAGTGCCTCTGAACGGTGTGAGGCTATCCGGTGGCACGCTTGCGGACAGAATAATTTATCACCACCACTGCAGACTATTGGGCATTAAAAAAGTCTGCGGAAAAATTGTGGGGGACATGTGTTGAATTCAGTAGGTCATATGCTTGGCCGTATGATTAAAGTCCCCTAGACCATATCTCAAGGAAAAGCCAAAATTGGTCTTCGTCCAAATTGTACAACTACACCATTTCCCTTCCGAGGTTTGGCTTCCGAAACCACCTAATTTTAAAGCGCAGATGATCATTTAGGCATGACTGGGCACAGGCTGTGAAGGAAGGCACTAATCACTGTCCATGGAAGTACATCAAAGGTCCCCGAGGAAAAGTTTAAAGTCATCTTGACCCATGTTCTTGGGGGAGATTAAGATTTCGATGAATGATAACGATGGCCGTTATTTAAGTAAAATGATGTCATTTCCTTTAAATCATATGAATTTAATATTGACACTACGGAGTTGATCAAATATAAAAAAAACTGGAAAATTTAAAAGGGTCTGGAAACATTTATGAGACATTTGATACTTTGTGAAATTGTTTGATACATTTCTTAATGTTCACTTCTAATAAATTATACTTCTTTTTCGCACTATAACACCCAGGTTTTCCAAAACATCGGGTTTGTGGCTTGTAATTACCACGTCTGATTCAAAATATTTTTATTTTTTATAAATTTAAAAAAATGAAAAATCGCTCCTTACTGAGGATTTGATACAATTGCAATCTCTTGGAACTCCGCTCTAATTTGCTTCTGATATTGCGGACTCACCTAATGCTCTTTTCACCTGTCGTATATATTTTACCCCTTTACCGAAAGCAAAAATCTGCCCTCTCAGAGCCACCGAGTATTAAATCTGCGCATTATTTATATCAAATTTGCCACAGCTAGGGAAACGACACCTTTCTGCCTTTGTTTAGGCGATCCAATAAAATTTCTTACATAAAAGAGTCATTTTAGCATTTCCACTTGTGAAGCACATGAAAAAAAATTCACAGAGCATGCATCAGCTGTCAAATTTGCAGGATATTGCTTGCACTTTTTTAAGGAATTGACGACTCAGTCACCACCTTGTGGCTTTCAGACGGGTCTTTTCAAAAATCTTGAGGATTGCGAATTGGGCATGCATGGCCCAACTTAGTGCCAAATAATGTAAAGCATATTTTTTAAGAGGATATTAAGCCGAAAGAAGTAACTCTTGCTTTAAATGCGGGACGTTTTCCCAAACCTGATTTTTCGCAAAATATCCAAGAACGCTCATTCCCTTTTGGTTTATAGAGAGTGACTAATGAATTGTAACCAACGTTTTAATTAACTTTTACATACTGCCTGAGCCATCAAGAATAGCTTTCCATTAATTTTAGGTGGTTTTTCAATGAAATTGATTAACCACCTTTTGCCGATCATGCGTCTGTGTTCTGCTTGAACTCTTCTTAATGCGGGTCAAGCCCCATGGGGACCACTGAGAGCCTGGCACAATCAAAGAGGATATTTTCCCAGACCCTCCATCAGGCCACACACTACAAATGGTTGAGTTTGCCTCGCAGTAGTGAAGTTATTCATACACTCCCTATCCACGGTACTGGAGTGCCACATTGCAGTAAACTGGGCATGCAGAAAGGGTAAGCTTAGCACCTACATGTACCCAACCATCAATTACCAGGCTTTTGGGCACAGGCACTTCAGACGTCGTGATCTCTGCTGTTGCTAGTTAGGAGGCTTAGGGGCATGCATCAAGTTGTCTAGTTGACCACATCATTCGCTGATGACATTTAAGATGAGACTTTCTGTAGCAGGCACCTGCGTCTTCACAAAAAACAGACATGTTGTTTCTCTTTTCCATTGTGTGTTAACGAGGATATCGCATTAAATTATCTAATTTTTCATTTCCAATAAGATAAGAGGTTTTTAATTGCTCAAACTTAAAAGAACATTTGCTATATACCCATTTATGTATGCTGGTATGGTGAGTGTCAAAATTTGCTTTGAAAAAGCCTTGTAAGATTAGAAATTTTGGCGTATACTTACTATAACTAGGGTAAGTCACACTAAACCTCAGTTTAGCGTGGAATTGAATTTATATAAACTGCTGTTTGCCCCCTCAGTGCAGTTTAAAATAATAGGAAGTCAATACGAGGAATCACAACTATTCCTACAGTTTCATGCCAGGCTCATTGTTCGTAAATGAAAGTCAAAACATAGGAAAAATTTTTAGATTAACTGAGCCCATTGACTTATTTCAATTAATATTTCAACAACCACAGCACATTCACAAAAATGCCCTTCAATTTATCATTTTATAGAGCATTGCTAAATCTTCTTCACTTATTAAAACATGAGATGCAGTTGAAGGTAAACTTTGTAAAATAAGTAGGCCAAAAATAAACAAATTTAAGATTAACATAAGTGAATTTCGAGTTTGGAACCGTACTTTTCTGTGACCTACGCCATTCCACAGGTTTTAATTAATACCTATCATTACTCCTGTCTGCACATAGCACCCACATTTATATAGCACGAGAATTTCTCCATTAAGATCGGAGTCGGAAACATCTAAGTGGTTTAAGCAATTGAACAGGTTATGCAAATTTTCACTGACCTCTTGAAATGGACCTTTAATTTCATCTGATTATTATATCAACACTTGCATGTTTAGCATATCAAAAATTGCGACGCCGTTTAAACCCACACGTATTTCTAGATAAGTATCTTTGATGAACCAAAGGTTCCGAACTTTAACAATGAATATAAAAATCTCCATTTAGAAATGCTACAAAAATACCTAAATCATCAGACCAAATCTCTGAGTTCATCTCTTACACATCTCACAAAGTAGTCACAAAGTGCACGTTTGTGTGAAACCAAAAATGATAATTTTCGGTGTAGTTACGTTAGCACAATTATTCCTAAAGTCATAGAAGATAACCGTGTTTATGGCGATGGTATGTTTTTGATTTGCACAACTCAAAATAATGGATTTGTTATAAAAGAAATTGTCTCATGTAATGTCCCATGTTCGAAGATGGGGATGAAATCCACAGAAATTGTGGTAAAAAGTATTTTAACTTATTCATTTGAATTCTCCAAAAGAATATACCGTTTGTTGATGATCAGCAAAATGCAACAATTATGGGAGTGAGGAAATATTGGTTTTAGTGAGTTTTGCTACTATTCCTCCTCTCGCTCGATATTCTGAGCAATGTATCACAAATAATGGCAAATTATAAGCGGTTAAAATTTTACCCCTTGTTTTTTATTAGAAACTCTTAGCACATCTTCGCAATTCTAAGACTTCGCCACAGCCACACTCTAGCCTGCCGTTAGGATTTTATGGGGACGGTGAGGTCAAAAATAAAATATCTGCAACCAACTAACAATTTGACATTTGGCTCAATCTTACTTGGGCCGCATGCTAAGATTTTAATTAGACATCAAGCGTACGAGGTTCCAAACAAGACCAGTATACAACTGGAGATGTTTTGATGAAACTTTATCAAGCCCAGGAAAACACTAAAAAATTAAGAATGGTGCCTATTACTGTGTCCTCGAAAGGCAGTGTTTGAGTGGTGTTGCTCTTCACTTGAATAACAAGAAGAATAAATATAACATTGTATATGTATGATTTCATTTATCAATCACGATACACAAATAGGGTAGAATTTACTAGCACAGTGACATCGAATGTTGAAGTGCCATGCCATTAACAATAAAGAATGAATCGGTATCATACCGAAAAGGATTGATTTCACTCCTATTTGACATGACAAGTATTTCGTTTTCGGTAGTCATTAATAAATGCCATTAATTCACAAACACAGCATTTATTCCTTTCCTCCAAAAGCAGGAGTTAATGAATCCAACTTAAATTATTAAATCAAGCAAATATTAGAATATCGTTTATGAATATTTGCCAAAATGATTTTCATTTATTAAAAGTTCATTTAAACAAAACATTAAGATTTGTTTACTGCATGGCTTTATTTCAAATCCTAGTTGAATATAAATGTTTTTGTTATTATGAAGTACAATATCCGCTTTTCGATTTTTTCTAGTGTAGCCTGTCTTTTCAAGCATTGAAACGGTTTAGGCCCTAGACCGTCACTCCATCTTGGAAACCTACGTGCTTCCAAGTAAACCACCTTTGAACCAATCAAGCTTATTAGGAGGTGAGAACTAAACCTTAAAATATATTTTCCTTTTTTTGAATCAGCTTTTTTTGGCTTAATGGTGTTTATTACAATTTGAACTTATTAGCTAAGGATTTCATAGTTCCATTGAACAATCTTACTGGGAGATTCACATCATTTTCGATGGCAAACTTTCTTGCATATTTCAAAATAACCTCTCTGGTTGGAACTTTTTACCAAGCTAAAATTTAGACACTATTTCTCAACATGATTCCAGAAATAGTAATATCTGTTTCATTGTGATGTCCTTAGCTTCTCACTACTGTAGATTATAAGCGGCAACGGAAGACGTATCCAGAGCAAGATGATGCTTGAATTGAGTAAAGAAATAAGAGGCAGGTAGTTCCCTTCAAGAAGTGTAGTTTTGGCAGCACAAAATAATCACTGATTTGCAGGGCCACAAGGCGATCGGGCCAATCGACTTTACTCTGAAAATTGCTCCTATGTCCTGACTGCTGAGTTCTCACAAGCACTGCTTGGTTTTATGAGCACGTGCACAAACATTCGGTTCGGAATGTAAGCTACAAGCACCTGGTATACCCAGTAAATCAAGAAAGATTTACAAAGGCATTCCGGGGCACAAAATGAATGCCTGATTATACACAAAAGTGGATTTGCAACAAACAGGACTGTGCCTCATCCAATAACCGCTTAGAACAGTCGTTTAAAATAACTTTTAACTTTCAAGTACTTTTTAAATTCAATAACCATACTGTGAAAATGATTATTGGTGGACTGTTGATCTATCGATTATTTACTTATTAGTAGACTGATCATTCCTCGATTTTTGGGATATGTTTTCTTGGAAAACATTGCGAGATTTGCATTAAAAAAGTTAAGTTAAACTAGAATTTTCACAATGCAAATTATGAGCATTAACGGGTTGTAAACAGTCTGATTTACTGCTGCGTACTTCTATATTGCTATCGAGTCCGTCGGGCCTTATAGTAAAATATTCGCTTGTCTTATTGAGTGCCAAACATATGAACCCATATTTTATAGAATGCTTAAAAACGTATCAAAAGCACTTCTCTAAGACTCAAAAAAGTGTTGGGACCCGAAGAAAGGCCCAAGTGTCGGTTTCTATTCAGCCTCATCAATGAAGCAAGCACATCGATTCCGATAATTGAACATCTTGACTCACCAGGTCTCTGAACTTTCGCATCCAGTCGGTGAACCAGAATGTAAAAATCTTGTATATACATCTGGGATGCAGGTGAGAACTCACATTCGGAAACACGCCGATTCATGTGGTGGCTACAGCTGGACACGCTCACAAATCTGCCCTCTGTTCAACGGGTCTTCCTGGAGGTTTTTGAGGATCAGTCGATTATATTAAAATCAAACATATCTCTCTCTGTTCCTTATCGTATCGGCGCCGGAAAATACGACTACCGACGAAATGAACTTGTCGCCAAGATTCATGCTTCTACGATAAGCATTTCAAATAAATAAGCCACATCCATTTCTGTGGTACGAATGATTGCGTTTGCTATCCAAACCATTAACATGTTGTAACAACAACAACTCAACAGTATTTCTGTATTTTTGATACAGCAAAAAAAATGTATTAATTTCAAATTGAATAGAATGGAATTCTCCCTTGATAAACCCGAAAGCAAAGACGATTTTTACCTGCAAAAAGAGCTTTTTTCGTAATGAAGTGTATTCATGCGAAAGTAGTTTTGATTAGTGGCCAGGTGATTTTATCCCGGCTCATGCATCCAGATATATGCGGTAAATGTGTCTATTAATGGAATCTGACAGGAAATATGATTAATTCTGACGCAGGAAGGAGGATAGAGCGTGTGGCTCGCAGAGGCCCTACCAATCTCCACACAGAAGAAGACTTTATCAACAAAATTTGGCGAGCTCGTGCTTGAAATCCAGTTTCGAATTGAAATCAAAATTCTAAAATCTAAACCCTTCCGTAAGATTGATTTTTGGCCTCTAAAACAGAAAAAAACATCAAGCAGCACTCCGAAAGCTAACCGGAGGGAATTACCAAGTCTATCAAATTCTAATATCGCTTTGATTATATAATATCGTTGAGGAACAATTAAGCTGATAAGTCTCATCACTGGTACGGAAAGGGTAAAAACACTTATCTCAGAACCATCTGAATCAGATCTCGAGCCCAAGCCTGCTGTATCTTGCAGAATATAGCCAACCCACTTAGTGCGAGAAAAGCCAACACTAGAGTTGAGAGGAGGGCCACTCACTAAGATCGAGGGACGCGGTCAGACCGCTGCGAGGTCAGTGAAAGATCCAGTGGAAAACTCACTATAAGAAGCACATGGCAAACAGGACACGTCTTTTGGAAACATTTGCTCTGTGTACAGTATATCTATATATATACGTACTATATAGCCCTTCCTCATCATCTTATTCGGTAGAAGATTCATAATGCTACTCCGGATACTAAATATTTGTTCATTATTTAACTAAATTGAAAGTATTATATTTTGCGTTCCTTGCTGGCACCTTAATATAGAACAACTAGCCGAAATGAAACGAAAGCAAATTCTAACCCTAAAGTGAATAAGATTAAATCGAAAATGAAACAGAGTAAAAATCCGAAACTTGGATATTGCCGCAAATAATTTGTTATTGTAGCTGGGGCTCAGTACCGGACTGCAAGCCTATGCCATTGCGGAAAGTTGTAAATATCTTGTAAGGCTTTTGATCTTATTTTGGCTTGGTTAGCTTGATATTCAGGTATTTTGTTGATATTTAGCTCTTTTGGGTACTTCCAAGTATTCACAACCGCATTCGAACCTTAGAGGTCACATATTCAACGCAAAACACCACATAGCTGTCACAAAGCACCGTTTTCGATTTTGCTCTAATTACTCTTTGATACTGTCGACTTCGGCCTTCTTTTGCTCAATTTCGATGGGTAGGATGGTGGTGTTATAAACGAAGTTAAATTTAAATTCATGTGGCTGTTTGGTCCAGGAAATACGTATCATTTGAATACAAAAATAGTTAGTTATTTTAGAGTATCCACATCACTGTTAAAAATGTTCATAATACACTGCTAGCATGAAATTCAAGCCCAAAAATTATCTTTTACCTGTTATAAAAATATATATTGATATACATTATAATTAAGATATACAGGATGTTTGAAGTAAAATTTTTAGAGTAATATTCTTTTTTAGGTGCATTAAAGCACTTTGGTGTATTAAAAGTTGAAACACATTTCCTTCATGGAATTTTTAACAATGGGAATAATAGGGTTGGAAGAGAATTCATCATGAAAGAGAAAGAATTATCATAATGACTCATAGAATATATAAAGTCCAGCCCTATCTAGTGCGAAATATATTCGGAGGCATGAATCGAAGAATTTCGATGGGGACATAACCGACGATTGTTTTACTCTCTACTAGAAAATTAGACGAATGTTAGGAATCGCTAACCGATGCAGTTGAGCCCTAGATAACGAGGGTAGTCAGCAGGTCTCGACTCTCCTCTGCCACACTTCATTAAAACTTCAAAAATCGTTACTAGCTAATTTTTTCAACTGCAACTGTCCGATTCAAGTTTGGCTTCCGAACTGCCCCGTTCTTAACCAGTATATGGACTTCAATGGTCAGATGGAAGCTAGTTGTGGAGAAAGCCACTAATCACCATGAAATCATCACATAAGGGTCCATTTAGTTAAAAGACCAAAATCAGCCTGCTCCAGGGACTCGAGCCTTGTATTCGACAGCAGCGGTGGCTCTTTCGAGTAGTGTCCCCTGACTGTGACGTGATAATTCATGTCCAATGATTCCCTATTAACTCTATTATATTAGGGAGCTACGAACCACATTTATTTCTAGGATGAGACAACTGATTTCCTCTAGAACAGCATGTAATGCTAATATTTAAAAGTCCCCCTAGCAAGGTTAATAATAAAATCTTTCTAATGACTCTAAATCTGATTTGGAAATTAGGTGGCATTCTATAGTGGCACCTAACGTGCTCCAACATCCATTTAAGATCAGCCATAGGAAGGATTTGGCTTTTTATAAATTGAGAGTCGAAACCTTTTACACCGCGTGTCAATCCATGTTTGAATATCTCTTTCAAATACGCTCTAAACATAGCTTTATTTGTCACTTGTTACAGTATTGGTGCTAGAGAAAATCGAGCTTTAAATCTAAATTGACTATAATGGCATTCGGAGTTATAAAATACTTAATTATCGCATAAATTTATTTTATTGCTTTATAGAATACTCCTACTCTGTCCTATATCAGCACCTTCGAAACTAAATAAGCTGTAATTATGATCAGTACACAATATGTCGAGATCTTTGAGGGTAACGTACTTGATAATTTATGCCAGATCTGATATAACTGCCATAACCATGGAGAGAGGTACTTCACTTTCCAAATGACGCATTTTGTCCCTGACTGCATTAGGCAATAATGGACGGTTGGCCGTCTCAGGCTGGATCCAGACCCACTTTATTCTTCTTCCCAAGAAATCGTGCCCTTTAGGCTAACGAAAGGTTAAGGCATGGACTTTACGCTAAAGGTTTGCAATTAATCGGAGCCGCAATTGCTAAACTAACAGAGACATGGAAAAAAAGCTTATTTCCTTTGTTGGATATCCAGTAATAAATCCATTGTACGCAGTATGGATAGCGGGATGCGATGAGGAAAACTCCTGCATCCACAACGAAGGAGCACATATTTCATATCTTCAATCTACTCTTTCTTCGAACTGCATAGGCCGGATTCGGTTGAGAAAGCATCTGGGAGCTTGGGCTTTATCAAGCAAGAACCTTAATAAAGTACTTTATTCATTCAAAAGTACTCATTATAAAGCAGATTAGCTGGATAAAAGTCGAAAAGAGATTACAAACGCCCTAAATTGGGCTGATGAAGGATCATGATAGGCATAATGATCACCACAGGGTGAACTATGCAGAACCGTTGTCTTTTTGGTTTTAGTAAACCTCTGGCAAAGTGGCTGAATTTAAAGGAGAAGCTTTACTTCAAACAAGTGATTCAAACAAGTTTTTGGGAAGATATCTGGTGCCAAACAGAAGAAATTATTTAAAGGTCCTTCTTTTAGACTCGTTTCCTCGTATTCGACATGAAAATAAACAGAAAATAAATCGACAATCCATTTTTAAAGCATTATAGTATGTCATATTCTTAACTAATATGTGTATTAGTTTAGTTAAAGCTCGTTGCTTTACTTCTGAGCAAAAAGTAACTGCATCATAATTCAATACAGTGACAATGATTCATAAAACCTATGCGCCAGTAAAATGCGTGCATGTGCAGTAAATCTACGAGCTAAATATGTATTTTGATCGTAAAATCATGATTGACAACTATCTAACGTCTGGAAAGATAAAAAAAAACTTGAACATAATTGATAGTGGCTATGACAACCAAGTATAGTGCTTCCAGAGCTCGCTTCAAAACTAACGTTCCCCTAGATTTATAAATAGTTTTCCGGTTACTGCGGTGAAAGTACTCAGGAATGTTTCAATATTCAAGCCTTTAAATAATTGTTGCTCGAACTACGCTGGGTTTTTAAAGCCATAGATCAAATAGCATGATCTGCTACAGTATATCAGAACTGCAGCCCCCATTTTTGATTTCCCACCAAACTATAATTTCGATTACACGTGAACACGACCTGCCATTTTTTGCCTAACGGCAGTGCGCATTCGAAGCTTGCCTATATTGTACTTAGGGCTCCAAGCGGCCCCTCGCCAATCAAAACCATCCACCAATCAAATGCACCCTTGGCTAACCAATGACAAGCTCAGCTGAAGGTGGATAATTCAAAGTGCAGTCTAGCGTTCATTTGGTATATCTCACACTGATTTCGGATCCACACGAACGCAAGAAACCCAGAAACACACACGAGCCACGTCACTAATGTGAGCATGAGTCTTCAGCACGATTGGGTGCTCAAGGGTCAACTTCCTTTCCATATGTCCATCTTCCTTCTCATCACCCTCCCCTCCTCCTGCTGCTCAGCTCAAGGATCTGATGAGCTGGATCAGGCCGTTTTTGATCCCAACAAAGCCATCGAAGATAACTTCTTTAATTATTCCCAGTTTGCTCTCTACTACTTCCCCGAGGTCCATTATTTCGATAAGTACTTCACAATCGTCCTCTTCATCATCGGTTTTCCAGGAAACTTTATCTCCCTACTGGTGTGGTCCAGCAAGCGGATGTATCAGGGCAATTCTGCAGCTGTTTACCTGGCTGCACTCTCTCTTAATGACACCGTCGTATTGGCTATCGCCCTGTTCCGGGACCTCACTAGAGCCTGGGATGTCCCCTTCCATCCAACACCAGGATCATGTGAGGTGTTGGAGACCGTTACCCTTACGGTGCAATATGCCTCTCCAATGTTCGTCTTAGCCTTTACTTTGGAGAGGTGGTTGGCTATATGCCAACCCTTCGTGGTGTCGCGAATTTGCTCCGTAAAAAGAGCGGTGAGAATATGCGTGGGCATCATTGTACTCACGCTCGTCATATGTTCACCTATGGCGTACCTGATGAGCACGGATCCCCAAGGGTGTCAGCTTCGTTCTGCTGCTGTTTTTTACTTCACAACTACTCTGGAGGTCCTTTTCTCCTTGGTGGCACCCCTTCTAGTCCTGACATTCAACTGCCTTGTGATAAGCGAAATGGCAAAAATACAGCGCCTTCAAAAGACGAAGCTGCGGCGACTTGGCCCCAGGGCTGACAAGATCAATGGGGAGGCAGCTAGCTCGAATACACTGCGCCGATTTTTTCGCAAAGCCAATGGGACTAGAGAGACAGACACTGAAATGGCGATGTACTCAAGTCTTCAGAGAGAACCCCAAAGGAGGCTGACTGAGACCGAAGTGGGTGCAGGAGGAGAGGCTTCGTCACCAAAATTCAGATCAACAACTATCATGCTTTTGGTGGTCAGCTTCTACGTTATCTTTGCAACACTCCTCGGTGGCCTCTGGTATGTCCTCGACATCAAATTCTCGATCGACGCATACGTTGCCTGGCCAAAACGAGAGGTTGGCTTGAGTAGCTTATTTGATTTTATTTCAACCTATTTTTGAAGTCAGTCAAATACTCATTTGACCTAACTAATTAATTTTCACAGAGTATTAAAATTTAAATCATGTTTCAAAACCCATTTCAATCGGTTGGACTCACTGGTTCTCTTGCCTTCCAATGCCTACGGCAATATTTTTTAAATTACGTTAATATTGCTCGTATGCGTGATTTATAATTCTCATAAAAATGTGCTATTAGTCACTAGCACAGGCTACTCTAAAAGCTCCATTGGCTTTTGTCGAATTCCGTACCGTTGCTAGTCCCATGATTGCCTAGTTTAGTTAGCTGAAGAATAACGTAATTTTTCAGCGTATGAATTCTGAGTCCTGCTACTCACATGCCACCAGGCACCATTTATTCTCACAGTGATGCCTGTTGGTGCTGATTAAAAAAAGTTCCATTTGAGGCCCCTAGTAGGCTTGGAGCATCGTAGACTGAAGAAAAAGAACTCTAGAGTTATTCTCAAATAGCTGGAGCTCTCTTTGCGATACCATATGACATGCTGCTACGAATTTTCTCCTACACAAGCGAGAGGATACGCCTTCAATCGACTCGCTAAGGATTTCTTCCCAACCAAGCTGTAAAAGTCTCACAAGGCATTCCTTACTGAAATTCTACACGGTTTTGCTTGTTTCTTGACTCCACACTGGGCGATTGCATTAGAAGATGTCCAGCAAGACCACATGTGACTCTCTTTAGATTGTCACTGTTTATGCCTGGCATAGCACCTTATTTATAAACGCGTTTGATGATAAAACATACTTTAAAAGATAGAAGTGACTATATTCAATCGTAATTTGAATCAAAACAATATTTTCAACAATATCATTTTGGTATTAATTAATAAATGTAGCCCTCTTTTAGCACCAGACTCAAAAATCAAGCTAACTGGAATAACTCATTGGAGAAAAAGTTGGCAAAGTTCGCGTCACGCACTTTCAGTCTTTTGTGGGAGCATATCAAGAAAAATTATTGGCGCAATTTCTCCCCACTGACACTTTGAAAACATTTTTAGTAAGGATAATTACCTTTCTGGTGATGACCTTCATAAGTAATTTAGTTACGTACATTTCCAGCTTTTCAAGATAGTCTGTACAAGGGGAAATTTGTGGTACTTGGTATTAATATACTTTAATGTTAAGTTTTGAGACAGGATAATGGAACTCACCATCTCAGACTTCAATATATGTTTCACAATCATATTTGATTTTTACGTGTATATTGCCAAAAAACTATGTGCGTCCCGGTTCTACAATTGTAAACTTGTTGTTTATAAAGAAAATGTTATGTAGTGCCAATGGATTGCCTGGAATCTCTTGCCCAAAGGACAAAATCAATTGCATTTCAGTGAAATAGCTACCGAAGTATACCCGTCCAAAGGCATGAGCTCGTAATTTTGGCTTTCTAATTCGTTCGTCAATGCAAAAGTCGACATTAATAAATAACCCCCCTAAGTTAAAATATGGAACTGAGTTTTTCAGCGAAGATAATTATTCGGGGCGTTGAAGGTGCAAATGAACTGCATAAGTGCGAGGTTTCACGCTTCATTCCTTCAAGGGACATGCCTCCCTAATATATGACCCTGTATTGACCCCGGGGTAATAAATCGGATCCATCGGCAAGCTCCCGAATGTTTAGCACTGATATATAGGCGTAAAAGTCCACAGAGCCCAGTCTGGATTCGAATGCTTTGTGATAAAAGGGCATATCATTAGATTGTTGGTGTTGGGTCAGTGTGAGGAGTAAGTTTTGGATTATTTGCTATACTTTTGGGGGGATTGCTATTGTTAATAGAAATAATTGATGAAGTTTTCCAAAATTTTTTCAGCACTATTGGTCACTCTTAATGAGAATGTCATGATTTGAGCTTCAAAAGCTTGTATAAATTCTATATTTTCATTTTCTATCGTATACGTTTTATCATTAAGTGTCCTGTGGGATATTAAATATGTGATTTGCACGCTACCTGTCATTTACAAGTAATGAAGTCCCCACTGATAAACGTAGTTTGGGTAATTAATTAATTACTTTCGATGAAAGTTCGAGGAAATTTTTTAAAGTTAAAGTTAGCAAATCTCAATTAACTAGTTTTGCTTAAAATCTATCATGAATTTTCCATAACGTGAAACAAGTAACTGATTTCCTTCATTACACCGAAGACTTCGAAATGTCATAATTCAGATATATATTTCCTTTCACTGGCTCTTAAAAGCCTTTTATCACTTTTCCATTAGAGCTTATGGATTTAAGTATCCGCTTATACCACATCCTCTATTACTATCCATTTGTTTATGGTGAAGCGAATACAGCCTGGTATTACAAAACGGTAAAACTTAAAAGCAAAAACATTTTGCAACAAAGCGTGGTTTTCACAGTTTTATTAAATAGTTCAGTTCAGATAGTTAGGGTAGGATTTGAATCACCAAGATAAGTTGTTTCCTTATCTCCATTATTCATGAAGAAATATATCCATAAAAAGTTATGTTTCTCAGTAAGCTCTTGCGAAAAATAAACCACAATTTCAGTGAGTAGTCTTATTTGAAAATCTGTTTTATTAAATGGACATTCAATAGGCCGACTTAAGATTTTATTGCAAGGTTAAAATTCTCATAGTGCCCTAATTAGCGCGTGAATCGAAGGTTGTGCTCTAAGAAGTTAAATATGCTTGTCGTCTAGTAGATACATTGATGAATTTCTTGCAATTTCCAACTAAACATCTGTTAAAATTTTCATGTTCTGTAAATCAAGCCAGGGGCTTATATTTCAGTTTTTCCAATCAGCTTTTCAAAATAACCTCTTGCATTCTATAATAAATGGCTAATAGGATTTATCGTATACGTACTTTCTTATTACTTGTGTTAATTATTTACTACATTTTCAGTGATTTTCTTATGCGATTTATTTCAAACCAAACTAGAAAATGAGAAATTGTGGAATTTCTACATCTTAGCTGATTATTAATCTTGTGACCTGACTAGCTCACAGTCCGGACTCAGTATTTAGAATATCTGTTTACCCATGATTTAAAAGAATATTATATGTTTCACGCCCTAACACGTATCATTCGAAGTTATAAAAGCCATTATTCTATGATGACTAATTCGTGGGAAAATCCCCAATTTGAGCACCAGTATTCTATTGACAAAATATCGTAAATTCACTACAGCAGTGGTAAATTCGGTTGGCACTATGCCCACTAGCTGCACTCATTGAACCTGGTCTTACCTTTTAATACTTCCCAAATGCCCTCCAACAGAACTGCATCGTATGCTTTATTGCTAAACTTAAAGTGTTCCAAGTAAATCCGAATTCGAGGGGAATCGAATCGACGAAATAAGTTTTAGCAAATTGCAATTATGTTTCGAGTAAATTATGAGACCTTTGAGATCGTTTGTGACTGATAAGGAAGGTTGAAGTGGTCCATGAATATCACTGATGCAATATTCGGTTTTAATCTAAGGTACTGATTTTCACTGAATGGCACAAACACAATGCATCACGATCATCTACGGAATCAGTATTCAAGAATCCTCAAAATGACAGTTCGGTTTGTCCTAGAATTATAAGCTTTGCGGCATTTGAGGCTTACAAAGGAAGTTAATATCGTAGAGAGAGTTTGCTGCCTTTCTTGGATGCTAGCAATTTCGTTCAAGGAAAGCAGCTTATTTTCAAAATTGCCATAATGCTCCTTAACGTTGTATGATTGAAATCCAGTGTACATCACTACTAAAACAGATGGAAAGCAAATTTTAATCTAACCAAGGGGCTTTTTTCGCACGTCCATGAAAGCAGTAGAGTTTACATTGATGAATTTGACGCAACTTCTAGTGAAGATATGGGAGATACTTATTTGTAGTTGGGATTGCTTCCTAATCGTAATGGATTATAATTAAATAGCGTTGGAATTGCTTACGGGTTAAACTACCTTTTGCGTAATTTCTTATTAAATTAGGAGTACGTTTCATTCACTTCTGGTCTGTGGCGTTTTTGTTTTCAGCCTTCTTTTCATTACCGGGGCCCCTAAATTTTATTCCAACTAAATTGCATTTTAAATAATGACACAAAGCGGGAGAACCGAAAAGCAAATAAGGTAGTCAAGTGGCTATACATATCATGATTCTGATTTTATAACTCCTCCGCAGTACCAATGGCAGTTTTATAAGGATTTGAGCAAAAAGGAAGTGGTTTTAAGTAACCCTTCAGTCATAAGAAATTGAGTATGTCGTGAGTCGTTCGGGCATCAAACAACTTCTTTAAAATACTCGTCTACTCCTCGTGGAAGAGCAATTTTGTCGCTCCAGTGACCTTGAGGACCTCATGATTAATGTCTAGGTGACACTAGCTTCCCTTTCAGGACATAACCACTACGCAAAATCCATCCAAGGGGCATGCCAAAGCATTAAAGATGCAAGTTGTTGTGTTGGAAGATAGAAGAGGTTAACAAGGTCTTTTTTCGTCATTTATATTTGCAAACAGCCATACCTAGCTCCTTACACTACGTGGTAGCACTGCAAATTAATTCATTCACTTCATTAAGTTTCAAAATATATATGTTGGTGTATCCTATCAGTTCTAAACGCATTTAAGAAATTCAGTTACATTTCAAGAGAAAGGAGTGCTTGTAAATATAGAAGATTATTTATTCTTATACAAGTTTTGCTTCAGATTTTATATACCAACAAGAATGTCACTACATCTTGTGCCCACGATACTTACCATGAGGAATATCAAAGCTAGATGCATAGGTGATGATAAATCCGTTGTCTCAGCCAATTGGTGCCCCTACTATTTGCGAATGATTTTAAATTAGTCGCCTTGATACCACTATAATTTTTTGCAAATCATCGCTAACTAAATGGTGTTGATCTGAATACTTACAGTCCTGCTTAAGACGCATTTATCGTAGCTCTCATCCGGTTGAAAGGCAACATTTTAGCTAATTAATAAATGGTTGAACTTAATGAAAGGGTAGAGTTTTGTTCGTTCGAAACACCGATGTTGCAATATTTTTGAGTATCCAACAATGTTTGAGCTCAAGATAATGTTTTTTATAGATACAAAGGATATTAAAAAACCAGGATCTTGATATGACGAAGATTAAATTTTGTATTTAAAACCAGTGGCGTGACTAACAGTTTTTGACTTTATTCTTCCAGTTTGATACAAGTGCCGAAGTTGCAAAAGCCTTACGTCTGCGCATGACAAAGATTATATGCGATGAGTTGGCTCTCTCACATTTTGCCATGGGTTTCGTCCTGTACTTCTGCACTGGCAAGAATTTTCGGGACGAAGTTCGACGACTCTTCACGAATTGTCTGGGCTTCAACAGGACAGACAACTTGGGCAACAGCATCAGCACTGAGCTCAGAAATTCCGGAGGATCTCGCCGAGAGATCAGGGAAAGCAGACGAATAGATGAACCGAGGACAAGCCTTTATCCTAGTTCTTCCCTCTCACAATCGAGAATTTCGGCTCTTCGGCGCTTGCGTCGGTTGTTCAAACGTGAGAGTAAACGTGATAACTTCCCTGGGCTGGAGCAGTGCGGTCGTAGGGGCGAGCGCCAGCGTTCAAAATTACTCGTGACGCCAAAAATCAACGCTGATGGGGTCCAACCCGCTCCCCTGTAATTGAAAGTTTCAACAGCCATAGCCCTTGCGACTTTTCATGTCCAATAACTTCCAACTGTGTAAATAAAATCATTTTGATCCTTCCTATGGAGTGTTTGGGTAGGATATGATGGGGCTGCTGATGATAGGGACTCGGCACCGCATAAACTGAGTTCAGGCCAAGAAATTCCAGGCTTCCTTTCTCCTTCCCCAACCCATATTCTCTACATGTCCACTCTGTGCACACTAGACAACTTTTAACTAGCTGAGAGAAAAAGTTTTCAGGACAATGAGATTTTCTAATGCTTATCTTCGTGACATGAAAGACTGGACATGAATGAAAGATTTCAAATGAGGAAAATTACTCCTCAAGTCTCTGCCAATGCCCACCTTTCCTTTGATTATGAACATAATTCCCTAAACGTAGGGTTAAGGCGCAAACCACTGAGAGGAATTCTTGATAAAGTTCGTTTTTCTTTTACAAATCGGTGTTTTAGGCAAAATTGTTTTTCATCTGAAAGATAGTAAATTAAAAGTAGAAATAAAAGTGTTTGTTTTAAGTTAAATTGCCAGAAGCAGAAGGCAAAATATTCCTTTCTGTGGGTTTGACTGACAAAGAGGCGTCAAAATTGGAAGTTATTTCATTTTTTTGTCTATGTGTACAGTGTGTGTTTCGACCGAATGTCACTTGAACCGAGAGCCTCTTGCATAGGCTAAGCATGGCCAGGTGCTCTTTCACATCATACTCTAGTAGCTCAGACCTTGATTCTACTTTTCAAAGGACATTGCCACTAAATGACATTTGCACTAAATTGGTTTCTAGAAAAGCCTACGTAACCTTGCTGAAACGGGGACCACTTCAAACAATCGAGTTGGACTAATGCGTACTTAGTAGATGTGCTACTGCGATTCAGATTTAGTTCAGTGTATCCTTAGTTCTGTTGGCGATGTGTCTGATAAAGGCTGAAGAGGGAATATGGAATATGGAAGCCTAATAACTTTAATCATCATATGTTTGAAGGTGTCAAGGTTCACAGAAGTATAAATTCTACTTTTCGATCTCCAAGTGTAAACCGTGTTAAGGACTAATTTGATAGTCTTGTAGCAGGTAGCCACTGTTAGATTGTCTTTCTAGATAGATCGCTTACCAGAGGTACCATGAGTCCCCAAAACCAGGGCGAGAGAGGAGAGAAGACGTCTGTCTCAGAGCGTTTATTAGAGCAGTGTGTCGTGTGTGTGAAGACAGCTGTGTCACGATATGGTTGACTTGCTTTACCGGTAAACAACTTGGGCCAATTTGATGAGACCCATGCACTTAGTTGAGGGGATTAACATGTCCATGGGTAGGGGGGCGAAGATACTCTCAGGCCACCGTAGGGTCACTACAGTTTCATCAGGAATAAGACAAAGAGGTTGGTAACTAAAAATGTGGCAGCGTCGCTGGTCGTTGAACAGAGACCGCTATCTCCTCTTCATTTTGATAGACTGAGCGAATTATCAGGATTCCAGTCATTCCTTTTCGTTCTGGTCACCTCTATTAATGACGAAGTGGTATCTCTCCTAAAGGTAGTGCGTTTCGCGTGAAAGCCTTATAGAAGTCTGGCCAAATCACTAAGCATTATTATATAAAATTTATTCAGAACACAATGTGTGTTTTAGTATAAAGAAAAATTCTACGTTCGTAACTAATAAGTATTTATAAGCATCGAGTAAGTGTGCACTGCTTATTGTAATTTAGACTTAGTAACCTCTTCCTCCTTAATCGCAGGCGCTAATTAGCATTTTGCATTTCTCCAAGGTTTCATTTTCACTCTCTCCACAACGCTTCAACAAGAAAAGGCGAATTACTGACGAATTGATTACCTCACTGTCTAGTGAAATTTTTTAAGCTACTTAAGCTTATTAAGTCTAGAGAGGTAAATCACTTTTTTAAGAAACATACCTACTTCCGCTCTGAGCTCGATTCAGAGAATCGCCCAGCAAGGCTTTGGCCCGAATATATAGACAAAGAGATAATTAGGAAATGAGCAGCTTTCGTAATAGCAAATCACACCTGAAACAATAATAAACGAACCCTTTTAGACTAGAAATGCCCCAACATTGGATGTTAGATATCGCCAAGGTCACTCTATTTTGATTAGATTGAAATGAATTAGGAAAAATCCTTTGCACTTCCCCTTGGGATTAATCTCCACAATTACTGGGTCAAATTCAGGTCAGTGAATGAAAGATCAATCGGTTTTTGAGATGAAATGCCAACGTGCATTGCAGTGGAGAACAGGAGCTTTTGGTGGACAATTAATCACTTATTTATGCACCAATATAGCACAAATGAATGTGGGACATCCTATTGCCCTGATTGGCTAATCATAAATGACAAAATACACCTGCATTTTCATTACTAACGCCTTCGTGAGTTGACACCGAATTCACTGAAATGACGTTCAGATAACTATTTTCAGCTCAAGTTATAGTTTGCATTGGCACAACTGTCACAGAGCACTGTCTGTCAAGAGCGGTATCTCAGTGCTATGGGTAAGTCTACAATTGTCAGAACGAAGGGAGTGCCTCTGGTGTTAGAAGTAGTTTTCTAAAGGAAAACTACAATACGACATCTGTCGAAAAAAAAGTGAGTAGAATTATGCCCTAGTGTATTAATCAAATCAACTGAGATATTTTACACTATTAACAACAGTATATCTCAGTTTCTGATTGTAAAAAACGCAAACGTGCTTTCGTGGTGCATATTAGCATAGAATATGAGCTTCTCCTCAGAATCCAGCTATTTTGGTTCACAACATGGTGCATAGATTAACAGCAATTTATTTGCTAAAGATCCGGTTAATTGCTTTCTCAAATATATTTTTATTTCATAGAAATATATCTTTTGTTCACCGTGGGAGCGGTAGAGATGCTTCTGCATCCTCTGAGAAACTTCACTTCCGTTTTTTACTCTGAGCTTTGTTAATTCGGACACGTGGATTTACGAAGTCATAAAATCGGAATCGGATCTTGTGTATGTAAAATATACTTTTGTAGACAATACAGATGGATAATTGGGCAACACGTCAACATGAATATGCAAAACACCGATCATGACCCTATCGTTTCGTTGATGTATGCATTAATTGCGCATTTACTCAAGGAACTACAGTATAACAGCTTAAAAGGCAAAGGGAATATTTTGACTCTATTTTGGTCGAATTGTTAAAATATGAACCGTACCATGATATTTTACGTAGCTACAAACTTTGATATAAAAGAGTAATCTATCCCTTAATATTGAGAGGATATAACAAGTTGTGATTATGCACAGCTTCACATCGTCGTCAATTTCAAAATTAGGTTAAGTTAAAGCAGTTTTTCATCAAATTTTGCATGAAATAACGGGGGTGAAAAAAAGCTAAACAAGCTTTTAAATGCATCGGAATTGTCGATTTCTATATAGGACTGAAAGAGCTTTGGATTTCAAAATTTTTATTCTCATTCAAACATGTGCTTGTTTTAAAACTGCTGCTCTATTATCACTTTGGTTACATGTGAGTTTGCGGCTATAATTTACCCGATACATTGTTGGAGATGATTTAAGCCTCTGGCCTAGATCCCAGTTAACTCTTTGTTAGTGCTATACAGTAACAATCTGGAACATCAAATACTGAAACGTATTTTGGACTTATTTTTTCACACACATTAGAAAGAGGTGTGAAGGCCTCCATGTTGATTTCGGTAAAAATCATCACCTCAGATGTGTCTGGTCACATTATCCCACAAAATGCTTTGAGGAAGATTTAACATAGTTTGCCAGTAGTTTCGCATTTTAAGAAAAATTTACTATTAACTAGAAAATTCTAATGATGAGTTGATCTTTATTGCTTAAAAGCTGTATGAATGTAACCTTATCCAGGTATGCTAGATATATCATCATCCCTGTCAAACCTATAAGTGACACTACAACCTACTCAACACAATTAAGTCCACCTGATCACACATACTAGAAAAAGTTCAATTTCGTATGTAACAGATTAGAGGTAAACGCTGGGGTTCTCATTCTTTTTCGATGCCTGACTTGGAGTGCTTTTTAAATCATGCACCAACTCACTCCATCCATATATCGTTGTCCCGTCACGTGTCTAGCCACACTTCCAAAAGATGAATATTTTTTACCTTTCAAGAAAGGCTATTTTCACTTGCGTTTTGAATGAAGACTATGATTTCCGTGATTATCAAAGCTTCGATAGCTTTAAAGCTGTTCGATTTTTTCCAATATAAGCTGAATTTGAACACATTTTCATTTCACTTAAAAGTTATAGTAGATCGAGGATCCATTTATCCATTTCTCGTGCATTGAAATCATATCGTTAATACACTGAAAACAAAATTATCTTGATATTTAGTTGATCAGGCAAATTAAAACATTATTTTGAAATCTCGTCTGGTGCATTTGCTAGTTTCCAGTCCAAATTAGTCATAGAATAGCTCTAGGGTCCAGTAATTTTCTGATACATAACGTAAAATGTGTTGATAAACACATACTTTCCTAAAGAATCTTTCTCTTAGCAAATCGTATGCACCCTGTTTAACACTTACTTTTAATTCTCAAACTGTCCCTTTGAAATGGCTACTGGGTTATGATTTAATGACAACATTTATAGTGAAATAACTTTTTGGGTCTTCAGAATTCATACTGGGGACATTATGCAGCAACATTTCAACTACCTTCTAGAATTTTTTTGCAATTTTTGAATACAAATGCAATCATGAATACACAATTACAGGACGGATGGAAATATTTTAGGAGAATATCATGAGGTGCGATTTGCAAACGAGATGGTGCTCATCCACCCTAAAGTTCCTCCAATTGTTTGGAAAGAGAACTGCTTACCAGGAGGTGGTATTTAATTCGGATTTCGCTAACGCAGTTATTTCAGATTCTCGGTTAAAGGATGGGCTGCTTCTTTAATTTTGTATCCTCCTTCTAAGGATTTGAACTTGATTTTTAAATGTATTACTTTTTCGGAATTGTGCACAACTACAGAGAGCCGGGTGTAGAATCGAATTTTATGCCATTACGTTCTTACATGCCAATTAAAACCCCAACAGCTGATTTAGCTAAATGTGAATATTTGAGGAATTCTGTTATTCTCTGAGACATTTTCTTCATGCTAGTATTTTGGCAAAATTATTTTTAAAAGCTATAATTTAGTTTATTTTGTTTATTTTTCATATTCATCCTGAACCTAGCATATATTTGAATGAGAAGCTTATTTTGTCTTTAGTCAGTATTACTTTGCTAACGTTTGATGAAAGTTTTAGAATATGTTCAAGTTATCTCCATAATAATGTATTGAAAAATGTGCAAATTCTCCTCTAGCTAGAAAATATTTCCCGGTTAAATGGAGTAGGGAATATTTGGGAAATTAGGAAGTATCAAGCTCACTCTATGCTAGTTTTATCTTTTCTTTTACTCATTTAGAAACAAGCGGTTCTGTTCTCCATATTTTACCAGGATGCTTTCAAAACGTTCTCATAGGTTAGCATGTAGTGCCGTCGGTTCAACTGTTCGAACACGCAAAAGAAAAAGGAATTTCGAAGGGCATTTGTAAAATTTTTGTTAGATTTCTCTTGAATATCTCGATGATGCACAAGAGGATTTAAAATAGTCAGCAAAGTAACTACTTATCACGCTATGAAGGCCAGAATGATGTTTTGTTTCTGTATATTCCTGCTTGCTTAAATGAAGAATTATCAGCAACTTACAAACCAGAAATTTGGGTAAGCTATTAATAATAAGCTGATTTATGCTGAACCTACGAACAATGTAAGCTAGGTTATTGCAAGCTCACATTCAAGGAGCTGTAAACTTTTCATGCTCTTCACCTTACTCCAGTTAATTTTTTATACCTAAAAAGTATTCACAGCAACTATTGAAAAGCACAACATCTGTGGCGACACAAATAGAGATTTTGGACTAAAACCTCCCCTTCTTATATATACACTTTCAAAGAATCCGATTGTGCTTCTCTTTGTAAAATTCGGACATTAAACACTTTACTATCTAGCAATTATATGAGCGTACAAACGCTTAGACAGGTGGTTAATGACTAGTACTAAACTTTCTTCTCAACTCTAAAGTAAATACTAGAGGTCGTATTTGAGAAGTCGTAGTTTTCAGATATTCGAAGATAATAATATAGTATTGAGAATGCATCAGATAACTTGCACTATCTTCAATTTTAAATTAGTGCTTAATCCCTTTGCTGCAATTATCGAAAAAATCATTAATAATTCAATACCGCAAATCTCGTGCGTAGTTTGTTTAGCTCATTGACGAATCCTAAACAGAAAACAAGTCATTTCGGCACTTTTAATGACAGCTTCTGTGCTTGCACTTGCAAAGTCTATCAACATTCAACAGTACATACGATTTGTCTAACGGAGATTAATTAATTTTGTTAGAATTCCTTCTGAATCGGCAACCTTTTTATCAAAGCTATTTATGATCGCTGTACCTATCTGTTGCACACTATGTGTCAAGATAGCACAACTTGTGTTAGAAAATTGTACGCTATTACCGATGATAAATCCAATTTATCAAATTAGGTTCTCCTGCAAGTTAATAAGAAATTCAGTCTCTAATTAAAGGAGCTGCTGAGCTTGACGCTAGTTTGTATGGGAGTTTAAAAAGAGCTGTTCTACACGGAATCATCTGTTGAACATGACATATTTTCAAGGTCTTTGATAGCGCATTTACTCAAAGAATATGCACTTTCCAATTAAAAATGTCAAATAGTCATGTTTCGATCTATTTTACCTGATTCAAAAGTATAAAAGGAAGAATTATGAAAATACTGAATTTACAAAACACAAGCTTGACTCCACTGCCTAAATAAGCAACTCTCTTGTGAATACACCCACATTTACATACTTAGATTGAAAACAATTTTCAAATAATTTCTAAATATTAATAACCTATTTGTTCTGTGGTCAAAATTTTACACAGTACAGCCACAAAAGGGGACACAAATCAAGTTAGTAACACAGCCTTAACTACAAATTATCCGTAATTTGGTTTTCAGCTCAATTTTCAAGAAAACTCGCGATGCCTACAATGTGCCCTTCTGTAAATTTAGTAAATTTAATAGAACACTTTATGAAGTAGAATGAAAAGTCATTTTTTGGGTAAGACTAACGTGGGAGTAAGTGGGTTCTTGAGAATTCTACAACCACCAAAATTTCATGATCAATTTACATTTGAAAATTCACAATTTAATGGCTTATTGGAAAATTCCTCCTAGCCAGATATACACGTAGAATTACAGTAAGAAGTGAAAAAGAAGTAATTTCGGTTTTTTATTCGTTTAGCAAGCATTCTCCAAAGCCCTGTTACAAATATTGTCAATTCACTTCCATGACTGGTGGTACAAAATGACTCATTAAATACTTTACCATTTAGGTCTTCATAAGTTCTCTTTTAATTAAATGAATTTTGTCTGAGTCAACTTTATGTTAATACGAAACGTTTGTCTCCTCTGATGACTGACATGAAATATATCTCATCGTGTTCTCAGGCAGAAAATACTGTTTGATCCATTCGAGTTATCGGTAATGTGGCAGAAACATATCACAGTATGACTTTTTTCCACTGCTCCCTTGTATTAGCCGCCAGAGCATGCACTGAAAGTGTATATCATTGTGAAGGTAACAAATTACGTCGAAAATTCAGGCAACTTCGCCATCCCTTTACTTCAAGCAAAAACGGACTGCTAATAACCACAATATTTCTATTTCATCGTAGTAATTCAAATGTAAATCCACTAGTCAAAGAAAAGATTATATCCACATCTTCGACTTCATCTTAATACTCTAAGTTATTTTTGCTTGCTTTTCGGGGATTTCAATTTGTATTTTGTAGGATCTGCCACATGTTATGGTCTTTTTATCACCTTCTTTGGAAGGTTTCATTAAAGGGACGAAACATATTTATTCATTTGATTTACAAATCTATTCGCTAGTCATTGACTGCTTGGCTAGTGTTTTGGCAATGTTCGGCTCCTAAATCACCAATTGTCGAAATACTCCCGTAATTTTATTGGCAGGAAAAAAACACTGAAGTTCAATATTTAAAAAATAAACTCTCTCAATATCATGTAACTGTTTGAATCAATCGTTACAATTCCGAGAACTAATTTGTGCGATAAACGTTTTTGTCTGATTTCGTACTCCCACACGGTTCATTGGCTGTAAACAAGGGAGCAAGATTACATTACTCTTCTCAAATCCCTTAATCTGTCTGCTTTTGAATACTAAAGGCTTTAAAATGTCATTCCATTCGTGTAGAATTCGTAAAACTGTGAGGTTTATCCCTTGAAATAAATTTCGATAATAAAAGCAGTCTTTGCATTTCCCAAGCAGTTTATTCTATAACTATTATGATAACCAGGGCTAAATAGCATTTATAGTGGAAATAAGAATAGTAAATAAAGGGAAGATTTAAATGACTGTCAACCTAAAATATCTGGAATTTTTTCTGAAAATTTCAGTATTCGAACACATTTTCGGATAATTCACTCAAAAAAGAGGCAAGGAAAAGTGCAGAGTGGCTGGAGAAACAGCTTGTGATATTTAGCGCGGTGTCACGTGTATCACGGGGATGGAGGTCATAAAGAAGAACCATCTGTGTTTTGGACGCCTGTTGGCTGTTTCAACCCAAATTATCACTCACTCGGTTCTACATTTTCATGCATGCATTTTTCCCCATGAATTGTGGATAATTTCCAGTTAGTCCGAGTCACTTAGTGCCCGCAAGTATTGAAATCTATGCTGGGTAGACATACGAGTATGGGTGACAATAGAGTGTGTATTGCTCTGATTCCCAAGCTCATCTTGTTCAAAAGTTAACCGCTAATCGAGGAAAATATGGATAAGTAGTCTGAAAGTTCCCTGACATGAAAGTACTTAGGTTGATACCGAGCCAGGTTTCTTCGGAAATGCTCTCGGGCAATCTTTTTTTTGGAGGGGGGGGGGAGATATTGCCACAGTAGGATTCCATGAAATTTTTCCCTGAATTTGGTGATTGTTGCTTGACAAAACAAAAATCCAAGTATCGAATAATCAGTCATCTCGAGAATTATGAAACCTATAGCAAGTAGCTTAAAATAAAAAAGCTTTTACTTCATGTGCATCTAGGGCCTGTAGGGCCCTAATTCTGAATTTTGGTTTCCTTAAAGTTTCAATGTTAAATTTGAGGTTCCGTAGCCTAAAAGTCCTGTTAACTTCCGCCTTAAACATAAATAAGCCTTTATCGAGGCACTAAAATATCAACTATCCCTCACAAAAGGTGGTCACATCTAGCCCCGAAACACGTGTGATCCTAAAGAGGACTATAAATTTCTTTGTTGTTTGAGATGGGTGTGGTCATTCGCTGTGGCCAAAATATGACTGATTACCGGAAAAGCCCTCAAATTGGTGTCATCTTAAGATTTCTAGACCCTTGTTCAAAGTTCAGCCATGGCATTTGCCTAAAATTCTCACCAGGAAAGGGCTTTTAAATTGTTTTAGTGCTATTCCAGGCTGTCTGACAACTGGATAACATGTATCGAGAATTCCGTTGTGAACATTTAATCCATCAACTTTCAGCGGCCTGTTTTGAAATTAAATTTGAGCTCTCCATTTTAAGTTGCGAAACGTAGAAAACTATTCAGAACAATAATTACAGGATTATTCTATTGGATAAAAGTTAAAATTATTTAAGAAACTAAAGTGAGAGAATGATGTCCCCGTAAAGGTAGAGGTTACTTGTGGTAATTAATACAGCTTGTAGATATGAACGTCAAGTTGTGGCATTTTTTGTGATACTGATGAAACCTGTTATCTGTGATCGCATATTTACCACTGTCATGGCAATCAACAGACACATATGGGGTCGTACCCATCTGTTAGAAACCGGTGTCTGTTTTAAAGAGGCTCGTAATTTACGTTAAAAGTGTATAGGATGGCTTGCTCGGCAGATTACGTCGCTATCTTTGAGGCATCCGGGGCCAAGTGAAACCAAGGAGCTACACAGGTATTCAATCCGAAAGTTCATTCATAAATGGCTAAATTTTTCAGAATTACATACTCATGAGACAACGGATAGTCTAGAAGGGGCTGTGGACCCCTCAGTTAGGTCCTGTGAGACATTTCTCATCAGTTGGAAGAGGTTTCATTTACATGTTCACCTTTGCAATTAGGCAACACTAAAATTCCTATGACAAACTATTGTCTTCGTATGAAATAACGCTATCTCCAAGGTCTTTCAGAAGGGAATTTGCAAGGAAAATAACCATCAATGAATCAGACATTTTCAAAGATTATTCAATTAGATACACTTGGTGTAAAAGGCGTACCTCTATACAATTAGGACAGAATAAGCCATTTGCGCCACAGCAGACCTAGTAGTACAATGTCACCATGTCAGTGGAATTTTTTAGGCTGTGGCTTTGATAATATTTTCTTTGTTCTGATAGAAAATGCTTTTTACAATGCCCCACTCTTGTTATCTTTAACCGATTTACATGCCTGTAGTCAACACAACTTTCAGCATTCTGTGATCATCTTTCATACATAATTAAGTTCATTTCCATGGCTTTTTGATTTGAAATTATATAAATTTCATTAAAATTAAACTAAAGTTACGGTTTTTGTTGAAACTTGGCAACATTTATCTCATAAATGACAAAATATGATATTTTTGGATCCTTTGCCAAATAATGCCAAGCGTCCACTATTAAATGTTAGACAAATTTTTTTCCTACTTTTTCCCTCTACAATGTTAACGAGACCGCTTTTTCTCCCTAAAGATCGTGATGGAAATCATACTCACTGATGTCCTTTTGTTTGCATCGTTGCAGTTCGATTCCATTTGTTTGGTTTATGGGTGGCTATGCGTGTGTGAGAAGATTTGGATCATACACCTGCATATTTATCAATGGAAAAGCATCTTTTTGATTAAATGCAAGCGCAAATTCTGTTAGATCCTCTCATGGTAGCTTGCTTTGGATGTTTGCTTATAATGTGCCTTTTACTCTATCGCCTCTCACAGTTAAATATGTAATTATTTATCCCATGACAAAGATTTCGTGAAAAATTAGGCACCACTAAGGGCTTTCGTTCTATTATCCTGAATTTCTATGTAATAACCTAGAATTTTTCAGCCCTACAGTAACAGACTTAGTTTAATCGAGTTTCGATCTCTTATGTTGTTGGGACGGCAATATTCTCCCATGAAAACTCCGCAACAACAACACTATGGTACGAAATATATGAAGGGTTGGATGTTCTGAAGCTCTCTCAATTATCAAATCCTATCATTCAAATAGTCCACATTTCAGACTCGAATTTTATGGTGGTATTAGTTCAAAGTTAATGAGGATCTGGTAACCGAGAAAGCATGGTATAGCAGTTAGCGATTCTGTGTTATATATTTGAGCAGAATTGAATTCTGATCATGATTCTAAGTTTTTGAATCCTAACATTAAGATTTTCATCGTTTAATAATCTGACATCCCCGCCTTGCATGTCTTGGTGATGATTTCGTAACTCTTCATTAAGTTTGTGAGATCCGAATTTAATCAGTGAAATTAAATCATTAGTACCTCGAAATGGAGCTTGTGTTTCATTAATTTGTTGTGCTCGAAAAGTAAATCCTACAACTACCACTGAACATGATATTTTTTGCTGATTTGAATGGATCTTTCGTCAAAATAATTTTTGCCAGTCCCATCTCTACCACTACACGAGTTTCTGTCTCCAAAAAAGCCTAGGATTTGATCAAGGAACAGGGATTAAATTTTTTTAAACTGCAAGGAGATAATTTTTCGAGTTGAATGAATATTCCATAAATGGTACCAGAGAAATATTTCATTTTCTAAATATTTAAGTGATAAAGATTGTATTAAAATCCGAAGCGAAGACTAGACGTTGCTTTCAAGAATCATAGTCCCTTGGTGGTTTTAGAACGTGAAACAACTTGACAGAAAAATTGTTAACAGAACGAATTCTCTGATTACAAAGAAGGTCTAATGAAAAATGTATTCGACTAAACATGAGCTTTAGTTAGGCCATTTGCCACTACAACATTTGTTAGCTCTAAACTCGGGACAGTCGCACGGATATTAAGGGCCACATCTTTACCCCCTCGGCTTTTGTTGATTCATCCTAACCTTGGTCTCAAGGCATAACCCTGCACATCGACGTGGGTGTGTGAGATATGTGGATCAACTTTCCCTAACATTCATATGTCTTGCAAACTGAACTGAGAAATGGTAGTTGCATATACCTCCACTTCACTTAATGTTAGAATGGGTAAGGCTGAAATTTGCACTGGTCCTTGAGTCCCACCTCTAACATACATACGAGCTTAAAATTATGCATAGTTGTGATGATTAGTCGCCGTTGCTACGCGGTAAATATCAAGCTAGGTTTGAGGAGTTCGTAACCAACCCAAAGTACCTTGAATCGATGAGTTGGCTATCATGATATTTATGTTTTGTTAAAGCAGCGTCAATATGACTTTTTATAATTTGTCAAAAGTTCTTTAAAACGACCCGTCACATTTGTTTCAGGTAATTCAAATTAAAAAAACAAAAGCCCACGCTATCGTGTTGGACTGTAATTAGAAGGCGGCTTCATGGTCGAAGCATCAGATCCCATCATATTTTTATTTACGGTGGTCTATTATTTTATTGTCTTTATCAATTAAATTTTCAGGGCGTCTGAAAAGAATTATACAACTTTAGTGCTATTAGGATCGTTTGTAAGATGTCCTTTTAGGAAGGGGTTTCATGCTATCTTGAAAGCCTAAATTGAAATTTAAAAGAAGAAATTGAACTGCCTTTTTTCGGAAAAAATGCATGAGTTAAGGATAACCAATGATAATATTTTATAATATCTGCTAGTTTTGAACCTAGTGGTAATTAATCAAATAGCTGGACTACGATTATTTAATTTTGAGCTACAATAAAAGGTTGGTCTGAATTGGCTATTATCCCACTGTGCCAATGGAATTTTCACAAATTTTTGAACATCACATCTAACATTGTGTTTAAACTACAGCTTCTTACCTTAATAAACTTTATTTAATATTCTTTAATAACAATTTCATTTTATTATCCGCTTTTGATTTAACATCACCTCTTATTTCGTCGTGCGACAAGGTGCTCTAAATGCAGCTTTTGAAATGAAATAAGCAGTGGTTTCGTTGTGCGTGCTAGTGTCTTTATGTCTCCACCTGAGATACTGGGGTTTGTGAAGCCTTCGTCTTACTTGCCAAATGATAAGCGGTGCGTCCGGCCTCGTTTAAGCGGCTGTTAGTAGATTATGTTTTTATTGGGTGGATGTGTGTTAAAAGCATTGCCAATTAGCTGTTAATACTACTTCTGTAAACTCTGGTGAAACCTCGGATCTTTTCAAATGGCCGCTCAGATTGAAAAAATTGAATGAATCATTTGAGGAAAAGACCAGGTGGTTTGAGAACATGGTTGTTGATTGGGCAGTCTTTAGGATTACTTGGCACCCGTTAAAGACTGTTTCAATCAATGATAGCTTATTAGAAATCAATATCAAACGAGGTTACATTCCTGACCAATTATAGCTTCTAAAGCTAAGTGATTTCAGTGTTTAATGGGAAAAATATTGCAGAGATTAGGTCGATCACTAGCACGCGTTTATTTTTAAAATTCCCAATTTGGTACTAGATCACTCCCGTTTTCCTCCAATTCAAAATTTGGTTTTCCATTGCCAAAAACCCACTTAGTGAAAAAAACGCTTCACTACTTTTAGCAAACGATAAACCAGAACTAGAGGTACCAGTGTGCCCGCTAAGGATTTTCTCACGAAACTGCCGCTGTGTCCCTGACGGAAAGGGTCGGAGAGGCAAGTTTATCAAGAGAATAGTTCCCAAAAGAAAACCACTGTCATATTTTCACCATCGATGAAGATTGACAATCATGTAGAACCTGGAAGTTTGCTTTTGCAACTTTATAAATTGATTACGCGACCTCTACGAACTCAAAGGTGACCTAAGACATGACTGGAAAAACACAACGTTCACAAATGTCATTCCCCAAGAGCTCGGATTGGGGACTGTCCGGATAACTGCGGCGTGCGTGCGTCCCTTGAATCGTTTTAGGTGACTGTCTTTTCCTTAGACGGCTTTGACTATAAAAAGAGGGACTTGCGAACAATGAGTATCCAGGTGTTTTTGCGCCTAACAGCCCGAAGCTAGACATTGCCAGTCGATGAGTGGGGTGCCCTGATAAGTAAGGCTACCAAATCCATCTATGCACATTGGTGCAGAGAGCAGTGAAGTGAGAACAAGGAGAAGAGCCCTTAGTTAACGGTTTTGCTAATCGATTCGCTGCTATCTAGGGGCGGAGTAGTTTGGCGCATTTGGCGAATGTGGCAGTGGAGAGTTGAGTCCGCTTCATCGCCAGTGGTAGCTTACTGGGCGGTCAATCAGGATTCATCTCTCGAGATTCCTAACTCGCTTACGAGATTTGGCGTTGCTGCAGGATTTTACCGTTGCACTAGCCTTACTTCACTAACCTAACGTTGTTAGACTACGGATAAATAAGTATCACGAAGGAAACTGCGGAATTCTACAACTCATGGTAACTTCATGATACAAACGGCCGCGTTACAATTACCTACTTACGAATCTCCCATTCGGCTATCTCTAGGCCATCTCTTAAGAAAACCTAAGACAGTACCCACTGGAATTATGAGCACCACTATTCTTGCCTCATCTATCAGAGGCTTCGTGAGCTCTATTATAACTTTAATCAGCTCAAACCTTTATGCCGTGTGACTCCCTTAAACTACAATACCCCGTCTAAGTTGTTTTTTTCGCTATTTGAAAATACTGCAGCGAAATCAGAAGCCTTGGTTAGAGCAAAGCAGCACAAATTTACTCCTCCGATATCAAATAAGATTGTAGCCTGGGTAAGCTGGCGCTATTCATCTCCTCTGCGCTTTTTACAAATCACTCCGTGTCCAAGTCGTCGGGGCTGAACGACTTCTTGAAGCGCTCCTGCTCCGCCTGGAAGTGGGTCTGCTGGGACTTCGACGGCTTCGGAGTGTTCGACTTCGCGTCCAGCGGTTGTGCTTCCGCTTTCTCCACCACCTCCTCCAGTGCCTTTTCGCCGGCATTAGTATTCATGGCCTTGAAAATCGCCAGGGCCTGACAAAAAACAGTACGTTTACTATGTATTTGGAGTAAATTACAACATTAGTAACTGATTGCTTTTCCAGATATGCTATAGGTGTTAACGAAGCCAGACGCTTCCTTTAGAAGGTCAAATCACTCAGGTGTTGACAAGGGAAGTGATCGGAGCCCGCATGATTCATCACAGAAATTGCATCACGACAGTTTGCGCCGTCCTAAAACCATGGAGATTATGCCCAATTATAATTACGAAAACGATTCAGAGGCAAGAACTAGAGAATTCCAATACAGACTTCAGGGCGGCTGTGGTCGTTAGAAGTTAGCAGCATAACCGAGGGCCGAAAATCTGTAGAAAAGTTGCTGGCACACCTGACACCATGACTCGGATTTTGAGGCGTGAATTAAACGTTTTAGCCTCTACCACGAAGCCCTCCACTCAATGAAGATATTTGCCACGGCTCCCACAAGCGTCACACAGGTTAACTTCCATGTCTCCTCCCAAGAGGAAATAACAAATAGTTGCAAGGCAATTTGCACTACTAATACTACTGCACCAGTCCCAATGTACGGCCTCTGTTGACTTGTTGGGCGCTTTCGTTGAGAAAGACACTAGGTTGCCATACCGCCAGTACTACAAAAACCCAAAATGAAAGCAGTAGTAGATTCATTCATTGCCTAACGAATTTGCCTCAGATCTATTAAACTTCATAATTATCAATTACTTTTTTGCATTCTCCTAATGAGAGTGTCAAGTTTACTTCGTATACCCGGTATGCGTCCACAGTGTAAAAAAGTCCTCACTACACGTCGCTAACCTTGGAAATCTGAACGAGACATCTGTGAGTCTAACTGGTTCAATGCGAGCGTGATTGACTACTATTTGATGGTCGTAGACACAGCGGTACGATCACATGGATGGTGACTAGAAACTAAGGAAGCGTTTTTGCATCCCTGTTCCTATACACGCAAAACAATCATAGATGGAAAGGAAAACTCGAAGGCCTCACCTTCGCAACCATGGCAGAGACGTCACCCGTTTCCGCGGAGAGGAGCATGGTGTTGTTGGTTTTAGCGAGGTTGCTGAAAGCGTCGATGTAGCGCTCCGCAATGGCCATTTGGACTGCATCAACACCGTTCTGCACAGGAAGAAAACGGGGAAAGACTGCGCATAAATTACCCATTGTTGCTGCCTAGTTTGTGGTGGCAATAAATGCCGTCTAGTGACCGATAACGCATCCTCCCGGGTTTGTAATCCCCCGAAACGCTCCAGCCCAACGCCAAGTCAACATTTACGACTCACGAAGACATAAAACCACTGCGGATAAGGATGAGAACAAAGTAAGTACGACCATCGACTCAACCCTGGTCAGGTGTTTATTATTTGAGGGCGTTCACTTTAGCTTTCATAAAACCAAGAGCTTACACCTTGACGATATTTGAAGTAATTACTTTATTTGAAATCAAAATACAATGTCGGGGCTTGAATTACCAACTCATGACTAAAATATGATCGATTTAACTACGTAAATTACAATCGAAGTTTTAAAAGTTAAACATCGCATTCATCAAGACTTTGAAACAGTAATGTCCAAATTTAGCGGTTATGCCGCTTTTAGTGAATGTTCACCGTCTCTCCAGTCCATTGAGATGTCCCGGGTCTAATCCATTAAAAATATCAGAACGAATTCACCCCATGGTCACAAGGAAACTCCGCCACGCAAATAACACCCATCAACCCCCCGTAGATTCGTGCCCTCGTACGGAGAAACAGTTCGAGACTTTCGGTATCACTGTCAAATGGGAGCAATGGACTCAAACCTTCTTCTCCTCTTGAAATATTTGATAATTACCTAGACAACCCAACAGACGCACGTTTAAATAAAGCCTTAAAAATGGGTTTTCTGAAATATCGGAGTCAGACAGGCAGAGGTTTCGGCAACTAGTTCCGATAAAATACCCTCGAAGACCGCGAACCCCCTGAAATGCTGCACTGTATGGAACATTTTGAGGAGCCTTTTGGTAGATCTGGCCGATCAAACCATGGAAATAATGGTAGAACGAAAAAGGAGAGACTACCTTGCCGGAGATTGCGGAGGCTACTTTTCGAACAGCTTCTGCACGGGACTCAGCCAGCCGCATGATGGCTTCGGCTTCACCTGTAGACGAAAAAGCAGACGATTTAACCACCTTAGGTCACTTGCTGCAGTTACAATCTACGCTAATCAGCAGCCTGTCCAAGGCAATTCAACGTCTCTTTAGTGGTCCCATAAAAAAGCTGAAAGCATACACTGTTTAAAAAGACAACAGACCTAAATAAAATCCTGCGAAAGTTAACGATCGCGTGGAATGAAACCTATTCAAAGCTACTGCCCAGTTTTGCGTCGCATGCACAGTTTTTTAAACTGACAATGAACCAAACTTCGCATAAAATATGTAGCTTTAAGCCCACCTAAATTTGTCTCCAATTGCAAACATGAACACTTTGAAGTGACAATTAGGTTTACGGCTTGATTCACCAGACAATATCGGCACACACTGACGATGAGCGATGTGTCGGGTGGCGACTAGGCTTAGCATGGTAGTGAGGAAGGCGTACCGACAGCACGGTTGACGGTCTCGATGCGCTGGCCCTCAGAGGATAGGATCTGGCGCTGCTTGACGCCCTCGGCACGGTTGATCTCGGCGTCGCGCTGCCCCTCCGACTCGAGGATGGCGGCGCGCTTCCGTCGGTCCGCCTCTACCTGCATCTGCATCGCATCCTTTATCTTCGCCGGCAGCTGGATATCGCCTGCAACAACACCCACTGGCTAGTTAGAGACGCGCCCAACAACGCCGAGGGCGTAGGGCCTAATAATCCGACCATCTTCTCTAAACCCCGAAAGGACCGACTAAGCAACCGAGGGACAGGAGGGAACACGGACTTATTTGACCACACCCAGATACAGAGTACGTAGGCAGGCGTCCCCGCAGGCACCCACGGTGTCCATTAACCCTAGTCAGGACGCTAGTCGGATAGGGACATTCTAGAAACTGGCTAGTTAAGCTATGCTCAGTTAGCATGAGTGAACGAGAAGTCAATGTGTCCATAATGCTCGACCAGGAACTGGGGGAGTTGATTATGCTCGCAATAGGAAACGAGTGAAACGAAGATTAGGATTACGAGCCCATTTGTGATGTCTTAGTTCAATCGATGTGTGTGTGCGTGTGTAAGTGATGAGGTTTGTGGCTTTCCGTGAAGTGTCTACAAAAGGACCTAGAGTGGCCATGTGATTCTTTACGACCAACTAATGCTACACGCACTCACAACGGAGGTTTTACCACAAAATACACTAGCCACAAGACACTCGGACAGAATACTTGTACAGACGCTTGAGCTAGACCTTGTAATGAATAGCCTTAAAGACAAAAAGCAAAAGAGCCATACGAGTTCAAGCACCAAAAAAAGATACTACCAAGATTCCCCATATATTTTGACGAGGGACACGCTTATCAGTCAAGTAACAAAACCACTTAAAGGCGAGGGTCGTCTGAGTTAGCAGTTGCAACTAATAATGAAGCGATTTACGGAGTTTATCTAACGAGACCGTAAGGATTGAATGCTGTCCCAATTAACCAGATTCGGACAAAGGTGAAATGTTACACAGAGGGCTTGGGAGAGTGGGTTTCCACTTCAACTAAGGCGACACTAGGAATACCGTATTTGAACACATTCAATGCCTACTCCCAAATTTCGTGGAGCCAAATTTTAGCTAATTCGAGATGTACTCAAACTTGCTCTGGGGTACAAGCTTCCTAGGCCAAAAAATACCTTAACACAGAGCACAACAACGTGAAAAGGTGTCGCGTGCTTAATAAGAAGATGGGCGAATTTATATGACAAATAAGTTTACTAAATCCTCAATACCTCTTCAGCAACATTTCGGTATTGCTATCGACACTAATTTAAATGCCAAGAATCAAGGCAAAAAGTACAGAGCTGTATTTGACAGCTACGTTAAGTGCGTAACTCTACCAATACGCCCAAGCAGCTGCCGATGACTGATACCAAAACAGCATGTTACAGTTTCATCAGCCAAAAACCCAGCGCAGTACAAGATAGGCTTCTAGAACGGCTATCGAGGAATTTGACACCACGGCACACTTGAAAACAAACTGAATTCTAATCTATGCCTTAATTGGAGAAATGGATTTGCTACCTTCGGAGAAAGGGATATGATTAGATGGGTTCGTATGGTGAAGGAAACTGGAAAAACAAACTAAGTCAGTACTTACGTTGTACACTGGAAGCGCTCTATTAAGGCGCCATGAGGCTAGTAAGACCTTTCTCTCCACTCCGGCGCAGTCGTCAACATTTTTTCAAGTTTCAACTACCAAACAATGCACGCTACTTTAAACACGAGAGTAGCAACAGTTGAGTGAAATTAATGGACGCATTTTTGATAAGAAGTTTTAAGTGAACTTATTCACGGAGTAGTTGAGAAATTATACTCTCGGAAGTGTTCAAGCACTAAGAGCTCGTTGAAATTGAACACACAGAAAAAAAGATCCCTGAACTAGAGAAACGCTTCCACATCCATAGGACCGGGCACGTAACCCATCTTCCAGACACCGCAAAGGTACTTCAAATTAGCTAACCAAAATGATGCGTGGAAGTGCTCTCTAGATATCCCACAAAAAATCGTATTTGTATACGCTTCTGAGTGAGTACTTAGGGGACAGGGGTGAAACTTACGAGCTCAGCGTGAATCGTGCTCAAATAAATAAAAACTGGAACTTCCAAAAGCAGAGTAGATCTCGAAGTCGGATGAAGGCACTATTAAGACAACTAAAGGTAGATAAATTCAAGTACTTTTAAGCGATATAAGAGCCAAGAGAATGAACGCACGGATTTCGTATCGAAGACAGACGATACCCCACGGTTCGGCAGCCTTGCTGATGGACTGGACGATGCTGTAGTTCAACGCTTCACGCTCTTTGAAGACGTTGTCTAGAGGAATCTTGCCGATCTCTGATCGCATGGTAGTCTGAGCCAGCTGAAATTCGAAGTTCCGACAGGAGACTACAGTTCCCCCCAACATTTAATCTCAAACCATTTGCGATCTCACTTTCAGAGTATAAAACAGAGAATTCAGTTTCAACTTATTAAATACACCGATAATGACATTGACTGAGAAGTACGCTTTATTGCTAGACGATGATATTGAGATTATCCAGTGTTAAACAGAACAAGCAAGAACGGAACGGGTTGAAAATCCAACGCCAGTTTGTAACAATTTCGTGGATTTGATGTGACTTGAACTCAAAAACGTCCGTTGGCGGTTAAATTGTGAATAATTTAGAGTTAATAAACAAATACCTTAGGGCTATTCGTGACACTGCGTTTGCTTCGAAATACCAATACTTAAATTTGATTCGGAATCACCAATAAACTTTTAAATATTAACTGTTCGTTTAATTGTAATTACTACCTGTGTAATAGCAAATTCAGCATCCTCGACACCATACGAAGCCTTATAGGCATCCATCACTTTGAGAAACAAGACTCCATTTAGCTGAAGAACCACGTTATCTAGAAAAATCACGTTGACTATAGTAATCTACAGTATTTTAACGTGTTTTATTTAAAAGGAAAGATGGATGCTGACCTGACGTAATGGCCGCCTGGTCAGGAATATCGATGGCGATTTCCTTGAGGGACTGAACGTAAGCGATTTTGTCGACGAATGGAATGCGAAAATTTAAGCCCTAGACTGGAAATGAAAGTGAAACAAAGGAACTACGGGGCTGAGAATAGAGTGGAATTTGCCCAGACGTTCGACAACCCAAGCCTGTCGCTCAGGAACAAATAGAATCCCAGTGTTAATTGGAGTTTTATAGGTTCGTACAGAAGCAGTTAACTGAAAAGGTAATTAGTAAGCTTTAAATCAACTGCTCAAGCTACGTCTGCATAAATTCAAACGCAAGGGCAGATATAAGTTGAAATGATTCATGTAGGAAAACATAACAGCCAAAGAGGGTGTACTGAACTTAATCTCACCCTGGGTAGCCTGTAAAATTTGCGTAAAAAAACAGTCGATGAATTCATGCCGCAAGGAATTCACACTCAAAACTTGAACACGAAAGTCACCGATATATGACCTAGCTAATGGTTCAACTTCAAATCCAAGTCAATACAAAATACTAATTAAGACCTCATAAATTTATCCAGTGCAAATTGTATATTCATAATGTGTTGTTTATTGTATACCTCCAGCTCATTTCTTCATCTAGTTAAATCAAATTGGTTGTACATTTTGACATCTAACCCAATCAAAATCATTAAGACTACTATTGGATTAAGGGAACGATAAGTGGATATTTTCTCCATCTAGTTGCAGTTATTTTATGTTAAATGTTTTTGGACCGTCACAGCATAATCTGTGTAGTACATTGTTGATACCAGATCATATACCTATATCAATAACCAGTTGATAGCTATCATAGAAGATCTTCATTACTTAGTATTTTAATTTATACTTTGCTCCGAAGTCGGTAGTAAATGGATTATCGGTTCACAATGGTTTTGTAGATCAGTAAAGAAGGTATATTGTTCACTTTACTAGCAGAGATGCTTAGACAAAGGGTAAAAAATTTTACTTTAGAACTCCAGACAACAGGAGCGTTGGGTAAGAGGTCGAAACCCAAAAATGAAAGTTTCGTAAATGAAGTTGTTTTATACATTAGAGGCAATAATTTAAACGCAACCCAATTAGCTTTAACGTAGCATGAATAATGCTCAAAGATGAACATTAGATGATAGGTGTAGAATTCGTTTTATTCATAAGGTATATCAAATTCATTCATTTTGTATAATCACCCTTAAGTTGGGGACTGTAGCACAGAGAAAGCTTGAGCATATTTACGATCCCAAATATTATCGATATTTTTATAATGACCCTATAAGAGATTTTCAATTATCGATAGTAGTCTGGCACTGAGACGATGTTCTGAGATTCGTCTTAGTTGAAG
Source organism: Anomotaenia brevis (assembly GCA_030710315.1). Lineage (NCBI taxonomy): Eukaryota > Metazoa > Platyhelminthes > Cestoda > Cyclophyllidea > Dilepididae > Anomotaenia > Anomotaenia brevis. Next base: position 589,545 of record JAUOZQ010000007.1, on the reverse strand, counting down.
TAATCTTAGGATTTTACATCGATCTGGTTATTAGCAAACATGCGATTGATGCATCAGTAACAATTATTACAACCATGCCTCGTTATAAGGCCAGTTATAAGATTCTACATTGAATTACATCAAGATTTACAATGCTTCTCTAACAATATAATCATGTTGTATATACAAGTGAACCCCACTTAAATGCCTGAAAGTAAGGTCGAGAGATCGGCTTTCAACTAGAAATTCAAATATGGTTCGTCAAGTTTCGATGTTTATACCATTTGTGCCATCGTATATCCTATTTTAGTCGTGCAATACAATAAGTTCTTATATTCTTACCTCAAATTTTGCTTAAGTGTCCATAACTTAGAGACTTTCATATGAAAATTCATGAACTCACGTGTAAATAGACAATGCCTTAGAATCTATAAAAGCCTAAATTTACTGGTGCGGTTCGTGTGAAATTGGTATATTTTAACACACCATGTTATCAGCGCTTATGTTTTTCTCGCAAGGAAGCGGTGGTTCGTATTGTTCTCGTGGCGCGGGTGACTGCACGGTAGGTTGGGTTTTTTGTAAGCAAATAATTCTCATACAAGCTGGTTATTTAAGGAGTAGTTTATAATTATCACTTTCCGAAATGCCTTGTTCATGATTTCATGTTTTGTTACCGTATATTTTTTTTACAGGTTAAACATGTGTGAAATATCAGACACATTTTCCAAAGCAATTTCTCAATTCAAAGGTGGAAATGAAAGACCACTGGATTTTTTAATCAATAGATTGACGTATGCTGATGATCAACTTTTCATTGAGGCGTTTCTCGATGAATGTATTCAGAACTACATGGACTTTCCGATAGACCTCGTCAGTGTTTTTGTACATGTTCTGCTCCAAGAAAAGTCTTGGTATAAATTTGAACCTGAATGCTCCAAAAAATGCCTTACTCTTGTTGTAAACATGGTCGTCAATAACAGCGAACTTGCACCGGATCTCTTATCCCATTTAAGTGATATTTTCTGTTTTTCTGCATCCTCTTTCCCTGTATTTGGTGAATTCGAATATTTTGATGTACTACTAGAAGCGCTGCGGCTGCTCTTCGAGTATATGCCAGACTTTGAGTCAATTTTTGTTGAAAATGTGCGCACCAAAATGCCAGGTTGGGGTGGTGATTTAAAGCACTTATTTGTGCTTGTATCTAACATCTTAAAAATTTGTTCAACTCATGTTTCTTTTCTCTCCTATGAATCAGTACAACATCTGCTATCACTGTGTTTTAATCTTCTGTCGGATGTTGAAATCAATGTCGACATGGTCCCAAACTATGCGGCAAACTATGAAGCTTTCTTGGGGATCAGTGACCTTTTCAGTGAAAATAAATTTGAGGAGAATCAAAAGATGCTCTACCAAACTATCACCGCTGATACTAACAAGTCAATGACTCTCCTTTGGCTCTTGATTGTTGGGCTCTCTCGCCTTTATCGGGAGCCGAATCTGTCAGGCAAGGACATGAAACAGAAAAAACGCTGGTGGAGCCATCTTTGTGCCGTGTGGCGTGACCTAAGAATGCGATTTGTTGTGCACATGCTACCAATGGACCACGAGTTTGTTTTCGTCCCTCTTCTTCTGGTGGCAGTGTCTAATCTCCGACCAGCAATCTCTGTCAGTTTTGTTGAAGCCCTTTGGAAATACGTAAAGGAGACACAAACAATGCCCGAGATGGTGCGTGCAAGGGCCATGAGAATGATGGCAGACTTCTTGGCCCGATCTAAAATCTGTTCTCCAGAATTCGTGATTGAACAACTCTATACCATGGCTGCATGGTGTGTAGAATATACTCACTTCCAGAGGAGGAAGATTTGCACTGATATGCAACGTATGGTTAGAAGTCATAAAGTATTCTACACAGTTTTCGAGTCGATAATCTATGTCATCTCTTTCCGCCAATCGGAGATTGTTGGCACCTCCACTGGTCGACATGGTACTATGAGCCTCCCCCTCATCCAACTCATCAATTCCCCTTTCAAGCCTCTGAATGCGATAGATTCAACTTTACGCGCACAATTCCAGGCTGCAAACCGCGCTTACAAGATGACTTGGACTACTCAGGTGGCCCCCTTGGATCCATTCGTCCCAATGTCTGCCCCCAAGCCTTCTTTCGGCTGTCCCTTCACCAATGCACTATCGGTTCTACCTCCTGTATTTAAGCTAAATCTCCTGAAGGAATTTACTCCTGCAAAAAGGACTTTATTAGCATTTTCAATTGGAGAATCTACAGGTTCTGTCTCCAGTGAAAACGACCAACAGCCGCTAAGAAAACGCAACAAACAACATGTGGTAACGGAGTATTTCAATTTCGACGCCTTGGAACGCCTCTCTTAAGCCTAGTCGACGTTGTGTTATTGTGTATTTCTGTGTACAGATTGTCTTAAATAAAACAGGAAAATGCAGAGTTGAAGAGTCATTGAAGTCTCTGGTCTTCTCTTAATTGGTCGAAAAAGGCGCCTTCACTCCACGAAGAAGAGCGTCTCGGTGAAAAGTGCTTCGTAAGTCTCGAAGGAAGCCTTATGGTAGTGGCTCTTGCGCTACGATCTCTATTTGGTTTGCTCGCCCCATCCACAGTGCCTTCCGTCTCGTGGTCCTTCGATCCCTGGGTCACGTCAATGGTGTTGGGCAGCACCTTTCTTCGCTTCGAAGCCTGGGTGAGCTGGAGATATATCATTCTCACGACGTTGGCAATGATGCAGATCAAAGTATTTATAAGATAGTTGTATAGAGCCTGGATCACGCGTTGTTGGTAATTGTCTTCCATGCACTTTGCCACTGAAAGACTTCGCCATCTGTAAGCGTCTAAAATGGTGCTAATTTTTGACAATCTGGTAAGATTTCTGAAGTCCTTGGTTTTCAAGCAACCACTCCATTCCCATTCTAAACTGATTATCCCTTCCCACGCGTTGATTATGTTTTGTGACTTCGTGCAGCTCTTCTTCAAAGTGCATGATAAGATCGTTTTGAGTGTGATGTGAAATGCGGTTCTCCAAACGAAGACGGCCCCAAAGCACGTAAAGCTTGCAGTGATACTCGACCACAACTGATACGAGCAGGCTGTGTACATTTTCATTAGACGGCTTCTACTGAACTCGTGCTGTCGAAGTGGATTTCGTCGCAGGGTGATGACTAGACAGGTGGTATTGAGGAGGATATTTACAGTGGATGAGACTGCAGCTAGGTTTATGGCATGAAGAGGATGGGTGTAAGAGGTGCGGATATTACGAAGGTGGATGGAGGCGAATGGGTCGTCTTCACGGAAAAAATGGTAGGCTCGATTCAAGAAATAAACACCCACCAGCTCCTGAAGAATGTAGCTCAGGACAAAGCCAGCTCCAAGTAGATATAGCATCAGAAGAATTCGACAGGATTACTACTAGGTTTCCCCTCAAGTGTGAGTAGGAAGTCCACTGTTAAGTACATGACACGGCGTTTGAATGTAGAATTATCGAGTGGATAATCAATCGATTGTAATTGTCAATATTTCTTACAAGCGAGTTAAATAAGGAGGATCTGTTAGCAATTTAGAGTTTTGTATGTAATTTCGAAATTGTGATTCAGCTTTCAGAAATGGATTTCTCCTGAAAGCACGGCTTTTCTTCAGTTTGTTTTTCGACAGCCATTCAGCAGCAGCTTTATGAGCTCAGTGGACCTGTAGTGCTTATGCACTGTGCTGATGTGGATACTTGTTCAAGGGCAGGACGCTAACGGCACAAACCAATAAAAAATCGTTTAGTGGCAATTTGTGTCCTGTAACGAGAATGAGTGCACACAACGCCGCACGATGGCGTCCATTATCATTGATAGTGTTTCCACCTTTTTATCTTGTCTATTCCTGAATCAGACTGCTAGTGTCAACACCCCCCACCACGTGGGGTGGGCTCATTCGCCCTTTCTCCTAGTAATTCGCTGAATCCTGCGGCGGATTGGCTACACTGAGAGAAGAGGAGACGTGCGAACTGGGACATTTATTAGCAGCGTATGTTAATGAGTAGTGCACTCAAGTGGTTTTTTGTGGTAAAGGACAAGGGGCGAATGACTTAGACCTGATTTGACGATGATGTAGTCCGGTAAGCAGGTTTGGGAAAGGCTTTGTGTGAGACTGAAGAATTGATAGTGATTAGGTTGTATAGACCGCCAATATGGCGTCATGACGCCACAATCCCAAGAGGGGAAGGCGAGTCTCGGAGAGCCAGACTTGCTTGGGGTATACTACGACCAGTGGTACGAAATCATCATCAGCCTTGCTAGCCTATCCCTAACGGGCTCCTCCATATTCCCCCAGATCTCAAAATATTTAACTTTGAGTTAGCCCCATTCTAGGCTCCCACGTGTAACCATCTCGCAGATACTTTGGGTTGTATGAGTTTCAATTTAATAAATGAATAGCGGAAGAAAGTCATCCCATTCAAGTGGTCTCAGATACCGAGTTAAATCACCACTTTGTGTGAAGGAAACTGCAAAGCAGCTCTCAGCCGACTAGTCTTGATAGTACAACCGGGGTTTTTTTCTCCAAAAACACTAGTTTGTAAGAAATCTTAGACATAAGGAGATAGTACCACGAAATTCTACAGTAATTTCGTCTTAATCAAGCGACCTACACATTTCGGAAATCGCAATGACAAAACAAACGCCTGTAAGGTTTGTTGATTGAAAAAATCACCAAAGCAAATAGTAGTGCCAGCAGCGACAACACTTAAGTTAAATGGAAAGACGAGACCAGTGATAGTGGGGTGGGACACGTTGGGCAAATACACGGGAGTCGGGGCATAGGAGTTGATTGGCATCACCACCCGCGGATAAAGTGCCAGATGAAGTACATCCCGACGAGGGTCCCCGCCGCAAGGACGTAGAAGAGGACCTTGTCCTGGTAGCTCCGGCGTTGAATCAACCGCATCACAGTGTTCGAGAGTCCCAGGGTGTTGGCCAAGTCCATTAATCGACGGTGGGAGCTCTTCAGTGTACTCCTGAAGGAGAAGCCAACCGAATCCGTTGCAACACCAGCTTGTGAGCTGCCTATCCATTTGAGTTTCCTCACGTGCCTCAAATATGCTACTTTATACTAATTCTACTTGAGCCTTCACAGCTTCCAGTCCTTAGGCACTAGAAACCGCCAATCTCAAGCCTGTCAATCACAGTAAATATCGGATATTTTGCGTTCACGGGTAAGTCTTTATAACAAGCATTGTGTGTTTTTTTGATTCCAACAATCTTTATCAACACTTTTCAACGTATTCATGTGACTGTCTTCGATGTGGTTCGACGGTCAGGAAGTACAAATCACACCGAAGCAGACAAAAAAGAAGTGACTCGGCATTCGCGGGATAGGACTATGCATCAAGTCATCGAGTCTGCAGCATGCCAAGACCGGCACTTCCACCATCGTGATGTATTTCACACTGTTTTCTACCTTAAGACTTCTGCTACAACGTGGTAGAAATCAAATAATATCGGAAACATTGGGACTTATGAAAACCGATAGCTTGTTGTTACAAGGGTCCCAATAAATTGCCGACCCCGGAAGGTATTTGGAACCACCGCTACGTGGCACGTAAGTGTTCGTTAAAGAAAGGGACGTACAAGTGTGAAATCACTCATTAAAGGGCTCTGGTGGCGGACGCAAGTGAGTGTCTCTCTCGAAGAAGCATTCTTACCCTGAATGCATCAACCCTTCAGTGGACCTCATTCAGATGCACGTCTACCCTCGAGCACGCTACAATTGAGTCTTGTTGAATGAATCTTTCTCGTGTTGAATTGATTATCCGGCGGTTTAGAGAAAAACTACAAACAGGAGGAGATCGACGACCAACCCCCGAAACCTTGTTGTAACCAACTAAAGTATATCCAGGTAGCGAAAGACTCTACCCTGAATCACAATTCACATTTACATCCCAAGCTCAAGTGAGCGTCTCTGTGAAGACGCCCTCTCACCGCGCATGCATCGCATCTCCAGCAGGCTTCATCGAATTCCAAGGGAAGGGTCCGACTCCCCAGTACAACAGGGAAAAGCTAATTCCGGCATGGTATTTCGCGAAACATTACAAGGCAAGTACTGACGAGGGGGGTAAACCTTGATATGTCTGGGAATCCACAGGGCAAGGAGAAACAGCATGTTTACCTTGGCATGTGTAAATGGCAAGAGAGAGTCCTGCCGAGCAGACAAAACATCCCTCCGTGTAATCAATCCACCACCAGGCCCTCGAGTCGAAAGGTATACCTCCTTCAATATTTGCCTGTAAGTTGAAAGGGGTGAGTGGGTTGGACTGACCCCTGGAACTTGAGGGCCTCGAGACTGGCAGAACCGCCGAGGAGCATCTCGTCGAGGCGACGGCCGACGGCCTGGAGGCGCGAGAACTCGCCAACCTCGTCGTCGATCCGCACCACCGTGGCGTCCGCGCCACTGCCAACGCCCACTACGGGACTGGCGAACAGACTCGCGCGGTGCTGCAGCTCCTCCTCCCGTGCAGTTCTGACATAAGGAAAGAGAAGGGCCTTAGCGCGTTGTCACTTCCCCAACTCCCTGCCGCACGCGGCTCTTTACCCAAGGCACTTTAGTTATCCGGATTCGTCAACAATTTCACGATGCATCAGAACCATACACCAACACTCAGGCGTATTTTCTAGCGTTAGTAGATGTTGATTTAGCCTACCGATTTCTCAACTCTTTGACCCCAATCACGACGAAAGTTTGACAATCTAAGTGATTAAGCATTGAGAAATAGAAAAATATACATAGGGACATAGTGGGACACTATTCACACACGCCAGCGATGCGTATACAGTGTACGTAAATCTTCTGCATCACATATATTTCAATTCTTGAATTCAGCCTCACGATTTAACAAATAATTCCACAACCGAATGAGGAACGTGACACATAAAATACAATACATGGTACCCCCATGCATTGCGAAATCATCAAAAATGTATTTAGAATGCAATAAAACCTCCGAATGTTTATCAAAAGTACGAGAAATCTGCCCCCCTTCCCCCAATGATGTCCATGGAAAATTAAGGAAATATTATGGATTCAAAAGAGCATTTAGAGAAAAAAACACTCGAAAAAAGGGACTTAAATCATACTGTTCACACGAAGGTTAAAGCATTAAATATCGGCGCAAAATAACTAAATCAATAAATAAACTAATACCTCTACCCACGTACCGTTTTCGTTGTAAGGTTTGGAGCTCTGCCAGCAGGTGCTTGCATTCCGATTTCATCTGTTCAACTACCAACTCGATTTGCTTTCTCCTGACCGGCGCCTCATTGTTTGAAAGAACATGCAGTCTTTGGCAGTTCGAAAGTACCTAAATGAATCGTAGATGAAGTATATTGACGGGAGTCAGATACTGGTTGACTGGGTATTCATTAAAAAACAACCGATAATATCATAATGGCTGCGATATATACATGCCTAACATGCTTACGAGGTCTAAGTTTTGAGATAATTGATGTTCTTTACGACTCAGTGGCGTTTTATCATCTTGGTGAGACTGTAATGTCCGAATCAAGTGCTCAAACTCGGAAAGATCCTGTGGGATTTTCTGAAGAATGGCTTTAGTGCGAAAGCAGAGGTCATCCATCTAAAGATATTGCACAAACTATCAGACCGATACCATTTAACAGAAACAAATATTCATGGTGGAGTTTTACAGGATACAAAATAAAGCAAAACTGAACAAACACACTTTCCGAGAGATGCAACTTTCATTAATTAAAGAGAACCCGACTCTTTCTAGAATAGCTATAAGTCACTATATTTACTTAAATAAAGTTGTAGAATATGTATTTAATAATCAGGACATTGTATGATTAGCCAGCTACCACTTACTTAGTCAAAATTTACATTAAAGACTAGGGATAAAATCTACGAAAACCACTACGTAACAATCTGCACCTGGTGCACACGAGTTTACTAAAAACGAGGGTTGTCAAATTGGGTGTGGCCTTAGGAATCCATCCAACAAATATCAAAATTTGAAATCAGGTCCGATGTGAAAGTTCGTTGTGAAGGATTAAATACTAATCACTTAATAACTTGAGAGTAGTTGATGATATTCACTGTGCTACAGCAGCAATGTATATACTAATAAAAACTAAATACAGTGCGGTAAAGATGTTGGTCGGAAAGAAAAAAATGTTGTTTCCCCTTTTATTTACATAATTTTTTGACAAACCACAATGGGAAGAAAATAACATAAGGCCGACTGGTTTATTCGTCTAAAACCAAATACCGTCTCTGAGTGCATTGACATATATTCCTAACAGTTGCAATAACTTGTGGCCAATGTTTGCAATTTATAGTATTGATGAACAGTTGGATGGGAACTGGCGAAACGAGTTGTGTTCGACCAGTATGACCATTATGCTTGCTAGCTGGGGGACTGTGGTCAGGAATCGTTCGTGTCATTTCTGTAGTCCGTCAAGGCTACAACAATTCCCTTATTGTTAAAATTCCTGATTAATCAGGAATTCATATGAACTTCATAATTTAGTAGATTCATAAGTTTATTAATTATCTTGAATTTTTACTCTTCATCAAGCTCAAGACTGGCAACTTACTGCCACCAGTTTCATTCTCTTGCATTTCAGTTTACGTTAGTTAATTATATTTATCTTTTATAAAGCCATCGACTGTCGCAGATAATTTTATTGAGTTCTAAGGAACACTTTAAGGTTATAAGGTAATCGAACCCCAAAAAATCTAGGTTTCGTTGCTTCGATGCTATAAATTAACAGCCATCTAATATTTTAATTCCACGAAAATTCTAATTGTTGCCGTTTCACTGATATTCAGAAAAACTATTTGCGAAAATTAACGTCCGTTGTGTTAAGATATTTAGATTTCATTTATTGTTTTATTGACTCTAATTACCTTGTTGGACCTCGCGCATACATTGGTTTGGTCTCTTGTGTGTTCTGCTTGTTGTGTGGTTGGTGCGATGATGCATGTTTTATCTATCGAGTTCGACTAGTTTATGGTTCTCCACTCTGCTAAATCATCACATTGGTGTTTCTTTGTACATTCGTCCCGCCACATCAAATTCATTCCATTTAGTGCTGTACATTGTCGGGTTTCATCTTTTGAATCACCGTCACTGTTTTATATTTCCTTACATATGTATGGCTTGGTGAATCATTTTCTTACCCATGTTCAGGTTTTCTGCCTCAGCTGATATGGGCAAAAGGAACGATGAATCGGACCCGGATCCATCACCTCCAGTTACAGGGGGTGACAAGTTGGATTCGAAATCAAATTTACCTGGGAGTCAATATCACGTTTTTCATATTGACGTTGTTCCCTCGAATTTCCTCATTACGCCTGAAGTAGACCAAAAAATTAGGGACTTTATTAAACACTTAAATGATATCCTGTTCAGGAAAGCTCCTGGTACTCCAGTTACCGTTACTTTCCTCCAAGGCGACCATCCCCATCCCCGAAATGACAATGTTGAATTTCAGCGATCTGTCAAACCTATTTGGTGGAAGGCACTTTGTGTAAGTTTGCGATAATGTTGGCCTCAGTGAAGCAACTAGCACATAGCTAATTTCTCATCTCACCGTCACAGATCGGTGCTGAAAAGGAGGCTAAGGAGACTTCTGCCTTTGGGTGCGCGTGGAAGTCGATTTTAGACATCAAGCGGGCCTATGAGTGCTCGAAGGGATGCCTGGCTGATGTGTCAATTATTTCCATTGGTTTATGTCCAGCGGAGCAACAAAACTTTGGTCAGCATCAATCGGAGGGCACTACCACGTGCAATTTCCGTTTGGGCGGATACACACTCAAACCCGGCCTGGAGTTCTTCCTAGCCACCCCTCCCTCTCTCTCGTGGGCCTTCGACGTCGCTCTGGAGTTCCAACGAATCCGAGCTGCGGAAACCAGTTCAAACAACTCCGATACGAATCTCACTCTGGAGACCGTCGGCGTACTGCAGAATTGGACCGATTTCATGCTCTACGGCTCCATTGCCAGCGAAGCCAACGTCCCACCTGATGAACTCTTCAGAGAATGGGTAGGAATACTACTTATTGTGGTTACATTTTCCATATTTCTCTTAAAATCAATTAAACATTGTTGTTAATCTAGACTCCAAGAGGACCTACGGTATGTATTATGCTCTAGAGCTCTTTGTTTCATTGATATTACCGAGAACACGGCGCATTTGGAACACAAAAGGGTCCCCATTGAGCTGTTTCTAAAGATTCTGTGTGATGTTTAATTTTGTTTTACTTCGAAACCTGTGCTAATTAGAGATCATTTCGTTGTGGCGAATCGTGGTCAAATGAGTCTCTGCATCTGTTTTGGTGTGTTAACTATTTCAGTGCACAATCTCCAATGTTTTGTTTTATAGGTCTGTTGCATTGTCGTTACGACTTTGTAATACGCTGTCGGATTTCATTAATGCCTTTCGGATATTTTGAATGCTTGTCTTTGCATTGTGTGTTAATTGATTGAATCCTACTGTAAATAGCCACCAAAGGGGTTTTTGTCGTATTCCTTTTTGTGATGTGAGAATTACCATTCTCAGTGCTTACCAGTTAAGCAAACCTTATCAATATTTTTGTCAGATTTTTGACACGTTATAAGAGAATGCTACTTCGACGTTCCTTCACTATGCGGGGGCTTGGCTGAGCCTGCTTGTCGTTGGTTTGGCACACCGATTTTAGTGTGTGTCAAGACTAAGTTCAGCTGTTCTGTCTGCATATCCGGGTCACCAAACATTCCCAACGCTCTGGCTCGCAGATAAACTAATCTAATAATTCACCATTGCATAAGTAGTTTATTGCTTTTGAACTTGTCATTAAGCTACTTAATTGGGCGTTTCACGCGTAAGTGGTGAGTAGCTTCCAAATTGTTTAAAGATTAAAACCGCATGGATGGAGTCAACTACCGCTAATGCGATCCTGAAACGCCTTGGGTTCGTTGCCAAAGTTAATTTATGAATTGTGCCGTTTATTTTAGTATTCGAAACCAGATAGTGTCACATGTAAATGAATACTTGTGGCTTCAAAATACCTAACTACTATTTTGTCATGACTGTGCCTTTTCACTTATTTCCAATTTACTCCCTTTTAAGGTTGGAAAGCTGGATCCAAGACCAGAAAAACGTGCCGTGTCATGGATGACGGAGCTGACACTCGTCATGGACTGCGGTGAGGCGCCAAAATTAGCCAATCAGGGCGTTCTGAGGGTTCTGAGCGAAGCCTGGAACAGGGTGGTTACCCAGGCCCTCATTAGCGGCCGCGGGTTGGAGTTCCGTGCTAGTGAAGGACTCGATGATATTCTGGCGGAAAGGATCATCAAACTCTGCGGTCTGAATAAGTCTCCTTCTAAGACGGAGCAAGAGAAAAGCCAAGTCGGATAGACGGTGACTGCACTCTAGATAGCATTCGTCGTGACTCGCTCTCAAATCGTGAAACGGTGTCCATTCAATGTTGAGCTAAACTGACACATCTTGTGTGGCGTAGTTTTTATACCATTGGATTTTCTTATCATCTGAGTGCGGGAATCCGGGTCCTGTTTTTTTATTAATTTGAATCCCTATCACCTACCCGGCTAGATCTCCAATGCCTCCCACACTACTGTCAGTCACCTCGGGTGCAAAAGGAGGCGAAATCTAACACGAATGCGTGCATATGCAAGAACCATGGATCAGTTAGTGAGTTGGATTGGGCAGATGGGGCCTACAAGAAAGAGGGGGAGGAACGATAAACTCCATTGCGCAGCGGATGCACAGAGGAACATCAGATTTCCACAAAGAGGAAGCGATTTCAAGAAGAGAAAGGCAAAAGACAAGACGGAAACCTGTTTCCGCACCCGAGACGCAAGCGCACGCAGGCAGACAGAGTGGTACATACACGGGGACACCGACCAGTAGTATCGTAGGTATTTACAAGCGTGTGGTGGCGGCGATGGCGAAAACGGTTAGGCAGAAATTAGGGAGAGGACAGAACTCAATGCATTTTCTGTTCCCGATAAACCCGCGTTCTTGTGTAAAAGATGGGACCGGGTGAAGGTTTGGAAGTGTGGGTGGGGGACTGATCAATCACAGAAGGCGTCTAAAGAATGAAGCACTTCACTTTTCGCGGACGCTGCTTCTGACTCGTGGGGGGAGGGCTGGCCGGTTGTTTTCTGGAAGGATAGATGCAAACTAGTTCACAAAAAGGCAAGTAAACGACTAACGAAGGTTCTGGCATTTGATGTTACAAATTGGAAATGTTTAGTGACTATGCGTACCGAATGATCCGAATTAGGTCATGGAACATCAAATCGACGTTCACCGGAGGGTTTTTCGCACTGGTTTCTATGTATTGAATCTGAAATAAAATGACAATTTACTACGAGTCAACAGAGAAGAGAGCTAGTCCCATTTCGCCGGTAATTTTATGGCCTTTATTAAGCGTGGAAAGTACGTACACAGTTTTCAAAAAGTAGTCACCAGCTACCGAACACGTAAACAAATGGCAATAACCCGATTCCGCGAAGTCGTTTGGTATGTCCAAATATTCGTCCCTGCAAGCCTCCTTCCACAGTACCTTTCGACAGATCAAACAAAAGTTGACTGCGTTACTCGGACCGTACAAGCTTCTCCTTTCCTACACTAGGTTTTTCGGGTTGGGTTCAATGGCTTGAATTGGAGTGGTGATAATGAATGAGTGCCTTCACGCTATGCAGCATGTCTTTAAGCCCACCGACCTTTTACGGTTTGGAGAAAAAATGCACAAGACTTAGTCACCTTCACTCCCACTTTCGGCTGCAGCTAGCACGAGTTCATAGGAAACCCCTCGCGGAGCAATGAAACTTGTTTATCTCTTCTTCCCAGAATAGATTTTCCATGGGAGCATTTCATTGTTTCTTGGAAAGTAATGCAGTTAGGCTTACATGTCCTTAAAGGACGGTGTGAGAGATCTTTGTCGCATTCATGCAGGGATAGAGGGGCAAGTGCCCTAATTGACAAACAATAGGTGAGTCTAGTTGAAACCCTATGCAAGTTAATTAAATACTTTGAATACCACATGAAACGACAAAAACAATAGGCAATATGTAACCGCCGCTGAACAGATCAAACGACGCGGGTTTGTAAGGGAGGTCTTGTTAAAAGATCCAAACACGCATGTTTTGATACCAGCGATGAAATGGCACAACCTCTTGTCGAAGAGGCGATAATCTACGGCTTCCAAATATTGAGGGTGAAAACGCTAATCTGTTCACTACCAATGTGTGGGGATATGCCCCCTGCATAATCATTACCATTCTTTATAGTGAAGATGCCGTTTGTGGGAGAAGAAACGTCAATTGACTTGAAGCACTTAAGGATTGAACATGGAGGTGTCGATGAACTAATGGATTCACCAAATTCATAGAATAAGCCGTTGGAAATTTGGAGCCTTCCCCAAGAAGGAAGTGAAGCCCGATGAGGCTTACTCCGGCTTAACACGGTGGGAATGCGTCCTTCGAAAAGGCACTCACTTGGACACGCCACCTCCCGGGTTAGCAAATTTCTAGGAAACAGAGGGCGGCCACATCAGAATACGTGATCTCTTTTAGATCCTTGTAAGGAAAGGATAAAGACAAGAAAAAGGGGAGAAAGAAAGCTTTTCATACAAGACTATCTAGAATGTGTCCAGAACGTCAATTGCCCTTCTGCCAGCTATGACAGCAGCATCATTCAAGCGTGTGCAGTAAAGACGTGGTGGCTTTACAAAAGGCCCAAGCGTTCACACTGTGCGATTTCTACTCGCTGATGCTGATTTAACATGACTCGACTCGCCAATTTAGAGGACTTTCATGTCCCATCAACGTCCTGAGTAGAACTCGGACACTAGAATGCATAAGTACTAGAGGTTCACTCTGAATGTAGGCGAGGACCTAGGGGAGACATAAGCGCACAGACAGACGCCACCAATATAGCTGTGCTCTATTCCCATGGGTAGAGAGGATCGTCATTAAGGGGAGATCTCTCCCTCTGAAGTGGGGGAGTACTTACGCCGAGCTCCTGTGCGAGGGACTGCCCCTCCTCGGGCGAGACGAGGCGCTGGGCGGTGAGGTCGATCTTGTTGGCGGCGAGGATCATGGGGTAGGCGTCGCGGTCGCGCGCCCGCAGGATCTGCGTGTGGAAGCGGCGCACCTGGCGGAAGCTCTGTGCGTCCGTCACCGAGTAGACGATGATGAAGCCGTGGCCCTTGCGCATGTACTGCTCCCGCATCGCACTGAACTCGTCCTGACCCGCCGTGTCCAGCACTGCACAGCAGAACAAATAAGACGCCTCATTACGAAGGCAAACCCAACTACCGCGACACATCTTTACTGCATCGATCTGGCCATCACGACTCCCACTTTACGACTGTACTGGAGGAGGAATTTTCTCCTCAAAGTCTACTTTTAGCCCATTTCAACAGGTGACATGTGAAGGGTACCGCATAGATTTACGTCAAGCACAACCAAGCATAAAATACGAGACGCTGTTAAACCTGAAGGCCATACAGAACCACAGCGTAAGAACTCGTTGGCGAGAGGAGCGTATATGAAAGGAATCAACGGGTAAGGAGCGGGGGAGTGGTGGAGGACCCTAATGAGTGCCTTTCTGGGGGACGCACTTTGGTATGCGTGTGTCAACCCTTTAGTGAGCCTCATCAGGTTTCATCCTCAGTGGGGAAATAGTCCTAACTCCTAATTCAGGAAACCATGCAGCCATTAAATCTTCCCTTTTTAAACTAAGCATCCACTAGAAACGCGAGATTGCTAATCACATCGGAAACGAATAGGTCTACCTGGTTTTACATGCACCTATTTTAACAGAATCTTACAGAAAAATGCCAGTTGAAGGTCAATTGGCACTTAAGCGTTACCAACTAAACAAACCGTTGACCAGTACGACAGTTACAAGAGCCAAATTTACGGTTTATTAGGCGACTATAACCAGGTAGTAGAGGGAATTAAACACTAGTGAAACAGAGCGAACATTTGGCACAAAATTAGACACAACAATAACAGACACTTCAAACAACAATTCGATAATGTGGTCATGGAGCAACCGATCCTGAGAGACTTGCAAGGCTAAAATAAGTAAATTCTCAAAATCAGTCACTCTCACTGGCAGTGGCATTTTAAAGCACTGCAGTCGAGAGAAAGTGCTCATAAGAACGCGACACGTTAACCTTTAACAACCTGTTTAACTATCAGAAGGGATACGAAGACACGTGGGTGTATCACATGATTTGGATAAGGTCACAACGAAATAATGAAAAGTTGTTCACTACGGGATATTAGGCCAGAAAAATTCAGAGGTCAAGAATGAACACGAGGTGGGAACCAGTCTTATCCTGCTGTGGCTAAAGGATGGTAGTAGAAACAGTGCACCGGCTTCGAGGGACGAACTAAGGCAGAAAGCAAAAAATCGATTTTTTACTCAAATTCTTGGGCGCTGCTGAGGAAAGGCGACAACTTGGTAATAGTCCGTCTTCCTAAAAGTGCATCAACGACCTAGCATATTATAAAGTTATTCGAGGGAAGAGAATAGGTCCTAGTAAAAAATGAATTACTAACTACTTAAATTGCAGCTTCCTGACTAATGAAGAATTAGAAGTGGGCTCCAACTGATACAATGTAAGAAAAGCAGGACTTATTCCTCCCAAATATTTGTTTTTCGAAAGGATTGTGTTGCTACGAGGACAAATCATCAGAAAATGCATTAAAATGACTAAACTGCACAAGGAGGGATTCGTAGGGAGACAAATTAAGACAGGAAGAATCGACCTGAGCGCGTCTGCCCCGTCAATCCTTTCCCCTCCCCTTCCTCCCATAGAGACAAGTGAGGACAAGATTTCACGGAAAATGGGTCTAATCGCAGCCAGAATGAAAGCGAAAAATGCATCTGAGGCCTTCAGTCGTGTAGACACCAACGACACAATGCTTGACTTTGATGGCCGGGAAATAAAGAACACCGTCGCACTCGGAGTAGAGGAAGACTTCAAGGTGCTAGCCAGACAAAAGCGTTAATCAACCAAGCACACACGATCAATGCACTAATTCATGCTCAATGAAGATGAGAGAAAACTGAGGAATTATCGGCGTTGAGTAAGTCCAACACGACAGAAAAAAAGTCACATGAGCACCCATAGTAGTTGGAAGACTGGAAGGCAAAACACTCGGCACTTCGCTTGTTGCACTTAACATTTCACCTTTCCCCCTTTCCCTCCCGTTGGCTGCGCCAGGTAACTGCTAATATTAGTAGAACCATTCAGACTAAGCGCTGCGCTGGCTGAATGTAAACACAGCGCATACGGCACAGTTACGGGCAGCGACAAGTGCATTTCTGCTGGTTAGAGCAAAAAATGGTCGGAGGATTGTCGCTACCGCAGCAATTAGGGGTGGAGAGAGAAGAGCGAAAAAGGAGCGCCCGGGATACCTACAGGAGCTTAGCCAAAAGTTTCGCGGTCGCATGACAGCACTAGCTAAGCTAAAGTACGCATGGTTCCATTTTTGTGTCTGAGAGCAATTTCAGAGAGTGACAACCTAACGCGTTGTTGTCAGGCCGGTAACGAACGACTCGTCGAGGATAACTAATAGCTACAGCAGCTATGGTGATACATTCTTGAATTACTGTTGAAAACAGTCGTATCAACACATTTCCTCGCTCAGTGTTCACTGCCTTGAAACCAAATGGTACACAGGCCCTTATGACTGAATTTTCGACTCGTTTAATCTGGTTTTGTTGAGCTCTTCACCACCAACCGTGGTTTACACGGAGGCCATGTAAGTTGCCTAAAAGCTAGTCACAATTAGTATCACATCATCGTCGTGCTAATTTCATTCAGACTTACGCCGGGCCAAAAACTAACTACCAATTAAACGGCATTAATAATAGCAACGATTTTGCTACTATTGTCCAACGTGTCTCTACTGCAGATAACTGAACGGCAGAACTAGAGATTTTTCAATCCGATGAGACTGAGGTTTGGGTTACTAGGAGCTCTCAGACCTCTCGGCGTAATCGAAAATCGTTAAATGCTTGGTTGATGAGCATGAGAATGAAGTAAGTCGTGACGCAAAACAAGCATAGCTTCCTTACAATTTCCCACCGCACTTGCCTATCAATCCCTTGGTCAGCAATGATGCGAGCCTGAGGTTTATCAAGAGACAGGGTTAATGACACCAGATCAGGCTGTTGTACTCCAACTACGAAATGAACATACATGATCAAAAACAAGCAGTTGTGACGAACAAGTATTTTACCAGCAGAAGCTGGATCGTGCTCTGTGGATTTGTTGTTTTCTTAAAAGGAAAAAGCTCGTGAAACCAAATAACTCCATTTTCGATCACAAGCGCGTGCGGCTGCAATGGGTAGTTTCAGCAGAGGAAAAATAGCACACTAGATGGACTGGTCCTCCTCAGTGCTTGCAAATGAAATATAAGGAACCCATGCGAAAACCACAGTAGGCTAACAGAAACATTCTGTAGAGCTTTGAATGAGGTACATGTTGAGCCCAGGACATGAACTAAATTATTTAACTTTTCGGCGGATTCAATTCAACTTAGTAGATTTTTGAAGCGTTAAATAACTAACAATTAAATTGGGAGTTTATACCTCACAAGAACGTAGCCTTCAGTGACAACACTTAGAATCACAGACATGTCAATTACATTGACATAAGCACTAAGGGAGTGTTTTAGACGCAAAGTTCACTCAAAAGAAGCCATTTAACCTGCAACTACAGCTTAAATCAATTTATTGGCCTATAGGATACACGCTATTTGCAAAATTTGTTATCAATCACGATTATGAGGGAAAGTTTAGCAAGGTCAAGTTTACGATTGTTTTAAATCATACTTGAAAAAGACTAAAGGTTCAGTTAAAAAAGAAGACAGATGCTTTCTGCCTGGAGCTAGTGTGCGCGACAACCACGGGTAAAGTGTGAGCAATGACCTCAGAGTGAAGTACCACGAGGTTACATCTGAGAAATGGTGCCAAAACTGGGGACAGCAAATGAGCCAGACAAATAGAAGTCCAAATGAGTTGATGCTCAAACAACCTGCACCAGATGAATGAAACTCAACGTCGGTAACTGTTAATGCATATCGCTACCGTACCTAGTGGTTTAGGTGCACCACACAACTAGAAACTGCAACCATGAAATTAGTCAGAAGATCGAACAATCAAACTAGGCAATACTGTCATCCCTCTACCAGTCATGAACAAATATTCTATTTTCGAATTTACCCAATGCGAGGGGAACGAGATTTAATCACTTTTCGGATGTTCTATTAAGGATTCTCACAGAAACATCCTGTTGCCATCATGTTATACCAAACGGTCTAACCTTATTGCCAAATGTAGGGTCACACAAAACGGTATTTCCTTTCAGTGGTTTCACTAATAGCACATAGACGCTGAAAAAGAGCATAGTAGAGCACTAACAAGTGGTAGTTTAGAAGGGTACAAATAATGGAGAGGAGCTGAGGCCAGAACTTAAGTGAACACATGCCCACGCATGCACGCAAGCGGACATCTCCAGTCCGAGAGCAGGACGTGGGCGTGCTAAAATTCAGGCATACGCCAACACGGAAGATGGCGGCGGCGACAGCAGTGCTTGCGCCGGCACCAACAGGTACCGAAAACGCACGCGCATGTACGTGTATGCGCACACACAGGAGGGTAGGCTGCGTGTGGGCTCGCAGGAGTAAAAGGGGCCAGGAGGGGGAGGGTAACGTAAACAAACACAAAGCAGGTAATGACAACAGAGTGAACTCTACATTAAAGTAGATCGGCAACGACTCTGCCCTATCTTCAGCTAAGAGATGGAGATAATGAGAAGGATGAAAATCAACAATGCGACTTTTATGTAAAATTCAGCCCATTAATGTGTTGCACTTTCCATGCCAGTAAAAATAGAGCGATCTTTCCATATGCAAACACCCAAGTTCACCACAAAATCAAAAGTAAACCTGGCTAATACCAAAGTAAATGGAGCCCAAAAGGCACAAGCATAACTGTGAGGAAAAAAAGGCAGGCCACTGGTTTCAATGACGTGCAACGTGCGCAATACATCAATAATATACCAGTGGAGTGAGGATCTCATTTTATTTAATGATCCGTGAATAGCGCTCTATCACAACGACATAGTTTTGTTGAATACAATGCTTACCATAAAAATTCTATGAGTCATTTAGAATGTCGCCTAATAGGAATTTGTCACATAGAGAGCAACACACGTAAATTTGCATTTTGAGTATTTAGTGCAGACCATATAAGTCCAAGATTTTAATAAGCACTGAAAACAATTTGCCATTTACTTAAAATTTGCGATCTCTACTTATGTAATTGTGATGTAAAACCATGCATGAATGTTTGTTGTCCAACTCTCACGAAAAAATTTATCTATTTAAAAATTGCTCTGAAAGTAGGGAAATAATAAAAAATATAATGAAGTACAGCAAATAAATGCGTGATTTAGGTAAAACTTAGAGTATTTTGGTTAATTGGTCATTAATTCGGGTTTTTAACCCTGTGCCCAACACGTGGATGAACCAGAACTTGACAAAAGTGATATATGAACATGACATTTTATGTAACTATTTAAATGCGAACATACCTACGAATTAATATTACTTTAAACTTACCATCGAGAACACACCATTCCCCATCGACTTCGACATTTTGTAAGTAAGAGTCCTCGATCGTTGGATTGTGGTCTTCCAGAAACATATGTTGAAAATACTATGTAGGGGTTAGAAATATTAGACCCATTTACTTGAATAGTCAAAGCGGATTTCCCAACACCACCATCGCCGACCACAACCACCTTGAACTTAGGTATAGCAGATATATCATTAGGAATTTGAGTCATTGCCATAGTGTAAAATGTACTATTTTTGAACAAAAACCCCAACCAGCGACTCGATAAAATCGAACTACCGAACCAATCGCACGCGCTATAGACGGTTTGCAGAAGGCGCTGGTATCTTAGGTCACTAAAATTTCAAAGTTCCCAGGAAAAGGAGATAATTTTTTGCACTTAGTAGCAAAAATAATGTAATATAAATAATAACATAATAACATATTAATATATTAATAAAAAATAACATATCTTTCTAGTCGAATTTCAAATTAAGATAAAAAAGAGATTTTTACTTTACAAGATATCAGCAAATAAATCCTTATTATTTTCCATTTGTCTAGATTGAGTAAACACGTTGTTGAAAGTGCAAAAAAGTCAGAAATAGGCTTTGTTAAGATACGAACTAAATAGTTGAGTAAATGTGCATATATCTGGAACTTGGTACCATACCTTGGAACTTGCAACTATTTTTGAGGGCGATTATGGACTCTTAATCACCTCCACTTTCCCACGGACTAAAAGGCATAAAGTTAGGTGTTTTTAGGGTAAGTCACCCCTGAATCTCGTAGCAGCCGACTCTCATTGAATAGCACATAGTTGTGAATATAAATCGACCGAGATTTGACCTTTTGCCTCAATTAAGGTATATGGGTAAGCCAGTCTCTAGAAATTAAAGCAAATTTTAGGAAACCAAGCTGGATAGATGTGGGAGGAAAACGGCACGGTAATTAACAGGTTAAAGTTCACTGAAAATTCGCAGTACAAAGATAGGTCCCAAGGGTAAAACAATAAACTCATCAAATGCTTATGGGTATCATTGAGTTTCTTCGAGAAGTAATTGAGTTTTTGGCGTTCTGTTATACCAGATCGGATTGAAGAGCTTAGCTTGTAATGATATCTTGCTCCATAAGTTTGTGTTTAAGGAATTTACGTCTTTCTACATTTGTCATCACCATGTAACTCTGGGGGTTTAAGATGTAATTAAAAGAACATGCTCAATATATATTCAATAGATGGAAGAAGATTGCCTGATGCGTGCTTTCTAAGGAAAAATCTCCATGAGACCTGCCTCTGTAGAATAAAAGAGGTGAAGAAATTGATCCAAAAGCTTGCCAAGGGCAAAGTGTGCGTGCTAGCAATACACGCTCAGGCGCACACAATCACACGTATCGAAGGTGACTCTAAGCAAACGCAGAAAGCTCTGAGCTTGCATTTGGATTGGTTAAAAGGATTTAACCAATCCACCCAAACATTTGCTTGATCAATCAGCAACTTCTCGTGTGCTCATTTCTCAGTGCCTAGTTGTTGCTCTCACACTCAACTGAAAGCATGTCGGCAAGCAATCCTGATTCTAAGATCACAGTCAAGATTACAAAACGGATTCCCCTGAGGCCTCGGGAGGAGTTACTGACTTGTGAACTGGACGAGCTCTACCATCGAAATCTCTCGATGTACGAAAACCGGAATGCCAATGAGAAGCGAGTCAATTCGAAGCTCCATTTCACCAGAGACGGTCTACTGCTAGTGAAGGGTTCTTGGTGGCTACAAGGAACTACAGTGCCCCTTCTATCATATAAAAATATCCTTCGCTTCTCTCCATGCCCTGGTCGTGTCGCCAAAGTTCTCATGATCATAATAAGCGAGGATAGGACAAAGACAGAGTTGGTTGTAGTCAAAACCAAGGGCCAGAATTATGCAAACATGCTTTTGAGTGACCTTCAGCGAAACGTAGCCCAGGCTCAGAGGAACTTGTTGAAAACCTCCACAGCAAGCCTAGAAACCGAGACCAGACCAGTTAGCTACCAATTTAACCCTGGTGATCAAACCCCAACCCCCCGAAAATCCCTAAACGGGCAATCTAATTCATTCCAGAGGCGTCGACCTGCTCCAAATCCACCGGTGCCTGATCAGGATCGCTATATCACTCCAAAGAGAGCTGAGCGTCTTCCCGGCAGTATTAAGCGCCCGGAGCGCCTAAGGAGCTCTAAAATACCCACATCCAGATCTACTGCAATGGCTGAGAAAGTTCAAACACCTGAAGAGGAGTACTCAAAGATATCCTACGACCCGAAGACAAAAGTCGAAACTCTGGATTCCGTAGTTTACTACGGTCAGAAGTCAGACAGGCCAGCAAAATCTTTCAACGCCACCTCCAAGCCGCGAAAATCGAAGTCACGTCCGCCGAGGGAGCTCAGTAATCTTGGCGGTGCAAGCAGGGTTTCAAGGGAGCTGGATGAGAACAACACGCCATGGGAAGTGAATATCTGCTACATCAAGCACGACCCGTTGGTTGGCTGTGTTGAGGACGAGTCGGGACCGATTTACATGTACACCGCACATCAACTTGTGTCACGAGATGACTATGATAACTACGGATCGGATGAGAGCGACGGAGACAGTTTTGTTGATGACAATGAGATTGATGACGCAAGTTCCTCGGATAGTGATGGGAGTCCGGATGAGAACAAAGAGCTGGAGCGGTTCATGATGCTTGGTCGACCTAATAATCACACCAACGCGACAAACAATGGTCTCTCCAATGGATCCAATGAAATTTCTAGTGAGGTCTACGAGTATTGAAATTATTCAGCCCTCTTCCCCGTAAACTTCATCCATTGATTTCTTACGCCCCTCAACCTGTCTGAAATCCCACAAAACGGGTGAATTAGCTATTTCGATGTGAATTTATACCCTCTGATAGGGAAAAAACGTCGTTACCAACTTGTAAATTTAATAAAATCAATTGTGAAATTGACGCCTGATTCGTACTTGCAATTCCTTTATTTCCAAATGTATAAAAATCTCGAAGGTTAATCATACGAATCATTGCTCCCCCCCCCCCGGGTATTCGAATTTCTCATAATTATCGACCTTTGAGAACGCACATTAAAACGGATTTGATTGGCATTTTAAAAATTTTTTGTCATCGGAGAATAATTTTACCTCGCTTAATTTAAAACGCGTATATTTGCTTCTAAAATATCAAAAAAATTGTGTCCAGTAAATTGTACTCACATGACGTCCATTATTATGCTGTTTAATCTTACAATCGATTTAATTATTCCTATTTATTTCATTTATGCAAGTTCCTATGACTGCCACAGCGACCATGCTGCTGAAAGGCAAAGAAGCCTTCGGTTAATCTTCAAAATTGCCCCCTTTTCTGCCCAATTAGGGGATCCCGAATTTCCGCGGATTTGATACAAGTGAATCCATATGTCGATACCCTGAGTCATCAACACATGGGCCCCTTTGTAAATGTGGTGTTATCCTTTTGTTAGCAGGTAATTTAATTATGCAGTACTTGCCAACTTAGTATGGTTATGCAGATGGGTTCTAAGGATTCATCCGCTCTAAGGATGAATCCTTTCGTAGACCACTTACGTAATTTTCGGAATGACTGGATAATGTTTACTCGGCGATTGTAACAAGACTTGTACTACGAAATCGAGAGTTTCATAACATATTCTCAGACCTACTTAATCGTGCAATAACACATTACTTAATATTAACTTTAAAAACCATGGAGTTGTTAAACTTGCAAGGAACGAGACTAAGAATTTTAGTGAATGCTAAGTCGGAAACGCAAAAGAAAAAGTAGCTTTCAACAATATGAGTCAACCTAGACCTACATTTCGCTTAAAACAAAGTTTCAATTAGGCTTCAAAGGCTGCAAAATTGAGTTAAAGGAAATTTTTACCTTCTCAGGCCAGTAGTTTGGTATATTTAATAAAGCAAGACCTTAAACCATTTCAAATAATTGTTAGTATGATTTATGAGCGGAGACTTAATAAATTCAGAATTTCCTAAAATAGGGCAGGCACTGGTTTATAAAATGGAGCGAGTTAGTACCATTGGAAATAGAGATAGTATTTGACAAGAATACTCCTTACACTGGGTGAGAATACAACGTAGAAGACTTGAAGTACCTCTAAATAACTGTTAGGCCCATTAATGAATGACCGATTTCAACCACCGACCAATGTATGCTGTAGTAATTTTCACTGAGACGCTTTCTGATATCTTAGAGCAATAACGAAACACCTTAATGATGGCTGTGTTCCAAGTACCTGACAGAAAATGGTTGAACAAGTCGCATTCCAATGTCACGCTATGCGTCTCCACAAATTTACACCAGTTAAAAATTTGCGAAAATAAACGGCAAGTCTAGACATTTTTACTGTGTGAGATACATAAAATTTACTTCTGTCTACCGCTATTTAAGTATGCACATACATAATTTGCTATTTAAATGAACCCATGCTAATTAATCACACTGCCATGAATATCCTTTGCTCGAACGGGTAATCGAAGTCCTGAGATCGATGGCTAGCGATAATGGGATGGAACCCAATTGCGCAACTTTAGGGAGATTTGATTCGTGGAATCATTACAACTAACGTCTGAGTGTGACTAATGTGACTGATATCACATTCAGGTAGGTATCTGAAATTTATAGCATTTCATGTGATACACAAGATATAATTGGATTTGCAGCATTTAATTAAATTTTCGCTGTTGTCCTCGTGGATCGTATATACCAATCTTAGCAAGGAACCCCGAATACTCAGGTGATTTCGAACAATCGAGTTAGTTTCCTCAGTATTTCTCATTAAACAAAGACTTTTGAATCCAGTTCCGCAGCAAAAGGACAACCCGTTACTATATGTCAGTGGTTTTCTGAGTGTCTGCTCGGTCCTGACAATTCAACTTTCTTTTTCATGGTATAAACCTATCTAGGAATCAGCGAAAATTCCGGATGTATTCACTATGACTTCTACAAGAAGCAGGCATGTCGCTCCATCGCTTTGGAAAGATTATTAAGTACTGCCACCCACTTGCGTGCTTTGAAGAAAGTGTGACTCAACACTGAGCTTCAACAAAAAGAGTACGATTTCACACTAGGTGTGGTTCACAGATGCATGAAGCTACATTTTTTTCATGAGCTCTAATTATAGTGCCATTTTGTCGCCTGTGTGGCAGGTCAATCGAGCGTTTTGGAGTGCGAAAATGAACTTTAAATGAACTCCCTTGTCTTGTTGTAATGGATATTCGATAATGTGATTAGTCGATAGTCTCCATGACCCGATTGAAGGGATCGCCTATTATAAGGCTTTAATTTTATTCCCATTTGGATGACCGATATTAAGCGATGGTGACCGAAACTTCCAAAAATATTACGAGGAAACCGTAAACCGAATTTTATGAGTCAAGCATGCATTTCTATGATAGTTTTAAGCATTAACGACTGTTGATCAGATGCCTACAGTTTATTTATCAACTGAAGCACTTGTTTGACTTTGCACGCCGCGATGGACCAATGGGCTTATAGTGTGATGAAAAGCTTCTTTCTTATTGGATTAACAATTTCAATGTGAATACTGAAGAAAGTAATGAAGGGCAAGTGTTGGGTTTTGTAATTCTTCACGGTATTTGAGTCTTAGTTTATGAAGAATTCACGCTTCACATCCTTCAGAGTACTTGATGTAAATGACCTCTGCGAATGTAGCATTCATGCCCATTCGGAACTATGCTGACGCATGCATTCACTGAGCCTTTCACATATATCTACTTTTGTGTCAAACCTAATCCGTGGGTGTTGATTCAGTGGCAATATTAAGAGAAGAATTACGATTAAGAACCATGGAGTATTTTCCAAAGATTCCTGCTGACTTCCAATCATATCCAGTGATTAAGTAATCCTCAGCAACTTTCTGGTAATTAACTTAATGTTCGGCCAAATTTGTGCTTAAGGAACTTAAAATTGCATAATCGTTTTATAAGTCCGTGCTCCTATCTATCTCTAGATTTGCTTCTGCTGAAAAAATTATTTTGTTCCGTTCGGCCTCATACAATTCCATATTTTCTTTACTCTTGACTTACGCAGGTGACAGTTATCTTAACAACCAATAGGAAAGATCTCAGACAAAAGTCGATATATGCCCAGAGTCAATGATAAACTCACTCGTCTGTCAACCTAGCTGTGCTGACCTAGCTGGTGAGATTCCAAGTGTGCTCTTTACGACACGACATCGAATTATTCAGGTATTTCGAGGTAGGTCGTCTTCGTCAATAGGGTGTTCGTAACCATACTTGAAATGTACTAAACCATAAACCCCGGGACGGGGGTTCAGTTAGTGTCTTTATCATAGAATCTCTCCCTGGACTGCAGAGAGACATCATTTCTAAGATGACAGATTGTCATTAACTGCTGCTCCAAGTGCAAATTATAGAGATTAATATTCGGTTGTTGTTTCCAGATATGTTAAATGTGCTCTCGTACACTACGTTCCTTTCAGAAGTTGTTTGAACTCTTGCTCATTCATGCAGATGATAGCGAGAATGGGCGATGCCTGAAAATCACGTGATTAATCACGAAAGAGCGTAACTTTTATCGTGGCAGCGGATTTTCCGATAACCTGAAGCAGGTGTTGGAGAACCCTGACATCAGAATTAGGGCTTTGTAGGGTGATTTTAATTCTTTAGTCTCTACCACGAAGCCTTCTACTCAATGAAGATATTTGCCACGGTTCATACAAGCGTCACAGGGGTCAACCTCCATGCCACATCTTAGCGTAAAGTCAAAATTATTGTCGATCAATTTCTACTACTACATCAGTCCCGGTGTTTGGCTGGGCTCTGTCATTGAGAGAGACACTAGTCGCCATGCTTCCAGTTTTACAAAGGCCAAGTTAATGGACGACAGAATTAAAGAAGCTGTTGAGGAGACCCTCCCTCCAGGAAAAGTTGGAATCACCTTACTCGGGATTCCAGGTCACACTGGACTTAAGCTGTAAAGTCAACAGTTTCAGTTATTTTGAGTAAAACTCCAATGAAAGTAATGTCATTCTTTAATTTCTCCTGAATTTTGTCTATTTTCTTGACGAGGCTTTAAAACCTATCCCAAACATCCTGATGGTTTGTCCCTTAAGTAGTAGTTAAGAGTTATTTGTTGTATTAGATGATCTCTTCTGTGATCAGGTTCAGTCGAAGGCACCAGGGCCTTTGCTAATTACCGATGGCAGCATCAAACAGGGTTTCTGTCTCTGCTTAAATGCTTCGTAGGGCTACTAAAACTTTATTAAAAGATACCTCTAGTATTACTCACTTCTTAGTCAGCGGGTGCATTCAAAACACCTTTATAACCAAATCATGTGTGATGCGTTTAGGAGATAACCCTGTAAATTCGATAATTTGAAAAAACAGTAGATGCCTTTAATATGCCTCAGTAATAAAACACTTTTCGATGAGCCGTACAATAGTAGTTAACTAGGCAGAACCTTCTCTACTACTTATCCCCCAAAAACCTATCATTTTGAGTACTTCGGTTCATGGATATTTATCGATGAGTTCTCAGGCCAACTAGGGAAAACTGATCTCTGCTACCACGAGTAGTGCATGCAGTCCCATATAGGCTTGATCTATAATGCTGATGCCTTCCCTATTCTTTGAGGAATCGTGAAACCGTACCCTATGCCAGTTGTGAAGCACCTCCACCCAACGAATTTCGGTATTACTCGAAATTAAATAAAACAGTATCCTTTCCTGGATGCTCAATAGACTCCGATTGGTCGTGATTTGTGCCTCCCAAAGAAAGCCCCAGATACATTGAGCTAAATGACGCATTTTAGCCAACAAATATTTAAGGGAAATTGAAGAGACAAGCGGTACACACATAAAACCAACCAAGGAGGTAATCGCAAGCGGAAAAGCGAATTTGAGAATGCCAGTAGTTGCAGCAGTGGGTATGGGGAGGGCGGGGGAAGTAGGGGCTAATTAGGGGCGCGGAGGGTCATTCAGACAGAAATTCAAATAAGGAGGCTTCGGAGTAGGGGTGCTAGTTGTCAGAGGAAGAGATCGGGAAGGCACGACACCCAACAGTCACACCCCACCAACTGAACATGCCTTTTCCTTGGCAATGGAAGGCATCATATCATCTGAACTTCCGGTCTTTTTCGGTCGCGTCTTGAATGGTGTGGGATGACGTTAGTAGATAAATAATGTATATTTCGTAGTTTCTCAATATTTTTCGCTAATAATATTGGGAGAGGTGGGAATAGGACTACTCACGAAAGTTATGCTTCGAAGAAATCTCACAGACGCATACACAGAGAAATGGTATTTTCAAATGCAACATCTCGTTGGAGGAAGGGGGTGGGCTCATCGATATGGATGGGCAGAAAGTGGTGATGAAAGCTTCATCCCAAAAGAGAGACAACTGGAAGAGAGGAGATATAGAGAGAAATTTTTGAAGAAGCGGGGGTAAGTACATGGATGGGGTTCGCGAAAAGAGAGAAAAAGCTTTGCAAAGAGGCTTCACGAAATTTCCCCGCTTTCGGATGAGAGTGAGACATTTGATCGAAGTCATCATATTCCATTCATTTCTGCAAAACCAAAGTAGCTTAACTGATATGAAGGAGGAAATATGTCAAGGAAGAACGGAAAAATCATGTACCATTTAAGCAGACTTGGCTGCAGGTTTAATTTGTATATCGATCCACCATTCAGAATGCTGGCCTTGGGCATTCTGGGCTATGATTGCATACTTGCCACTGTCGGCGGGAATCAGTTCGCCGCCGGCAAGGGAGATCTTTGCGGAGAGACCGTCTTCAGCTATCACTGACTGGGCCTCTTCCATTTCTAGTTCATTCTGGCACAGCATCACTACAAAGGGAAATTTAATGTGCCCTAGTCAACGCGGTGAATGTTTCCATCACTTTTCCACTAACCTGTTTCCTCCTAAGTGTACACAGCAAAGCGATATCGGTATTTCAATAAAACTTCGTCTTCCTTCTCCTCTAGAAATTTATTAACCTATTCATTACATCTTAGCAAAGGGAGAATATTTGAATATTCTAGTTGGTCGCTAACCTGTTAGACTAAATTTATTAGCACCATTCTGATTTCCGGGAGTTGAAGCTACAGACTTCGACTTGAAACTAACAGTGAGGCTCTGTGAAGGAGCCAAGCACTTAGAAAATTTTTCTGCACCTTCTTTCATGATAACTAGACTAGCTGTGGTTTCGAAATCACGCAAATTAAAATGCTTTACTTAAGTATACTTAGTTCTACAGGGTCAATACTGGACTAATCTCTTAAAAGACTGGTTTAAAATTCGTTAAATGAAAAAAAGTCTCTAGAATCTTAGAATTTGGTACTTTGGATCCTAATAGCCTTTTTTAATAAGAAATTGGACTTTGCTCCTTTCTTCTTTAACCCACCCTTCTAGTCAAATGCTAAAGTAGTCTAAAACTTCTATCCAGTTAGAGCGAAATATCGAACCGTGGAAATTGAAGACGTCCAAAATTTCTATAAATTCTACTTTTTTAGTGGGTACGTACAGTTTGTAACAGGGCTAGTGAACGAGCAGTTGAGTTCGATCGGACTGTCTGCCGTCGTCATGACGGACTTAGGGAAAGTTAGGAACTGTGGTCCTGGAAGTATGTTGTCTGGATCTACAAATTAAAAAAAATCGATTAGACTTCGGTTCAAGCCACCACACCCTGATAATACTTGGAGACACGGTACCCCTGACAGAAAGATAGCCGACGGTTGTCACGCGGCCGTCGGTGTTGACAGCATAGCAGATGTAGACACCCGTATCATCAAGACCGACATCCTTGACAGTGAGGACGACTTCACTGCCATTCATGGTGATGTCATACTTGTCATCTGGTGCCAGCGCCTTCCCGTTGAAGGACCAGCCCACACCGGTGGCGTTCTTGAACTCGCAGCTGAAAGTCACTGACCCGACCCCGAGGTTGACAATCTGCCCCTGCAGCTGACGCAAGAGGACCGGAACCTGCGGCTTAAAATCCTGATGGTCTTCTGCGACGACTCCGTTCACGTGATCGATCTGCTTTTCTGCCAAAACAGTATCAGCTCCTATGGATGGCCTAAATTCATCCCAATGGTTCTGCACAGGGGATTCAATTCCTTCAGCTGCGGGGACTTCGTTGACTGCTGCTAGATCATTTGCATTCTTTATCGACGATACCTTGCCTGCATTAAGAGGGCAAAATACGCCAGAGACTGCGAAACTTTCAATGTTACACTGAAATCGGAAGGAAGAGGACTCACTTTGAACAAAGGCGTTTGTCGTAGTCCTAGCACTACCATCAGAGTTTGACGCTTTGCACTCGTAAAAACCTGAATCGCTAGATGTAAGACCGCTGATTCGGAGAGTACTTCGGGTACCGTCACTGGATGTTCGGATGTTGATACGCCCATCTGAGCTCAATTCCTGCGACAGATTAAAGACACATGTTAGAAGGGTAATAAGACTTTACCAAGACACTTGGTTTTGACCCTCAGAAGTCATTCGAAATCAGGCTTCCTATGGTCAGTAGGAAAGGGATGTAATTACAAAAAATGCCAGAGCCGATCAAGTGTGCTTCTATTAACGTTATCTCAATGACATTTCAAATTGCCAAGACCACCGCATTTGTCTAAACTCAATGACGTGGCGCGCATGATTAATGCAGCAATTTACACGCACTCGAAGAGTGTGCGGTTGAAGGAATTTCCAAAAGAGCACCCTCTAGATTCGATCGTACGATGCCACATCATCAGCTACGTCCCAGCTAGAATGAGATGCCAAGTGCCCATCTCATAGTGTCACAAGTTAGGAAGCGTGAGTCATCAGTCTGTTTTAAAATGAAAACTGGAGTCTTAGTACCGGAGCTACATGAAGGGGCTAGGGTGCATCTCCATTAAGCACTTAGACACAGATTGTAAGGTAATGCCAAGTACACATGAAAGTGGAGACGATTCATAATTGCGCATGAATTCACACGTCACAGGGATTTTTTTACAATCATTACTGCATGCTCATGACATATCTATCCCCTAGAACCAGGCCCTCCGACTGCTTTGATACATCTAAAATTACCTTCTGTCACCATTTCACTGCCTACTCATATCAGGACTGGTGAGAAAGGTGCGAGACTTCTATTCAAAGTTCTAGCAAAACTACAATGGATAAAACGGTGCATATAGAAATAAAGGTCTGCCTAATGTTTAACAAATCCCAAAATTCAAAACTGTCTCACTCGTCCATCCAAACTCCAGGTAACAGTGGCCCTTGGTTCAGCTAACAAGAACCGCGCTTCAAGGGAGAGATCGTCTCCTTCGAGGAGATTTCCTGGTGCTTCTAGAGCATGTTGCAGCTCTGGAGCTGTCTTTTGGGGCGAGACCTCGCGCAGACCTGAGGTCCTTCGCTCCGAGGACTGGAAACTGGAGCGGCTGATCGTAGTGGTCACCGTGGTGGTGACACGGCCGTTGCCTGTGATCGAAGACTCACGCCAGGTCGATGAGGACCGATAGGTATCGGAAGTGGCGGAGTATGGCACAGTACTCGAGGCCCGCAGTCCACGGCCTCCAGCGGTTGCTGCCAACAATCTCTTCACGCGATTTGCTGAAACACCAGAGCATCGAAATCGCGTCATGTTAACACATCCATAACGCCGCAGTATCCATTTTAACTGTTCAAAATTTCATTATGATTATTCCAATTAAAGAGCATTAAGAAATCTACAAGTCCGCTTAAAAGGTGCTAAATAAGGCTTTGCAAGACGTCGTCTTCAACTTTCTAGGATTTCTGAAGCGACAACTGGAGATCAGAGCAAAGGTTGGAAAGAGGTTTACACATCCAGGATAAATTTGGATGGAACATACGTTCAACAATGAGTTTGCAAACAGTTTCGTCTTCACCAAGCTTGTTGCTGGCGACGCAAGTGTATTTCCCAGAGTGCCGTTCATTGCAGCTGTAGATCTCCAGGGAACTTATACCCAGCATTGTCTGGATCTCGTAGTCGCCACCGCGTTCGATTTGGTGCCCGTCCTGTTGACCCAATGAATAGGTGTGTTAGTAATCGAAACAGATCCACAATGAGTCCTACCACCTAGGCAGACTGTAGTACCTAAAGTAGAGGAAGTCTGTCTCTAAGTGGTTCTATCATTCTCATAAGCACCCCTTTCTAGTAATGACCCATCTCCATTTCGGGTCAAACAATCCCAACGATCAATAACTCCATTCTCATGGGTGTGTTTCAAAACACTTCTAAGTTGGATCCCGGGCTTTAACCATTTCTACTTGATGTCTTGTCGTCGTATGTCAGAGGTTTGGTAAAGTGTCGCATAACAATTTCACAATACTAAGCATACTTTGAACCACGTGAGTTGAGGAGTAGGGTTACCGTCGGCGGTACAGGTAAGCTTTACAAAGTGCCCATCTTGGATATAGCGGTTGCGCAGGGGCAGTGAGAATCTCGGTTTGAACTCCTCAGGAAGGATTACTTCGTATTCCTTCAGCAAGAATTTCTTCTTCGGCATCACGGAAGGCTCTGAGGGGAAAACCGAAGAGGTAGTAAGTGAATGTAATCGATCGTTGAAGTTTTATCAAGCTAAGGGATCCTTTAATCGTCATATCCACTTGCACGCTTAAGGACACATAATAAAACCCCCAGGTCAGAAGTATGAGAAAATGGGTTTTCCAGCATACAAATAACAACGATATACCGGTATTCAAGTGCCTAAAGGCTAAGACAGTTTGGCCTAAAAGTTGATCTAATTGAGAGGTAGCAATTTTTCGAAAAACGACAATGCGTTTAGGTTTACGTTCAAACTTATGCAATTGCCATTTCATTTAACCAAAAAAACGAAACAGACAGTCCTAGGTTAATTGCCCAATCAATCAACATGGATAATATATGAAGTGAAACTTTAATTTATTGTGATAAACTTATTTGCAAGGTGAATGCACAATGAACAATTTCTTAAGTGACAGAACCCTAAGGAATATCGGGAGCTCCATTTTTTATTAAAAATCCTATAGTGTTTTCCTTGCGTTAACCACAGCGATTTGCCTATAGCGATAACTTATTTCGGTCTCAGGAACCCAAAATCATCATTCAAGCGACAATGTAGTGAGGAAATATTGATTAGACGCTAATTGTACTTGAGAGCAGGAGCGTGATGTGTTATCCCAATACTCACGTCTACAGAATCCTGCCAGTTTGCTTGGTTTTATCGACAAATCTCACACGGTGTTGGATAGACAATCTAACTAGACTTGAAGAGGACTAGATGGAACACATTAACATTGAGCCATTCCCTAAATTTATTCATTTTAATACGGGAAAATTTAATAAACTCGATTAAAATGTTTAATAAGGTTTGTGGGAACTGAAAGAGCAACCGAGTCAAAATTAAATACACGTCTGAGAAAGTGAATTACATTTCGCAATAAAACTGAGACACACGAGTAGCTTCCCTTCGATCATCTTTCGAGCTCCTGTGTGGTTGCACACACCCATACAGTCATACACGCCAAATCGAGTTCCCCATGACTAATCTCCTGCACTCAAGACAATCCCACATAATTAAAAAGTAAAAGGATCCAAACAGACCATTCAAACACACCTCGAGTAACTTCACGAACAGGCTCAACCGTGAGATAGGCCGAACTCTCTTTCCTTCCGAAACTGTTCTCAGCACGAACAATGTATTCACCATCATCTTCAGATCTCTTAACACGACTGACTTTGAGGGAGTAGTCGTGACCTGAGTAGCGCTGCATGTACTTGAGGCTCTGAGTCAATGGCGTGCCACGGTACACCCTGTAGTTCATGTAAATTAAAATTGAAATGAAGCGTGCTACTGATGTTTTGTTAGTAGAATTTATCACATACCATGTTATGATGGGCTCGGAGACACCAATAACTCTACAGTTGAATTGAGCCGTATTGCCTTCGATTGTTGTCTGGCTGGTAGGATGACGAATAAACCTTGGACCAGCCTCACGATGGTCTGAAATACAAGCGGAACGGATTAATTACCCTCTTGTGGAAATGATTGGGTCAATATGAATGAATTGTTACCGAAGTGGGTAGAGTAGATCTGGTATTGATCACGCCTGAGTCGTCGTATAGAACTATAGTTGGAGATGTGGCCAATAGCGGGTTTACGGTCCCAGATATCACCCTGGAATTTTTAGATAAAATCGCACTGTTTGATGAAGAGTAAGTGACGACCAATAAGAGGTTGTGAATGAGACTCACAATACGCTCGTGCATTTGGCGACGAACTGTGTCATAGCGTTTGGATGGAATACGGCGGTACTGGTCATCCGTGATCGCAGAGTTGAGCCACGGGTGATCAAGGGCCTCGAAAACTGTCATTCGCTTCCTGTAATTAAAACACCTTTGACTTAATATTATCGCCTATAGCTGTTGCTGATAACGACAATTGCGATTCGACATCCATTGCTGAGTCCCGACAGTGGTGACGGCTCGATAAGAGCTAATAATAACGAATCCCTGTCCCCCTTGTCTACTCTTGGAACTCCCCCCCCAGTATCGCCGTTAGCACCATACGACAATGCTAGATCCTCAAGTGGTGGCATGCAAAGTTTTTAGCTGCTCCATAAAATGGAAATCCATGTAAGAGGCTATTTACCTTAACGAGTATTTTTTAACCGGATGCTTTCCGTGGCTCACTTAGATGTTTTGGGCTAATTTAGTGACCAATCAGCATTTTACGGGGCGCTTATTAACCAAACGTGATTGACCGAATAGATTATTTCTGATATCACTATTAGGCCTTTTGACAAAAAAATATTTCGAAAGGTGGACCACTTAAGAGAAAAACGGTTTGGGACAGTAGCGAATAAGCTTATTTAATCCCGGCTTACTCAGGTGTTTTGACAAGCAATCGGGAGATAAAATCCTTAGCATTCTGAGAGACGTCTCTGAAGGCATCGGAGTCAAAGTCGAAGGTCCCACGGGAGACGTTGCGCAGGGTCTCGTTGGTGTCGGCACCGGCGAAGGGCGAGAGGCCCGAGAGGAGAATGTAGGCGAGGACGCCGACGGACCACATGTCGGTGTAGAAGCCCACCGGATTGTGGTCCGCAATTTCGGGAGCCGCGAACTCCGGTGTCGCTGTGGTCACGCGAACCTCCTCCTGCGGATCCAACTTCGTGGCCAGACCAAAGTCCACTAGCTTGATATCGTTGCCGCGACTTGTCTCGCACATGATGTTTTCAGGCTGCATGGAACGAGACAGCACCTTACCAATGGTCTCAGCCCCCTCCAAGCCATCAAATATGTTACTATTTCTACACCAATCAACAACCTCATTTTGACATCAACTGGAGCGATTGATTTCATCCTTTCTCACAGGCGTGGGTGCGTTAATTTTTCCTAAGTAAATTTCCCTCTTTATTCTGATACAATTAGAAGAGCAACAACTGAAAAGGACTAAATAGGTCAACCTTAAATCCAGCTGATAATAAAGTGAGGAGCTTGAGGCTTAGAAATCCCGAAATGGGGAAGAACAAACCTTGATATCCAGATGGACAATGTGGTTCTCGTGCATGTGCTGAAGACCTTCCAGGAGTTGACGCATGTATCGGATCACCTCGGCTTCATTCACCTTATAGTTGTCATCGGCGATTCTATCAAAAAGCTCGCCACCAGAAAGACTAAACGAATTGCATAATGGAATCACTAAGAGTTCAAAAACGATATCATGTGTGGTTGGGTTACGGGACTTACAACTCCAGAACCATGGCGCTCTCGTTAGGCTCTGAGAAGAACTCATGGAGATGGAGGAGTCTCGGGTGGTTGAGCTGGCGCATGACGTTGGCTTCGTTAACAACTGCATTCCGCTCCTTCTCCGACGCTGTTGGGACAAACTTCACTACGAAGATGCGACCAGTCGATTTCTCCCTGGCTCTGTGGACTACTCCAAAGGAGCCACTGAAATGCACAAAAAAAACTCATTAAGACTTGTAGGTTAAAAAATACCAGCCAGCACAGAAGAAAGGCAATTCACTTAAAGTATCTTGCTAGTGCTAGATTGCTCTAATTCTAAGAGAAATTATAACATCACCAATATTCACCTTTGCGTAGGTTTATTCGAACAAATTTACAGACATTTGGACGCATACAAAACTTGAATATGGCTAGAATAAGGATTAGCACAGCAACTGCAATAATTGACCTCCTGCTAAACAACTAAAAAACAGCTTAAATGCTCATTTTAGTTCAACTAGGTAAGAATGCTTGGTTTGCGATCAAACACATTCAATTAGCTAAGTAGATATACCTACCTAATGCTGTATAAATCACCACACTCCTACTTGTTCCGTTCGGGAAGGGACGATAAATAAAGCCCCGCAGATGCACCACGTCGATTAACATACCTGCCAATTTCTTCTAGGACTTCGTAGTAATCGTAGATGTTGCCCGTGTTCATGTTGGTTGGCAGAGGATTTCCTTTGCGCCAAAGACTCTCATCTGACAAAAACAGTATAGTTTAAAGTAACATTCAGGACGTACTACATCACCACAACGTAAGCAGGCAAATTCATCCAAAGGTAACACCTCAAGGGAGCCAAATTTCACCCTTTTTAAACTACCGTATTTAAGAATGCCAAGCACATGTAACCGAGTTATCTTCGTATACAGGTGGCTTTGTATGTAGCACGAACACGGGGATAGATATCGGTAGATGTCTGTATCACGAAATAAAGCCTGCATTAGTCACAATGACTCGGCTTTAAATCCCAGGACGTAAGACAATTAATGGATCAATGGGTTTAGAAGTTTGCTGCCACAGAAACGCTTAACTCACAGAATCTGTCATAATCGGCGATTGGTGGGCCGTCGTAGCACCCCCTTGGTAGTCCATCGCCTAGGTATCGCCTCTGTCCCTTGCTAGACTTTTCTTCAGGTCTGATGGTGACAGGCTGGGATGGCTGACTTGGGTCACTACGGCCGTGCAGGTTGTCCGCGAACACACGGAACTTGTATTCATGACCGTTCTGCAGACCTTCACAGTTATATGTGGAGAAACTGCAAAAAGACAATCAGATTAGAATATCGTCAATTCACTGGCATAAATAGTAACAGACCAATTCCCTTACCGACTGATACCAGCTCGAATCCAGTTGTCTCCAGGCATCTCAGCGCGTTCAACGATGTACTCAGAGACATAACCGGAGCCTGGAGGCATCTTCCATGACAGGAGAGCACATCCATCTGAGGTGCCCTCTACCCGGACGTCGAACGGTGGCGGAGGTCTGTCATGGACCCTCAGCTCGATCTCTGCAGAGTCAGAACCCATGCTGTTTTCCAACTCGAGTTCCACCTTGCCGGAGAAGTTCTCGTCGACATTGGAGAGCGTCAGAATGGCGTGTCGACGCTTCATCTCGATCTGAACGTTCTTACCCTCCCGAAGCTCTTTTCCATTCAGCTTCCACGTGGCTCTTGGAGCTGGGCAGGCAACAAACGGAGCCTTGATTTGGATTGTGTCTCCACGCTCCCAATCCGTTGGCTCATGCCAACGGCTTGGAAGGTTAATCCTTGGCTTAGCTGAGGGCAAAAAAGAGGATATTTAACAATCTCCTTCCCAGTTAGACTTCCAGAGATAGTATGACTTACTATTGACTGCAAGGGAGGCCCGACTATACTTGGTGCCACCGCGATTGGAGACCCTGACACTGTAGTCGTCGGTATCCTCGCCTTGGGCATTAGCGATAGTGAGAATACACGTACGACCCTCTCGAGTGATGTCGATTCTGTTAGAAGGAACGAGTTCACGATCTCCCTTGTACCAGGTGACCTCGTAGGGTGAAGAGCAATCCACCTCGATTTCGAACTCGGCGTCACGGCCTTCATTGACCGTGACTGGCTTAAGCGATCGGACCACCTGCGGAATGGCACAACCTAGAAGGAAAACGATCAACCTATTTTTGCGATGTTTATCTTTAATCAACCCATTCCTAGACTCCAAGCATCTCATCATGATTACCTTAGCATAGTTTCTGTTAAGAACAGGTTGTAAATGTTCCTTAATAAGAGAAACTCATTGAAAACAGCGTGGTAGCAGTTAAGAGGTGTACGATTTTAAATCCTACAAGATGTACAGTAACTAGAGTTTTCTAAGATCGCGAATGTAAATTTAATCAATATCCTCGTCTTGTATTGGGAGGAGGGTCGAACCAGTCTTCACCGGTTAACAATGCTAGATGACATTTGATTTAACCACGAAGAAGAAGGTGATGATCTTACTCAGCGGATCCTTGACAAGAACAGATCCGTCGATGACAGAGGGTGGGCTTTCTCCGGCATCGTTGACGGCAATGACGCGGAACTCGTAAGACTTGTCCTCGATGAGGTTGGGCAGGTTGTAGGAGAGCGTCTGGATGGGACTCAAGTTGACGCGAGTCCAGTTAGGCGCTCCGACCTCGCGTTTCTCAATGTAGTAGCCCAATAGTCGGCCACCACCATCGTTGACCGGGCGCGACCACGTCAGATTCACAAAGCTTGAGCCAACGTCCGACACGGAGATCGGACCGGGCGCTGAAGGTTTGTCTACAGCATCACATGGGAAAATCTTACGTTAGTTTCATTTAGCAAGAATTCTTCAAACCAAGCCTGTACTTGTTTGGTTATATCTTACTATATAATTATTTGACTTTGGGATGTCATGAACTGTTTTATATACTTTTTCACTAATAATTTAAAGTATCTATACTCCACTTCCCTTTATGATGACAAAAACGCGTATGATGACAAAGCGAACCCGATCTCCTAATCAAATCTGCAAATACGTTTTAAGTATTTAATTCAAGTTTTTTCATTTACCAATGAATGAGTGGAGACCATCTAGGTCCATCGTTGACACGATCACAAGACTTAAAGAAGCATGGACACCGACAGAGAACGACGCTCTAGCCATCTACAACCCCCCGCTTTAGACCTACCCTCTGGATTATTACTAATTCTGCAACTTGGGCCTCACGAAAGGCCCGGGTCTCAATGCTGGCTTAAGCACTGACAGCTTAAAGTGCGCTAGGCGGACATGACTAGTCCGGTAAAACATCGTCTCCGTAGTCCAACCCGCAGGCAGACAGAAAATTCTAGTAAAGCATTTGTTAACGCACTAGTTTCTGGAGTGCTCCTCTCTAGCCAGCTTTCCTGATTAGACTTCCTTGGTCATCAAAGCGCCATAAATACTTGACGTTTCCCATATGATAAGATACGCCCAGTAAATTGATCTGTTTTAGCAAATATGTGCCATTTTCATCTTTTCTCTCCTGCTGGCTGATGAGTAGTAAGGTCGATCAACCACTAGATTGATTCTGTAGGGTTAACAGGTTAGGACATTCACCAAAGGGATATTTAGCAATAATAGGCGTTGTGGTGGTGAGCCATGGGCCTTGTCCGACATCGTTGACGGGCGCGACACGGAAGTGGTAGCTGGCGCCGTCGGTAAGGCCTTGGATCTCGGAGGTGGGTGCGGTGCAGGCTGACTGCACCGTCACCCAGTTGTCCCGTCCCACCTCCTGTCTCTCCAGCACGTAGTGCGTCACTTTCGAGCCGCCG
The DNA here is from genome assembly GCA_030710315.1 of Anomotaenia brevis. NCBI lineage: Eukaryota > Metazoa > Platyhelminthes > Cestoda > Cyclophyllidea > Dilepididae > Anomotaenia > Anomotaenia brevis. The sequence continues at coordinate 550,285 of JAUOZQ010000007.1, read as the reverse complement.
TCATTGCGAGGGGGTTTCCAAGACAGTCGCGTGCTGAATGGCGTCGTCTCCGATACCTGCAAAGGTCCTTGGCAGGCATCCGGTTCACCTGGGAATGAGAAAAGTGAAGTAGGATCACGACCATCCAAGTTTTGCCAATCTACCTATGCGTAGGAGGTGCTGGCTACGAGATATTTGGGATTTCCTAGTGAATAAGTGAATGGGGATGAACGCACCGATAACCTTCAGCACGATTGGCACAGAAGTCGTTCCGCTTTCATTGGTGATATCCAAGGAGTACTGGCCTCCCATATCACGAGCAATATCTGAGACAGAAACACGACAACGGAGTGAAATGAAATGGTAGTTAACGGTTAGACTATATACAACTACTGAAAAGCACCTTTGAATTGGACGGATGCGACACCATCCAGATCCATGAGCTTGACCTCAAGTGACTCAGGAACCTCTCGCCCGTCTTTGCGCAGCCTGAGAGAGATGTTGCCTTTGGCTGAGTAGGGCACCTTGAATTTGACCAGCTCACCCTCCGACGCAACCTTTTCGGGTACATCCCCGAGGATCTTCGGTGCTCCGAAGACCTGTGAAAACGAAACCAAATTGAATTTGAGTAGGTCTATCTGGAGAGTGATTTAGAGATATGCCATTGGTCAATCCAATTGTGAGCACAAATTCTGATAGAATTGAATGACTTGAACAAAAGCTTAGCTCATTCAGTGCCTCCTTTTCTTTTTCACCTCTAGTATCAGGCAGACACACCTATGTTTGTCGATCAATGATTTTCACCTTTCATTTATCTGTGTATTAGCACAAAATCCAGTGAAAACAACTTATTCTCTATCTATCTATCCAGGTCTAACTCCAAAGACATATGTTGTCGAGTAAGACTGATTTTGAAGTAAGGAAGTACTCGGCCGTACAACCCAGAAAAGGTAAGCCTAAGCGAGAATGGAACGTCATACCCTATGTTCCTTTGTCATAATAGCACTTAATCTGCCAAGTTGCATAAGTTTATTTCATTAAATAAGGCTACGCGCTTTGCACTAAACCTATCTTATAGATATAAGTAGTTAGTTAGTTAGGCCATCAAGTCCCATCCTTTAGGAATCTGCACAGCTTTGTCCTTTAACATAATAAATTTGATCCTTCGTTTATGCAGGCTTCTTCAAAGAGGTTCACTAAACATTTTGAAATTTTTTTCCGTCAGAATCACCCAGCGACTTGAGTAGTTTGGGTTTCTGATCACGCCAAATCAAGGTCGCATGGCGCCTACCTCAAGAGGAGCTGAGCACGAGATGCGGTTGACAGGTGTGATGAGCTCGCACGTGATGTCTCCGCCGTCGTGTTCGCCTAGATCAGAGAGGGTGAGGCGGGCGATTCCGTCGCTGTCAGGGCCCGAGATGCGCGCTCCGCGACTGCTGGGTGTGAGCTCGATTCCATTGCGCATCCAGCGCACCCGCGGTGTCGGATTACCGTCCACCTGAACCATGAACTCGACACTGCCTCCAATACCAGCCGATGAAGGAGTCAACTTCGTAATAAAGTCGGCCGCAGCTCCAGCTGAAAAGCAAATGTGGAATTAACCGTGACCTTTTTATTGACGCAGTTTCATTCAACAACCTATTCCAAGTTGTTCAACCAACCACTTCAGATCCGGATCAACGACCCATACCCCAGCCATGATTACAGAAAAGATTAAATTGGTTCTGGTAAGGCCCACACCCGGGATTTCCATTCACCACCACCCAACCAACACAGAGATCAAACATGTTGGTTCAATATAATTCTGAATGTTCACATCAAATCAGTGTCCTGAGAAGAACTGATAAATACTGTATCCGTAAGGGTACATACGTCAATGCACGTCGTGAGAGACACTGGGTACGCACGCTATGGCACACCAATCCAATCTTATACATGCTGCATTTTGGGTTTGGTAAAATAAATCTTTGTTTAGCCTTTCGGACTTGTGTTAAATTGCTCTACTAGTGGTATTGAGGAGTGTCATAAATAGGAGGACATCGATTGAGTAATCGTCCGGATATTCTTCACGGTGGTATTGAAGATTTGTCCGAGAATCAGCTGTTCAGCCTCTGGTTAGGTTTAGAGATATGATGTAAGCTCAAAGGTGTTAAAAGGTCTACGACAGCGAAAAAACTGTCGTTAATATTCCCTGTTTACATTCATATGTACCAACGATACCTACTAAGGGATCTTCCTCTCCATCATGAAACTATAAGATGATCACATCCTTTCACTCTTGACAGAAGACGAATGTATAGGGAAGCAACCAGGGAAGTCGTGTTGGAAATCACTGTTCTGAATGTCCTTTAACGAAACAAAATTTTCAAAGGGCCTGACTTTTCGAGACCACCGACCTCTCTTGTCCTCAATCTTAGTCATCGGAGTGGCGGGACTGGTTTCTCCAGGTCCGGCTGCATTGACGGGGCGGACACGGAACTCGAACTCCTCGCCGGTTGGCAGGCCGCTGATGTTGGCGGAGGTGCCGATCACGGGGCGGCCGTCGGGGGTGGCGGGCTCCCAGTCGTAGGCGCCGCGTGGTCGCTTCTCCACCAGGTAGCCCGTGATGCGTGAACCTCCGTCGCGCTTCGGCGGCGTCCACGAAAGGTTCACAAAGTCACGGCCAACGCTGTCCACGTTCGGCATGCTGGTACTACCCGGCGGTGCTGTGTGAACACAGGAGAAGACAATATTAGTTTGGCACCGCCAAATCTTGTTAGCTATTCATCTCACTAATTATATAACACTACGGCCTTCCTCAGCAACTGCATATAAAATGAGGAAATCAAAGAGCATAACCAACATACATCATTTTAAAATGTAAAGGATGTTTAGGGTCATTGAAAACCCCCCACGGACTTCAAACCAAAAAGTCCAAGGTAGCAGTGGCGGGTTCTCATAGGTCCTAGTTACTCCTCGTCCATTTGCTACGGTGAATATTTGAATACAAGCTAGTGGTAATTTGTGGACTGTATCACTTGTTATATCAACAGTTACAATTTAGAAGTGGTACCTACCCTAAAAAAGCATGCCAATCAGTTTGCCATTTGTGAAATTGATCACATCCCACCTTCTACAGATGATGAGTTTTGTTTGAATTAAAACTTACTATATTTTGGCTTGCATTCAACAGACTGCGAAGGACGGCTAGATTCACCTACGCCAGCATCATTTTTGGCTGCAACGCGGAAGACATATCGCTTGCCCGGTTCGAGTCCACCCACTAGCATTTGAGAAAGGAGCAGAACAGTGAACTACTTTGTGGAAGGTCAACAAATATGCTACATGACTCAAGGCAGAGGGGGATGTAGTAAGAACTTACCGGTGGCAGAAGTTCCTTTGACTTGTCCCAAAGGAGCTCTGGTCCAATCTCCATCGGGTGTTTTGTATTCAACCACGTAGCCAGTGGGTTTCTTGTTGCCTGTGCCACGCGGCTTCATCCATTCTAGGGAGACACTGTCTTCTGTCACATCGGTCACTTCCAGATTCTGTGGAGCCTCTGGTACAACTGAGATGACCACGGAGAAGAGGGTTAGCGATAAGAAATAAAGAGCGTAATGATTTTTTGCATCCTATATTTGGAATATTGATCTACCCTACGGCATATTCGTGTTCTCTGTGTGTTTTCAGGACTGTTGGCTTGTTTTCAACACTAGTGCGTGTCTAGTCAATCCTCATCACTCACCAGCTTCTTCAACAGCTGTGATTGTTCTATCACCCCCCAGAGGCTCACTGGCACCATAGTCGTTGACAGCGGAGACACGGAACTTGTACTTCTTGCCTTCATCCAGCGAGGTCACCTCATACTCTGGTTGGCGAACGAACTTGCTCACTGGCGTCCATTCGCCCGTAGCGACGTCTTGCTTCTCTACGATGTAGTTCGTCACAGGGGCACCGTTATTGTTCTACAAATGTGATAATATCAACATCACCTTGAAGGAACTGCTACACGAGTCTCTGTTAAAGGTGTAGAAGCATCGAACAATTATAGCATCGTTAAATCAAAAAATCATTCTCTACCCAAACTGGGCATATCAGTCATCGTTAAATGGGTGTACTCTGTCCCCTCTGGTGTTTTCCCTAGTCTCTTGATGAAACCAACCGTCTTTCGCTCAGGCAAAATGTATGCATGCACCCTACTAGTGCCCGATCAAGGCCCTACCCAGTTCCATTTGAGTTATCTCTTCTATTTCATACTATATTTAATACAGACACATGTAATAGTGGTCAAATTGCAATGAAATGTATCAGGGTTTTCAGATCTTCTGACAAACTTAGCTCCTTAAAAAATGGTTTATTCCTTCTTGGGTGTTATTGTAAGTGTCTGTCATTAAACCATAATCAAAGTTTACTTGGAGCCATAGATAGCAGAAAACCTGTTTCAAATGTTTTAAAGTTGCGATTTTTTGCGCGTTCCATTCTCTTCCCTTTCTGCAATTCAGTCGCATTCATAGGTTCTTTTCACTCTCACTTTATAAACAGTGTAAGTGTACTCAAACTCTAATCAGACTATGATGTGGTTTTTTCTACCAACGAAACTTCAAAACACATATCTTATATCTCAATTATTTAATACCAAAATAATTAAAATGTATTAACACTTATTAACACTAATTAATTTCCTTCTAGTACTGCAAGACCGACTATTGATGATATCACCTCATCAAGTTATCAGTACGCTATCAACCAATCCTAACGTAAATCAACGATGTTATTGTAAAATAATTGGCCTTTTCCTCTCCAGATCCCATTTAGCAGTTTACAAAATTAGTTCGAAGGCACACATGATCAGGCTATGCTCTTTAACTGAAGCGCGCATTTTAATATGGTTTACCGAGGGCGGATTCCATGAAAGTTTACAGGAGTTCGCGGTGACTCCAGTGACACTGAGTGGGCCATTGGGAGCGTCTGGTGGGCAGAGAACGTTGATCTTGATTGGTCTGTGGTCTGAACCCTTCTCGTTGGATAGTTGGACGTCGTAGACACCAGTGTCTGCCCTCTCTGAGGCTGGAGCGGTTACAATGACCTCATCTGGTGTTATCTCGACTTGCAGGTGGTCGTTGGGAATCGGAGTGGGTCTTCCATCCTACAAATCAAAGGCATTCATTAATTTGTCATTCTGTCAATTGGTTAAAATGTGGAGGAATGTGCTAAGACCATTTCCCTTGCACTAAGTCTAGTGAGCTAATCACTCCATACTGACACCCTAAGCAGGCCTGACCTCTATCGATCCAAATCCACGTTCGAAGCAGAGGTGCGGTAATTTCCTGTCGACAGATGATACCTTGATCTAGACAAGGAGAATTTAAAATAGACCGAAAACAAGGCACTAAAGCCATGAATCTACTTGTCTAAGCAATTCGGTTAATGCATTCACTGGGTAGTCGAAAAACCGAAGCTTTGTTAAGCGCTCTAAAGATCCCTCAATGCAAATTTGACCTTCAGTCGAAAATGTAGATGAATTCCATTACCATGGGCACAAAAGGTAGTAAAATTGGCTGTTCCAAATAAACTTGGATTAGAAGAATAAGCATTCAAGGCAAACTGCTGCAGACCCAAAGTGTTAACTACCTTAGTGAGTTCGACTTTAGTAGGAGGTGACCCAGTGAATGGTATGCGGATTTTGAGGGGCTGGCTGAGGACAGTGTTGACTTCAGTCGGTGTGTTGTTGGAAATCTTGGGCGCTTCAATGGGTCGCTGCACCTTGACCAAACCAGTGGAGTCGCTCGGTTCACCGTTACCCGCTGCATTGTACGGCACAACGCGGAACTCGAATTCCTTGCCTGTCGGCAGGCCTTTCACGGTGTAACTATTACCCGTCACATTGCCAATGTTGGCTCTTTGTAAAGGAAAGTAAAATGAGAGTGTAAGATAAAGTGGGGCTGCATAAATGCAGTAATTCCTCTAGAGGCTTACTTAGTCCATTCACGGCCACCTTTTGGTTTCTTCTCGATAATGTAGCCAGACACAGGTCCACGCATGGGCGTATCCCAGGACAGGGTGACGGAGTCATCTGTCGTATCTTCTACAAACGGCTCGGACATTCCAGAGGGAGGGTCTAGATGAGCACAAGGAAAAGAGGGCTAGCATAAAGAGAAATCACTTTGACTATGTTGAAAAGCAGTGGGTGCTCACTGAAAGGATGCTTGGGCTTGATACTGCCAGTGGTCATGAGAGGCTCACTGACACCGAAAGCGTTTTCGGCCATCACACGGAACTCGTAGGGCTTTCCTTCGTCCAAGTTGCGAACGGTTGCCTCCGGAGAGGTTAGGAATGCACTCACTTTCTGCCAGCTGGTGAATAAATGAAACACTGAAATCCTGCATTCCGTGATAGTATTTAAAGATGCTGTTAACAATCATGCACTCTACAATGGCTAGTCTACCCCCATTTTCTTAAGCCCGAGAAACTAGTCAACTGGAGCCTGCTTTCAAGTGTCATTTTTAGCGAACGATCCCTTCTCGAGGCGCTTCAATGTTCCCATAATCTCACCGCTTCGACTAATTTACATTTATGAAACCCAGAGCATGTTCGTGAAGATTAAACATAATTATACTAATTTTTATTATTATTACGACCTGCGCACTAGCGAAATGTATCATTCTTTAGAAACGCACTCGGTGTTCGTTCAGAGCTGTGGGCTTACTTGTCGGTTCCTGCAACCCTCTTCTCCAGAATGTAGTTTTTCACGGGTTCACCACCATCGTCAGCTGACGGTTTCCATTTCAGCGTAATCTCATCTGCTTTGATGTCAGTGGCCTCCAATGGACCTCCAGGAGCGGCAGGTACATCTGAATTCCCAAAGTAATAATTTGGGAGGTGTCTTTTGCTACTACTTTACTACTACATTACTCACCTAGCACAATCACATTGCACGAGCTCCTGGTTTGTCCAAGTGGATTCTCCAGCGTGACTGCATAACTGCCGGCATCTTCGCGTTTGGCTTTCTGAATAACTAGGACCGACGTTCCAGCTGGATCCTCCTCCAAATAACCACCGAGAAGTGGTTTCGCAGAATGTGGAGCATCCTCAATAGTCGATTTAACCGTAGATCCATCTAGTGAAATCGGTTTGTCGTTGTGAGTCCAGTTGGCGACCGGCTTAGGATTGCCAAACCAGGTAACAGGTAGACGAATTTCTTGACCAGCCTAAAAAATCAAAGCGAATATTTGATCGCGGCTAAGCGTGAAGAGGGAATCTATAGTACTACTGCTGGTCTACTCACTCTAACTTTAATATCCTTAAGACCACCAATTCCAGAACCAGGACTGTTAATAAGTCCGTCGTTAGGAGTGGCGATTCTCGGAGCCATGGGCTGATCCTCAGCGGTAACGGGGGGTGTGGGACGACTGGGTTCACCCTCTCCCTCCTCATTGACAGCCTTGACACGGAACTGGGACTTCTCTCCCTCCTTCATGGGGATGAAAGCCTCTGGCTCTGTGGTGCTCTTCACTGGAACCCACTCACCGTTCTCGTCCAGTTTCTCAACCACGTAGCCAGTCACTGGGGCCCCACCGTCGTGGCGAGGCTTCTTCCACGAAAGCCTCGCTCCGTTCTTGTTCACCTTGTCCACATTGAGACCATCTGGAGAACCAGCTGGTGCTGCAAAGGAAGAATAAGCATAAAACTTAATTCATAAAACTATTCTTTGAATAAAGGTCTTCTGCTGGAATGCATCGACCTACAGATCTTGTCGCGCATGAGGTGTGGCATGGTGGCTCGCGAGAAGTCTCCGGGGCCGCCATCATTGACAGCAGCGACACGGAACTCGTATTCGCTACCGGGTTCGAGGCCGGTGATGGTGGTACTGGTGCCAGGAAGAATGCCGGGAACGGCACGCACCCACTCACCTTTGGGTGTCCGCTTCTCCACCACGTAGCCCTTAATCGGGTTGCCTCCGTCGCTGTCTGGTGGGCGCCACGACAGCTGCACTGAGTTGCGGTCGTAGTCGTCGATCTTCACGGACTGCGGCGCTTCAGGATTGTCTGTGATAGAGATAAAATAAATTAAATATCAACCGTTGGTAAGGGTAAAGCCCAAGCTCAGAGACGGCCCCAATGAATTTCCGTGAGCATTAGCGAGCCTCCTAATGGGTAGTAAACCTGAGTCCACTTTCCTTCTGATGTTCAATGATTCTTACAGCTTTTCCATTTTTAATTGACTAATGAACTTATTTTCTTGAGTTTGAAATTGTAGTGCACAGGAGTTACATTTTCGGAAAACCTCAAGGCAACTGTTTATCTCATGTTTTTAACCTTTTTCACGGAATATCCACCGATACTAACAGGGTAATTGGGCAACTGATAGGTGCTTAACTTTTGTGAACTAACTAAAAGCTACAGTTCTGAAAAAATAAACGATTCTTTGCTTAGAAGTTGAATATCTGATACCATTTTTGAAGGCTGCCGGTTATAATGAAAACACCAAAATGCAAGACTCGAAAATATTAGCGGTTAAAATTACCGAAGGGATTCTTAGCCAGTGTCGAAAGCAGGGTTTCAGTCGGCTCAGATTTGCCTAGTTCGTTGATCGCCGCTACACGAAAGTTGTAACGATGTCCTTCAGTCAAGTTAGGCACTTCAATCGCGTTACCCCTGACCTTGCCAGGAATGGGCATCCAAACGCCCGACGCCTCATCACACATCTCCACTGAGTAGCCCGTAATTGGAGATCCTCCATCGGACTTTGGCGGTATCCACTCAACCGTGCAGGAGTTGGCAAGAACATTCTTGACTATGACTTCTTCAGGCCCTTTTGGCTTGGCTGAAACAGAAGAACGTAGCGATAAGTTGGTACTTGTCATATCAGGAGAAGAGAGCCTGGAGGTAACGTAGACACACTTCGTTTGGGTTGGACTTTGCAGGGACCCGTGGAAGCTGATGAATCACCCGGTCCAGCCGCATTGACAGCCCTGACACGGAACTCATAGGTGGCATCGGGTTCAAGCTGGTCAACGGTAACAGACGTGTCACTGGCGGGCAGAGTGACAGCCTTGCTCCAGTCGTCGTCTCCGACTTTCTTCTTCTCAACCACGAAGCCAGTCAACTTGGCACCACCATCTCGCATAGGGGGTGACCATGAAAGCGTGACTCGGTCCTTGTCAACATCGTCCACTTGAGGCTGACCTGGAGCCCCAGGAGCGTCTAATAGTAAAGAGGACTAGTAAGATGACGTGACCGTGTAGGCATTCAATTGACGAGGCTGAATGAGTACCGTATTTGGGTTTGCAAAGCACGGGCCGGGTGCTTTGACTAGGTTCACCAGTGCCGGCGGAGTTTTTGGCACAGACTCGGAAGAGGTACTTCTCGCCCTTGCGCAGTCCGCCAACAGTCGCAGTGGTGTCCTTGGTGCTCGGTGCCTTGATCCAGTCACCGCCGCTAGCGGGCATGTACTCCACCGTGTAGCCGGTAATCTTAGAGCCACCGTCCTTGCGCGGCTTGTTCCAGGACAGTGTCACCTCATGGGAATCCACATCCATAACCTCCAGACCACTTGGTGCTCCAGGAGGAACTAAATGTGATAATGATTATCCGATAGTAGGCAGTTTAGGTACTGACAGAGTTCATTCGAGAATACGTTCTAATGGTTAGTTAAAAGGAATGAGGAGGATTTTTAAGATTATTTTGCAACTTACCGACAGGGTTTTCGGCGGTGACAGGAGACTGTGACTCGAGTGGTTCACTAGTCCCAGTCTCGTTGACAGCCTTGACGCGGAAGTTGTAGCGTATACCTTCGTCTAGATTAGGAACCTCGAACTCCGTTCCACGCACGAAACTGCTCACTGGAGTCCATTCTCCCGTCTGCAAGTCTTGCTTCTCCACCACGTAATTCGTCACAGGCGAGCCTCCGCTATCCTGTGAAGGAGATAAATATATTCCAATCAAACCGATTCGAATCAATCCAAGCAACACAAGTTCAACTGGCAGACATCCAGAATTCTGGAACCCTCATTAGTGAAGAGGGCGATCAACATCAGGATTCTACAGTTTGCTGTGTGATCGTAAAAATCCAGGTATACGTATCATACCAGAATGCATTAATAAATCTGAAATATTGTTGTCTTCCCACTTCGGCCGGAATCTGTGATGTTTACCCATATGTATTCCTTAAAATTTGCCTTAGAAGCAAAGTAATTTTAGTACCTTAGGAGGCTTCCACTTGAGCGTGCAGCCCTCCGCAGTGACATCCGAGACCTCCAAAGGACCCTGTGGAGGCGCAGGTGGGCTCTTGACGTTGACCTGGACGGTGGCCTGATCCTTGCCCTTCTCGTTCTCCAACACCACACCGTATCGGCCAGAGTCCTCCTTCTCAGCTCTCATGTCCGTGATTATCACCTCATCCGGAGTGACTTCAACCACGAAGCGTCCACTTGGAAGCGGGATCTCCTTGCCATCCTTTAAGAGACTCACATTATCCGGACGAGTTCCGGTGTAGGGAATGTGCATTTTGAAAGGCTCCCCTAGTTTAGCATCAATGTCTCTCTTCATATCGCCAATCTTTGGTGCGGCTGAAAGGTACAAATAGTGATTTCAAGCTTTTATTCGCTTATCTGTCCACATAAACAGGTATTTCTCGAGGTCTTACATGGTGGGTCACGAATCCTGACGTTTTCAGTGGGCTCACTGGGTTCACCAGGACCAGCAGCATTAACCGGAACAATGCGAAATTGGAATTCTTTGTCGGTTGGAAGATTGCGAATGGTAGTGCCCAGGCCGGTAATGATACCGGAATTAGCTCTTGAGGGGAAGGCACTTGGTCAAACAGGGAATTTGGTATTGTAATGACAGTTATCGAAAACACACTTAGCCCAATTACGTTCGCCCTTTGGTCGTTTCTCGACAATATAGCCAGTAACAGGGCCTTTACGCGGCGGCTCCCAGGATAGAGTAACTGAGTTCTCTGTTGTTCCTTCGACATTTGGCTTCGCCATACCCGATGGCGGGTCTACCATAGAGCAAACAGGTTTCTTAGAGGGTTACAAGTAGGATTCAAGTTAACCACTGGAGACAGATTACCGAAGGGATGCTTGGCCTTGATAGCCTTATCAGTAGCCAGGGGTTCACTGAGGCCCATTGCGTTTTCAGCCATAACACGGAACTCGTACTCTTGGCCTTCTTCCAACCCGCGAACGGTCGCGGTGGGAGTCTTGATGAAGGCACTGACCTTTTGCCAGCTGAATGAGGGAGAAAAGGTGCCATAATAAGACATTTAGACTAAGCTTGAATCTGAAAAGGCGCAGTTACTCTCCAGATCCCTTGGGACGTTTCTCAAGAACGTAGTTAGTGATAGGTTCACCTCCATTGTCCTCTGGGGGCTTCCAACTCAGCGTGATCTCATCGGCTTTAACATCAGTTGCTTTCAAAGGTCCAGCTGGTGCAGCAGGAACATCTAATTGGATGAAACAATACACAGATCAGCTAAAAACAGTAGATAGGCAGAGATTAAGATATTTAATTTCTAAACAAGGCATTATATTGCGAGGCCAGCCCACTGAGAAAGTTTTCGACAAAGAATGACAAATATCACCGAAATTTAGAAAATAACGAGCCCTAAGACAATTGTATGTTAAATAATTGTCACGATCAAGCACTATCTCAGGTGACTGCTAATAATCAGCTTTCATTGAACTTTGGGGTTGCTTTTTGAAGCTAATAAATGTGCAAGACGACCACCCTGAACATAAACCAGCGACCTTATGCATACTTCCTGCCATTAATAGGAGTATATGATGTGAAAAATGTTATTTTCATCGAAATAATTACCACTGACATTTGTTTTTGAAAATTTCACTTCTTTAGTAATAAATAATGATTTTACATATCCAAGACCGTTGCTATTTCGCGGCACAGTTTTAATATCGGATTTTAAAATCACCTTGTTCGCTAATTTCTTACTGTCTCCTTTTGTCACCAGGTGATCGTTCGTCCAAGTAGTAGGCAGTTCCATTCGACCATGTACATTTATGACTATCGTCTAAGAATAATAGAGCAAGATCTACAAATCTGAGCAATTTTTGACCTATGTTTTCAGGTTCGACCATGTCATTGTGGACATTAAGCTGAATTTATTTGCAGTGTTTTTATCTACCTTTGTAAGCTATTATCACCTACATGAGTTTCGAATCCAAAAGAACACAACAATCACTTGTTGAAACTATGATGTGCACACAGAAGGGTGAGGTTTGAGCTGTATTGCCTTCTTTATAACTCGAAGGTTCCGCCACTAGAGGGATTCGATTCTTATATGGAATTTACCGATGACCGTGACTCTGCATGTGGATGCGGTCTGCCCAAGGTCGTTCTTGAGCACTACCTTCCATTCGCCCGTGTCGGCTCGCGATGCCTTAGGCACACGGAGAACCGAAGTGCCGCCCGGTTCCTCATCGAGAGATCCACCCCTTGCCGGCCTCGGCTGTGGCTCCGTCGACAAGGCGACCTTCCTCGGGCCACCGGCTTCTACCGGCTCGCCGTTCTGATACCACGTGGCCGTTGGCGGTGGGTAACCGAACCAGGCGATCGGCATGCGCAACTCTTGACCAGCCTATAATATACTCGTTAAGCAGTCCATCCTTATCGCCTATGCGATGTCTACTAAAAATATGCGGAGCTGCACCACTACTTAGATCTACCACCTTTAGGGGCTCCACAGAAGGCCCAAGTCCTATCACCGGCTGGCACACACATAACGCGCAGATTAATAGTGCTGTTTGAACATAGCTCAGTTAGCCAGTTTCTAGGCTGGTCCTATATCATCCACTTTCTGATAGGATTTCCTTCACAGCATAACGTATAAATACTGGATTCACACTATGAACACTCGCTGGGACACACGGTGATCCACTCCTACACACTCTTTAAACGGGTCTGATCGAATATATCTTCGCTCCCTCTTGTCCCTCCGTTGTTGTTGAATTGTGCCATCTGGATTTTAGAAGTTCAAAAGCAAGATATTTATCAAATAAGCCACATAGCCAAACTAGTTCGAACGAATAGCCTGGTTCGTTACCAAAGCGTAGACTTTCGCACCTTGATGGTAATATCTTGGAGACCACCGACACCCGTGCCAGGTCCACCTTGAACTCCATCGGCAGGAGTTATGATCCTCGGTGGAGCTGGTTGGTTCTCCGCAGTGACCGAAGCAGTAGGTCTGGATGGTTCACCCTCTCCCTCCGCGTTAACAGCCTTGACACGGAACTGGGCCCTCTCTCCCTCCTTCATGGGGATGAAAGCCTCTGGCTCTGTGGTGCTCTTCACTGGAATCCACTCACCGTTCTCGTCCTGCTTCTCGACAACATAACCAGTGACTGGTGTTCCGCCGTCATTACGTGGCTTCTTCCAGGAGAGCTTGGCGCCGTTCTTGTTCACCTTGTCGACGTTCAAACCGTCTGGGGCTCCAGCAGGAGCTGGTAAAAAAGGACAGTACCGACTAAAATCAGTTTCGGTACCAGATGCCTCTCCGCCTTTGTCCCAGTCTGTTTTATTGTATGGAATGATGGCATCTGGTTAGCTAGTATGGAGAAATGGTTCGGGGTGCGCAACGAAACCGACAAACTGGTGTAGTGCAAGACTTTCAAAAAGATGCCACTATTTAAAATTCAATTTAAGACTGTGCAAGGAGAATCTTCGTGAGGTCAGAATCGTTAGACTGGCGGAGGTTTCAATAAATGTTGCGGCACGGGTCCTGGGGAACCTCAAGCCAAGTTTATTCCTGCGCGATGTGAACCAGTTTGCCATCTTTCTTACGTTTCCATTCTCGTCAGAGACTTAGACATTTTTGACCACTCTGTTGTAGTGCATTTAGCAGATTCATGGAAATAACAGCCTCAGTACCATTTACACATCAGGTGACTCAGGTCTCGGTTAGCACAGTCAGTTAAAGAAAATTGAGAAAAATTTGGACCGTCTGACACTTCATAGTGGCAGATTTCGACTCAGGTCCAACTCTTAGGCAAGAGCTAAGTCAAAATACAATTGCGTCAAACCCTATCGGGACGCGAGAAATAAACAATTTTCACAGTAATGGCAAAGATTTCATCACACCCTGCAAACGAGTCGAGAGAGATATGAGGAGGGAAGCGTGGCTTACTGGTCTTGTCCTTGATGAGTTGAGGTGGAGTGGCTCGCGAGAATTCACCGCGGCCGCCATCGTTGACAGCGGCGACCCGGAACTCGACCTCCTTGCCGAAGGGCAGATTGGGGATGGTCGCTTCGGTTCCGGAGACCAAGTTGGGCAGTGCCTTCACCCACTCGCCCTTGCCAATGCGCTTCTCCACCATGTAACCTGGGCGAGACAAGATTACAAGAAACTCTAGCTGACACTTTCATTAGGTAGCTTTAAAAAGGTCTGAAAATCCTGCTTACCCTTAATGGGGTTGCCACCATCTCTATCCGGTGGACGCCAAGCAATCGTGGCCGAGCTTCTGTCGTAGTCAGTAATCTTCACCGAGCTCGGAGCATCGGGAGTCTCTGAAACCCGAAAAATGGTTCTGAATGACTATCTAACATTGCTTAAACTGCCAATAAACACGAATACACCTTTTCAGATTGTCAGAACACATTCTTACCGAACGGATTTTTGGCCACAATGGCAGTGAGAGTCTCAGCGGGCTCCGATTCGCCAATAACGTTGACGGCACTGACACGGAAGAGGTAACGTTTGCCCTCCACAAGGTCAGAAACGCTAACTGAGTTGTCGCGAATCGATGCACGAACCGGGCTCCAGACACCCGTCGCTTCGTCGCACTTCTCGACGACGTAGTCTATAGAACAATCAATGATGTGGTTCTTACCTATTAGAACCTTACAAAGGTTGACTTGACATAATTTACGTACCATGGATGGGACTTCCGCCATCATTCTTCGGTGGTTTCCACTTCAGTAAGCACGAATTGGCCAGAACATCCGTTGGAGTGACATCCTCCGGTGAGTCGGGTTTGACTATGTAAGGGACGAAAAAGACAGGGCATCACGAACAAAGTTCATGGGGAGATCACACCCACTACTTCTTCATTTCCAAACTAACGCCACTCAAAGTGTTGTTGACATGCTCTCACCTTTCTTCTTGGCCACCTTCACCATCTCCGTGGGAATACTCGGTTCACCAGGTCCGGCAGCGTTCACCGCTCGCACCCGGAACTCGTAGTCGGCGTTCTCGGTCAGCCCGTCGATCTTCGCCGTCGTACCCGACACGGGACGACCATCGACAGTAGCAGGAACCCACTCACTGCTACCTTCCTGCTTTTGCTCCACTATGTAGCCTGTAATTCGAGCTCCACCGTCCTTAATCGGCGGAGTCCATTCTAGTTCGACGTAGTTCTTGTCTACATCCTTGACTGTCGGAACTCCCGGAGCATCGGGGGCATCTGAAAACAAGGGGTAATTAGTTACAATATTCCGCTTTATCGTGACACTTGTAAGACATACCATATTTAGGTTTGCAAAGAACCGGTTTAGAAATTTCCGCAGATTCACCACGTCCGGCTTCATTTTTTGCGGCAACTCGGAAGAGGTATCTCTCACCTTTCTTGAGTCCGTTCACTAGAGGAAGACGACATCAGATTAAAAGAAGCCCAAATTTATAACAGATGTAAGAGATCGTCTTACCAGTAGCATCGGTGTCCTTGGGACCAACTGTAGTGGCCTTTTGCCAGTCACCACCGGAAGCCGGTTTGAATTCAACCACATAACCGCTGATTTTTCCGTTACCAGTTTTGCGTGGTTTGGCCCAAGCCAGGGTCACGCTGTCTGAGTCGACGTCAGCTACCTCGAGGTTAGATGGTGGACCCGGTGGAACTATCAATGAGCGAAAAAGATTGGTTTTGAGTCGCCGGTTGGGGCCCGAACTGAAACCCAATTCTAATCTCTGGCTGGCTCACACTCACGGGATAAAGTGCTCTAATTCGATATGACCAGCCTGACGACCCATCGTTAGTGTTATCTTAATGGATAAACATTGGGCTTGTCTCTTGTGGCACACCTCAAGCTGCACAGTGGGCCTTGTCAAACCAGATTACTTAGCGTCTCATTGGCTAAACTGTAGGCTAATAGGAAGTGAGCTAATGTGCCAGTCTCTAGAATACACCTATCAAATCAGCGTCCTGATTAGAGTTCATTTTTTCCCATAAAGCCTCAATGCTGAACACACCTAGCGGTGGAAACGTGCAAAAACGCAGAATCAAGGTTACTCGGTAAGGCACACACCTCCCCACTACTACTCACGCTGCAGCTGGGTTTAATCGCCTAAATGTTTACCCCTTTGAGACTCTATAGTTCAACAGGTCCATTCGTGGTTTAGGGTAGATGACACATACCAACAGGATTCTCGGCAGTGATTGCCTTATCAGCCTCCAGAGGTTCACCAGGGCCGAATTCATTTGCTGCTCTAACTCTGAAGCGATACTGTTTGCCCGGAGTGAGGTCAGTCACATTGTAGTGTGGAGCTCGGACAAAACTGGAGACCGGGGTCCATTCACCGCTGCTTCCTTCCTGTTTCTCTACCACGTAGTTGGTTATCGGAGAACCTCCGTTATCCTTCAGGAAAAAACAGCTCGTCAGTATCTATTTACAAAGTTATATAGACAAAAGATGAAAGAAAAGGCTTCTTACAGTAGGAGGATTCCAAGCGAGGCTGCAGCTCTCGGCACGGACATCGGAGATTTCTAGGGGCCCAACGGGAGCAGAGGGTGGTCCACGCACATTCACCTGAATGGCCACTTCGTCTTTGCCCTGTTCATTGCTAAGGGCAACCTGGTATCGACCTGTGTCGCCCTTCTCTGCCTTAGTGTCGGTAATAATAACCTCATCGGGGGTCACTTCCATCATGAATCGACCACTTGGCATTGGAATCGGCTTACCATCCTAATGATAAGTAGGTAAAAATCAATTTTTAATTCCCTTGAAGGTTTCAAAGGTTTTCGGAGGCTGTTTAACTTGCCTTCACAACTTCAACCACATCTGGAGGTGTACCAGTATATGGGATGTGCATCTTAAAGGGCTTATCCACTACTGCGTTGATGTTGTTCATTATGTTCTTGCTGATCTTTGGAGCAGCTGTCAGATAAAACATCGAAAACACGTTAGTAAGTAATGAATAAGCGTTTGAAGATCTATTTTGTGAACATACTTGGCGGATTCTGGACCTTGACGTTCTCAGTTGGTTCGCTTGGTTCACCCTCTCCAGCCATGTTGACCGGGATGATGCGGAACTGGAATTCCTTCCCAGTGGGTAGGTTCTTAACCGTGTAAGAAATTCCCGTAACTGGGCTAGTGTTGGCTCTGGGAAAAAATCCAATGAAACAATGTGAGAGGTGGATTCGCCCAAAAGCTAGTTTGTAAATGCAGTGAGACGCACTTGCTCCAGTTCCTTTCACCCTTGGACCGCTTTTCGACAATATAGCCGGTCACAGGACCCTTTCTAGGTGGATTCCAAGACAGTGTAACAGAGTTCTCAGTTGTGTCTTCGACGTTTGGTTTGTCCATACCAGATGGCGGATCTAGAAGAAGAAAAAGGTATGCAATCGATCCAACAACGGATAAAGAGCCTCCTAGCGACCACCGAGACAAGCTTGGTTTCTGGGCTTTTAAAGCCGCTGCACTTGAGACTAGCGAACACCACTGTAATTGAGTGAATAGTTGTTACGTATTTACTCACGATTCTACTGAATTTGGGTTCTGTTAATCCCGTATTTTCCTCCCGAGGTTTGCTGAAGCAGCATCAGTACTAAATAACTCTTCAGGATATACTAGTAAACTTTGTTTGGGAACAGCAAATCAATTTATCCTAGGATTATGCAACAATCCAAATTAATGAAGATAAGATGAACTGACGATAAAGTAACCATATACAATCTGATCTTCTTATTTAAAATAAAAATAAAGTTGTGAAAAAGGATTTGAAATGCTTCGGACCAGTTAATTTTACAAGATTTCTTCAACTTGTGGTGCCCAAAGCATTAACCCTTCAGCAAAACAGTCAATGTCGGGTAAGAGATTGGTTCAATTTGGTTTCCTTAGCCCCATTATTGACTTAGTTCTTTGCCTATTCGTAAACGCCTTTCGGTATCCTTTATGAACTAAGTTATCCTTGAAAATAGAACCTAATTTTTTCTAACAGTTTTGTCGTGTTTTAACTCATCGTGAGCTTGTAAATTTCCCAGCAAAATCGTGGAAGCTGACTTTATTTGTAACTCGATTAGGCTTACTGATCGTAACTACCGGTTTACGGCGAAGCGATAATCTAAAAAACTACCGACCCTCTCTTTAGCAATTATTCTGATTGCGAGTATTTTGTTAATAGTAGTCTCTAGTTACGGTTCGGATAAACAGAAACCTTGTGATAGAAGTCAACAATTCTTATAATAAATGTCAAATCTAGAGAAATGGAGGGAACGACGCTTGACCCTGTTGGGGTCGACTTAGTACTTGTGAGGTCGCGTACTTTTGATTTGGAGTGTCAAACTAAGGTCACTGCACTTTGGCAACATTCCACTATTAATGGCACTGAAATGACCATAAGATTTCCACTTATAACATTGCATTTGCAAATTATATTTGCCACTTGACCTTTACCATTTCAAAGTTCATTAACTCGGGAAACTATGACTGCTCGCGACTTACCATAGGGATGACGGGCCTTGATAGCTGAGGTGGTCTGAAGGGGCTCGCTGACACCAATGGCATTTTCAGCCATGACACGGAACTCGTAATCCTTCCCGACTTCCAGACCGTGAACCGTCGCTGTGGGTGTCTTTAGGAAAGCACTGACCTTTTGCCAACTGGAGGATATAAAAACGTCGGTAATAATTACGGTGCAAGCTTGTGAAGCCCACGGTTTTCAGTGACGAACACACTAGATTATTGAATCTATAATCGGTTAAGAGTAACACTCACCCTTCTGAGCCCTTTGGGCGCTTTTCGAGGATATAATTCGTCACGGGCTCACCACCATCGTCTTGCGGTGGTTTCCATTGCAGAGTGATCTCATCAGCCTTCACGTCAATAGCTTCCAAAGGTCCAGTTGGAGCTCCAGGAACGTCTAAAAAGGGGAGATTCGTGCTGATTCACTGATCCACGCCTACGAATGGTTTATGTCCTACTGTATCATCCTCACAAGGGTTTTTTAGTCATTGATATAATTTCTGCCCTACTTACCAATGACATTGACTTGGCAGGAAGACGTGGCCTGCCCTAGGTCGTTAGCAATGCGAATCTGATATCGACCGGTGTTGACACGACGAGCCTTGGGAACCCTGAGCACAAACGTTCCACCAGGCTCCTGTTCCAGTTCCGCGGTCGCAGTGTTGGCAGAAGGCTTAGGAGGTCCTTCTTCGGTCATTTCTACGTTATTCTCACCAGGCTTAATCGGCATGTCGTCCTGTAACCAAGTCGCAGTTGGCTTGGGATAACCGAACCATGCAACTGGCAAGCGCAGTTCTTGACCAGCCTGAAAACCAAAAGAACGTTAAAAATACTCAGGCAGTTTTCTTCATTTATGGTAGTCACTTTAGCTAAACCATTGACTTTCCTAGACAATGTACTGTTCGAGCCGACACTCAGAATCCTCAGGATCCACTGTTTAGGATGCTCACCATCTGCTTTAGCCGCTTATTTTTAGTAATTTCCGTGTAACATCTGGTCAAAACGAAAACGTACCTGGCGATTCTTGCGTACGGAAGCAATGAGATTCCTATTTCGTTGTAATTTATAGTCGCTTGGAGAACGATAAAAGGCTTAGATGTGAGCTTAAAGTTTGAACCAACCTTGATGGTGACGTCATTAAGTCCACCGACTCCGGTCCCAGGACCGCTGACAACGCCGTCACTAGGAGTGGCAATGTGCGGCGAGGATGGTTTGTTCTCAGCAGTGATGGGTGCAGTGGGCCGCGTGGGCTCGCCCGGGCCCTCTTTGTTCACCGCGTGAACACGGAGCGGTGCCGTCTCGCCCTCCTTCATGGGTACAAAGGCGGAGGGCTCCTTTGTTTCAAGGACGGGCACCCAGTCGCCTTTGTCGTCCTGCTTCTCCACGACGTAGCCAGTAACCGGAGCTCCACCGTCCGATTTGGGCGGCTTCCAGCTCAGCTTGGCTCCGTTCTTGTTAACACTCTCCACGTTTAGATCGCTTGGGCTTCCCGGTGGGACTGGCAAAAGATTTAAGAAAACTGACCGTTTGAATTGAGCCAATGTTCATTTTAATGTCCGTCTGATGAAATCTTGAAACTGCAATAACCTCACACCTTACAGACTAATAAAGCACATCCAAATCCTCACACTGAACATCTTATGGGTCAGTTATCCCATTTTGACCTTTGAAAAATACTTAAATAATATTTCCTAACTAAACAAGTAAATAAGAATTGGAAACTGCACTTACAGATCATGTCCTTGATGGTATGAGGCTTGTCTAGTTGAGCGAAGGCACCCGGACCGGCATCATTGACAGCACAAACACGGAACTCGTACGTCATGCCTTCATCCACATTCGAGATAGTTGTCTTCGTTCCAGGGATGAGGTTCTTCGAAGCTGGCTTCCAGTCGCCTCTTGGAAGCAGGCGCTTTTCGATTTGATACCCTGAAGAGAGCAAATGTTCAAGTTTCTTAGTCACCACTATATGCTGATGCAGTAAAAGGAGATTCCAGAGATATCACCTACCCTGAATGGGGTTCCCACCGTCACTTTTCGGTGGCTTCCACTCAAAAGCGACCGAGCGCTTATCATAATTGACAATCTCGAAGTCCTGAGGCGCTGATGGAGGATCGTAGGGGTTCTTTGCAAGCACAGCATTCTTCGTCTGGGCCGGAGCGGATTCACCGATCATGTTGACGGCTTTGACACGGAAGTTGTAGAGTTGATTGGGTTGGAGGCCTTTGATATGTACCTGGTTGTCCTTGATGATCCCGGTAACAGGCTCCCAAATGCCCGTCGATTCGTTGCTTTTTTCAATAACGTAATCTAAATTGTAGACCGAAGGCGTTCATGCTGTATTCTTTTAATATAAATACAGTAATAGGAAATCTCTTACCTGTGATGGGAGTGCCACCATCATCTTCTGGTGGCTTCCATTTCATCATGCAGTGCTCAGCGAACACATCAAAGACCTCCAAGTCTCTCGGTGGTTTAGGTTTATCTAAGGTAAGATTAAACTTTCAATAAATCATATGAAAAAACGGCAGCAGATGTAATTTGGTTATTACCACGTTATTTTGCTCCTCGAATGCACACATTTCCACGCTTGTCAAGCGTTGGACCAGAGGAAATTCACTTGAATCTCAGTCATTGCAGCCTAGGCTTTACCCTCCCTCCTCATACACTCCCAAACAATCGATCAATAATGAATGAGCATTTCTATGCCCCTCAGTCCTATTGGTCACAGTTACCAACTAATAGATCAATAGTTTGGAGTGAAAGCTACGGTTTTGTGTGGCAGTCAGCTTCCCTTTAAATTTTCCTCATAAAAAATCCAATACTTAATTCATTCGATACGCCCAAGTTTCCTAACATTTAGAACAGGTCGAATCTCCAGCTATACTACAAATGTAGACATATGTCGCACTTACCCACAACAACGACGCTAATCTCAGCCTCATCGTCGCCGTAGTCATTCTTGAGGTGGATCTTATATTTTCCACTGTCTCCACGGACAGTCGAGGGAATGTCAAGGGCAGCTAACTCTTCAGTGTCAGTGATTTTGGCAGTCTGCGGCACCGGACCACCATTGTCCTTAGTCCAAGTCACAGTGGGCTTCGGTGCTCCTGTGATCGGGATTGGAATACTTAGAGGCTCGCCTACACGAAGACGAATCTCGTTTCGTGGACCCAGGAGATCTCGTAGACGGTTCTTGTCCAATTTTGGAGCCTCTGAATTCAACAAGATTCAATCATTCAAGTTAGACCTAACTCATTTGGGAGTTATTCTATATCAGGAAACACTTCTTCGTCGGACTATATAATGGTCTAATTGGACAATTGAAGCATGCAAAATTACCAAAATTATTTGTATTTCTTTGCATCTACGACGGCGTATGAAGAATAGCATTCATTCAAAATAACTTCATTGTTTTTGTGTTAAAGATTTACAAAAAAGCTTTTAATAAAGCACGGGTGAAGCAGCAGAAGATAGATCCGTGGGAGCATTCAGGGGAATTATGAGTGACATCAGTTTTACCAAAATTACCCCATTTTTGTAGCACCTAAGGCCTCGTTAAAGGTGACAGTATCTTTATTGTACATATGAATTTTTTATAATATCTAGAAATTTAAAGCCACATTTTTAACTGAAAACTTTGTTATTATTAATATTGTTTGAAATTTGGAGTCTATCTATGCATTTTCGAATTCCGAATTAAAGCGCTTCCTCACTTTTCAGGCAATACTGTAGCACAGCCTCCACCAAAAAATGTGCAATTCTCACTTCTACAAACGATTAAATTGTAGTGAACATGTTCAAAATGCAAAGTTAACCAGACAGGCTATGCACTAGCTACCCCCTATCGAGGAAGACGAACGGCAGGCGGTAACTTCACACTCTCCGCGTTTGTCTCTTAATTGATCGATCTGCCACACGATTGGCAAATCCACCGCCTACACCTCCGCACACCCAAGCATCCCTGCGGTAGCGGCAGTTACACCTTTCCCTTGCCTCGCTAGTCTATTTCTCATTCCCTGTATCTAGTCAATAAAGCACTCCTCCGACGCCGACGCGCCCGCATCTACAGTCTGATTTGCTTTTAGATGGTTACAAACCACCGTTTTCTTCTGAAAGCGTTAAGGGACCGATGTGACTGGACGCACCTCTACTGGGTTTAGCAACGACCTGATCGCTGGGCTCGCTAGGCGGACTAGGCCCTGCCTTATTGACCGCAATCACGCGGTATTCATATGTCTTTCCGGGGGTCACCGTGCCGTCGGAATACTCTGTGTCGGGCACGGGTTTCAGCGTGATCTTGGTCCATCGGGTCCCCTTGGGCTCCTTCCTCTCCACGTGGTAGCCGATGATCGGCGCGCCTCCGTCGAAATCTGGTGGTGCCCAGCGAAGATCGATTCGATCTTTGTCGTGATCGACTATCTCAGGTTTGCCTGGGGCTTCCGGTTCGTCGTAGGGGTTCTTGGCGACTATTTCAGCATCGGATTCAAGAGGCTCGCTGGTGCCCTGGCTCGAGACCGCGGAGACGCGGAAGAGGTACCTATTACCCTCAGTGAGCCGGGGAACTGGACAGGTGGTTCCACGTGAAACATCTGCGACCTTCTCCCAGCGCCCTTTGCTTACATCCATCTTTTCGACTATGTAATACCTGTGAAGATGGACGCATAAGTAAGAGCCCTCTTAAAATATAGTGTCCTAATTAATATTAACCTTTTTTTAGTTTAATAAAATGTCGGTGTCGGGGTGTTAGCTATTAGGTTTCTTCATTCTATGTCTAACACCCCGAGATATCAAATTCGGTACTTGTTTTCAACTGGAAAAGTTTTGAGCAAAGATTTTCGCAATTCAGTGGTATTTGACAACTGAATTCTTTAAATTAAAGCAGATTTACACAAGAAATAATCCACGAAAATGACTGCAGATTCCGGAAGCAATGAAAAAAAGTTTCTGCCCACCCCAGCGATTGAAATTTTCTTTTTGTTAACATCTAACTCTCGTAACAGGGAATTCTGAGAAGATGAATCGAAATATTTGTGACAAGGTGCAGGGTTCGAAACAATGTAACATTTGAACTCACTGGATGGGTTCGCCACCATCATCGGCAGGTGGCTTCCATTTGAGGTTGCACGAGGTTTTTGTGATGTCTGTGACTTCCAGAGGTCCAGTAGGTCGACTGGGTTTTCCCAAGACCACAACCTCAATAGTGGCATCATCGAAACCAACTTCGTTCGACACCACTAGTTTGTAGAGCTGTGTGTGCTTCCTCTGAGCATCCGTTACCTTAACACCGGTGTCGCGGTAATTAAAGATCAGCTGGTACTCTCCACCCTCTTCGATCGGCTATAAGACACGAAAATCAATTGTGACATGGAATAAGTACCAATTAAGGATATCAAGATCTTACCGTTTCACCAGCGAACCATTTAACCTCAGGATCTGGTTCTGCTCTGTAACGCAAGTTCAGCTCGAAGGGTTGTCCAACCTTCAGCTTAACTATCTGAATCTTCGACTTATCGATCCATGGTTTCACTGGGATGAAAAGAGAACATTCAACTGGATGTTGATTCAGAACGACGGCATGTGCACAATGAAGCTAGCTTACGAAGTCTGGGTTTGGCCAGAATAGGTGAGGTGGCAGTGCAAGGCTCGGATTTACCGGCCTTGTTGACCGCTATGACCCGGAACTCGTAGGTCTCACCTTCTTTCCAGGGTACGACAGCCTTTGTGTCGGGCGTCTCTTTCATGGTCAGCCAAGGATGGTCGGGGTACTTGCGCCCCTCGACAATATAGTTCTTTACAGGTGCTCCGTTCTCCTTACGTGGTTTCACCCATTTCAGGTCAACGTGGTTCTCATCATAGTCGGCAATCTGGTAGAACAGGGAGAATAAACTTGTTTAAAAGGTGTAATGGTATTGTTAAATAGTTAAATAATAGTCTTAGTAAACTTACTAATACATCAAATTGCACAATCGAGGCAAAATTATCTCAATCTACTCACCTTAGATTTGCGTTTGCTTTATCGGCACCTCTTTTTGCATCCACTCTCACTAATCGAGAGAATAGATACTGCGGAGAGAAGTCTGTTTTCCACTCATAAATACACCCCTCCAACAACAAGGCTTCATTTACTTATGTACTAAAAAGCCTCGTTATTCATACGAAGTGTATGCAATCATTGTAGTCCATGGAAACACACCTCCAGGTTGGATGGCGGGTCTGGTGGATCGCAGATATCCCTAGCAAGTGTCTCCTTGTCTGTCTCGATGTAGTCAGAAGCTCCCTGGTCATTGACAGCGCGCACGCGGAATTTATACTTGTTTCCTTCCTTGAGTGGCACATCGACCTTGCACTCTTTGACCTTCTTGAGGGGGGTCCATTCACCTCCAGCTGTGACGTCCATCACTTCCGGCTCGTAGTGTGTGATCGGGCGTCCACCGTCGTCCTCTGGTGGGTCCCACATCAATATGCACTTCGTCGCGCTCAGATCGCAGACGTCTAGAGGCGGCTTTGGCGGCTTCGGTCGGTCTAAGGAAGAAAGTGGTTATTAACATGCCATTCATTTGAAATAAGTCGTTGGGGCCTGGCCAAGGGCCTCATCTTCATCACTGACTGACGCACACAGCGTCAAGTGCCCCAAAAACGATAATGGAATCTTTAAGTGCTCGCACTCACAAGCTTTACTTGGGCTACAAGCGTGTCTCTCTAAATCAATTGACTCATCCGCACCTTTACCTTATTAATACTCAGACACTTGTGTCAATTCAATCACTGTTCTGGTTCGAGCTCTTTGCCCTGACAAAGGTTAAGCACTGGACACACTGCACTCTAGCTGTGAATATGCCCCGGAACACAGAAGCGAAGATATTTGTCAAAGCTCGGCGAGAACCCTCAGTGAGAAGCACATCCGCCCAGTCCTACTCAGGGTGAATTTGGGTCTTGTTAAATAAGCCTGTGCACTCACCTATCGGCCTTGTGCACAAAGTGTCCTCACGTGGTGTTGAGACGATATTTATAAAACTAAAATCAAGCAATTCTCACATAAAGTTGTCAATCTAAAACGATTGAGTAAGCATACAGACTGTGTCTAGTATCTATAACCTGAATGTCTTCCCAATCAAATAAGGCAATTCCCATAAATCAGTTATGCATTCTCTACCTGTCAGCCAATGATTGGTGATCCGCCCTCTTATTACGTTCGCATAGAACATACCGCAACACCGAATCACTATCAAATGACTTAAAAATGCTTTACTAAACAAATAATGTCTAGAGCCATTCCACAACTACAGGTGTTGTTCGAAACAAATCGCTGCTGTATTTGTCTTAAGTATAAGGGTGCTATCAGGTGTGTGTGTGAACACATGTAGCTGGCTAAAAAATCCTGGGTATATTTATTTCTTTCTGCAGTAAATAAAAGCCTAGATTACAGTTCTTCAAATCCCATTGACTTATGCGACAATGAGCACTTTATAATGACAAAGAGTAGCATATGGGCAACCATGCGCAAGCTGTCAGCATATGTGAATAGGCAATCTATATTCTGATCCGAGTTGTAACTAATGTACAGTTAGAATGGCATAAGTGAAGTAGGGGAAGTGCTAGAGTCTGATAATTGAGACCTACCATAGACATCGATTTTGAAAGGCACTTCGACCTCTCCCATGCTGTTAGCAAGTTTGATGGTGTAGTCACCAGCGTCTGCGCGTTCAGCGCCGTCCAGGTTGACATTAAGGGCGCCGTTCCGGATAACAGCCTTCAGTTTCACGCTCTCTGGCAGTGGCTCACCGTTGCGCAGAATTGTCATGTTAGGCACAGGAAAACCTGTAACCGAAAACGGAGAGTGAATCCACTACTTCTTGAAGGTAGAATTTCAGTACCATCTTTGCTTAGTATCTGGGAGGCTCAAAATATAGAGGATTTAAAAGGCTCTGTGGAATGGCAAAGGGTCTTACCTTTGAATGGTATAGCTGAAGCGAATTGAGCTCCCTTTTTGAGCTTAAGATAATCATCGAAATTCGCGAGGTCAACGGTCGGGGGTTTTTCACACTCAGTGACCTGAGATAAGAAGTAATTACAATTACAACGTATTTCTAAATTAAAACAGATGATCTCATGGCAGTATGGCAGTATTCATGAATTTTATCTCACATTTGGATTAGCGATAATCAAATGAGGACTTGAGGTTTCCTCTTTACCAATTGTTAAATCTGTGGGTGTTTTTCAGGTTTATTGAATTTATTGTTCTAACCTCAATCATTCAAATCAAGTAAATCGGTAAGCTCCAAACTATGACTTATTTTGCTTCAGAGGGATTTCGTTTCAAATTTCCAATTACCAAATGGAAATTGCTATACCATAAAGATCGAAATGCGGTAACAGAAGTTGATACAACTATTTTACACAAAACCTTAGCTTGTTCTTCGAATATTTACACGGATGTTCCTGGTAAAGCACTATCTGACAGCGAAACACGGAATGTTGTAGCAGAATCACATCCCAATTAGTCTCTAGGTTCTGGAATTATCCTCGTGTTCTAACAACTTCTATACCTATTCTTGATTACTAAAATGGTGAACTGTCACACAGCTAAGAAAAATAGTCCCTATCCGAATATGCTAGTTCTGATGGTCTAAACCAACAATTACGCTTTATTTTTAAGGTTCAGTTTGGATAGATTAATAGCCATTAGGCACTTTTTCGAAGTAGATCCGATGAGGATCCAGTGAGCCTACATGGTCGCGCGAGTGAGTTCATGGAAAAATCGAAATCAATGTCAGTGATGAAGAGGTAAAGTTTGTGGAGTAGGGGCACGGTGCTTACACCGAGTTTGCCCATGGTCTCGTGGTTGCCGATGCGACAAGAGTAGACGCCCTCATCCTCCATCTCGAGGGACTTAATGATGAGGAAGAGCGACCCCTCGGCCTCCTTGGTCGAAATTCGGTCGTTGAAAGTGATCTCCACACCGTCCTTGTACCACTTTACAGGGTACTTCTTCGGATTGTAGGCTCTGCACACCAACTCCTTGCTCTTCGTCTCAATGCCGTTGGTGTCTATCAGGTTCTGCTTGAACTCTACGTCAGCTGTTCGCAAACAAACCACACCACAACTCATCATCACGTTCTCCGTTTTCTTAAAAGGTATTATCATCATCGAGTCTCCTCAATACTGACTTAGTCGTTGTAACACCAACGGATACTAGTCTTGCTCGACAAATGAAAGCTCCTTTCGGTCAGTGCCAAATTGTTCACAAACAACGAGCAGGTGCTAAACTCTATTTCCTATTCTTTCAGTCGGGTTCGTCATGATGTTACAATTTTTGCGATTTTTGGAAAAATGTGGTTGCGTTATTTGATTCCGAGTTGCTTTCATCATGCAATCAGGATGCCTGGATGCACGAACTCCAACCAATGATGTGATCTATCAACTTTTTGTAGTTTCCAATTGAATAAATTACCTTAAAATACTGACATCCTTTTAACAACGTGCACTGAATAGTAACTTTGAGTCCGTGGGCCCTGATATTACTAAATGTTGCTTTGAGCAAAAAATGCCTTCCGAATCACACAGGTTTCTTGACATTCATCTCAGCAAAATTCACCTTCACTTTTAAATTAACTAGGCCAATTAATGAGCTAAATACCAAACACAACTGCTGAGATATTTTTCATCACTTATGCAAGAATGAAGGCTTAAATTCTTAGCCGCAACCGAGTCGAAACCGATTGCTTTGTAGTTTCTCACTGTACTTACGTTTGACAATCAGTTGAGCTGAGGTAGTTTTCTTGGCAACTTTGCATGTGTACGTAGCGTCGTCGTCCATAGTGATGCTCTTAATTCGGAGAATCCGTTTCAGTCTCGATTCCGAGACGATCTCGTACTTGTCACCCGCCACAATTGGCTGAAATAAATATATGGAATTGGAAGTATTATACAACCGTTAGATGCTAACATCACTAAGTTTGCGCCCCAATTTAAGTTGAAGACCGTTCGCCTCAGGAAAGGCCTATGTGTTCAACCTTTACAATAACTTTAAATGTGGATATTGGTCGTGCAAACAATGCAGACAATGCAATCACGAACACGAGACACAGAAGACAAAGCACCTCATCGTTTTTGAACCACTGGACTTCAGCATCGCGGTCGGAGACCTCGCACTCGAAGGTGGCGAGAGCATCAGTTTCGAGAGCGTTCTGCTGCTTGAGCTCGCGGTTAAAGAACCAGTCCGGGTCCTCAACGGCGACGTCCACGAAGGTCTCGTCGCCCTCCACCATACAGCAGTACTCGCCTTCCGCCTCCGGCCTGGCTCGGCAGATCTTCAAGATGCATCGGTTCTCGCGACGCTTCAGCTCCGTCTTCCCTGCCACGTACTGAAATGGAATAATTAGCGGGCAAATGAATCAAGGGTTGTTCTTCATGAATAAGAGCACACAGTGTTTCACTGCGCTCATTTTCATCCTCAGGATATAGTGAGCCACATCATCTCCTAGAATGAGACAGGATTCGTCCACTAGTAGTGGGGTTTTTGTACCGGGCTGTGTATCAACCAACTTTTCCCTACGTATACTAGTCTGACTATGCGAGCCCCATTGAGGTCTCAGCCAAGGCTATGTGAAACAGTTCGTTCCCATTTAGTAACAATATATTATTGCTTATATTTGTTACACATGAGAGTAATAAATCTTCAATCGTTTGTCGTAAACAGAGGAGTAAACTTTGATTTCTTTTAAATGGTAAAAATTATTGCAAGCATTTTAAATGCAAATTACGGTCTTTCTAAAAGTTGATGTTAAATTTCATTATTAGAGTAACAGGATAATGAATTTAAATAATCAAAAAATAAAGTGGAATTTACTATTGCTGCAGCCTTTCTGTACGATATGGAAAAATAAACTGTAAATTCGTTACAGTTGGAGTTTCTAACAAGAATATTTACTAATTTCACTGACGACTCTCTCGGAACTTTTTGATTGAGTAAACTAACCAAACCTCTTCACTATTGTGTCCATACGACACCCACGTAATTGAATGCAAATGAATGCAATTACAGTCCCTTTTGTGATTTGGCCATTCTGTTCAGTTTTCGCCTCACCCCAAATGCACCACTTAAGATCAAATTGATGTGAATAACGCCCTAGCATTTAGGAGTAGTGAACCCACCTCGAGTTTGTTGCCCTTGTGGTACCAAGAGACCGGTGCACGGGGGTCGGAGACGGAGCACTCAAGTGTGAGGTCCTTGCCGCGAACGACCTCCGCCGTTTTGGGCAATTTCTGATTGAAGTAGTAGTTGTACTTCCGCTCTTCCACGTAGAGCGTTGCGACTGTGGTGATGTCATTGCATTTGCACGCGTACTTGGCTGCATCCTCCATGGCTATATTCTTGATTTCCAGGGCGTATTCGTTGCCCTCCCTAAAAGTAACATTTCGAAATTTGACCTCGTCACGGTAGTAGCTGAGCTCTTTCGAAATGGCCCATTATTTTGTTCATTATTGTCAGACTACATTAATTCACATTAATCAACTAAGCCAACTAACCTATCATTGTCGATACTCAATTTATAGTCAGCATATTAATCAAATCCAATTTTCACCCGTGAATTTATGGCAGTCTTAGATAAATGAAGTAATGGTTTTTTATAGGGGAAAATATCTTCGTCAGAAAGTCTTTAAAAGCATAAATAATAAGCATTCTTTTGCTTTAATACTTACAAGAATCTATTGGACATAATTTATCATTTAACAGATATCGATACCAAATATCCCAATTTAACGGTGTGCCGTCTGTAATGCAATCTTCTACAAGATATCGTCTAATGGATCTTCTATTTGACTCAAATTCTTTTAAATTTAACTAAATATCTCGTACTCATACAGAGAGCACACTCAGAGAGCAGTAAATTAGGCATTTTGAAAGAGCGGGGAGGGAGGAGTGTACATACTGGAGGAAGTTGTACTTTGGTCCCTGGAAAATCTCGAGCTTGTTCTTGTACCACCTAAAGCGGGCGTTGGCCTTGACGAAGGTGCACTTCATGGCCGCCTTCGGCTGACCCTCCTTCGCCTTCACGTCCTGAAGGTCTGTAAGGAACTTCTCCTTCTCCTGCCATTTCGAAAACAAAAAAACACCTCATTAAACACCCACTATGAACAAACATTATCCTGGCACATCTTAGACTTCATCAAAACAGACACAAACTAAATAATTACTCATACTGTAACGGCCTCTTTACTCTTTAGGGAGGGATAAACATTGACTTGTTATGAGTTCCTTACTGTTAGATAATCGGCAGCCAACAGCCTCATTGGGGCATCTCGAGAGGCACAAACCCATACACTGGTTGATGCAAGAGCAGAGATAATTGTGGTAAATGGATTTGACAAACCTGGTGACATATAGTCTCCGCTGGTCGAACGCGCTCGTTATAGGCTTCTCCTACTCAGTCAGTTTTCTTTTGATACTTCCTTGCAATCATAAAGTTATTACTAAAAGACATTGTCATGCTTTGCAACACGCAAGTGCTTTGCACTCTGCAAGTGGGCTCCAAGGACACGGGAGCGTGTGATACCGCCCATAAACGATTCGTATCATACTTTACCGAACGTTCGAGTTAATTTCAAAATATAGCCATGGAGAAGCCCCGTTATTATAGACGACAAAGGAATGCCTTTTGGGACTTCAAGGGGTTTGGAATTCAGAGGAATTTTGGAGCCTCAAGTACGGCCCAGACCTCGCCGCTGACTCATGTACATGCAAAAGTGCACTAAGCATAGGTAATCAATCTTGACCCATTGTCCTCCCTGTGGATACGATCGCGAGGTGAGAACGCGAGGTGGATATGCACGAGAACACGAGCTCACGAAGCTCGCCAACGCACCGCGACGGAGTGAACTGAAACGTCCACAGACCCAATTCCACTCACACTCCATTGAGACCTTGTCTAAGAAACTGTGCTCTCACATGTCACCACATTTTCAATGGGTTCTTACATAGCTAATAAATAGTAGCAGACAGACTATCAGTCGATCTTTAAATTCCTTTAAGACTTATAGTCATCAAAATGGGAGCAGTGGACGAGGGCAGATGAGTAGAGGAGGGACCGTACCACTTTCGGGGCCTCGCGGTGCTTGAGCATAGGGAAGCCGGGGATGGCCTCGGCCAGGGACGTCCGCCGGCTGCTAGCGGAGTCGCGACGAGCCTGCAACTGCTGCTCCAGCAGCTTCGGGTCCAATAGACTCGGCTTCGGCGACGTGCCTCGCATTTGCTGAACCCCAAAACACACAAAATGGTTTACCGAAGTGTCCATTTGACTGGAATTCGACCATATTCCAGGTTTCCTCTTTATCCATCTGTAGTAGGTACCTCAAATATGCTAAGATAAGTGAAGGTCGTCTTTTGGGACAAATGAGGAGTCTTTATGAGCTCAGAAAATTACCTTCTCATTTGTCTTTTAAAAGTTATAAGTTAAGACATCAAACGAAAAAGTATATTATTATTGCGACGGTCTGCATTTCTCGATATACAGCCACTTTCACCGGGAAAATACGTGTGATCCCTCCCAAAATAAAATTACAATTAAAATTAGCCTTTTATTTGGGGTAAATCTATATTGCTTTGATGGCAAGTTAGTAATAGGAATAAAGAATGCCTAAGTTTACATTAAACGAAAACCAAATATTTTCGAAATATCAACATGTCTGTCAAGTAGAACTCTTGATGTCCTTTTGCATACGCGGTAGACTTTCAATTTCACTTATTTCATCAAGTCAAACAAGGCCTTGATACCCATGAAAATACCTCATATTTTGCTAATAAACCTCCCTCAGGTCTTACTACTTTTGCATGCCATAGGTGCTCATAACGCTCTTCGTCTCACTGTTGAATCTTTAGAGTTCCAATCACTCCGATATTAGGACTTATTTTAGCTCCCGAAACTTACATCGGAAGGTCGCCGACTCCCCGCCTTCGGTGTGGTAAGAAGCTCTGGGGTCGCGTCGTTTGCTCCTGTATTATCCATTCTGTGATGCGGCAAAATGAAAGGCCCACTATTAGCACACAACCCTTGTGTTAAGACTCTTAAAGCGTCATGCGATTTATGGCATGCAGTTAGTCCTTAAAGCAGTCGGAGCCTGCTGAGTGATCTTCCTACAGCAACGGCAGGACAAATGTCAAGCATTCGTAGAAAAAGAAGAAAGGCTTCTTTTAGCAGAAATTTGTGGGGTGCATGTGATGCTGAGATCTAGCTCTAGTGCGAAAGATGCAATATTGATGGATCAAAAGACACGAAAGCCATCTCAATATTTTTCTTTTGTATTTCTTTCTTGTACACGTCGGAAGAAAGCTCTTTATGAACCTCTTTGCATTCTCCCTACTCTAAGAAGCTGCGAGAAAAGCGTGGTTAGTGGTGGTGATGTTAGAGGTGCCAGTTTCGTCAGGTGCCCTGGGCGTTCGGGTATCGATCTTTGTAATTGTTGAGCGTGCCTCATTGCTTGGAAACCCTTCAAGTGCCCAATATGAGCACCTTCAGAGGTGATGCATGCGAGTGAATGGGTGTTACTTGTTTCAAGTGCTTGTGCATGGCTGCGTGTTGTTCTCTACAAGAGAAAGGTGATTTGAGATGAGGTAAAGTCGGATCAGGTGGAGAAGGAGTCGAAAGTTGTTTTCACTGTACTCCAAATCAACCCCTCTTTGACCTGGAGCGTAACCCCAACCACCCATTGGTCCGTTTGTGCTGTATGCGGGTGTGCTCGAATAGATTATATATATATAACCTATGGGGCGTGCGCTGTGCTGAAGGTGTGTGATTAGATAAATTCACCGAGGGGTGGGATGTATTTGGCTGGGATAATTGCCACTAGGTTTCCAGCATCCGAGTGGACTTACTTGTCTTGCACTTGGACACTGAAGGTGGCGCTGTCGCACTGTTGGCCTTTGACAGCTAGTTCAATAGTGTACGTGCCAGCATCCTCCACTTTGAGATTCTTTATTGTCAGACTGATTGACTTGCTATTGAAGTCGTTTTTGACTACAGCACGTGAGTCGAATGTGATATCGACTCCACGACGCAAAATCTTCACCTCGGGCTCAACGGATCCCTTGTAGCCCATATTCATTGACAGTAACGAACCTTTAAGCAACGGGTAACCAGCTTTTATTTGAATTCAGTGATACTGATTGCATTAGAAAAATTAACTCACCAGCGTTTCCTGATATATTTTGGGGTTTAGACGTTAATTTGGGTAAATCGGTGTCATTTTTACCTGGAATCAAATAAGATTAAATAAAAGTTCTAAATATTATCGTAGAAAAAGGAGGAACGAACCGGCTTGGATGACGAATTGAGTTTTAGATGAACCACAAGGGTTTGATAGCTCACATTCATACGTTCCATTGTCGGCGTCTGTAATCTGAATGTTTACAAGGTGGTAAACAAAAGTCAGTTACAGTTTACTGGGTCAAAAAGACGGCTCGAGACCACTATAACTTAAAACAGCAGTAATGGCGATGATTTCGCTACAATACTGAAAAATCAAGTGTTTTGAAAGCAGTCAAGGATGTTGTAGTTGTTCGAATCACCTCGAGTACACTAGGGTGGGATACAGGATTTGGTCATTGGGGCGAACAGCTTGTAAGTTAAATCAAGCTGCGTTTATTAAAGCAAATTACCAAGATTAGTATTAATGAACAAATAGCGTTAGATGACCATTTCCACCAGAGGATATTCTCAAATTAATTCCATCGAATAAATTCTATTGGTTCAGGTAGAAGCAAAGATCAATGCTTGTCGCCTTTTTTCCTTAATAATGATATGCGTATCATCTCGGGATCTTGACCTTGGTCTTTTTCTAGTTAATAAGTGTGCTTTCGCATGAACACTTTAATGAGCAGCATGAAGTGCATTATCGTTCACCAGGTCGTATGCTAGGAGATGCTTCACCGGCAACTTACAGGATCGACGGTGAGAGTGACGATTGTCTTGTTGCCATCACTGCAGAAACTTTGTTTAAAGCGACTGTCCAGAACAACCGTGCGGCCGCCTTTTCGCCAGGTTACCGTTGGTTCCTTGTCTCCGCACTCTGTTATTAGCTCCACAATAACCGTTTTCTTTTCAATTGTCACTTTCGGTGCACCGATGACTTTCGGTCTGGAAAGTAGATTAGGAATTTAGATTTCTGCAATTTTGACGAAATTTAGGAATGCATTATCCTGTACGCATACACTACGCCCATATTAAGATATGAAAATCCACTAATCACTAAATTGATGTGTCAGTGTGTGGTAGAAAATCAATCATCATCTGCTGGCTAAGATCATCACACTCGTTCGTGATTAGTCGAAACAAATTTTCAACATATAATTAACACCATTGATGGAGTCTAGGTTATATATACACACGAATCGAACTAAAACATTGCAGTTAGAATCAAATGCCGAAATTTATCAATATTTACATAAGGAAAGGCAGTATGTTGTATACAATATTTAAAAATGAAATGTACACTTTGATTGTGTGCGTGGCCTTGCTTTCTCCTGCCGCGTTCTTTGCTTGACAAATGTACACATCTGCATCGCCTTCAGCGAAATTCTGAAAAAAAACATTAGCGTGCAATTACAATTTTTGCAAAGAATTTTTAAAAAGCAGATATATAGATTTGTGCTCACGAGGATTCGCAGAATCTGAACGAAGACTGCTCCGTCATTGCGACTGCTCAAATCGTACTTGCCGACGCGGGCTTTCAGTTCAGTGGATCCCTTCAACCAGACGAATGTCGGACCTGGAACGCCCGTGCACCGGGCCTCGATTACTACATTTCTTCCGTCTTTCCGAATTGATGAGGGCTGGAATTTTGGAGCTTCGTCTTTGGAACCGGCTTTACCTGTTAGAAATGAATACATCAACCCTCGATTCATTCATGACTCCGATCGCAAATCACCGATGTACCGATCGATCACTGCTTGCTTTCTAAACCTAGCTATGAACATCTATTTCTCTATCACCTTCTTCGTCGTCGTCTTCTCCCTCTTCTATTTATCCTAATTATTATAAATATGCTAAGTTTTCGACTGGGGAATATCCATTGAAACGTCTGTACTTATCAAGTGTACAACCGATAAAATACGTGAGCACCATCGGACTCGGTACTCAGGTAATGCCAAGCTATAAAAATATTTCCTCAAGAAAAGAATATGAGTGACAAATTGTGAGGTAATAATGTCTTATAAACTCTGGAAAGAATATATAGTACTATCGGTCGAAGATGAAAACTTTAATGATAGTAAATTTCATACTAAAGTAGTGTGTAGTGCTATAATGGTTTATCAGTCCAGATAGACTATACCGTTTAGATCATGTCTGATAAATAAGAACTCTGGCTTATGGGCTACCTAAAGCAAATTAATTCAGGGCTTCCTTTCAACCAAATGCAAGGCTTTAACCGGTGTTAGAAAGGTGAGCGTACTCGAAAGGTTTAGATTAATCACCGCATTGCTCTCGCCAACCGAGTTGGCAGCCTTGATTTTATAGGCACCACCATCACTTGATGTCGGAAGGGCGATTCTCACTTCACAGTCGTAGAGATCCGGCCCGGCCTCCTTGTAGACGAAGGTGAGTTTGCCCGGTTGAGCGTTGATCTGCTTGTCGTTGAGGAAGTAAGTCAACTCGGGCTTGGGACTGCCTTCCAGACGACAAGCTAGCACAATCTCCCCTGACGCTGCATCCTTCTTAATAGTTGGTTTTTCCGGGAAACTCGGCGCCTTCGCTTGGGATCTTAATAAAAAGCAACCACTGATATTTAGGAGTTAGTCAAACATTAAAAGAATACATATGCATTAAAAGCCTAGTTGGATACTTCGCACTATTGAAATGTTCCTTTAAATACACAGTTTCATGAAGGAGTATTACAGCTGATGTCGAGTTTCCAATCCTAGATATCTTGAGCCTAGATGAAAATACTTTGTACTGGACTTGTTAATTTGTACATTCCTTAGATTGAATCTAAAGTGTAAGTCTATTTTTCAGACCCCATTCATTTTCATAGAATGCGAATGAGATCTGCCCGATCATGCGCATGCAGGGCCATTGAGTACGGAAAAAGGCTTGTCACCCTATTTTTTAAGAAAAAAGCCAAAGCATACAAATTTAAATCGCCCACTTTCGGTGCCTCTGTTGAAGTTGAATCACGAACCGATGCAATAACATTAAAAGCCCAATTATATTGGCCTACAATTTGATGCCTTGTAAAAATTCCTACAGAATCGTCATATGCCAAGTGTGAGTTTGTCAAAAGGTAGCCAGTTTGAGCATGACTCGAGTGGCATCCATCGAGCGATAATTACAACATTACATAAAAATTCAGGGCCGTTTCATCAAAGCGGAATTAAGTTAACAATGGTTCTATTAATGGGCACTGATGATTACGTAATTTCAACAGCTTTTCATTTATTGACTAATTAGTACATTAATAGTAATTCTAATGGTGAAATATTAACGGTTGTGATGAACTGAAAATATAAGTTTGATTTAATTGACATATAGTTAAACATTTAAAAATAGCTGATTATTCATCACATTACCGTGTGGGCGAGGTTTGTAACATTTACCTCGTGGCTTTGATAGACACATGGAAGACAGCGAAACTCACTTTGCTTGACCGAGGTTGAGTTTAATATTGGCTGAGGACTCTCCACTGGCATTTTTGGCGAAGACCAGATACTCCCCTCCGTCGCCGACATTCACATCCGCGATCTGAAGAGTGAGCGTGTGTTTGCCGCCATTGGAGACGGCTCTGATGGTGTACCGACCGCCGGATACGATCGGAGCGCCTCCCTTCGACCACTTGATGTCGCCGATGGGTAGCGCCTCCAGCAGGCACTCAAACTCCACCGCCTTGCCTACTTTCCGGATCTTCGGTTGCTCCAGAAATTTTGGGGCTCTTGCTATCCAATAGCAAACAATTTAAATCATTAATCTCTACGACTTGAAGTAAAAGGTTCCAAAATGCAGCAGGTTACTTAACTTTTCGATATAACTGATTTACATCAAAGTGATCATTATTTCATCTTTTGAAGCTTGAAGATAAGAAGCAGCTAAGATCTTAAACATTATTTGAGTCTTCGCTAAAGCCAATGTGTCAGCCAGTTCTCTGGAGTTTAATACCATTCTATTAGTTAAAAAGCACCAAACGCCGATTCGATTGCAGTAAGTAAAACTAGATTACACTGCTCCAAAATAGCTCATGGTAACAATAATTCTATTCCAAATAATTTGCATTATTCTTGGAAACGGCGCAGATCCTTGTCAATCTTTAACTACTCTGAGGTTAATCGTTGTACCTTTTATTTAACTTTCATAGAAGTCAATGCAAAGTTGATTACCAAATGCAATATTTCTCTAAGACGTACTTGAGAATTTTAAGGTAGATTTATTCAAAAATAGCTTCTTGAAATGAGCCACCTTTATATGCACTGCCAATGCTTGTACTTTCATATTAAACGCGTTTAAAACGTTATTTACCACATTCTCAACGCGGCTGTTCAATGGGTTGAATGATCGTAAAGTAGGGTTGTTTAAAAATAGCTTCATAGCCTTAACTGTTATAATTTGAAAAAATTCTATCAATTCAGTCGTGATTTATCTGAGTTCTTACGTGAATGTATTATTTTTGCCTTCCCCTTACAGTGACAATGTTTTTCCTCCAAAAAATTTAAAGAATGCGATTGCGTGCCTTACTAAATTTTCTAAAGCCGTTCAACTAAAGTCTTTTTCAAATAAGCAAATATCATATAATGTTCATGCGTTATTTTAACCTAAGAAAAACGTGGGGATTTTCTTCTTCGTTAAAAATATTAAAATAAAGTTGATACTATAAGTGATGATAGGAGCACTTTCACCGAGATATTAGGAAACGAAATGATAGAGGCTGAAATAGGTCTACTCATAGCAGACCAATGCAACATAGAACGGTTCTAAGGACGTGTCGATGACTTACACATAGTGCTTTAAGGAAAAAATCCACGAAAGCCAGAAAGCTCCCCACTTTTGATGTCTTCTCGGCGTCGTCGAAATGTGCTCAAAGGAGGGACTCACAACGTTATCACTCCTTTGTCTCCTCTCTATTTGTGTCTCCACTGGGGTTCGATACTGTTACTGGTGGTGTTGTTCTACGTCTACGTGCTTCACTAAGAGTGTCTGTGTGTATACACCGACGGTCCGCTGTGCTTTCACTATCGCACGGTCGAAAGGAATGACCGTTAAAATAACAGTAGCAGCCAGCCCCTGAAGATCCAGCCACGGCAGTAGCAAACCCGATCCCCTCGCCTGGCCACTATGTCCGCACGGCGCGCTGGGGCAAAGGCACCACTGGGCCCCCGCCGATCCAGTGCGGCCGTGGCAACCGGGAGTGTGTGGGTGGACCCTCTGAGGCGACCAATCAGGCGCGTCCGAGGGCGTTGATGCAATCTTCGATTTGTGTGTGCGCGGGTGCCTCGGTCTGGTTCGTAGGCGAGGCCTTTTCGACGACACGCACGCACAGAATTCACGCTCGCGTGTGCGTGAATGTGTAGCTATTATTAGAGCTACCGCACCCTGTAGAGGTAAGGGCAGTAGCTGTTGTTATCCTGACCTTTTTTTCCCATTCCCCTCTCGCTTTCTCCTTTGCATAAGTAGCCTTGTATGTATGTGTGCGCGTATTGTTTGTCGCAGTTATGGATCACACTCTAAATTGCGCAACTATTTATGAATTTCTTATGTCCACAAGTTTCACTCAAGCATTAAACAGGAAAATTAGGAAATTAGCATTTAAAAAAGAGCAATGAAGTGGTGCTGTGCGTGGATGAGAGAATGGGCCCTTAAGTTAAATCATCTAAATCATTGATGGCAGTTTCCGTTAGATGTATTAGCTGTGAAGCTTGGCTACTAGCAATTCTCTCAATTGAACTTGTGGATAATGTCCTATTTTCCGATGGTAAATAGCCAAAATGCAAAAGACCCTTTTAAACTTTCTACTATAATTTTTTAGCCGAAATGAGCTCAGGGTATTAAAAATCAAATAATGTTCACATGATTGCAGTGATGTTCACATCTAATCGGTGACACGGAGTGAAAACCCAAAGAACTGAACTGTAAGCATCTTTGAGAA
Source organism: Anomotaenia brevis (assembly GCA_030710315.1). Taxonomy (NCBI): domain Eukaryota; kingdom Metazoa; phylum Platyhelminthes; class Cestoda; order Cyclophyllidea; family Dilepididae; genus Anomotaenia; species Anomotaenia brevis. The sequence continues at coordinate 510,503 of JAUOZQ010000007.1, read as the reverse complement.
TTCGATGAGACGTTGTACTTTTTAAACCGCTATTCTGCTTATAATCTTGACTCGCAGCGAAGTGCTTGTTATGCGAACCTCCGAATCTCATCCATAGGTAGGCTGGAGTAGGCAATCACCAAATCATAGGGAGTCTGTTAATTCCTTTTTAAGCCGGATAGCATATAATTGATTTGACCTTTCCTGAGGCGTGTATCAGTGCACTATTTACAAAGTAAAATTAATTGTAAGAGATGAAATCACTTGAATGCTGATTCATCATTTGATGAGATGGCAGTTACGCATATTAAGGAGCTAATGACTGATGGTCTAGAGTTAATGCAGCTGTACTAGCCTCCTTTGTTATATGCAGTATTATAACAGTTTTAGTACCTCGGAACTATTTCAGTCCATCCCCACTGGCTGCTTCCTAGCCAACTTGAGCACCCATTACATCGTGTCGCAAATCTTTGTGAGACAGCAGTTACTTACACCTTCTAGGTATCAAAAATTAGATTTTCCAATCAAATCATAGAATGGCTGAAATCTAGCTTATGCTGTATTAAAAAGGTCCTCTTAACAGCAAGATGTGTAGATGAGTGTACATGTTATTAGCGAGTTAAACCACCCCACACCTAATATAGAAAGGTGGTGTATTTCAATGTTTTTTTCAGAATATATCAGACTTTTTGAGTTATAATCCACGATCAGGTTGATTTCTCAAGTCTGCTACGAGTGCTGTCAGCAATCGCGCTGTGAGAAATGATTAACACAGTTTATGTAGAAGGAAGGTTTGGAGTCCTGGCAGGGAGCTGCATCGAGTGTGTGCACTGAGTATCAGCACAACGTTGCGTAGCAGTGAGGTAGGCTAGTCGACCGAAAGACACAGTAAACGTGACCTATCGACCCAGGTATCAGATAACTAAGCGCAAATAAACCCTATATTTGCCTAAAATGTGTGGTTCTCCTTCTTGTATTTAACTCAGTCAAGTCCCTGATACGGCTAATGGTTCCACTCCTCGTTTAGTTATCAAGCGTCGCTAATCATTAACTGAAACTCTTGCAAACCAACTGTACCAACTGAGCCAGTAATCACACACAGTGTTCAGATGACTCAGCACCCGGAGCAACGCATATCATTTATGTCTCTTTTCCATCCCATTTAAGTAGAATACTCCCGACATTATACTAGCCTTTCGACTGAATCCCTTTATAGGCAAGATCCTAAACTCAGGGGACACACGATTCAGGCAGTTTTACTTCTAGTTCCTAATCGTGCTTCTTAATCTCATTCAGTCTTGTCTCTGATCACAATAGGACTGGTGGAGATCCAGTAATAACTCATAATTTTTCCAGCACCATTTACGACTGTGCAATTTTAGATATGCTGTCGCTGACCACAGCGTTTGCACTTTGATTGTGTTAAAGTCCACTGACCCAGGATCAGAGAGGTGGTCGGGTGGTATTTATGGACCGTTGACCTCGCGTCTATCGCAGAGCCTTGATACTTAGCATTTAGGGGGAAGGTGTAAACAAGGTCAGTCTTTATTGCTCAGGCGCGGTCCTAACAACCAAACCCTGTCATCTTAAATGACATTTTTTCAGGGATTTTGGAGATCTTTAGTCAAATCGGCCATTATTCATCAGGGTCTGAAAACACGGAGTAAGCCCAAAGTTTTTAATCACCTGAGCCTTTTCCAGTCACTTGAAAGCAATCGAAAGAATGTTTCTTTAGGAAAGAAAGAGAGGGGGCTAATAGTTCTTATTGAAAAGTTTGTACCTGACTTTACTATCTGGTAGATAGCAAAACAGTCCTATCCATTGAGAATCTTTAACTGTGTTGTAGGCGGATGCTAGGACTGCCTCCTCCAATACTTTCAAACGTTTTGAATAGTGAACGACTGCGATGGACTCTGCGTCAGTCAGTCAACATGAGAACCGATCAACTCCCCATTTTCCAGAATGCTCCCACCCAGTCAGAGTCCTGATTATTGTTGATTATTATCGTACCTGCAGAGAAACACACCAAAACACACCTTAAAGGACTCTGGGTGGCACGCCTAACTTCATCTGCAAGAGTTACGTCTAGGTCTGTAAGGATAGATACGTGCTCCCTCAAATCTCTCTAGTCTTCTCGTGGGTTAGAGGTCATTTTACAATTGGGAGGATATACACCACTAGTCGAATATCTAATCCTCTGCAATATAAAGCCTAAAGTTTCAACTTGGATACAAGATATTTTTGATTTATCATTATGCTTTGCATTGTTATGCATGGAAACTTGGGCATTTTGTCAAAGGTCGTCTCATGGTGACATAAATTCTATTTTCAGGGTTCGGCAGAGCCTGGGAATTTGTGTCCAGTGATTTCGTTAGCTGAAGTCCAGCAAATGCGCAGGTGGCAACTAGTTCCTACTATGGTAAGAAATGTTTTATGGGTCAAAATAGCACGACTGTGATGGTTTTGGACTTCCAAGAAAGCAAATTTATCCCTTAGCAAGACATGGAGCAAAGCGATCGAGTCAGAAACGAAGTGAGAAGGGGAAGGAGCAGTACCAAATGGAGTGCCACTACTCCAGGCGTTTTTGCGGAGCATGTTGTGATGGATGGCTGGTGATGAACAAGGAGGGTAGAGAGGGCAGATGGGGGTAGTACAGATGATTTGGTTACAAGATTTTTCACCGAACCAGCAGCGATGATTGAAATACTAAGTAAATTATCGAAAAATTGAAGATCTTTGGGGGCCGTTTGTAAGTTATGATTGAACCCCCGAGATATCGTCAAACTCTAGTCGATTGTCAAAAATAAACGTTTTAGTAATTCATTTGGATTTTCAGTGCATAAGAAACATCTGTATCATTGAAGAAAAACACCGTAATGAATACCTAAAGTTTCCAAAAGGCAAGCAAGATTGAGGAGACTGCGATTAACCGGCTGATACATGAAATAAAATTGCAAAAATACCTTAAAGCTGCTTTTTTCCTCTTTTAGCCTTTCAAAGATAAGAGGTATTGGGAATGCAAACAATTTCACCCCTTCTTAGTACCTATGATGTAGAGAAACGTCTTCGGTTGTTCAGTCAGAATAAAGAGCATAGATAGAAAAAAATGCTTTTACGTGCTGTTAAATTACTGCTGAAGGTATGTAGTCTTCTTAGCTGAGAGCATAGGAAAACACAAGTCAAAATATCAGAAATAACCAATGAATAGTCTCCCCCTAATTGAAGTTTTGAATTTGATTTCCCTCACAAACTTGTATTTGCTCAATGTAATAAGACGTTCTGCTCAATGTCTAGCTTTTGTTGCTAGGACTAAAAACGGAATGGATTACCTTCCAGTTCCCTGGTTGAGGGTTTCTTGATTAATACGTGTTCGCGCTTCATAGCTTGCAAGGTCGAAGTCGAATTTTCTGTTCAACTTTATTGACCTTCAGATTGGTGGATTACTTGACAAACAATTGGAAATACCTCTGGGGTTATACGTTGACTAGCATTGCCCCTCATCTTGCCAACCTCTCCCACCCTTGTCTTTCTCGCTGCTGCCTTTAAAAAAACACCAACATGGCATTTCATTTACTTCTACAATTCCATGTCGTGCATGGCTACCAAGCCTCAGCATTAAATTGATATTAACAAGTTATACAACTAATAGTAATACTTCGTAAATAAAGTTCATGGTTCCTTGAAGGAGGTGTAATGAATATTCATCGCTACCTAGGACAGAACAGCTTTTTTAGTTTCCTAAGTCAGGTTTAACAATTGATCCCTGAAAGACGTCGAAGCTCCTTCTAATCGAATGCAGTTTTTCTTATTCTACAGCTCAATTTTCCGTGATTTATTTAGACTTCACCTTTAAAGATCAGTTTCCATTAATTAACTTACACCAGATATACTTCCTAGTACTCGCGAGATAAATTTTCATTCAACCAACCGGATTAAGACTGCTCATCTCTTCATTCCCTTAGTACCCTGATTAAGTGAATCTATCATTCATATACTCACTATTTACGTATATTATCGTTCCTTTGTGGTCATTTTATCCTCATGCCAGAAAAAGCCTTTTATACATCCTGGGCAGCCATGCGTGCATTCTTAGTGCTTATAATAACTTACTCCCATATAACCAATTCACCATGTTATTAAAATGTGGGCAACCACATTGCGTGAAGTGATGATTAAATCTTTTGTTTGAAACCTTTCACATGGCCACCAGCGCTTAGTTTTTACTCAAATTCCCCCTCCATCAGAATTCACTCCCAAGCATGTAGACGGGAGCGATAAAGTGAAGATTTCCCCTCATCCTACTTCTCTAACGTTTCACGCCGCATAAAGCTCGTTGGTTGGTTAAGGTCAAGCCAGGTTGAAGCCAACAAAGTACACACGTAGATAGGCAATCACTAGGTGGAGCGGGGCTAATTTAACCCCCACTTCTCTCCCGCAAAAGTGCTTCCGAGGTGCCAATGGCAAATCAGCTACTGCGGATGGAAAAGCTGAACTTTGGGCGCATGCAAAAACAAAATTGAACCTTTCGAGTGAAACGAGTCAAAACGCTTAAGCAAGCCACGTATAATTTCCTTCATTCATAAATAGTAAGCACAAATTTCCTTGGTACTTTTAAGAAAATAGCAAAATGAAGTCGGGTGAAATTGCATGATCACAGCTGCCAGACGGAATACTAATAATGAATGTCTATTTGTCCATTCTAGTTTAGCTGATATAATTGAAATCTACAAATAAACTAAGGTTCCAGAATGCTCCCTCCTTTGTTGAGATATTCACGGCTTCTTGCCACTCCCGTTACGACCTTTCATCCAAAAAATAGGTTGTTTCTTTATCGAAAGAGCCTGCTCTTGACAAGAGCTAGGGATTGCTTTGTTGCTATAAAAGACTCTTGTAAAACATTTTTGCTTTGGTAGCTGAAGTTTTACTCCTAGCTGTCTATTGCGCCTGGTTTATTGGTCTTGCAGTATCTGCCCTTTAGGGGGGCGGGGGGGACCTTCGATGAAGGCAGATTACTAACTTACTTTTTCGATTCTTGCATTGTTTCTGTTTTTAATTTAAACACCTGCTAGCTGAAGCGGTCCACATGAATGCCCGGTTGATGAAACCTTTTTGTGTAAATTTGTTATCAGGAAGCTAGGGGCTAGTGTATATATATATATTTTTTGACATATATATATATTTTTTGACATAATGTGGAGCTACACAATAAGTAAAATTTAAGATACAGATTTGCTGATTTATTTAACGAGAATCTCAATAAGCAAGAAACATGTAAGGGGTGTGTTTAGGGGAAAGTGGCAAATATAATGTTGTGGTATTAAAAGGCTCAAGTGATAAATTCTAGTGGCGGTACCCATCATTTTTAATGTAACTTTAAGCTCTAAATTAAGCTAATGACTCATCAGTCTTAATCACACGGCTGATAGTGTTAAGTTGGAAAACAAATAAATAGTTCGAGGTCCCGAGTCTTCGTAATAAACAATGACAAAATGATATCGGTTTATGACGATTGATGCTTACCACAACATTGCGAATAGCATTGAATAATTTTGGGCTTTATACATTAAATAATAAACAATCTCCTTGAATCACTATAGTTATACCTCAATCTGAACTGTAATTAAAGGTGCCAAATCTAGCTTTTAGGTATTTTGAATGGTAACGATTTTTAGAAGGACATCTTGCTCGTATTAATTGCTCGAATCCGGTTAGTTTCTGATTCCCAAAAACTAGATCTTTGACAAAAATGTTTGTCATTATCGGAAGTGTTAACTTTACTGGATTTCGGATAAGTGGCGAATTTTCTGGGAAGGAGCCAATAGAGGTTCTGTTACTTTGGCAAGAATTATTAATTGCTCCAGGCGAAACTGTCAAAATCTGGGGGAGCGTAAGTTATATGGAAATGGCCGTGGGTGGCGGAGGGAGTCGGGGGCGGGCGAATGGGCAGCCACACCACAGTCCTCCCCTGCTCTCGCTCCCTCTGCACTGGCCTTCTGCAGCATTCGTGCAAACGGTGGCGGCCAAAGTTAACGCGTCAAAGGCAAATTCCCTCAACTCTGTGTAATGCCTATAGTTGGAAACTTTCAACCATTGTCTATCGATTAAGCGGTGAATGAACTCTGCAAATGCTAAGGCCTCACTGGCCTATCGACTATGGCTCAGCAAGAATGTCAGGGCTAGCATTGACAATTGACATTGACATTGCTAAGGAGATTATGTATTTGTTTCCTTTATCTACCAAAAGGCAACTTATGTATGTTTAATGATTTTGAATGGGTTTCTAGATGTCAACAAGATTAATTGTAGACAATTTTAGAATTATTTGAAAGCTTGGATTAATATCTTGAAAGGAACTAAGTATGATATTAATATTATAGCGATTAAATTCATTTTCCACTTCGTCTAATAGAAAAAGAAATTAGCTGCCATTAAATATGGAACGATATCTCTATGAAGCTCTGATGCCCAATGACTGAATGTGAAACACTAATTGTAGACAGTATGTATTAACGTTGGAGATATTTGTCTGTACTGTGTCACCTGTATATTGCAGTCACGAAACCGTTGGTCCCAGTCCTCTTCGTCTTAGAAATGTTTCCCCTTCCTTCCAATTATGTCCTTGAGGAATAATAACAAAATCTACTCTAAACTTGTTGCGTTGGCACAATGGCGGACAACATTAAACTTTTTCTAGGACTATTTCCCTGACAATTTGATGTTTAAACTCTGCAAGTAATGATCGAATCCCTTCTACAAAATAATTGCTGAACTTGTAAGTAGATCATGTGTTTCGATACATTCCTCTATGGATGATTTATTGGTCAATTGGGCAGTAGCATTTTCAAAAGGTCACGATTGAATAAAATATATTTATGGTTCCCTTATTTATTGGAAAATTAAAATTATCATAGATTTGGGTGGAAACATGAAAGATCTTGAAAAACTTCGTATCTTTTGATAATAATTAATTAAAGTACTTGAATTCAAAGACTTAAGTGAATTACAAAATGTGAAGAATGTCGTATTTAAACAATTCAAAATCTCTACCTACTGACACCTAATGCTTAAACACTTATGAAACCCTTAGGCTGATTCAAAACTTTAATGCTATTTTTTAAGTATACACGCACTACTTTCATTCAAAACACTCAAGATGGACAAATCCTCCCACGTTAGATCTACTTCTGGGTTCATTAAATACTAACAGCTAGCCAATTCTGGACTTAAGAAAATTGGAGACATTAGCAACAGTTTTTATGTTTTGTTAGCACATGTTTCAGCATGGAAGTAGCATAGTGGAACCTTCTACTTAATCATTCGTATTTAGAAATCTTTTTAAACAATCCTGAACAGGTTTAAAGCTATTCAGTTTGAGCAGTTTCATTGCGATTTTGCTATTTTCAAATCATCTTGAAGGAACGCGTGATATAACCAATTCTTTCAAACCATATTCTTAAGTCATCATATCTCGCTGTCTTTTATTCAATGAGAAAAAGCAACACCACCTTTTCCATAACAGAACCACAGATGTGAAAATACATCTCGATCTGAGAGAGTGATATAGGGCGATTTTGCCATCGGTAAAATCGAGACGTGCTACCCATTGTGAAACCTCAATTACAAGTATACTAAGCACCATTTGGACAGCGTTTATACGTCCCAAAAAATTGCATCGAATGGCTGCAGCCTCCCTTTATTCAGACCTAAATTGTGAAAAATATGTGTGCATGTCATATTTCGACTGCAGTCTGGTGTGTATTACAACCGTTACGGGACTCGTAAACTTGATCTTCCATAAAACTACCCTGTCACCTCAATACGACTTCATGAAATAGCTCGAAGAAGGATTTATCTGAGCTACTCGTCTTAAGACTGTTCCTTCACAAACACCTCCATGAAAAAACAAATATTTCTTCGTCACCGCTAGGCTATGAAAAAAATACAGAGATTTCATTAAATGAAAATACAACGTTATTAGTAAGTTTTCAATTATGCGAGATTATCAATTCACTGAACTTCAACCTTAATCATACACTACTATTTTAGAGAATTAGCTGCTATGGGAACTACGCATTCCCGTCACCCTTTTTAAAAACCCTCTTTGAAATCTTGTGGTTTTCTGACACCCATAAATTTCTCACTTCACGTTGTGAGATTTTTAAATCATATATCATATAATTTAAATTATAATCTTACGAGTCCATTCTAACTAGTCATTTATTTTTTCTAAGAAAATCAGTATACTGTGATCATTTAACGAGGTATTTAACTGCTTCCTAAAGTGATATATTTAATCCTGCATTTTGCTTGCATTCCATTAAGATTTGCAAACTACAATTATTAAGGAATTTTACCACTCACCGAACAGTCATGTATCTTTCACTCAAGTCGTGTGCTTGGGTTACAGTTTCTATTCTAAAAGTAGACACAGTCAAAAGGGTAATGACTGGCCAGGGTTGTCTTGATCCAGCTGTTTTTTGAGCCTACCTAACAGAACTACACATCTCTTGTCGGTGAGCAGCATGTCATGCGGCCTTTAAAGAGGAAGTAGGATTTCGGGGTATTGAGTCACAATACGTCTCGCTTCAAGGATTTTCTGTACTTTATAATTAACTATATCACTTAATACCTGCCTACAGACGTTCATTATTGTTACAACTGGATGGTATTGTTTTATTTGGGCTATCAATATTTGTTCTTAAAACTCTAGAATTAGAAACTAGTAAGAGCTCACTCCATTTCATGGTTACAAACAAAGGTCTTCTATTTAATGTTAAGTTTGAAAAAGTTATGACCTGTTGAGGTAAAGTGAATAGGTGTAGAAATTTAATAGAGCCATTCTAACTTTCCAAATCACTTGATTTAAAGAAAAGGAGATAGTACAGTTGCTGTGTGGAATCTGAGAGGTCCTCCCGCCCCCAGTCCTGCAAGATCCAGACCAGGATCATGCACCCGATGCACCCTGTCAATTCCCATCCCACTGCTACTGCTAACATGATTAAGTCTGCCAAAGTTCGACTTGATGAGAGGTCCCCTGTGTCTTTCTTTTCCTACAAAGATTGGAGGTGGTAGTAGTGGTGAGGATGGCGGTGGTGGGTCTTCTCCTTTGTGTGGCAGTGCAATGGAAATGCCTCGGATGAAGGGAGGAGAAGGCGGGAAAAGAGGAATTGTCTCGATGCCCATCTACTTCTGTACGTCATTGAAACGGACAGAAGAAAGGATTCTGCCTTATTACGAATGGGTGCACGATTCAAAAAGCATTGAAAGGAATTTTCAATTTTCTTGAAGTATTGCGGAGTAAAACAAAAAAAATCCCAGATTTGATGTGTCATCCTAAAGAATGCTTGCTTAGTGGTTGGTCTACATGTTTTTGAAGGTATACGTCCCCATGTTTGGCCTTTCGGTTCTATTGACCAAATCCGACAGCAGAAATACCTTCATATGTGAAGCATTGAGACAGGACATTGATTGAACACCACTCCCCTTTCTCTTCACCAGTTCCCTGAGAAATAAAGAAGCCTACATTATATTTTGCAGGTATTTTGTTATATGTTTCCTAGTAGCCTGGTAACGTGTTTGCATGACATCGAATGGGAAAGAGAAATGCATGCCAAAAGCCTTAATTCACATGAAAGGTCCAATTAGTTTATTTGGCGTGGAGGGATAAACAAGAAGAAATGTAACCATGTGAGGCAAAGCCAGCACAGTTGCAGTTTCATCCCTTCGGATTTACTTAAAATGATATTATTAAATATGTATACTTAGTAAATTAGTAAATCAAAAATGATGTAGAATTACGAAATAAGTTCCTTTAGGATAGGCGAATTTGTTAATTTCTGCAGTAGTTTCTGTGATATATTCCTCGTTTAACACATAATACCACATCTAGTACATTTTATCCAGATTGCTCGTTGTGTATAAGATGAGGTATCCAAACGTCCAATGGAAAAGTGGAGACGTCTGTTTCAGTGTTGAATCGTGACGTCCCCGAGGAAGACACACACAGGGTTAAGTGGGGTATGGCCACAAAGTACTTTACTCAGACAGGTTGGCGACAGGAGAGCTGAGTCACTTGAGTTGGCTCTAACTAGTACCTAGTCTGTCGCTACTGCATAGCTCAAGGTGATGAGAAAATGAGTTTACTGAGGCCATTACAGGAGTTTCTCATATAAACCGATTTCTTTGTACTTTATCGGTCAAAAATGGGCCATCCAAACTTTCCGAAATATTCACTTTTAACTCCTTGGTGGAAACCGGAACTATGACGACAATCACAACATACGATTCGTCACCATGAAAGCTCCCCGTGGATTCCTGTCATGCATTTCACAGGCAACCTCTATCAGTGGTAGAGCTCTCCATGTGCTCATTCACATTGGCCACTTCTTCGGTGCTAGAACCAGTCAGCATATTTTTTTCAAAACCCCAGCAGAGTTCAGACTGAGTTCCTTTGCCACAGCCGTAGTCACTAAATCTAGGAATTTCGTCTTCATGGAAACTTTGTTGAAAGGTCTTATATTTTCATACGTGAAACACCGAGTAACCACTGCTAAATTCATTTGTACTCACTAAACCTAATTGTTCGATTGTGATTGTTTTTGATTCGTCAATTTTCTCTTACAGTTATTGGGTATTTCTTGTCGTATTCATACCTTAATAAAGCGATACATTTTCCTGACCTTAGGTTAAGAAAATCCATCCCCTCCCCTACGCGTCTTCGATCTCTTTAAAAGACAAAAATATCGCAATGTACATTTTCTTTACCTATCTTGATTAGGAATAAACCATCAGAAGGGTAGATTCATGGAATTAGCAAATTTATTAACCAATAGAAACGAACATTCTACATTCAATTTAAATCTTAATGTAGTTCCAGAGAAGTGAGTTGCTTTGAGATGAGAAACATTTTTGAATTTTTCACTACAGCGTGGTGTCAAGCCCTAATAGATTCTAGGGCTTTGTATAGAATAGTTTTTTGAATGCGCGGATACTTCGGAACAATAGTGAGGACCTAAATAATAAAGGACGATTAAAAAATATATTTAAATTCCAACATTTACTTGCCTCATGACAAACTTCGACGGCTTGAAAGTAGTCCTTTGCCTTTAAATAGCTCTGAGCCAGTTTATAGCCTTAAAAGATAAAACATCAAAATCATTCTAAGGTCATTTAACGAAATTTGATTTTGAACAGGTAGATTGAAGCCAGTGCATTATCGTGGCGTTTGGGATTAGAACTTTCGTGCATTGAGGAAGACATGGATAAACAAGCATTTAATTTTTTGTTTCCGGTGTGGACAAACGGCAGCGCTGCCCTGGACTAGATGTTGATGAAAACGAGATCATAGAACTGTTAATACTGGCCTATATCACCTTAGGCAAGGATTAATTACTAATACTTTTGAAGGATTTTGGGATCCTTCGTCACTTCCTCGTTGGTGGGCACTGTTTCCTCCCTATGATTCAAGGCGTGATAACGTCACTAAATCGTTCTACGCGTCTGCCGTCTTTGTAAGTTTCTCCATCACGGTCTTATAGTGTGGGCTGTCAACTAATCTACCGACAACAATTTAAAAACTAGTTCCTTGAGACCCTGTGAAAAGGCTTACACCACTTAACGCCATTACCAAAAACTGTTTGCAAAATTCAAATTTGCCATCTACTGTTGTCCCATTTCGAAAATCTTGATAATTCCAAAATTGAAAAGAAAAGGAAAAGTGCTTTTGGCTTCACAGCTTATGATCAAATCCGTAAAATGCAATTAACATTTTAGTTTTACGTGTCTGCACATGGGAACAAAGTTCGGTGAAGTATTTTTACTCGTTTCCCAGCTTCTCTGCTATTTGTGGAGGACCTTTACGATCCTGTTAAATTAATTTTGGCTTGATAAAAACCCGATTTCTCATCAACAATACTCCAACTACTATAGAAACAATAGCTGTCCGGAAACCACAGGATTACAGTAGTGATGTGTTGTTTGAGGCCTATTTATTTGTGTGAGGGTAAAGTTTTGAAACCAAAGGTGACATATTCTTCCATTTTCAAATACAAAGCATGAGCAGAAAGGCATGAGTAAGATTGTAAGAGTGAAATCCGAATAAACAATGCCAAACTCTTAGCGAGTAATTGAAATTCTCGTACATCTTGTATAAGTTGAGTCCAAACAACGCTCTTTTCCAACGACCCGACACTAATTGCTCCTATAGACAAGCTTCTACTGGTCTTTTTTCGCCTAATACCTCCACTACTCGTTTCATCGATATCCACCTGATTGGCAGCCATCCCATCGTTGCTATTCTCGTCTTGATACACTTATTACCTAAATCAACTGAACTACTGGGGAATTCTCCCACAACATTCCGTAACCTACCAATAACCGGCTCCTGTTTGTTCAGTATGTCCCAAGCTTTGCCGTAATGCTTCGCAGCCTCATCAAAGGCATTATTCTTCTCCGAAATTTCACCCAGGTACTCGAAGGCCCGATAGCACGACTTGGCAAAAATCGAAAGAGAAAATTCATTACTTGAGAAACCGAAGTCGCGAGAATAAAGTGAACACCCCACGCATTCAGCTTACTTCTTGTGACAACTAGCAGCACCTGCTATGGGATGCCAATAGAAACACAACAACTGATTGTTGCGATGCTCCAAAAATTGTAGCAACACCCTATTTTCTGATGGCACGTCAAAAAATATTACCATCCTGTACGATATTTGGGTTAAATCGTTGACAGGGCCTAATCCATCAGCACTTTGTTACAGGGTAGCGTCAGGTGCTGGACCAAAAATGCTGTAAAGTCCGAGATGGCCTATTTAATGGTTCCGAATTAATATCAACTAATTTACCGAAGTATTAGTAATTGCGATTCTTTTCAGTGTGGCCAATACTCTGAAAGATATATTATTCCTTTGGGTGTGCCTTTTTATTTTAATTAATGATTCCCTCAATAATTATAGGTAAGCACAAGCCACTTTTCAACCCGTGAAAAAAGATGGCTTTATTATGCAGCTTCAATGGGCGCCTCGTAACTTCAGTGGTTATAATAGTCGAGTCCACTGGCTTACTTTGAAGTCTGTACTCACCTATTACTCTCCGAATTCACTGTGCCTAGTTAACTTTAATTGTCTGAGGCGCCGCTTGCAAAACCAGAGGTGATCGCACGACTTGTAGGACCTGATGGACACGCACTTTACCAGCTAGACGCTCTCTGTCTGAATTTGCGACGTCTGACTGCCCTACCAAGTACCACGTAACAACGGTGCTGTGACGCACTGACCACTCCTGTGTTCATTTCTACTACAGGAAAAAACCCTAGCACTGTATCTGTATTTGTAGTTAAGCAAATTACCGGAAATCCAACTAACATATAGAAATCAAGAATTCAGATATTCCCGCAGTCACGATTATAATCGTCAACACAACGGTCTAAAATCACTTCAATGCTTTTAAAGCACGTTGGTACATCGGTAGCTAGACCTTTTTCTAGACATAAGAATCTGCAGGATTTCAAAGTGAAAAGAAGGCACCTTTCCTTACCAGACACTTAAATCGCTAACATAGTGTCCGATTTGTTTTGACAATACTGCTTTTCCTTGAAGGAATCATAGCACATTTGGATAGGTGTGAGCGAGGGCTAAAAAGGGAATCGTGCCAACAAAGAGGAGCAGGTAAAGAGCCTAGTTTCTGAGATTGGGGATTGGTGACTGGGTCCTAAAGTTGTGTAAACAGTTGTTGGCTTGCCCTCTCCCGCCTGTCCCCTTCAAACGGAGTGAAGGCCGTGTGGAGGGCAGTGGAAGGAGGGCGGGTGCAGTTGGCTTGGTAGGAGAACCGATGACAGGGAGGTGAGAAAAACCAATAGATGCACGTATGTACCCACGGCGTGTGTTCCAAGGCCATCACACACAGGACTGTGGGATAATTATAGCAGGAGAGGAAGAGAGGGGTCAAAACTGACTGCGTCAAGTTTATAGCCAACCGAAAAATACGAGCCGGGGCAGGCTAAAAAAGACCGGGTAAAGAGCGAATACTAAATCTACGTAACACTCCTAGAAAGAATAAATTCTTATGGATATGATTGGACTGATGAACTTTGTGAAGAATCTAAATCGTCAACTACTGAGATCAGAAACTATGTAGGCTCCCCTCAAATAAATGGCAAAAGCTGTCTTAGAATTTCCTTTTGGTAGATTTGGGCCCCAACGAGGAATACGAATCTACTTTTGATGGTCCATTTATCTTAAGAAAAGGCATTAATCTGGATTAAGTAAATAGCAAAAGTGTAAAATGTGTGTTTTACCTGGTTGAACTGCAGACAACGCTTAAGGAGATCTGTCGCAATGTCGCGTTTGTCCAAGGCGATGTAAATGTCAGCCAGTAGAAGCCATGAGCGCTCCAAATATGATGCATTCTATAGCACAAAAGCGTGGCTTGTAGAATGATTATAACACTGGCTATGGCATCGATTGATGCCGGAGTGGCATGCCTCCTAGAAAATATCAAATATCGAGAATAATCAAGGCTCCTTCCATCCTGATTTGTTGTCTGTGGTCTTAACTCAGCAATGTAGTTGGTAAGTCCAATACATCCTATCATAATATCTCTCAAGTAACTACCTAAAACCTTATTTTACAAATTGAACCAGAAAAAAAATGTAGGTTTGCCAAAAGATCCGAATAATGTCCGTTATCTGTCGAAAATTCTGGATTTTCGACAGAGAACCCATCTAGGCCGACTTTTATCATCGATACTAGAACCTAAGCTACACATCCACAATATGGATAGAGAGGTCACAGATATCTGTCCGTAGCTTATTTCATTACAGTACCTATTCCCACTTTATAATGACTACATATTGCGTTTGGGTTATACATAAATAAGGATTAGATGTACTCAAGGTAACGTAAATATCACAAGATCAAACTTGTTCTTGGATTAAGTTTTCGAGTAGTGCGTGACGGAGTATGCGTATTGCGTGGATCTTGACCAATCGGGTTTAAAGAAGTCCAACAAAGCAGGATGAGATGCAGCGTGAAGATCACAACTTCCCTTTTCAGGCTGTATTTTTGTAATACAATCCCGCACAGACATATTTTTGCCCGGCCTAAGAGATACGTTTTTAAAAGGCTTCACGCATTCCTAATCTATAAAGGTAATGAGTTTTCGTAAATGTCACTAAGTGGATTGACAATCCCATTCTTCGTGCAGGATTAAAACGGCAATCAGATTTTTAATTAATTAACATTCCCACAGTTGAAAAAATTGAGTAACCAATTGTGAATCTCCTAAAAATTTCGCGGTAAGCAATTAACAAGAAAAAGGCTATCTGGAATGTTTAAATCACCAAACAGAAGTGTACGCGAACAGACACAAATATTCCACCACCGCCTTGCAATACCCGAGTCCCCCTCTTCTAGGCAAGCAGCTGTTCGCTGCAATTTTAGTCAGCTATTTTGTTGCTTTTATTATAATCAGACTAGCGGCTGTCAACAGTCATCAGTTTATTGCTTTGGTGTCATATTTAAGTTCACTTATTTTGTATTTGTTTAAAAAAGAAAAATTATGCACTTAACTAATAGGGATGTTTTTTGACTT
Source organism: Anomotaenia brevis (assembly GCA_030710315.1). Taxonomy (NCBI): domain Eukaryota; kingdom Metazoa; phylum Platyhelminthes; class Cestoda; order Cyclophyllidea; family Dilepididae; genus Anomotaenia; species Anomotaenia brevis. The sequence continues at coordinate 494,934 of JAUOZQ010000007.1, read as the reverse complement.
GACACTATCAAATGCTCTTGCCTCAGATAAAGGCATGAATCAATTCGTCAGTCTGAAAAGCATTGAATTAAAATTAACTTACTTATTTGATTTTTCAACTTCCTTTGATGTTAGTCTTTCCCATCGAAACCCAACAGTATATCACTGTGGTAAATTTCAAGTTAGCTACTAATTAGATACGCGAAACTGTATTCGTAGACAGTAAACAAGCTTATTTAGGGCGAAGCATTAATCCATTTGAGCTTCACATTGAGCAAACCTATCAACGTCAAAACATTCAGGAAAAACCTTAGTGCAATGAATCGATAGCACTATTTTGGCACAATGGTTTCACCCAATCGCTCCTGCCTTATGTCCGGAGTGTTCTATTTTCCTAGCGTACCTGAAAAGCTCAATTACATATCGTTTGTCCTTGCATGAGATGATTAGCAATCAACGCTGAAACTGGTTCTCAGATAACCTGGGGAAAGGAAGCGGGGGTTGGATAAGTGACTCACCTCCGGCGTCCACGGGGCCTTAGCGAGTCTCTTCAGTTGGTTCTTGGCTTTCTGGTCCTGATGAAGGCAGAGATGGCACACCGCGGCACCATATATTGCCCCCACGCTTTCCCCCTCCTGGCCAACAGACACAGAAAACACCGCTATACAGCACAACACGTGTTATGCTTTCATCATAGAGGCGACCGACAACCCTGTAGACACGGTTGTTATTATTTGCAACATGAATGTATGCACTGAAAAGCAACAAACCCATGCGCTTTTTGTGGTCACAGAACCCATTAACCGGCCTAACTTCAAAAAGATGACATTCCTGGCTAATGTTTACCTTGGGTAAGAGAGCAGGTTAGGCGTTAAATAACTTGTCAGAAACTAAGTGTTTATGCCGGGCCAGGTCAATGGTTGTGACAACCCAGATTGTACTTTCTTCCTTCCACCTTGAACTTATCTTTAAAAAATAAACAATAAACATTGTAAGAGCTAACTAAAAGAGAAAAAATGAAGCCAATAAGGGGTGATTTGTTAAATTTTCCATTTTAATTTATTGAAGTGCTTCGAATAGGCAAAACAGACTACTGATGTGAGGGCAAAAACATAATTCTCTGCTGATAGTTCTCCTCCACTCTAAAATGAAAGCATCGCACTTCTATCTCAAGCTGGGAGTTCGGTCAATATTAGTTTCGTTCAGAGAAATAAATCGGATGCCAATTTAATATTTCCACAAGAGGAAATGCGGGAAAAGATGTGATCTACATGGAATTTCAAAGCCAGTCTCTTCATTTACCGTAGTCTTCGCTTGAAATGTAGCTACTTGGGATGGTATTTAATCGTGGTACTATGGAACTTGATACTGGCTAAGAACTGGTTTCCGGCCACATTTGATTTTAAAAATCTATACTTAGACCAACTTTTAGATTATCATGTGTAAAGGACCGATTATTTATACAACATATAACAAACAGTTTCGAAAAAAACTCACTCATTAATGTAGTAGATAATTGAAACAGGATGTAACCTGTAAGTAATTTCGGGAGGCGGCGGAAGTGGAAGAGGCGCTTACCTCTTCGTTCATGAGAGCGAAGTTGTGCAGAGCCGTCTCGATTTTGACCCTGTCATATGACATGGCCAAGTGCAAGTTCTGCAGAAAACGGATCGACCGCGCCTGCTGCTGATCTGGCTCACTGGCCTTTAGTTTCTAAATGGAGGAATAGCCAAGCATCAGCAACTGAGTAAGTCGAAGCCCTAAACAAGGCAACGTAACTGAAGATTATCAACATAGATCACTTTGTGTGCCCAAAGACTTTTTTTCGCTTTCGGCTCAAATTGTTCTCCGTTCTCTTCCCAGTTCGTGCAAAAGAACTGATTTATTGATATTTGTCTTTGATAATGGATAGCCTCGAAGTTCAGCTTCTTTACTTAATGCCACAAAAATAACTGCGGTCTCTTTCAAGATGAACTATGCAACAATTATGACAGACTTTCATTCGACATTATGTGTGACTGATTTTACTTCTTGTGAATTCAGAGCGCATTACAGTGTTATTGAAGTACAGGCATGTCTGATAAGCAAAGTAGCCTTATAGATATCTATCAATTCCAGCAAGTGAACAGAGCTTATCAGAGGACCAAACTAAAGCTACTACATCGTCTATGAATTGTTAACAACCCACTATAAATTCCGGGGGACCACCACACTGAAGAGCTTAGGTTCGAATCATATAAAGATTCTCTTCTGTAACTAAGCAGTCCTACCACAAGTAGCAGAGCAGCTGTCTCATAGTTCATGGTTTCCATTTCTTCGACATCCACACTGGGCCCAATGCTGATTCCCATGTTCATCTCCTCGGTGCCCCCTTTCCCCGAAACCTTTTCCCCTGTTTCGAGCGCAGTCACCACCGGCGGTGGTTGAGGCAGCGATGGTGGTGGTAGCGGGTTCGTCAGAGTCGCCATGGTGGAGGACATTCGGATCTCATCGCCATCTAGACAACCACTGGAAGTGACGGAAGAGAAGTAAGGCGAGAGACGGCGCAGGGAGAGACTGAGGTAATTCTCCACCATGGCAGACAAGGCGTCTGCCTCGAAGTCCTTCGTAAGGCGAGCCACATTAAAGCACTTGATGGCCTGACCAGTATCGCCTCTGAACCTGCCAATTCAACGATACTTTAGACTTCTAACCACAAAATCATGGGTTGGTCGACAAGGTGGCTCCTTGCACCTCTTCGGCTCAGCCAAGGCTTTCAGATATGAGGTGAAACTAGCTTTAAAATCGAAGAGAAAAACAAATTATAATGACGAAACTGATTTGAAGTATCTATGGTGATTGAAACTTTGATGGAGCACAAACGCTTAAAATCAGAGTAGACCTATTTCATAACGAATACTTCAAGCTTTCGTAAGGATGGAACACCCGTTCATGGCAAAAGCTGGTATGTACCCAAAGTCTGTGCAAGTTCTTTTCTTTTAGGGAAGCACTTAACTTAGATAGGAGCAGGACATTCGAGCAAAAGCGTGACAGAAAATTGACAAGGCATAGGCCCATAGTTTGGCAGACAAGTTGTCGTAATATTTAGGAAACAAGTAATCAGACAAGTAAATAAAAACGGCAAATCTGATCTTCTGGTGCCTGAAGAACAAGCAAAAGTTGGCCACCGACTCTTTTGCTGTCATCACCGAAGTGCACGAATTAATTATCAGTAGAATCAAGTAATCGTTCCTGGTTTCGGCAATTGTATCAGCTTCGAGTAAGTGAAATTAAAGTTCTACTTGGCCTTTATAATTACAAATTGATTACTTGAGGTGTTGCAATTTACGTGGCTCTTGGGGTGGTTGACTCTTAATCTGAATCACGCTCTTAAATTCGGACTTTTGGCTAAATGTTTAAGAAAATACTGGTTTTATTGACTTTTCACTATCAAAAACAAATAATATCTGATGGGATGTGGTTGCAACTCTTCATTGCGTTTGTATCAGATTAGATGACTAGTAAACAGTGTCTTAGTTAAATCAACTATAAGGCACTCAATAATCAAGCATTTTAAACCCTTCACCAGTAGCATTTAAGCTACTGAGAATTTACTCGGAATTAACAGATAGTGAATGAGTATTCCCTAATAACTGTCTAATAGACTGACCTCACCTTCGTAAATACTTATCAATTTTTGCCGGTACATGCGACTAGTAGGCGGCAAAACGCAAAGATATCATTGAAGAAATAGTGCAGATGGGAGAACTAACAAGCAATGAAGAGGTTTGCGGTCAGAAAATGTACATGACCAGGCATTCCCATAAATGGTGCAAAATATGCTTCCAAGAATAAGCTCCAGAAGCGTCGCCAAGGTGCTAGAGCATTTATATGCTCTACTATGACCCTAAATCGGATCAATCCGTCTGGTTCGGCCAATGGAGTGTACATAATAAGACTAAAAGCCTAATACCTTCGTTATAAGTATCTATGCAAAAAATATCATGCACATCCCAACTTTTACCTGAGATTAAAACACGTTTCTCTCAATTTAAATAATCCCCTTTATTTAGCGTTTTTTTCAAAATCTATCGAACATATTCCGACTTTCCTGAAACCGAAAACATTTAAACTACCTAACTGCTATTTTAACATACTAATCAAACAAGTCTAAGGCAATTTCTAAAAATTCAATCATGTGACAACTTATATCGATTGCACCCATGGCATTACCAAGGAAGCCTTTTACCTTTGACCTCTTTCCAGACAGGCCACAACAAATTTGCCATTTTCCGTAACTCACTACCTAATAGCAATTAGCTTAATCTTTTAAAGGAGAAGTTTTAAAATACCTATGAATAGTTTCTTAAATGCGTCTGCTGTTTTAGGTCAAAATCAGTCTTAAATTAAGAAATTAGAAAATAGTTTTAAGCATTGTTAAAGAAAAAATTGAAATGAATAGAGAATGAGTGTAAAGTATTGTTAGAACCTGTCAATAGTCTAAAGAAGTTGTGTTTAGCTGTTTGCTGGATAATAACGTAAAATGGCATTATGATTCATCTGGTAATACTTGGATGAGCCACCGATAGCTTACCAGTGATACATTCCTTGTACAAACTTGAAACCAGGAGCCAATTTAGTCGATTGATGGACATTGGCGAGCTTGTTCAAGTACTCTTCTGCCCTTTCTAGCTGTCCGGTGCGCTGGAAAGTGGCGACCAGATGTGCCATCGCTCGATAGTCATCTAAAAATAATAACAAGGGTGGAATCCAGTAACCGCTACCAACCATCACACGCAGAGCATACCTGGCTTGCTGCATTTGCCGCTTAATTTTTGTTATAAATGTCAAGCGCACGGCAGGGGAGCCTTGCTGTGAGGCTATATTAGGCAGAGATTATTTATATTGTGAATTAGCAGGACATAGGGATCTCCCTGTTGCATTGCTAGCGAACTACTTCGATCTTAGTAGGTACGCATATCATACGTTGAGATTTACGGTTCCTTATTAGAAGTAAACTTGGATTTATAAAAAAATCTTTCGAACTTCTTACTAACACGTCGACTGGCTTTCAGTTGACAAGGAAATAGTCTAATTATGACCCAAATCATCCCCATTCCCCGACTTAACGAAGCCATTGAATTAATTTTAAGCCAGTAATAGTGCAACATGGCTTGTTAAGCTTTCGATAACTAGATTCCGCTGCACATTTGCCAGAGCAATAGCAGAACATTTTTGAAACTTGCCCTCATGTAGACTTTAGGGCCACCCATGAAGTCTAAGGTGGCAGCCCATGCAAAACGATATCTGTACCTAATATCTGCAAACAAAATTCGGTTAGAAAACTGTTTATTAAAGCAGCAGGATATCTGGACCTATCCGACCTTTAATATTCGCTACCTGCCTTGTTCTTGACACTTCAGCAGTGCCTGTTAAGCTTAGTCTGAGTTCATGATTAATCTAGCAGTTAATACCTTGTAGAACAGCTCAGTTCTAAAGAATCATCTCCAGTGCATGTATATCTGTCTCTCAGACCTAGCGGAGGCAGAGTTAAGAACGTGACGCCCATATTCTGCTTCCATTATAGAAAGCCAATTCTACATGATGCTAAATATCGACGAGAATTACTAATTTTTGATTGTTAAGAAAGCTCTTGGTAAGAGATTAATATTAGGAGAGTGCACACAGGCATTCCAAGCATTCAATTAGAAAATATTCAAATCAGAAGATGCAGTCTCTCGGCGCAAACTTATGATTACAAATTCCGGAGTCAACAACCTACACACAGTCTATTCATATTATAGTACCACGCATATATACTATAGATAGTAGTATAGTAGTATCAGTAAAAATATTGTTATTTATAGTTGATGCTGTATCATTTACTACATATCCTCTGCTAAAATTACAATATTCCAACACTGAATATTGTTTTTAATACAAAGGTAGCATAAAAACAAGAGGAATTGTTCTTCACATCGCCATCAATGAGCCCATATACACGGGGTCGATTCATCAATGTGTTTGATTGGGCTCTATCGGCTGAATTTCGCTGTGCAATCATCTCCAAAACCTCATAGAGATACTAGGCTAATAACTACTTTTTTTGCATAGGTTAGTTACGATTGGGGGCTTTTCCAATACCACCCTCAAACACACTAAGGGTCGGGATAAAACCGTCCAATTTATCATTAATAGAGCCATGATAGATATTAACGCATATGCTAAAATTAACAAATTAATCAAATCCAGCAAGCAAACGTATATGCTTGGGTTGTAAATAAAATTAGGTATTCCCTGTAACCCAAATATTTAAGTGCTTAACGAGGATTAATGTGGACTAATTTGCTTTTAACGTAGCGTAGGATCTTGCCACAAGCCAAAATATGTGGGCAGCTGCTAGTCAGTAAGTGCATTTTTTGGATAGGGACGGAAGAGGAGGAGGAATGAGGGGTAAAAGGGGTGGCGCTGGGGTAAAAAAAGCTGCTCGCATGCCCATTTATAGATGCTGCCAGGCGGTGGTGTGGTGTTGATGGTGCGTGGGCTTGACAGCAGTCATCAAAACTATTTAGCTATCCCGAATTTCGTAAGTAGAAACCGAGATTTTTCCCCCACCAAAAGTGGAATTTGAAAGGGAAAGGACAGAATCGATATGTGCCTTAAATATCCAGAAACCTCAACCACTAGGCAGTCAAATCCCATAGTTACCAGCAGTAGGACCTAGCTCATTTCTAAGATATCGTCCAAACCCAAGTGATCCATATTTACGTTCGCAATAAGAGTTACAGAAATAGTATTGATTCCATAAAAGGCTTTGACTCTGAAGCGCTGTATTCATTCGCACACCTCAAATACAAATTATTTCGCCTATTCGCAAATTCAACCCACAAACTTTGAGGATTTTCGGCGAAAATCGATCACTATTCAGAATGTATTTATGATTAAAGAGTTTTTTCAACCTTTGTTAATTGTACTCAAGTGATAACCTATTGAGATGGATTCCATTGGTCATTCAGTTGTTCATCCTTTATGAAAATCGGAAACCGCTAAACTGTGATCACTTGTTTGAATGTTTTAAACTGATCTAGTCTTAAATGAGCACATGATTTTCGATTTATCGGGCAGTATAAAGATTGCTGGTTCGGCACTCTTGCAAGTAAGAGAAAATGGGAAATAAACACAAATCCTTGAAACGACAGACAGAGCTGAGTCTTAATTACCTGGAACTTCGCCCAAATGCTTAATCAGATGCGGCAAGGCTCCGAAAAAGTCGCATTCCTGGGTCAGTAAATCCGCCATGATGATGGCCGCGGGTACAAATTTTACCACTGCTGCACAGCGAATCAGCGGAAATGTCTTCAGACCCCTCGGCTCCACGTCATTTCTCCCCGCAAAAAGTTCAACACCGGCGTCGTAGTCGACCAGCGTCAGCGCCTCATTTGTAGCCTGAATTTCCTCCTAATAACGTTTTCGGTTATATTGTCGCTCTACATACTTGACACACTGCTAGTTTCAAGCATGTCTGTTCGCACTGGGCTCTGTCTCGACTGACCAAATGACATCTGGCCAAAATTGACAATAGAGCAGCTTGTTTTAAACGGTCAGTGATTTCGGGGGAAAGGATTTTCCCAACGATTCGCAGAGCCTCTTCACAATTTGATATGACGTTTTTGAGCTCTTTCGGTTGATTGGACGTGACTCTAGGTACGATGGGAGCCTCGCAAGCTGAAACCAGGTCGGCGTCACAATCTCCGGCAGTGGCACCTTGCTCCTTTCTTTCGTCAGTACCGCTTGATTCTCGATACAGCTGGAAATTAGCGTAGGCAGAATGGATTTGGATGCTAAAAGGGAATATTGGGATAAATAGCATCACTGAATTCGATCGAATTGAAGTTGCATTTGTTGCAGTTTTCTGCTGTTTAAACTGGTAGCATCTGCGAAATTCCTTCATTTGGTGCAAGTGTCATTTGGGCGTGTGGAATTTAGCAAAATTTCTAGAAAATTAATAGGAATTACTTGACTAAAATTTTTCTGCAGCTGGTTAACACGTCAGAGGATCCCTCGGAGTTAAAGCTCTTCTGGATAGAGTTGATAGCTTTCATGGCATTTGAGTAGGAAATGAGTTGTTTCAAATGCTCCTTCCTAAGTTGATTCACTGTGCCATAGAGAATGTAAAGATCAGCCAAGCGTTGGAGATCCGTGACATCGGTGGCTATAATTTGAATATGCATAGAAGTAGTCGAAACTGATGTATCAACAATATCAGACGTGTGTCAATGAAGAATAACTTAATTTTGGAGTATAAATTAAGTTTAAAACTAAAAATTACCTTTCTGGGACTTTTCAATAGTACTTACAATATGTGCCGTTCCCAAGGCTAGTGCGAAGCCCATAATCTGATTTCCGATTCACCTTTTTAGTATCGTTCACCATTTTGTTACATGCTCCTGAGACCCTCAAAGCTACCTTTCACTTACAACGCGCACTGTGTGTATATTTTCGATGACTCAAATTTGTGATCGAATCTCTTTACAACCCAGCAGAAAGTGCAATTTGGCAGCAGATAAAAGCTATGGAAGAGTTTAAGCTAAAGAGCCTGAAATGGTGTGCGGAGGGTACTCTTAATTGATAATATTCCAGCATCGTTTTAATACGAACCACAGACGCACTGGAGCCCGAGCTAATTGAGTGAACTCGGGTCGTCTAAGATACTAGTGTACAGATCACCACTTTTTATTCATCGTGGCGTTAAGTGGTTACAATGTTTAGTTTATGAACGTACAATTGCTGAGGCTGTCAATCCCAGCATTGAGTAAGGCCTCCGCTCTCCCCAACCGGTTCAGACGAATGAGTAAGAGGGTCAAATCAGGCAGGAGGGGGCTAGTACCGAGAGGCGACCCGGATGGTGCTCGCCCAATGGCGGACTCGTAGTAGAGCAGAGCGCGCTCGAACTCGTGTGTGGCAAGCAGGGCCTCACCCATGCGCGTGGCCAGACGTTGGGATGGCTCAGGATCGGACTCCTCGCGCCGCATGCCCGCTTCGTAGACCTCAAGGGCGCTCTCTGGTTGGGCCACACGCAAGTAGGCGTCGCCCAATAGCAGGTGAGCTACGCTGCTCATTTCAAGCGTCTGGGCAAGCTCTCTGGTTGACGTCAAATAAAGTAGTTTTTGATATACCTGCTCAGAGTTTCTAGATAGTAATGATGATCACAGTAGAAAGTGATAGACCAAACTCCAACATAGTTGATTGAGCATGGTTAACGTAATATCCAATCTCATAAAATCCTCCTATCAAGTACTCCTTAAATTCTGCGTTCATTCAATGCATCATGACAGTTTTCAAAGTCTAGGCATTATTTTGCATGCATAAAACTTGATGGTACTAGCAAAGGCTGGAAGTCTTTAAAACAGCTAACCATTTATCAAGCACAGTATTAGCAATAGAGAGGACCACTAAGATTTGAGCTTGGGAATTTGCATTTATTTCAAAGTGCTTAAAAATCATTGTACAGGACAATGAAGACGTGATGTTGATTCGCATATTTGAGAAAAACTTTGTTGATTAGTTATTGTAAAATAGAGATCCTATGAAAGTCTAAACCACAATCTATAGTGGCGGTGGCAAATTCTTTTTCTTTTATGATTTGCGCCTTTTATGATATTATAAGAACAATCCCCACAATACTTTAGAAGAATGCCTATAACAGATTAATTTGACTTAAGACTCTAGGGTTGGTTGAACCCAAACTAAATTTTAGAACTTGAATTGATTTTCTGGTTCAAAATCACTGTAAAGTGCTGCAATGACTGGAGCTCCACCCTTTGGAATTCGAACATCTTGTGCGTTCTCGATTCTGCCCTTCGAACCAGATTTGATAGGCCATCCCATGAATTTAGCGGCATTTTTATGGAATATTGTCGTATGGCGGCCTGACTAAGCCCAAATTCGCATTACCGGTCCAGCATCATGTGAGCTATGCAGTCACGACAGCCTGGTCACTGTCAGTTCAAGTGCTCACACAAAGCTTGCCCAAGCCTGGTTACTGAACTCCCCCCGTCTGAGCACTTTGTTCCTAGACCATACAACCAGCTTGAGTGCGTTCCTCATACACATTTCTGATGAAGGTAGTTAATCTTGTCTTGCAGAGAATCAACGAGTAGCCTATCAGTTATAGTGGTGATGAAGTGCAAGAGCTCTGAACACTATTGAAATAAACGTAAAGAGTAACTAGAACTCACGTAATGGCAAATAAACTCTACGAAAAGATGTTCCAAACTGATATTTTTATTTAGCGACATGAAAAAACCACCATATCTCTTGCGGTGATAGTTAAACCTCCACAAATTAGCTACAGCATTTCCTGTGCAGTAGTTCATATGAAAATAGCATCCAATATACCTGAAAGTAGCACAGGAAATATCAACATAGTGAATGAAAGGATCGTCTTCAGCAGATAACGCAAAGTTCCAGATCTAAAGAGAAACTATCAAATGCGTTTATAAAAATTTGCGCTAGGTCGAATGTCTTTATTTCCAATTAACAATTAACCTTAAAATGCAAAAGCGTGACTTTTCAGAATGGTGGAGAAAATCGCATTGCTAGATGGTAGAAGAGAGCTTCTGTAGATATTGACATTCCTAAAATGATTCCTTTCAACCGCAAATCGAATTGACTATGTAATTTATACAAGCCAGTGTGTTGAAAAGATAGAGTACAAAACGCATGGCATAACAGTTTATATTAAATAATCACCAGAACCATCTCGGAGCCGTAGGGGAGGAATGTGGCCAATTAGATAGTCTGGGCCATAACACTACCGGAATTATTCCAATGACATTTTACACACATTCCTTAGCACTTTGGGAAAACACCCGACCTAAATTCTGCACTTTCGGTACTTGGCATTTCAAAAGGTAATAAGTACATGCGATGGACGGATAAACAAACTCTAGATCTTTGAAATAATTACCAACACCTCCAGAAAACAGAAGTACATTCGTGATTAAAAGCTCCGCACATCCTTTATTAATGCCATTCTAAGAAAGTCGTGATGAGAAGTCGAATTCATTTCTGGTTGTTTTCTTAAGATTATCATAGTAGCTCCAAAGGATTTTGGGATTTTATTAGATTAATGATCTTCGATTTGCAGTAAGCGGATCAGGAAAGTATTTTCGGTAGCGATTTGTTGTCTTAAATGATTATCGTTGATGCAAAGAATATGAAATTTCTTTCTAATACGAGTCGGTGCTTGGATGAATTAGCAAGGAACGGTATGCCAAACTCGAATTTATGCATGGCATAAGGTTGATCATAAATGAATCTTTTTGTAGCGTCGACCTTCAAATAATGTTTCGTGTGAACCCCAAGTGATCCCATTAAGCTTGCGCAGTGCAATATCAGTAAATCACACAACGATCGCCCGCCTTTCACGAAAATAGTTCTTCTACATTAAAACCCCATTTTTTGGAAACAATTTCCCACCATTTGGTGTGTTCCCAAGTGTTTACGACCTTTGCCACAACCCATAAGCACGTGCATTTGGGCGCTTCTACACTACCTTACTACAGATGTTGAGAATTTCTGGTTCGTATTTGTATTCACCAAATGTGTAATCACGTACTTGTAGCAGGCAATATACAGCCGCCATTCTTTCTTGTAGTTGAGGTAAATGTTGGCCATGCACTGCCTTGCAAGTAGGTACATTGGCCTGTCGGATGAAATCTCTCGAAGTTTCATGAGGGCAAAATCAATGTTCCCTTCGGTTAGATCCAGCTCTACCGCCAAGACTGTGAGTCGGTCAATTTCTGGCGTCTTTGCATAGATTTCCTGTGCCTCTGATAACATCCGTCTTGCTTCTCTCTTGAAGAAAAACAGTAGTCGTGAAGACACTACCGCTCAGATTTAAGTAGCCCTCTACAAATTAAACTTACAACTTTGCCTAGCTTTTGGTAGGCCTGTATGAGGGCAGCGTAGACATGTATCCAGAAATCCCCATAGGGGATTTTCGACAAGGGCTTAGACGATCGACCTGGAGCGTCTGGATTCGCCAGAGTCTCGTTGAGTACTTTAATAGCCTTCTCGGTATCATTATCTTTTAGATGCACAACTGCTCTAACAACATTATTCAATGGATGGTCCCTAAGGTCGAAATTATTGCTCAACCCAATCTCTAGAGTTTGTTCGGCCATTTTCAGGTTGCCTTGCGAGAGATAAATCTGTTGGTGGTCAATAAGGATAAGAAGTCAGCTCACCATGGCTTGTAGTGCATGAGAATCAATGGAAGAAGGCTCTATATCAATTGCCGCTTGACTGTACTTGAGCGCAGATTGGTTGCGACCCCTGAGAAGGTTGACGAACCCCAACTGGTAATTGGCTTTCTGCAGACCTGGAGCAATCTCTAGAACTCTTAGGAGGAGACCCTCAACTTTCTTCAATACTTGCAGTTCTTCTGGCCATAAGGCTAGAAGTGAGTTATCATCACTTGTTGAAGTATTTCCAGACGAGAAGATGTGCAGGGGATGCCTTACTAGAGACAAATAGGCATTCACAATTTGGAGAAGGAAATCTGGGTTGAAATCAATGTAGTATTCGATGTTATGCGGTAGATCCTGGGTAGCGGTTAGGGAAGAGTAGCTATAAATTACCTTCAGCGACTTAAAATGAAGATCTGCGGCCTTGCCTAATAGTGACGCAATCGTTGAAGCATTGCCTTTCTGCTCAAGCATTAATAACGCTTGGAGATACACTGTTTGCTATTTGAAGGGTAATTTTCTAACTTGAGTCGAACTTACGGCTGATTGGCCGATGGTTGGTAGGAGTTCATCCAAGAGTTCTAGCTGCAAATAGGCATCTTTTAGCTCACCTTGAATGATCTGGCAATTTATCAGACCTAAGAGCATTCGTCTAAGGACTTAATGCTATCTTTTACCATTCATGCTCTCAATACTAGTTTCATCCATTTTCATTGCTGTCCTGAAATTTTTTAACGCCTCTTTAATTCGTCCAGTAGCAGTATTAATTAAACCAGCTGTACGCTGGATGAAATTGTTACTGGAATTTATTTCCATGGCTTGGTTGACGAACTGGGTCGCCTTTCTTAGAAAATGGGGATGTCGACCGCTCTTAAAGGTAAACTACACAAATAATTTCCAGCTTACAAAGCAGAAGATTATCTTCGCAACTCTAGCAAAGTAATAGGCATTGTCTGATTCAACTTTCATCATCAGATGGAAGAGCTTATCCATTTCAAGCAGAGTCTAAATTCTTGAATTTAAAATTATCACGAACCTGTGGATAAGTGGCGGCTTTGCACAGGGAGTAAAACAGTTTAAAAACTTCTGGAATCACGCAATGAGGGATTAAATTTGAGCATCTAAGGACAAATGGAAGAGTGTTAATTACATTTACCTATTTGCCACTTCAGTTGCTTGCTCCCATTGACCCGACAGTAAGAGCACCTCCATTTTCTCAAGATAGGCGGGGAAGAAATCAGGATAACGCAAAATAACCTGGTTTAACAATCTCATAGCCTCTTCTAAATCATTCATGACACTAGCACAAATTGCCAGGCCAAACAAAGGTACGACACTAGCATTTCTTATTGTTGTCTATTTAGACGAAAGCTGGCACGTACTCTGACTCATTACCGAAGAAATATTCGGCAGTTCTTTGAAACTCTTTATTTGAGCAGTAACAAGAAGCGAACCCAACAAGGTGTTTTGCCTAAAGATGCGTATGAAATTGTGTGAATTTACAAAGTTTGAATCTTGTTTTAACGACTTTTCTGCGAATTCTTTAGCTTTTTCAAATTTGCGCAAGGCAAAAAGGCTCACTGCTGCATAGTACAATGTCTGTGTGAGAATAGAATTAATAGAAATACTAACGATGCTATTTGCCGTTCGCCGAGAACTTTTTATCTCTTTATCGATTTCCTCAATCCGGTTTTTATCTTAGGTGGTAACATTAATTGTGCTTGAAATACCATGATTCTGCGAGTTCTTGTAGGCGTTGTGTAGGCATATAAGCGACGCGACTCCAAAATCATGATCACCTTTCAACGAATGCAAATTCCTAACAGCGTTTTCAATGTTTCCTATTTGAAAATATTTCACAATGAGTTTTACCCTTCTGAATGTCAACTATCGCATGGAGAATAATTGCTGACTTTGACAATTTAGTCTTATTTGATTGTATAGCTAATAGCGACAAAACAGGGTTCGTGCACTTCCGACTAATATAATACAAAACTTCAAACTAAAAGCAAATGAAGTGTGAATGTATACACGCAACCAGTAACTGTTCTTCTATCATTTTTCAAAATGACGCAGTATGCTTTCGATATTCGACGGTATAACAAATAACTAAAAGTATGAAAATGTATTCGGTGTTAACAGTCTTTGTTTATATTTTAAAAGAAAATGATTACATAAATCACAAATCTTAATTGTATATGTTGGTATATACTTCATGTATGCAGCTATTTTTCAACACCAATTTAATCATTGTCGACGTAAGGGCATGCATTCATCTAGCGCCAGAATTCATTGAATAATCAAACGGAACTAATTTTCGGTCATCGCCTGATATTTCAATCATTATAGTCTTGTACAAAATTCAGCAATTTTCACCACAGAAACTCCGACCTTTATTATAGCCAGAAAACCATTGGCCTCTGTGTTTTGTAATCGTAGTAATGATCTCTCTAAAAGTAGTAAGATGTGCTTTGTGCCGAGAAACTTCAATAGAATTTCATGATGCTTAACCGAGTTGGACCAAACGTTTTACCAATGCTCACGGTATGTGTGCATGTTCTCCTCTCAACATTTTGAGGCTGCAGCCATTGTCCGCGTGAACTTCACGGATGAGCATATCATGCGTGGTCATGAAGTCTTGGAATCAAAAGAATCCGAAATTTGTATTATTGTGATGCTATGGGTTTAAGTTAAAATTTGGAAAAAAACTCATATTATGTTGCTTGAAATCGTTTTATTAATTGCCATTCAAAAGAAATCGTATTTAAGTTAAACTAAGAAAAATGATTTCCACTGGCCATAAAAGAGATTATCTGTTCGTATCCTGGCAAAGCCAAACAATGGATATTAAACTTAAAGCAAATAATCATAATTAACAGAGTCATCCACTTATTCTTAATTTACAGACAATTCGATCAAAAATTATACTAATAAAATTGGATTCTTTTTCTCAAATGTATTTTAAATTAATTATTTTACTTTTCTCAATTACTCGCGGACGTTCCAAGATCCTACTGTCGCATATGCATCTTAAAATGTGTGAGAGTCTCTGTGGTGGTAAAAGCACCTTAAAAGGTAGTTTGAATTAACATTGTTACGAGTTTCGTGCTAAAAGAATCGTTGCATTCCAAGAATCATACTTTCCTACAATGCAGGTGTCGTCGCCTATGTCGATATACGGACGCCCTTTGGTAATCCCGAAAAAGCTATTACACAGCGACTTCTTTCACTTGGTGCTATTGTTGAAAGCACGCGTAGTGGGAACGTAACGCACGTCATCTTTCGTTACGGAGATGAAATGACCAAGTCATGGGCTGAAAAACGCGGCCTATATATCGTGACTCCATCGTGGGTAAAGGCTTGTGTGGATCAAAATGTAACCTAAAGATTCGCTTTTATTCTTTCACTTAGTGTCGAGCCCCAGAAGAGTGCTACTGTCTCAAGGAGAAAGAAGACAAGGACTTAGAAAATGACTTTAACCAGATTGCTTCTAGAAATCTGTCCATCACGAACCCTAATGGCCCAAAGATACATGCTCCATCGGTGTTCCCACAGTTTTCTTGCCATTTTACCACATTGCACGAAAAGTCGAATCTTCGAAACAATCAGTCCAACCTTGCTGTAAATCAGGGCACTTTCGACAATACGGAGGCTGATCTCACCACTTCACCCGGTAATTTTTGGTTATGGCTATTACTTTCTGTAATATTCAACTCTATGTCGTATAATTTGCATCCGTATTCCATCAATCACAAGCTGTTTTGCGAAATTTCCTAGGCAAGTATTTTTGCTTTTTATAAGAATAATGTGGTTTATCTGGTATGTATGTGATAGTTGTCGTTCTATTGATTTTCGGCTAATCTTCGGTCCAATAAGGGTTAGCTTAAGTAGCTTGTTCAGATTCTTATGAAACACAGTGGTCCGTGCACTTCAAAAAATAATTGTTTGGACTTTCAGTTGTTAGAATTGATGGTATGTCCCAAAAAACTCCAACGCATTTAAAACCACCTCCTCCTGGCTGGGTGCGTCTTCCATCTCCCCAAGTACACTTCGGGGTGTTAGATCTGCCCTCCCCCATTTTCCCCGAAGAAGACAGTGGTCAAGCTCCTCTGCCACTTGAGGCACCTCGGCCTCATCTCTCCGATGTTCTGGGCTCCCGACCTCTCCAAGCTCTTATTCCCATGTCCCCTGATGTGCTCAACTTTGTTGTCCGTAATCTCTCCAACACCTCGTCTAATAATACTACCAAAAAGGTCCTCATGGAACCCAGGAAGACCGTTCCATCTACCCCACGTCGTCGAGAGGATTCAACTGACGAGGAAATTGTGCCCAAGAGACGCGCTGCACCCCAGAGACGGAAACCGCGTATTCAAAGTCGCTCGTCGTTCCGACGGGAGCTACTTAAGAGGCTGGGGAATAGTTCTCCTAATAGGAGGCGTCCAAAGCACCAGAAATCTGGAAAGGATCAGGTTTCACCCTTTCCCGCTCCGTCGAAACGCAGGTCCCGAAGGCCGTATGAAAAGGTGGCGAAAATCAAGACGCAACTGCCTCTATCATCATCGGCCTCACCAACCATTACGCTCGATGTGGATGCTGAAATTTCTGTCAACTCATCGATAATGAATATTACTGTAATTCTGTTCAGCTATTGCTCTAAATAGGTGTTTTTCGTTTGAATGTATAAATTGTTCCTTTGCAGGATCCTGATGTACGTAAGAGTCTTGAAAATTTCGTTCTCCCAAAGGGTAAGTCGTCGTTTATGTGCGTTGGTATCTGCTTATTGCGTGAATGGACTTGATACTTTCGTTTCCCTTTGTTCAATGTTAGCGCATAGGTCAAGACCGCAAACCAGGTCCTCAGTGAATGCCGCAGATCGACCAATCGAGCTCCTCTTCTCAGGACTTAACGCATTGTAAGTTTCAATTAGTTCATTTGCACGGTTATCGTTTTAAACTACCAAAAGACCATGGTTTGCTTGCTGTATTCAGCTGGGACAACTGATCTAGGTAACTCATCACTTCCCTCTCGTTATTCGACTTTGGGATAAAATTAGTTTTTCTTTTTTCAGTCCATAAGGCGACGTTGCGCTCAAAATGATGTCTTATTTAATTCTTGGGGATTTATTACTTAAAATTAAAGTGCTCATGCACTCTTCAGCTCCAGACCCGTGGCTTTTAGTTGAAAGGTCATGACTGTTTTAAAGGTCATGGCCCAAACACCCTTAAAACGCAAAACCATTGGGGTTTCATTTAGCCCATTAAGTCCCAGGGTATCACTGGTTCGCAGTTCGCTACTATTTGCACACCTTAATTTGCAAAATATGGGTATACATTTTTAATAGTCTATTGGGTCAGATTTAATTAACCGTGCAAATGAGCGCTTATATATTAAAATTCAATATATAACACGAGACTGCAATTGATTTTGCAAAATAATCACATTTCTGAGGGGAGATTACGCTGCGTTATGCATGCCCACCACGTTTGAGTACAAAATCAGCTAAGGGTTGACCAGCACTACCCTATAAAAGTCCTCTGATTTAAAGTCCCTGTTTTGCTTGAAGCCAACGACAAACCCTCATAACCTTACTGCGTTCCAACTCCGATTTGGCGCGTCTGGAGGACACACCGGCATTGAACCGCCGCCTGTGCGGCAGCGCTGCCAGCCCCGCCAAGTCCACTACCAGCACCGTTACGGCGATCATCGACCTGACGCGAGACGACAATGACGGGGAAGAAAACACCGACTCCGAGCCCAGGGTGCGGCGGTGGCGCCTGGGAGAGACCTTCTGCGCACGCACCACCACTCACCTGGTCGTCCCCACACAGAGCTCTGCTTCTGCCCGCCCCCCAAGGACCGTCAACGTCTTCAAGGCGGTCATTCTCTGTGTCCCCGTTGTTGACCAGCGGTGGATCGAGGAGTCCGCTAAGGCTGGCCGCTGGCTGTCTGTCGACAAGTTCTTGGTAAGCCAAAATAATATTGAACCATCGCTCGGTGGTTACACCGAGGTGGGGAAACTGATATTGAGTATAAAACTACTCTCTGAAAGTCCACGAGGTAAATTTTAATTCTCATACCGGGAGATTTTAAAATTTACTTTCTCTCATAACGAAGGGTGAAGTCCGAGGGGATCTATTGAAAGGTTGATGTACGCATTGTGTCTTCTACACGTTCGTCGAAGGTATTTAGCCTCCCAGCGGTGATTCCAATTATATGCGTACATCTCACCGCTGAGTTCCTATGCCTACGGAGCTATTGATCGTATGTGCCCTCATGGACAGACAATTTCTTGGGGCTCATGGCTATCCATTGCATTTCGAACTTTTAACCAGTAATATATTGAACTCCTTCAAAAAGGTCCCGTTACTTAATGTTCCGGTTGCAGCCCTATGAATTGGGACGCCCAGTTCATTGACTCGCAGTGTTCAGCTCGATTCGCTAGGTACAAAAGCACAGCTGAGTGCTTGTGATCTCTGATACAATGTGCTTGCAACACCTCGTTCGTCTGAAGCCTGGGAATTGTTTCCATTGGCATTGTAGGAATGTTTGTTAGGACTTGTTTTTTTTTGAATTTTCAGTCTTAACTGAAAGATGAGAATTTTAACTATGAAGATTAATCGATCAGATGCCCTTTTATTGCGTTCAGAAATCCTCTTTGTTAGTTTATTGTCCTAATTCAGTGTTTTTTATTTTAATTTCCTGTTTTGTCCCGAAGTCTAGGTATTGTTTTAATTTGGAAATTTGAAATATTGATAAATTTGTTGATATGTGGACTGTTAATCCCTAGCATTTATACGTACTGAAATCATGAATTAGAATACATTGCTTAGAAGGTTAGCATTTCCACCTTCTTACCAACTTCACCGTGCAATGCAACAAATTTGTCACCCCCAACTCAGCTGTTTTCTCCGTACTGAGACAATAGGCAAGAATAATAGTCATGGCTATTTTATTTTCCGCCACTTCAAAGGTACCCAAACTTCCGCGAGCCGATGCCGCTGCGAAGATGAGCAGTCTCTTTTCCACTATCGGGAGCGTGTTCGTGGCCGCTGGTACCTCGCCTTCGCCCGCTGATCTCAGGGAGCTCATCACCTTGGGTGGAGGGTCCGTAAGTGTGCCGCCTTGTCCTCAATTCTTTTCATGATGCCGATACTGTACATCTGGACTGAAGAATAGCTTGTGTAGCTTATTAGAGATCGTCCGAGATGTCGTTCATTCCTGTGCATGCTTTCCTTACCGCCTAGTCTGTTTATCAAACAAGTCGTCTTTTCCTCGTACTTTGTTCCTCCTGTAGTGGTACATCTGTTCTCTCCAAGGCTCATGCTCATAGTCGTTGGAATTTTTCTACTTGGATTAATTGGCGGCTGCATAACATGGAATTTAGTTGAGGTGGTGTTTCGTTTATTGTCAAAGGCCTCCTTTGTTTCGTTTTTCTCACCGTATTTTATAATCTGGTTAA
Source organism: Anomotaenia brevis (assembly GCA_030710315.1). Taxonomy (NCBI): domain Eukaryota; kingdom Metazoa; phylum Platyhelminthes; class Cestoda; order Cyclophyllidea; family Dilepididae; genus Anomotaenia; species Anomotaenia brevis. Next base: position 475,266 of record JAUOZQ010000007.1, on the reverse strand, counting down.
AGAATATCCTCAGGGTTTTTTGGGTCTCGGAAGAGTTGAACTTATTGTACTTGGAGTTGATGTTGGCGCACTGCACCGCTACATTCACGAAAGAACGTTTGTAAGTTTGTTTCCTGGTCATATGTTCTAGGGGTAGTAGTAGAGGTTGTTTAGGTCCATCTCCTAAACGCCTGCCTATCTTAGCTAGTCAATCACGAGGACGGTAGTGGTGGATCGGATGAATGTTGCTTTTGCTAGTTTGTCGCTCCTTGGATTGCGCTAAGTTAATGACCTAAATTGAGCCATTCAACTCGGTTGCTAAATCCTGCAACAGACTGCTTATACGTGCAGCTGAGTTCCCATTCGCATTTTTTGTGTGTGGATGCAAATCAGCCAATGTACTGGGTGTTCGTACATTAGCGCTTTTTGCCATCTAAATCCGCTCTCTCCGGGAACCTGGAACAAACAAGCTGCTTTTATACTTTTCCCAGTTATTTATTCTCATCGTTGTCGTAACGTGTTTATGAATGGCGAGGTGTATGTAAGAACCTTCAGCAGATCTGCAAACAGAAACGACCAAGTGTTATTCTGTAATATATTGCGCACACCCTATGTAGGATTGCCACTGGTTGGAAGCAGCTTTCAATGGGTGTAATGGTACATTTTCGTGAAGGTTTCTCGGCGAGCACTCGGGGCAGAACTGGTAGTGGGACAACTGGACATCAAGAAGCCCAGCGTATCAACTAAGTGGATTCTCGGTAAGCATACCGCTCTTTTCATTATCCATTCCTATCTCACGATTTAACAAGCAAACTTTCATTTTCTCTTCCAGACTCGATTTTTCACCAGAAGCTCCTTCCCTTCAGGAAGTACCCCGTTCGAGAGTGATACGCAACTTCGTTAGTCCTTGTCCCGTGTATAAATCCCCATGGTTTCGTCCTCCAGGCTGTTCTGTATATTGCATTTATGTATTGTATTAGTGTAAATAGTAAATGCTGTCGGGTAGCATTGTCTTTTGGTTGTTTGATGACATGGTTCATGAGTGCGGATTTTTGTTCGAGGAATCGTGGTGCCAATTCTTCCGTTGTCGGTTTAGTTTCTGCTTTATTACAAAGCGTTTTGGGTTCGCCTTTATCATCTAAATCTGAAAGTGGTCGGTTCGCTTTCAACCTTGGAATAGCTTGATATCGAGTGGGGAGTTCATGCTTCGACGTTCGAAATCGCTCACTGACGGTGTTGTAGACACGGACTTCAATTCAATCTTTTATTCCAGGTTAACTTGGCGAGATGAAATTCCGAGTTCGGACCAATGACAGTGGGGCGATCGACTACTTTGCAAGTAAAGTTCCATATTGGACTATTATGAATCTCCTTTCCGCTCAGATACAGTTCAGGTTCTATCAGCATTGACCAAAAACTGCGTTCTGCGAATCCGCAACACTGGGATGAGCTTTATTATCCGTGAACGTTCCATTCAGGGTGGCGTTGAAGTTTGGTGTGATCTCGATCAGGTTCGTGCTCGTTTTTATCCTGTCTTGCATTGTTGAGAAGTTAAAGCTGTACGATTGCTGGGACCTAGATAGGAGTGCATCGAGGAGACTTACCTAGGTGGTTAACCGGTCAAATTAGATACAAATATTCAGCCAGTAGTGTGTGCAAAGGCACTACTGCTAATTGACGACATTAGAAAGGGAGAAGAGCCCCGGGTACTGACGTGACTGGACAGATGCTAATGTACGAAATTTCCAAGTCCATCGTGTAGTGTGCAAATGTCAATTTCCCAAGGTCCCTGTTTTAGCCACTTCTGCCGTTCGCATCTGTGACCCATCAACTACTTTTAGATGAGATTTAGGCTGAATGATGACCCTCTCACTAATTTTTGGTCACATTCACTAGAAGCACTGGCTGCGCGACTCAACCATCTTTTATGGTAATCCTCACAGTGTTTTCTGTCCATGTGCACATGGGTACCTTGAGATTAGTTAATAGGAGACGCTACTTTTGGACGTCGGGAGCTTGTTTTGGAAAAGTTTGATTTCTTTATAAGGACTCCATATACACTTCGTTGACTTATTCGGGGCTTCATGACAGGTACAAATGTGTTCATTGTTCTGATCTGGATTTCAATATTTCTGGATTCCGAAATATGGTTTTTTTACATACGGTAAAAAGGAGTTAGGTCTAAAATGAACCTACAGCGCCTTTTAATTCCTGATGTAAGTTTCACATTAAAATTTCCAGTGTTTGTAGGCTGCTTTCTCTAGTACTTGCCGGAAAGCCTCTCGACTAGATTCTGCTCGAGGACTATGTTCTCGAAATGTTTGCCTTGTAGCCGGAACAATCCTGCGTGGAGGGTTTGGTACTAGGCTGCTCGTCGTCTTCCTCTTGCCGGTTGCAGAGTGGGCATTGGAGTTGAGTTGGTGCGCGCCTTAGCTCATGCCCTCGCTGCATACAGTGCGTGTCCCGTATTCAGTCGCTATGAGGACGGTGAACTTCAATAAGAACCCTGGTTGGAAAGACGCATGCTAGAACTTATATATTAGCCGATGTTTGACTAGCGCGTTATATGATCTGTGTGCTGATTGGCCACGTTGAATAGAACTCGCCCGATGCTGAGCTTTTCGTGAAGTCCTCAACAGTGCCATTGCTCCAGCGGGTTTCCCATCCGTCCTTATTGCAGGCCAGCGTCTTCTCCGAGTGCATCTGCGAGGGTCTCTCGCCGGAGCAGGACGAGATCCTGCTTGAGATGCTCCCCGAGGAGGTTCTGCACTGTCTGCGCGCTGTGAGCCCTGCAGCGGCTGCAGCCCTGGGCACTGGCGGCGGTGTCTTGACCTCGCAGACCCTCACCACAGTGGGTAGTTCCGGTGTGACCTTGCCTCGGGGTCAGACCACACTGCACAGCTTTGTGAACACCGTGCGCAGTCTCAAGGTCAAGCTAGTGCGGCGCAAGACACCCTGTCTGGCGTTGGAGGTCGAACAGGTGAGGAGAAGAGTTCCTGTGGTCTGCTAATTCTTTGCAAATATTTAACCGATTCTAATCTCTGTCCCTCCCTAGAGAATTACAAAATAGTAGACTTTTATAGCGTTTTTCTTACATCTCGCAACGGGCTACAGCCGTAGATCTAGCGCTATGTTTCCGCACTTGTCATTCGCCAGATATGGAGCTATTGGAATCTCGGAGTTATGGCTTTAAATTTAATTACGGTTAAGTCAATCCAGATGCAAATTCGCCTAGGTACTATTTTCCTTGTGTAGATCGTTGTTGAATATGTTGAGCTACTACTGTCATGGCGAATTTTTATGTCGTGTGTTTCCCCACGTGAATGGGTTTCGAAGTTAGCACTATCCACGTGTTGAAATCTGTCTCAGGCTATCAAATCGCCTCATTCACGTGAGTATCTTGCTAGTTTTTGAGGTTTTTGGTCATCATAAAGGAATTTTCCAGAGACCAGTGGCTACAGGACTTACATTTACTCCATCTAGAGAAGTGTGTACATTTTTCGGCCAAGGGACATAGTCAAGGTTCTAACATAGGAATTTATCAAACGGTTGGAGGTTGTAATAAGAATCCTTTTGCCATGAGTAGGGTTTTATTTTTTTCCTCCAACCCTAACCGAATAGCCTTCTTTTCCCCTTCGTTCGCAAAGGCCAGTATCAGTGGGCGGTCCCGCTGCGTGTGGCACTTCGTTCCCGTCCACATTCTCCCCTTGCGTCTCTGGTCTGACTTTGACGACGTCCCTGACCCCGATTTTGACGTACGCCCCGGCTCTCAATACCCGAACCCTTCCGGCGGTTGTTCATGCATCAACGTCTCGCTCTCTCCTTTTTAGGTCAGCATCTTCCTGCCGCCTGTGAAAAATCTTCGACTCTTCGTTGATCGTATGAAGCATTTCGCCAGGTTCATTGTATGTCGCCGCTTCGATTTTCTCTAGAAGTTCCCCTCTGCATGCATTCCCCCGCATCCTTTAAGCCTGGACTAAAGCTTTAGAGAAAGGGTTGGAGGGGAATATGTTTTTCGTTCATTACTCATTAAAAGCAAACTTACTTTCAAGGTCTTCTGGTATTTGGTCACTCACCTAATGGGCTTCTATCGTGAGGCCTCTAAAGCCATAAAGTCCAAACCAAGAGAGACAACGGGCAAATTTGCTGTCCATTCGTTCATAGAATAGTGAAACTGCTCCGGTGGTTGTAGCTCCAAAGCAATTCGAGGTGGCAAATTCTAGCAGAAGTTGCGGGCTGGTAACCCCAGCCCTCAGTGAACTCTGTTTATGCCTATACATGCAGTGTTTTACGTGGTGATGATGGTGGTTGTAGTAGCAGTAACAGAATGAATCCTTTGTTGGATGGCTAGACAATACGCGCGACCGGTGGCGGGAACCTCAACCTGGAGATCAACATGGAGACGCTGGCGCGGGTACGACTGACCTTCCGGGGCCTGAGAGCGAGAGACTGGCACCTACCAGAGGGCCAGACTGAAGGCGCCGGGGAGCATTCCGCCACGGTGGACATCCGCCGTTGCAGCCAACTCCTCTCGGCTCAACGGGTCCAGCCCAGTTGGTTCCTCTGCAGTAAGTCGGCGCTTCGTTTCTCGCCGCTACACCAGCGGCAACCAAGATTGGGGTCCGGTGCCCTGGATGCATGGGATGGGCAAATGAAAACATTTGCTACAAAAGTTGATAAGTTGGAAGAAATTCAATAGACAATTCAAAAACACTCGGAAAAGTTTTTTTACTCAAAATATCCTCCATTAGCAGCATCTCTTACGGTCTCAATCCGGCGCAGCCCGGAACCTGGAGCAGACAAACTGATCTAACTATTTCTGTGGGGAAGGGTCTTAAAAATGGGTTTGATTTTGTCATCGATTAACTAGGCTTTTGCAATACCGGCACTTTCCCTTATTTTGATGCTGCTACAAGTTATTCTCCTCCACGATGGTTCAGGTGGGGGTTCCAGTCATTCTCAGTGTTGTGTTCCCGCACATGAATGACTGAAGAAGAAGGGTGTAATCTTTTAAAGTGGGACTCTCGGTGTGAGTGACGTCCTTCAACACATTCTGAAAAACGACCAAATATAAGCATGCATCAAGGAAACACACTGTGCATTGCTGACTGAACGCGGTTGAATAGTTGCTCGAATTCAAGAGGATAAGGCAATGCAAATGCATATTCACTTTGAGATGTCATAAGCTATGTCGCTATCATTGGACCCTAAACACCTGAACCGGTGTTACTAACTGTGAGTGGTTCGAGGTCCAGTCCGTTTTAGTGGACCTGGCTTCATTGAATAAGTGCCTTGGTTGCTTCAGCTATTTGCTACGGGCTCTTACAACGGGAAACCCAGTAGGGGAGTGTATGGTAGCCCATGGGGTAAGGCTGACCAAATTTTTTGGAAACGCAGGTGTTCCAGGGAACAACTCAGAGATGAGATTCCACATTGGCCTAGCACTCACACCCACATACCATTGGAGCCACCATTATAACGGCGTCTTCATCCAAGCCCCAAAGTTATGGGCTTAAAAGGCAAACTGTATCGTGAGGCTTTTGGGCTGTCCTCCATTCCACACGAGTATCTATAGCGGTGTTAAAGTAATGATAGTGAATACCTCATGGACGGAGATTAACTCACCGGAGCAGATGGAAGGATTAACTGCGGTGCCACACGATTCCCCTACGCACAGTTTGATGTAATCACAGCATTAAAAATCCCAGTAACGTTGATCGTCAATTTGCATAAAATAAGTTAAAGTTAATTTGGTAATTAGATTCATGGAACGCGCCTTTCAATTGTTCCTGTTAGTGTTTTACCTCAAGTCTTATGAAAAAATAATTTCCGCATATGCATGAGGTGGCGAAGTTGGTGGTTATGGCTCATGGTCATTTATTAACATCGTACTGTCTTAATTCTCATGTATGTTGTAACATTTTATGTCAGATCATCGTTTTCAATGGTGTGTTATACTCAACCTAAAATACTACTTTTTAATGCATTTTTATTTGCCTCATGGATCCCAGTTCTATCAAACGGACTTTTCCTCTGGTTTTGACCGCCGCAATCGATTCACTTAGCAAAGTTTGGCAGATTTGCTATTACATTTTTATGATTGGGGGCTTTCTTCTAATTAAACCAAGCCATTTTCATCTATACGGTTAGCTTTTTACTACTGGCGCGAATTTCAGTAGCCAGCTGTCATAGTCGTCGCTTTAGTTTGTTCTAAAGTTTAAAAAAACATTTACCTACGCAAGACCCCACCTCATAAATGTTACATGCCACTGAAGTCGCAAAAATTGCCATCATTTTCTGCTTTGCAGATATTATACAGGATCAACTCATCCAATTCGTCATGCTGTTCGAGCACTCGCGTCTCAAATACACCCTCCCGGCGTCTACGATCTGATACACCCAATTCCATCGATGCTATTTTTATATACGAAATAGATTTAATACTTGAAAACACCAATCTCTCTCCGTCTGTGCTTCATTAAAAGACCACGGATGCACCTCAGTGACTTTTATTTTTCCTTTATCTTCGTACAATGTAGTCCTTAGAACTGGCATTAGTTCACACCTTCGTAAACAAATGTACGACAGTGCTACCCTTTCGTTTCACAAGGGTTATTTATGTTGTACAGTTCAAACTGGGGGTTTGCATTCACTGATCACATGGGCTCAAGCGATTTATAAAACAGTGGGTTAGTTGTTTTGGCTAATCAGTCAGGTTGGGGAATCAGGTTTATTGGTGTATAAGGGGAACAAATTCTGTGCAGGTCCGATAAAACATGATTGCCTCTGGAGGTACCGAAGTGCTAAAACATTGCTTGAGTTGGATTTGATCAAGTTCTGCGATCAGAACCTCAAGGCGTAGGATATAGTGATTTGTTTAACATAACTGAAATGAAAGTGATAAGTAATGGACTTGAAAAGGAAACCGAGAGCGCGGAATTGCACCCCGGCCAATCGTCACAGAAGCAGAAGAGTTTGTACATCTCCGTGTCCGGACGAAGCACGCCCATGGCCCAGAGGGCACGCTCGGGACCATTGAGGTGCTCCTGAAGATACTGCTGATTCGAGGTTGAGTAGAGACAATAACCATGGCGTCGCACTTTAGGCATGTCCAGTCGTATTTGAGATGTCAGAAGAAGGTCACTTAGGCATCCCCTAGTGATGGTCACTTGATCTTAAACACAAGAAATTGATAAATACATAGATGCAAAGAGTAAGTTTAAGCACATATTAATAATTTATTACGAAATTCAGATTTAATTAGTAGGACAGAATGTTATAGTGACGTACCGTTAACCTTTTCAACGATTTTGACGCACATTTGTTCGTAAACAGGCACACCGGAGCAATATTTCCAGTGTTGCGTTCTAACATCGAGAGGTGGTCCACAACCACTTTGGGCACTGGTGCAGTTGTAACACCAAAAGCCTGTAGCTTGACATCCATTGGCAAAAAATACTACAAGCAAAACTAGAGATGGCCTAGCATTCATACTATACGTAGATCATGTTATAAATATATGCAGATCAAGTAAACAAACGGCATGGGCAACTTACACTCTTAATTTGGGTGAAAAGCCAGTAATTTTACTCTGAAGATTTTCATGGATAATTTAAGAAGTAAATTTACTAAATATAACTCACAAAAATCTATTTTATGGAAACCTAAAGCATTCTTAGAACCTATATTAATGATATTCAACTAAAAATTGTTGCTTATTACTTAAATATTTCTTTATATCTTTTTAGCAATCACATCTTAAAAGCGATGTTAGATCACTTATTTGTGTTCAGATACATCAGTTTCAATATGAAGACTACATTTTCCAATAAATGGTGCCCTTGAATACGTATAATATATCGTGATCTGCTTTCCACCTTCCAGTAGCCCGCTCATACAATGAAACATTTTTCATCTTATTAATTTTGTAAAGGTGAGATAATTGCCAATCCACGAAGTATTCCAGTTCAACGTTAGCATACCGAATTTTAAATGGGTGAAGTCGTTGGATGTTGGAAACACATTCTTGATATTTTTTAGAGTTAAAGGATTGCATTTCCACAGTTTATGCAGTTTTTTGATATGGTGTTTCAAGATTTCTAGCAGTAAATGACGCATCAGTACTGATTGAGGGCCACGGAGGCATGTAAGACTCCTATTAAATTAGTACTTTGGTTTCTTAATTTTACTATGAACTTCGAAACACCAAGATTTGGAATCGACTAATAAATTTGGGTGGTACAGTTAGGAAAGACCCAAGTTGGTCGCAAATTTTCGTATATACTAAATTGGGTCGAAATTTTGTATGACTAAAATTCCATGAGATATAAAGTTGTCTAATGATGACGTTTGTCTCATGGTGGAAATAGGTAATTTGTGGGACCTTTAAGTGTCTATTAAGCAAACATTACTTACATGCATCAAGGTAGTTGGAAGCATTCCCAAAAAGATACTCTTACCTTTTGTGCATGCACAGCTGATGTATCGAACTGTTTAAATGGACGGATCGATAACATTCAATATCTGACAAATCGCAAGCACAGCGTTCTGTGGCATTGTGACTTTTGCAGATGTAACTAATAACCATGTCTTTGGAAGAACTAGATGATATACGCCTGCGTTTTGTGTTCGAATACATTCAAGTTATGATGGATATCAAGCCTGAGAAGCTACTAAAAATGAAGGATGATACTGCGACCATGGATAAGATCATCGACTATTTCGAGACTCAGGACGAGACCCTCATGATAGTAATTCTGCCTCCTAGTGGACAACTGGAAGTGTACAATCATTTTCCACCCGTTATGAAGAGCAAGGGTTTCTACTTCATGAAGAACGCTCCCAACAGTTATGAACGGAATGCAGACTTCAATCAACTGAAAAATGGGATTACCTACGGTGATTTGCACAAATCTCCAATCCACCATTTTATAGCTTTCGTGAACTCAGTAAGGCCCATTAAATTCGACCTATGGTTTCGTCATTTAGGTTCTTGCTCCATTCATTCTAAATGACAAAAATCGCGAAGACTGGCCTGATTCTCTTAATGAGTACATTAAACGGGATCTTTATAATCTCCAGAAGAAGTCTGAGCTAGTTTTAGCTAAAATGGAAGGTCGGACACACCTCGCTCACCCTGTGAAATTAGACCAATTAGGAGACGGTCAGGATCCCGTTACTGCAAAGTAATTGCCCCTGTTAATTAAAATTTTCCATTGGAAAAGAGTGCGATTGTGATTGTTTCGGCATTTTAGGGGCGAAGATGCCATTGGTAGCATGCTGTGCTCGATCGAGATGACTGTGGTTGATTGGAACAAACAGATTAGCGAGTGCCTGGAACAGACTTCTGATTCGTCTGTCCCTGCTGGCGAATTGCCGCTGCCCTCACACGAATTCGAGTTCTGGAACCAGCGAACAAAGAGCCTATACGATATTTACGATCAACTGGTGCATCCGCAAGTTAAGAAAATGGCCATCATATTGGAGAATAATGGATCTGCTTACACCACGATGTTTAGAAACCTTTTTAAGAAAGTTGTCAGGGGTAAGGATCGTATTCCTGCATAGCGTTTCAAAAAGGTCAAATAGCCTCGATATTACGGCTAATCTAATCTAATAACAGCCACATGTAGATTCGAATCGGATTTCAATCATAGATCTGTAATGATATCTCAAGCTATTCAAAAATTAAATTAAAGTATGTATTTATAATGCATGGGTGGAGCTAAATGAATCTAACGTCACCTGATGCCATGAAAGTCATGATTACTCCATAAAAACAATGGAATTTCTAATTCTCTTCTTTTGGATTGTGACTAAATTGCTTATAAATGCAAAACTGTTGGGAGAAAATCAATGTTCTTTTGAAAAATGAGCCTTCACTGGACTAAATAGGAGAATCTGCTCCTAGAGGAAGCAACATAATAGGGTGTACGAAATCGGAATCGTAAATTTAAACCTGATTTACGCTATTTGTTTCCTAGGTGTTGTGGAGGCAGAAACGATTGTAATCTTTCTAACACCACTAATGAAGTACCTAGATGAGCTTGAAACAACACCGTTTGATGAATGCAAACCAAGCATCCAACCGATTGTACATCTATTGGCTCTTATTTGGGTCAACTGTGAGTACTACCGTGAGCCCAACAGAATGGTCCAGCTGATCGTGGAAATAGGGAATCTCCTTATTCAGCAAGTAAGTCCGGCGCAGCTAAGAATCAAAGGGCAAAAGCACTTAGGATCCGTTAAATGTAACGTTGCTTCACATTCACATCCTATTGTCAGACTGGTTTTGATTGAACGTCAGCAGCCAAAGGAAATCCGCACTAATTACCAACACCATCCTCTTTTATTCAATAGCCCCTTAATGTGTCTATTTTTACAATCGTTAAGGCGCTGCTCAAAGTCATACTATGATCAAATTGGTTCAAATAAATATATACTATGATTTCACTTAAATTTTCCTTGTTAATCATATTACAACAGGCTAGACTCTTCCTGGACCCTTCAGAAATTGTTAAAGAAGAACCCGACGATGGTTTGAAAAAACTAAAAGATTCTCTTGATATCCTCTACCACTTCCGCCGCATTGTCGACGAGTATCGAGCGAACGTGAAGCAGTCTTGTGTGGAGAATAATATTGAGCCCTCTGAATGGTACTTCCACAATAACTGGGTCTTCAAACGCCTCAACGCCTTCATTGAACGCCTGGAACTCATTAAAGTGAGTCATATCAGTTTGTGACAACACCTTTAGTTCGAAACAGCCAGAATATCTGCAGGGTTTTCTGGTAAAATTTGACAGTCATTCCAGAAGAAAATTCTCTTTTAACTAGAAGATTTAGTGGATTCAAAAGAAACTAAATAGACAGGGAAATTGACCGTCTCCATAACTGTCTCCATTTGCGTATATTGCAGCAAAGTCATTTAACACCTTCCCCGAGGGAAAGTATACAATGAAAACACTATCTTAAGTCCATTAACTGGGAACTTTAGCTCTGGAACGACGCTGAGTTATATATAGGTCGACTAGGATCTAGGGCGAGTTTCCGGCTCTATCCAAGCCTTGGGGCTGCAAAAGCTGACTGTGGCCGGGAAGGCTGAAACCCATGGATCCCCGCTATTGCTACCCTCAATATCTAAGGCTTAGCTAAAGCGGACAGCGATTGCAAGTCTTCGTTTGAATTCAACCTAAGCGCCGCCACCACTTTGTAACAGATCTTCTGTTACGTCTCTAATTTCTTCTAGACACTATAGCCTCGTAGTCTCCTGCTTATGAGGCTACATTGTTTTTACTCTGTCAAGGTTTGTATTGAGCAGCGACCATTAAATACTCCTTATCTTGATGCCTTCTCTCATGGTTCAGTTCCGGAGAGGGGGCTCCAGTCATCCAATCTCGTTGTCATCACCTATATGAACGCAAAATATGGTTGTCAAACTTTAAAGTCAACCACTTCTAATACATAGGAAAAACCCAGATTTGTGTATTTCAAAATGGAGATTAACATTTATTGAAATCACTGCTAGTATAAAATGTAGTACAACACATGGTTGACATGTTTTTGTCACTTTGTAGAAATACTTCAACCACAATGTTGACTACAACCGCCTGGAGAAGATAGAGGCATTGGGTCTAGCTGGAGCAGGGCTGTCAAAGGCTCTCGTTGACATGTACGAGGAGTACCAGAACACCTACAAGAACTTTACTGACGTTAACATGGACTGTCTCTCCACCGATGACGACGAGTTTTTGCGCGAAGTGACCAAGTACTTCAAGCAAATCGAGAACTACGATCATCGAATGACCTCGATCCTGCTGACGAGCTTCAACAACTGCCCCGACGCAGCCGCTGTCTTCAAGACCATCTTCATGTTCGGACCCTTGCTTGATAGACCTCTGATAGCGCCCTTCATAGACCACTGCTTCTACGACCTGGTGGAGATGATGCACAAGGACATGGATGAGTGCAAACTCATTCTGGATAAGCACCTGGAAAATGAGGATATGCTGAAGCAGGCAGTGTTCAAGAACCTCCCTCCGGCTTCTGGGGCCATGGCATGGTCTATGCAGCTTTTAAGAAGGGCTGATGCCTTGATGAGCCCGTTCAAGCATCTGGAACACCCGTAAGCGATCCTGTTTCATCAATTTCTCAACTGACCATTCCATCGTTCCCCTCCTTAAAAGTAATTCCAGTAAGGCAACTGGTGAATAACTCACTTTGAATCATTGAAGGGTAAGTGAGTAAAATGTTAGGCACATGAAGGGCATTCCCACCAACTTCATGAAAGGCTGAGCCCGATAGCCATCAAAAATTAGGGGGCATAAAAGGCACTTGTTCGAATAATATGGTCAGAGTTCTCCTCTGATTTGTCATTTTAGGTATTGAAAAAGCACATCAGTATCAATAGGCTTAACATTAGGCTTGTTGAAGTGACCTCTCTTAGTGCCATTATAGTTTTTGAGTAGTGAAATCACAAATCTAGTTCACTCCGAACGAATCTTAAAAGACCATTGGTTTCTCAAATTGAAAAATTTGAGTATCTGTGGTCCTATGTAAAAATACTTTGCGATGACCAGTCAGATTAAACAATACTGTACCTATTCCCAGGTAAGAAATGAGAGAAAACAACCTGGAAACCTAAGCTATCTATATTTATCTGAATACAAAAGCGTTTTCACTATTCTTCTGTTTAGCTTGTAATACTAATTTCTGAAGAATCCTCCTTCATTAAAGGGCAACTAGAACGGAGAGAGCGGAAAAACTGAAGCAGAAATATGAGGAGCTCGTTTCTCTTCTCTCCAAGTAAGTTGCTTTCTCTCATTTTCTCCTCCAGTCGATGTCTATAACCTCATCCCGGTACCACCTCAGCTTCCGCTCTGAGAGGCTGCAGGAACTGTGCGACTCAGCTCCGGAGAAGTGTCGAGTCAATCTCCAACTGCCTCTCCTAAGGCGCGACACAGTGACACAACTTCTGTCGGTGAATTTCGACGACCAGCTGATCGAGGTGCTTCGCGAGGTCCACTACCTTCTAAGCATGTCCGGTGAGGGTCCCTGTGAGCACGTCGTTCCTGCGGAATTCGAAAACTCCATCCCAAAACCGGTGGACCAGATTAAGGAGAAACTCCCCGGTGAAAGTATCGAATTGTTTGAGCGGGCAGAACCTCTAAGAGAAGCCAGATTGAAGCTGAATCAGATTGCCAAGGCGTATAATACAATAAGACAGGATACCTACACAGTGGAGTATCCTCTCATTTCAACAAATGTAGCGGATTTCGACATTGCCCTTGCCCCTGCCTTTGACAAAATGAACTGGCAGGACTGTGAGCTTGCATCTTCGATTAACATACAATTCACACACCTGAATCTTTACAGTGTATCAATAATTTACTAGATGACATTGGCTTCATTGACACCAACCTGTCAACGATCAGTGATTTACGCGATCGAGTTTTGACGGCTCATGAGAATCTCCGTAAAATCGCCGGCTTGTCTTCCCTGTGGAACACCATCCCGCTCTACCAAGGGAAGGAGCGCAAGTATGACTGCCTGATCCCACTGGAGGATCGGGAATCCATAAAAGAGGCCCGGTATCGGGAGATGCTAGACACTGCCGACAAGATTCTCCGTCTCGTGGCTGTAATTTCATCTTTTTGCACTGGAGTCTAGTATCAAAGAAAACATTCTTATGTGCATAAATAGCAGAAAAGACATGATTATTTTGATATGATTGATTATCTTGTTAGTGAATGCAGGATCTAGCTTGAGGGTACACAACTGGAGACTATGTTCGTTAACAGGAGAACATGTACTTGTACAACGCGGACCCCGAGTCACAGGAATGGATCGCTTACCAAGACGCAATGGAAGAGATCATCCTGGAGGGTCTGATTGAGGCTGTTCGGTGTTCTCTGGCCTATCTCGCGGACCACACTGACAAATCCAAATGCGAAGCTCCGCTTATGCAGGGATCCCTCATTATTGATGCAAGTAGACGTCCTCTTCCCTTTTCTGAGTTCGAGCGAAGTAATCCATGACCCTCTTCTTTTGCAGGGCACACAACTCCTCTTCACACCAGCAATGCAGGAGGCGCAGGGCGAGAGTCTGATGGACCTGATGGACAGTCTGGTGCAGGACATCACGGACCAGTCACGTCTGGTGCCCCTCCTCTCCAGCCACCCGCCCCTGCCCGACATCCGCGCAGAACGCGAGGCCGCCGCCGCAGCTGTGGCCGAGCAACAGGCCCGTAAGGAGGCTGAGGCGCTGGCAGCCAAAGAGAAGGAAGGACAGAGCGAAGGTTTGTGCTTCTGGCTTACCAGCAGCTAGGGATACTGCTTCTTTGTGGAGCTTTACCGTTCACTAATAGTCACCGACCGTTTCTTCGCTGCCCCTCCAATTCCCTCCCAATCGGAGGTTTTTTGGAAGGATAGGATAGTCTCCTTCTAAGATCAATTGAACACAGGGTCTAGAGGAGTGAGTAAACACTTACTCGACCAAATTCAGATTATGTGCTCACAATTGGGCAAGTGTGCGTCCGCGCCGTAAAATGGTGAGATGTTCGGCTGGTGCATGTGAGCATGGGAAGATGTCCAGTGTCCATAAGGCATGGTCGATATTAGCATGATTGGAGGACCAAGGTTTGTCACTTAGCACGGTTGACACTGTGTTGTATCAGCAGGTCAAGAGGTTTGGGCCTTTCTCGAGGTCCCAAAATTACCCCGCCTCCATCAAGACCGAGTGCTGCACAGAGACGCTGCAGATTAGGATTTTGTGTGGCCGTTATGGAGGCGTCATTTCCTGTGGCGTCCCCTTTAAGGTAGTCAAGGCGCCTGTAGCGATAAACAGACCACAGTCTGAATTGAAGATGGTATCCTGATAAAACTTTTGTGATGAAGTCCAAAATGCAAATTCTTGAGAAGACGATATCTTTTTGTTACGCCTTATAGGCAAGGAAGGTGAAGAGGGTGAGGAGAAGAAGGTGGACGAAGAGCACCCAGAAGGCGAGGCGGAGGCGGGAGGGGAGAAGGCGGAGGAGGGGGCCAAGGACGCAGATGGAGAGGACGAAGATGGCTCGCTCTCCTCGGGGAAAGACGAGATGCGGAGTGGCGAATTAGCCTCCAAGGGGTCCTACGACAGTGTACGCATCTCACGCACCATCAAGGATCGCATAGGCTTCTCCCAGCAGGTCATGCAGACACCCGAGATATCCGATCTCATCATGAAGATCACCGATCATGTGAATGCGGTCATGCGAGCAGCCTCGGATTACCAGGCCAATCTAGAGGCCAATTATTCGTTCTACTGGGCTGAGGATAGACGAGAATTCATCCGCCAATTCTGTCTTTACGGTCGATTGTTAACCAGGGAAGACATTGATGCAAATGGCGAGATCACCGCTCTTGAACACCCACCAACTCTGGAGCAGTTCAGGGAAATTATTCTACGCTATGACAAGGTGTTTGAAGATGTGGAGAGATTGGAGGATGCTCACGTGTTTGACAATTGGATGAGGGTTGATCTAAAACCCTTTAAAGTGACCCTGTTGACGGAAATCCGTCAATGGAGTGACAAGTTCAAACAATTCTTGGTTGATCATGTCACTAACACACTAAGTGGTCTAAACTCATTCATAAACGACAGTAATTCTGATCTCTTCTTCTCGGGAGATCCGGATTTGGTCACTTATGATCAGCTTGTTGTCATGCTTGAACGCCTTAAGTTGATCCGAGATGCGGAGTCGGCGACAGACGCAGGTTTCGATCCACTAAGAGAAACTGTGGCCTTATTGAAGGAGTTCGGCGAGGAGCTACCGGAGTCCACGCTTCAACTGCTCGAGGTGTTGCCAACTCAGTGGAATGAGCTGAAGAACTTCTCCGTCATAACTAAACAGAGAGTTCAGCCGATGCAAGAGCGAGAGGTTCGGAATATACGCACCTTGAGCCAGCAGTACGATGAACAGGCTTCTGCCATGCGTCGCGAGTTCGCTGAGTCCAATATCTTCCAATATGAATGTCCCGATCCCTATCGCCAGCTAGATACTGTAAGTGTTCCTTACTTTTCAAAGAATATCTAATAAGGACGACATATATATAGAGAGAGGTAAGACTGGGAAATTGCCCTGTACGTTGGTTCCATGGTGTGTTAGCACTAGGTTTTTCCTAGAATGGATATATATATATATATATATATATATATATAGAGCCAGTAGATCGTTGGTGGTGATTGGGAACTGGATGAGAACTCATTTATTTTGCACCTAGCAATCTGCTGCGTTGGGCTGTCACAACCCACACTGACTACCATTTGCTTTTACCTTCTAGTGGGATGTGCGGTTGAGTGAGATAGAGAAAGGTGTAAATGCAATGCAACTCTCGGCAAAGGCTTTTGACGTCCGAGATATTCCAAATTACGTGGATTTGAAGGCAATGCGAAGAGAGATGAAGGCGAACAAGAAGATGTGGGACCTTGTGGATACTTTCAAAAGCTACATCGCATCCTGGAAGACACAGTACTGGAAGGAAGTCGATTTCGAGGCCATCGAAGATGTAAGTCCTTTAATTCACTTTTTAAGGGTGTATCTATGAAAGCGTGTTAAAATCCTAGATTATTTAAAACAATTGTACACATTGCGACCGAGTCCTTGGAAGACTAACTGAAAGCAAATAAGTATTGATTAGGCTTTCTAACTTTGCGGAAGGAGGCAGAAGTGAGTTTTCGCATCAAGTAGGACCACACGGATGCTGATATCGCCTTCGTCCTGCCTTCTAATTAAGCATCTGTATACCACTACAATGCAGGTCTTGTGCATGTACACTGACCACTTTGTTATCAATTTTCCTGATTTTGTAGATTCATTGGCCATAAGCAGGAGCCCTTTTCCTAACCAGAATGTTCTGCATTTAGGTCATTAGGGATATTTCGCTCGAGCTTCGATCAGTTGATAAAGACGTCAAGAAATGGCCAATTTACAAGGGTCTTGAGATGGCTCTCAAAGACATTGGAGCCTCCATGTCGGCGGTCAGTGACTTGCAGAACCCTGCTGTCAAGGACCGCCACTGGGTCGAGCTGATGCACGACACAGGATCCGTTATCGACATCAGTGATGACACCACTCTGGATGCCTTGCTGTCGCTCAACCTGCACAAGTTTGAGGACGAGGTGCATGGCATAGTCTCCAAGGCCATGAATGAACAGAAGATTGAAGGTGATCTAGAGAAGATTGAGGGCATTTGGAAGGACATGTACTTTGAGTACGAGACTCACGAGAGAACTGGTCTGATGTTGCCCAAGCAGAGCGAGACTCTGACCACGACTCTTGAGGAGACACAAGTGAAGGTTCTCGACATGATGGCTAACAGAGATAATGCGCATTCAATTGAGACGATAACCTACTGGAATAAGGTCCTCTTCACTGCGGATAAGGTCCTCTCATTGTGGTTTGAGACACAGCGTGTCTGGTCGGGTCTGGAGGCAATTTTTGTGCTCTGCGACGATATTCGTGAGCAGTTGCCTAAGGACACGGAGCTTTTCTTTGAGCACGACAAGGAGTTCCGCCTCTTGGTTGAAGAAATGGTGAAAAAACCAAAGGTGGTCGAAGCCACTACAACTCAACCAGAGTTGTTTGACAACATCCAGGCGGTGAGGGATGGATTTGCGATTTGTGAAAAGACACTGGCAGTCTATCTGGAGACCAAGCGACTGGCTTTCCCGCGATTCTACTTTGTCTCTCAAGCCGATTTGATGGACATTGTTAGCAAGGGCAAGATGCCTCAAAAGGTCTTCCGGCATCTCTCTAAACTCTTTGATAGCATTTGCAACCTTGAAACAAATCAACCAAAAAACGCCAACCAGTCTAATAGGAGCGAGACGAACCAATCGAACAGTGACTTAATGGCTCTCAAAATGGAAGCCAAGGTAAGTTTTTGCAGTGCTGATTTTAGAGTGGGCCAATTATACTGATGAATTTAGTAATGAGAAAGCCTAGGGAGTTCATTTCAATTTGAGTGGGATAATGATTTTGCTCCAAAAATCATATAAAGCCATTTAATTGACTTGGAAGCGCGATTGAGCAAATTCAAAGGACCTATGTACATATGTAAAATATTTTTTAAGGTCCAACCCAACAGCTGTTAATATTTTTGTACTTCGCATGGTCGTGACCTCGGTCCCGGACTCGCTTTGTCTGTTTCGTAGCTGGAACCACATTTGCTTACTCGTAGGAAAATCCTAACAAGCGTAGTGGGCGAACACACACTTATTGGAGGTCAAATCACTCAAATCCCAAACAGCCTTCAAATAATAAATGGAAGCAACATAACAGTTTTAAGTGGTGGCCTTATTCCCTGAAGTCGTGACGATTCAGTTAAGCTGCCAGTGAGAGCCGATGCAGAGTTTATACCCAGAGAGACTTACAATGGTGATCCGATAGGTGTATATTAAAGTGCATAGACTCGACGCTAAATAGCAGATGCTGATGCATTTGCTCGACATAATGGGGAGCGGGGGAGAAGGATGCTTATAGGACGTAACGAGCCACAGTCTACTCAAATGTGCATCTTCGATGACTTTTGGTTTGCAGGACGGAGAGATAGTGAAGTTCGCAACGGCGTTTCGCCTGGACGGTCAGGTGGAGGAATGGCTGAACCGTCTGCTGGACGAGATGGCTCACACGATGCGCGTAACACTGGCCGAGGCCGTGGGGACCTACGAGGAGAAGCCGCGCGACCAGTGGATCTTCGACTATCCAGCCCAAGTCGCTCTCACCGGCTCGCAGATCGGATGGACCGCCGAAGTTGGAATCGCCTTTGCCCGACTCGAAGAGGGTCTTGAGAACGCCATGAAGGAGTACAACAAGAAGCAGATCGCTTCGCTGAGCACTCTCATTGAAATGCTGCTCACGGATTTAACTCCTGGCGATCGGCAAAAGATCATGACTCTCTGCACTATCGATGTGCACAACCGTGACGCTGTCTCCAAATTGATCACAATGAAGGTAGAGAATTCGAGAGCTTTCGCTTGGCTGTCTCAGCTGCGAGTTCGATGGGATGAGAAGGTGGGAGACTGCTTCATCAATATCTGTGATGCAGAATTTATCTATGCACACGAGTATCTCGGTTGTACTCCAAGACTGGTGGTTACTCCGTTGACGGATAGGTGTTACATTACACTGACGCAGTCGCTTCACCTTGGAATGAGTGGAGCACCGGCAGGACCAGCTGGAACTGGAAAGACGGAGACAACTAAGGATCTGGGAAGGGCTCTCGGGACAATGGTGTACGTTTTCAACTGCTCGGAACAGATGGACTACAAGTCGGTGGGAAACATCTACAAAGGACTGGCACAATCAGGCGCTTGGGGCTGCTTTGATGAGTTCAACCGGATTGCTGTGGAAGTCCTTTCCGTTATTGCAGTGCAGGTTGGTATCTCCAGGCAACCAATCATTGATATTCTCCCAAGCCCTAATGGTAAAACTGGCACCCCGATTCTAGGTTAAATGTATTCAAGATGCAGTGAAGACCAGGAAGAGTGTGTTTGATTTTTTGGGAGAAATTATTCCGTTGAAACCCAGTGTGGGCCTCTTTATTACGATGAATCCCGGCTATGCGGGTCGTACGGAGTTACCCGAAAACTTGAAGGCACTATTCCGGTAATTTTAAAATCCTCTACTTTTTGGTGTGAAATTAGGAAACTGGATTGACACAAAATACTGTTTGATATAAATTTCCACACAAGTTTCGACATGTCATCCAATAAAATTCAAGGATTCATAATATTAACTTATGACTGGCTCAAATATTTGCTCCATTAGAAACAGTCTTGGACTAGTTAATCAACTAATTTTTATCGCTAAGGCTATTATCGCTATGAAAAAAATAGCATTTGACTTGTACTACCCCTCAATGAAGAACGAAATCAACTAAAGAGGATGATTTTAACTTTATCTATCGTATTTCTATTTCTTCAAGGCCTTGCGCTATGGTTGTGCCTGATTTTGGCTTGATTTGTGAAATCATGTTGGTGGCGGAGGGTTTCTTAAGTGCACGCATTTTGGCACGCAAGTTCATCACGCTCTATGAGCTGTGCAAAGAGTTGCTCTCGAAGCAAGACCACTATGACTGGGGTCTTCGTGCCATCAAGTCTGTCCTGGTGGTCGCAGGATCGCTGAAACGCGGCAATCGTGACATGGCCGAGGATGCTGTGCTCATGAGAGCTTTGCGGGACTTTAACACCCCCAAAATCATCACCGATGACTTGCCTGTCTTTTTGGGCTTGATAAAGGACTTATTCCCGGCCTTGGAAGCGCCAAGAAAACGCAACCCCAAGCTCGAGGAAGAAGTTAAGAGGGCTACGATGGATCTGGGCCTTCAAACTGAAGATGCTTTTATTCTCAAGGTTTGTTGTTGTTGTTGTTGTTGCAGTTAGCCTCCAAGCACATCCAAGTTTCAAACCTGCTCTTGGGAAACTAATTTAATGGCTAAAGAAACCGGTGGGAGGTATAAAGGTGGTTCGCAAGCTACCGGATTAGCTTAGCTGCTTTAATATTTGAAAGCAAAAGGTTTGTTTCCGAGCTGTGACAGCAAAGTAAGAGGATGAACCACTAGCAAGAGGGAACTAGTGACACATTTAATGGGGGGAGACCGACTTTTGGTATGGTAAAGTGACGTTGAGTCGTAAGGGTCTTCCCATACCACTATGTTGTCCATTTTCGAATATTTGTAGGTCGTGCAACTGGACGAGCTCTTTGCTGTTCGTCACTCAGTGTTCATAGATGGTACGGCAGGAGCTGGAAAGAGCGAAGTGTGGCGAACCCTCTACCACACTCATCTAATGAATGGCAGAACACCCTCCGCGGTGGATCTTGACCCCAAAGCCGTCACAAACGACGAGTTGTTTGGAATTATCAATCCGGCCACTCGAGAGTGGAAAGACGGTATGCTCCCCGAATCCTACTCGCAGATAAATAGGAAAAAGTGTTCTTAATTCGTTCGCCTGGTAGGTCTCTTCTCAACGATCATGAGGGACATGGCGAATCTGACACACAAGGGACCAAAGTGGATAGTTCTGGACGGTGATATTGATCCCATGTGGATTGAATCACTGAACACTGTCATGGATGACAACAAGATCCTGACTTTGGCTAGCAACGAGCGAATTCCATTGACACCTACAATGCGTCTCTTGTTCGAAATTAGTCACCTGAAAACGGCTACTCCAGCCACAGTGTCAAGAGCTGGCATCCTCTATATCAATGCTACTGATTTGGGCTGGCTGCCGTAAGTCGAGGCAACACTTCTACTGCTACCACTTCGATAAAAAAAATTCTCTTGCGAATTTAATAAGCAAAACTTATGTACTTCATCTAACCCAGATTTTAACATAGCAAAACTAATGTATATTTGCGACTTTTTTAATTGCAACATTTAATCATATTGGTAAATCGATTAGTACCTTTTGAGCTAGGATACTTCTCCTGGAAAATAGAGTCGATAGAAATGCAGATCACTTATACTGATGATTAATTTGATGGACACAGAACAATGGTAGTTGAAGACTTTAACGAGGTAAAGTGAATACGATCTGAATATGTGCATAATACTGAAGTTTTTGATGCTTTCAGATACGTGCACAGTTGGCTGGATGCTCGTGTCAAAGACAACAAGGTTCTCTCCCGTACTGAGCGTCCTGCCCTTTCAATCTGTTTCGACAAGTACGTCGGGCCCTGTCTGGATATTTGCAACTCGAAATTCAAGAAGATCACGCCCATTCCCGACCTGGCGCATGTCAACATGCTGTGCTACCTGCTGGAGACCATGTTGGATGCCCAAAAGAGCTCCAAGGACCACAGAGAATTCACCAAGGAGAATTACGAGAGTCTCTTCTGCTTCTGCTGCGTGTGGGCCATGGGAGGGGCACTTTTCAAGGACCAGGTGGCTGATTACCGACAGGAGTTCCACAAGTGGTGGACGAATGAGTTCAAGACTGTCAGGTTCCCCAGCAACGGAACTGTGTTTGATTTCTTCTGGAGCCTTTCATCCCGCAAATTTGAGCCCTGGAGCTCCCTCTTAAAGCCCTATGAGAGAGATCAAGAACAGCCACTCCAGGCAAGTCCTTTCAATTTTCCATATTTGTAATTTATCTCCTCGTAGAACTGCCTAGTCCCAACGGGCGAGACGATCAGGGTGCAATATTTCCTGGAGAAGTTAATCCAGGCGGGAAGACCCGTGATGCTCGTCGGAGCAGCGGGTACAGGGAAATCGAACATTCTGCGTGATATGTTCGCTCATCTAAGTATAGATGTGTTTATTGTGAAGAACATATCCTTCAACTTCTACACTACCAGCATGATGCTCCAGGAAATCTTGGACAAGAGCTTGGAGAAGAAGGCCGGAAAGAACTACGCACCTCCTGGGCAATTCAGAATGATCTACTTCATCGATGATCTCAACATGCCGGAGGCACGTCAGCATTTAAATTATTTCACATTCACTGTACCCTAAAGCATCTCAACTATGTGCATCTAACTGATAGGTGGACCAGTACTTCACAGTGCAGCCGCACACACTAATGCGTCAGCACATTGATCACAAGCACTTCTACGACCGAAATAAGCTAACACTCAAGGTGATCCACAAGACACAGTACGTGGCGGCCATGAATCCCACTGCCGGTAGCTTCACAATCCAGGATCGACTACAGCGCCACTTCTGCACGCTGGCGCTCTCATTCCCTGACGAATCGGCTGTTCAGACCATCTACACAACCGTACTCGGCCAACACTTTCGGCAAAACGGCATGGTCCCTAGTCTGAGCAAGGTCGTCAACGACCTGGTCACTGCTGCCATCGGCATTCACAATAAGATATCGACGACTTTCTTGCCTACTGCCGTCTGCTTCCACTACATCTTCAATCTTAGAGATCTCTCCAACATCTTCCAGGTAAGTTATCAGAGAGGGAGCAATCAAGGTAAAGCTACAGAAAAGGATGAACAAAATCGAGGAGAATTCCTATGAAATTTTCCTTAAATAGGGTATGCTTTTCTCGGAAGCTGAGGTCTTCACGACGCCGTTGAGCATCTTGCGTCTCTACCGCCACGAAGCCATTCGGACGTACGCGGACAAGATGATCAGCCACGACGACATCAAGCAGGCCACTACCATCATCACCAACGGTATCACAGCAGCATTTGGCGAGATCTCCGTCGACGACTTGGTCGCTCCACAAGGTCTCTTCTGTCACTTTGTTCGCGGCTTCGGCACTGACCCACAGTATACTGAGATCGCCTCAATGGAGGACATGACCCAGGTCCTGGTGCAGGCTCTCGATATCTATAACGAGGAAAATGCGGCGATGAACCTGGTGCTTTTTGGAGATGCCGTGGAGCATGTCATGAGAGTGGCGAGGATTCTCGAGATGCCAAGAGGCAACTGTCTCCTAATTGGTGTGGGTGGGTCTGGCAAGCAGTCGCTGTCTCGACTGGCTTCGTTCATCGTCGGATTCGAGGTCTCGCAGATCGTTCTGAGACGCAACTACACTATGAACGACCTCAAGGCACATCTAGCGATTTTATACATGAAAGCGGGTTTGAAGAATATGCCTGTGGTCTTCCTCATGACCGATGCACAGGTAAGGCATTCTCGCACAGCACTTGAATGTTTTATTTGCGGCATGATTTCGCTAGCCTCTTTTCGCTGCAGGTGGCTGATGAAGGCTTCCTGGTGTGCATAAACGACTTCCTCGCCTCTGGTGAAATCGCCGGACTGTTCAACGACGAGGAACAAGAAAACATAATCAAGGGCATTCGAAGTGAAGTGAAGGCACTGGGATTAGTGGATACCAATGACACCTGCTGGAAGTTCTTCATCGAGAAGGTCCGGCGTACACTTCGGGTGAGTTGATTTGTTGTCCATTAATGGTCGCGAACCCTATTCAGGGATTTTAACAGGCTTGAAACTGTTTTAGGTGATCCTCTGCTTCTCCCCCGTCGGAAATACGCTAAGAACACGAGCTCGAAGGTTCCCAGCTCTCGTAAATTGCACCTGCATCGACTGGTTCCATGAATGGCCTCAAGAGGCCTTGTTATCTGTGTCGCTGAGGTTCCTTGAAGACTGCGAAGTTCTTGACGTAAGACTCAGTTTTGGGCTCCTAGTATTCACTAATGTAGGAGAATGTTAGAAAAGTAGCACGAGTATTGGATGTAGTATTTCGTATTTTTAGTACTTTAAGGACTAATACTTCCACTTGGTATTTGAGGTTTCGGAAATAAAGAGATTTGACCGTCGAATACTTGATGATGGCTACATTTCGTTTTAATGTAGGATGACGTGCGTGCCTCGGTGAGTGAGTACATGGCCTACCTGCACACGACAGTGTCTGAGATCTCGGACATGTACTTTGAGATGGAGCGTCGCCGCAACTACACCACACCCAAGTCTTTCCTCGAGATGATCGCGCTCTACAAACGCCTTACCTCGAAGCAGCGGCAGGAGATCAATGCCATGATCGAGCGTCTCAACAACGGTCTCGAGCGTCTGGGTGAAGCAGCTGCTCAGACAGCCGACCTCAAGGTTCAGCTGGCTGAACAGACAGTCGTGGTGAATGAGAAGAATGAGGCGGCCAATGCTTTAATCCAAGTGGTCAGCAAGGAGACTGAGATTGTCACCGCTGAGAAGGACTTTGTGGCCGGTGAAGAGGCCAAGGTTGCTGTTATCAAGAACGAAGTCGAGATGAAGCAGAAAGACTGCGAGCGAGATCTTATGAAGGCGGAACCGGCTCTGATTGCTGCCCAAGAGGCTCTAAACACTCTGAATAAAAACAACCTCTCAGAGTTGAAGGCACTGACTGCGCCACCGCAGGATGTGGAGATGGTGTGTTCGGCTGTCATGGCTCTCTTTGCCATGGATGGGAAAATTCCCAAGGATCGAAGCTGGAAAGCCGCTAAAGCCAGCATCATGTCAAAGGCCGACACGCTGCTATTTAACCTGGTCAACTACGACAAGGAGCATATTCACCCGGAATCGAAAAAGGTTGCGCTGGATTACGTCAAGAACTCCAACTTCAATCCAGAGGTCATTAAGACCAAATCCCTGGCTGCAGCTGGTCTCTGTTCTTGGGTCATCAACATCCTCAAATTCCACGATGTCTTCCTAGAGGTCAAGCCCAAACGAGATGCCCTGGATGCAGCCAATGAGGAGTTGCGACAAGCCACGGAGAAGTTGCAGGGTCTGCAGGATAAAGTCCGAGTCCTAGAAGAGTCCCTGAGCAAACTGACGGCTGAATTCCGTGCTGCAACAGAGGAGAAGTTGCGCTGTCAAAAGTTGGCTGACGACACTGCCCTGACTCTGGATCTCGCCAACCGCTTAGTCAGTGGATTCGCCTCAGAAAAGGTGCGTTGGGCACATGAGGTTGAGGATCTGAAAAAGCTGGAGGAGACCATAGCTGGAGACGTCATCTTTACTACGTCCTTCATCTCCTACTTTGGCTATCTTAGCGCTTTCTTCCGCGACGAACTAATGGAGAGGCGAATCAGACCATTTTTGGATCAGCAGAAGATCCAGATTCCACGCAGACAAGATATCGATCCACTGAAGATGCTAATCAACGATGCCATTGTGGCTGGCTGGAACAATGATGGCTTACCGAGCGACCGAGTTTCAGTCGAGAACGCTACCATTTTGACCTTCTGTGAGCGGTGGCCTC
Organism: Anomotaenia brevis; assembly: GCA_030710315.1. Taxonomy (NCBI): domain Eukaryota; kingdom Metazoa; phylum Platyhelminthes; class Cestoda; order Cyclophyllidea; family Dilepididae; genus Anomotaenia; species Anomotaenia brevis. The sequence continues at coordinate 449,593 of JAUOZQ010000007.1, read as the reverse complement.
TAATGGTGGACCCACAACTGCAGGCTGTCAAGTGGATCAAGAGTAAGTACGGCGACAAGTTGGTGGTGACACGCTTGACCAAAAAGGGCTACATTGACGAAATTATAAATGCGATTCAAAACGGAAATGTGGTTTTGATTGAAAATCTCGGAGAGACCATCGACGCCATCCTAGACCCCGTAATCGGCCGCGTAACAATCAAGGGCAAGGCCATGCTCATTGGTGACAAGGAGATTCCTTACAATTCTAACTTCAAATTGATTCTCCACACAAAACTGGCCAACCCGCATTACCAACCGGAATTGCAGGCTCAGACCACTTTGATCAACTTTACAGTCACTAGGTCAGGTCTAGAAGATCAACTTCTCGCAGTGGTTGTGAGCAAGGAAAGGCCAGATCTTGAGAAGCTCAAATCAGACCTGACCAAACAGCAGAACGAATTCAAGATTACCTTGAAGGAGTTGGAGGACTCACTGCTTGCTAAACTAGCCAATACTGGGGGCAACTTCTTAGGTGATCATTCACTAGTGGAGAACCTGGAAACCAACAAGCGAATGGCCACAGAGATTGAGGAGAAGGTGAAGGAAGCCAAAGCAACTGAGGCCGAGATTAATGTGGCCCGAGAACACTACAGAACTGTGGCCAGTAGGGCTGCCCTCATCTACTTTATCATGAATGACCTCAACCGCATTCATCCAATGTACCAGTTCTCACTGAAAGCCTTCGGCACAGTGTTTGAATGGGCCATTGACAATGCACCAGAGGCTGAGACTGATGCTGAGCGTCTCTTGAATCTAATGGACAGCATCACCTATTCAATTTACGTGTACACGACAAGAGGTCTGTTTGAACGAGACAAGCTCATCTTCTGTGTCCTCATGGTTCTCCAGATTCAACAGTACTCCGGAGAATTCCCACAGTACCTCATTGATTTCTTATTGCGTTACCCTGCCATTCCGGACGTTAAAAGTCCAGTTGATTTCCTCTCCGATCTCTCATGGGGTGGTGTTCAGGCTCTGGTGAAACTGGACACCTTCCGCGACTTGGATAAGGATATTATTGCCTCGACAAAACGATGGAAGGCCTTTGTTGAAACCGAAGCTCCAGAGAAGGAGAAACTCCCTCAAGAATGGAAGAATAAAACGGAAGCTGAGAAGCTCTGTATTATGCGGGCTCTGAGGCCTGACAGAATGACCTATGCGCTCATCTTTTTTATAGCTACCACATTTAGCCCAAAGTACGTCGAGGGTAGACAGGTCGATTTTGCAACCTCCTACAAGGAATCTGGGCCCAATGTCCCAGTATTCTTCATCCTATCACCCGGTGTGGATCCTCTGAAGGACGTGGAAGTTCTCGGGCACAAACTGGGCTTCACGTTGGATAGGAATAATTTCCACAACGTGTCCCTGGGTCAAGGTCAGGAGATTGTGGCCGAGAATGCTCTCGACCTGGGTGCAATGGAAGGGCACTGGGTGGTGCTGCAGAACATTCACCTAGTGAAACGGTGGTTGCCCACCCTGGAGAAAAAATTAGAACAATTGGGTGAGATTGCACATCCCAAATATCGTGTTTTCATCAGCGCTGAACCCGCGCTCACCCCCGAGGCACACATCATCCCCCAGGGCATTCTGGAAAATGCCATCAAGATCACTAATGAGGCACCCACTGGCATGCAGGCGAATCTACACAAGGCACTAGACAACTTCACACAGGTTTGTTGCACCTAGTCGAAACTTGCTGCTCACTGACCTACAGGATCTACTCTGAGGTGGTGTGAACGTTGCAGGAGACGCTGGAGCGATGTTCGAAGGAGGCAGAGTTCAAGCCGATTCTGTTTGCTCTCTGCTACTTTCACGCAGTGGTGTGCGAGCGAAGGAAGTTCGGTGCGCAGGGCTGGAACCGAGTGTATCCCTTCAACGCGGGCGACCTGCGCATCTGCCTGGATGTGCTCTACAACTATCTCGAGGTCAGCTCCAAGGTGCCGTGGGAGGACTTGCGCTACCTCTTTGGTGAGATCATGTACGGTGGGCACATCACCGACGACTGGGACCGCAGGCTCTGTCGCACCTTCCTCGAGGAGTACCTCCAACCCGAGTTGGTGAGTTGGCTTGATTCACCTCCACTTCCTCTCACAAATTAACCTTGGTTTGTGTACTGTGCGTAGCGAAGCTCCTGAAATCACACTAAGTAAATGGTTAAGGGGATTTACCGGAAATGAGCAAAGGCAGAAATAAAATGCCATTGACCTTCACAAATTCCAATTACTCCATCCTCTCTACTTGTGCTGTGCCGTTAAGAGAGCGCCATTTAGTGAAAGATGACCCTTGAAGTGATGGTAGTATTGAAGGAAAATAAACGTGTGAATTCCTAATCGAAGAGCAAGTATTTCATCACTATTTGCTTAATCTAGCTTGACCGATCTCCAAGCCAAATATGTATCACGTTCCACAATAGATCGATGGAGATCTGTACTTGGCCCCCAACTTCCTGGTAGCACCCAACTCAGACTACGTCGGCTACCACGCCTACATTGACGAGGCCCTCCCGCCAGAGTCGCCGCACCTCTACGGTCTCCACCCGAACGCGGAGATCGAGTTCCTGACCAAGAACGCGGAGCGCGTGTTTCGTGCCACGCTTGAACTGCAGCCGCAGGACTCCGGCGGCAGCGGAGGAGGCGGCGGCGGCGGCGGCGGCGGCGGAGGCGGGGAGGGTGGCGGCGGAGGCGGCGCGAGCCGCGAGGAGGTGATGCTCAGCATCATCGAGGATCTGCTGGACCGCTTGCCCGACGGCTTCAACATGGCGGAGTTGGGCGCACGACAGGCGCCAGAGGAGCGGACGCCCTACACCGTGGTGGCGCTGCAGGAGTGCGAACGCATGAATATCCTCGTGACCGAAATCAGGCGGTCCTTGAAAGAACTGCGACTGGGTTTGAAGGGCGAGCTGACCATGTCCAGTGACATGGATGTACTCTCGGGGTATCTCTTCTTGGATTCCGTAGGTCCTTGAGGCTCCCTTCTACGTACCTGTCATGACTTCCAGTTGACTGAGTTGACCGTCTATTATGATTCCAGTGGGCTGTTGGCAAAATAACTATTTTCATAGCTAAATTAATAGGCTTTCTAAGAAACGCTGATTAAATATATCAGCCGATTACTGGTTTGTCACGTACTTTTCAACCATTCCCTTTACTCCAGTCGTTATTTATCAAGATAATCCTCTTTTAGACGCTCACTGAGACTATTTTGTAAATAAATGACGATTTTCATAATCCAATGGGTATTTCTAATTAGCAATTAGCACAACTGCTCGTTACGAGATAAAGCATTTGACCCTGCTTGCCTGTTGCAGACATGGAATTCATTCGGATTTAAAACTTGGGAAATTTTTCGATCTGCTCTTCTACGATGAGCATCTTTTATAAACAGGCCATTTTAAAACGGACCCTTTGAGTAAGCCATTTTGGTTCAATCTGCGCTAAATTTGTGATTAGCACACCTGGAATTGAGCTAGAATCTGAATAATATTGCACGATATGAGCTAATGTATTATAATTAACTGATTTTAATAAAATTTAATTAACTGAACAAAGGCAGAACAACACGATTCTGACTTAAACTCGGGCTGAGCCGTAGGCCTCGATCGCTGTTGAAAAGAGTGCCAAGAAACTTGAAGTGTATTGGAAGCTTCTATAATATTTAATGAAATAATTTGTCGAATTAGTGCCCTGAATTCTCTACTCTCACATTTGAGGCGTCTCCAGCTAATAATTTCATAAAATTAGAAATTTGTAATAAACGAATGGAGCAAATAACCAATGACTGTCAAATATCTTTTAGTTGTGGTTATTGAATATATTTCCTAATGAAGTATTCAATGATCATAATCTAAAATAAACATAATTTCAAACCATTTCTGACAGCTCCGGTTAACAGCGGGAATCTAGATTAATGTTGCCGATTAGGAGTTAATGATCACCAAATTAATGATGTCACAAAATGAGGATTTATCTCTTAGTTGTTCTATAACTTTCTGTGATTGATGTTATTTAAAAATAAAGGGAAAATAATAGGATTCTAACTTAAACCTGGGTAGATATGAATACCTAGGCCTATACACAACTGTCGAAGCGAATGCCAAGAAAGTGATAAATTTGTTGAAAAAATCCCATAAATTCGCTGTCTTCTCATTTACACATCTGTTCATGTGGATCTATGGAAAGCAAATCAATGATTTCATGAAATATTCAAATTGAAACAAAATTGAGAGTGATAGGCCATTGAATCTGCTTGACAAAGATCTTTAAGTAAACGCTTGTTGAATTAATTTTGATTTGAAATGCACTATAATAAGTTGTTCAGTAGTTTCAGGTTTTAAAAATGTGAATTTAAAATAATGGAAGAGAACAGGCTCCCGGTTTAACTTAGACAAATACCTTGGTTACAGCTAAAGTGAACACCAAGAAATTAATAATGAGCTGCTAGCTTCACAACTTTGTATTCGAAAGTTCATTTGCAAAAGATCCCGATAAGGGACGATGGAGTAGAAGTAGAAGCCCAAATCTCAACGAGGCAGTTTGTTGAAGCGGGGATGCGGGTTGCCTTGTCAGGTGCCGACGACGTGGGAGCGCTATGCGTACCCCAGCCTCTACCCGCTGGGGCTGTGGTTCGCGGATCTGCTGTCGCGAGTGAAGGAGCTGGACGCGTGGGTGCAGGACTTTGCGCTGCCGGGCTCAGTGTGGCTGGGTGGCCTCTTCAACCCCCAGTCCTTCCTCACCGCCGTCATGCAGCAGACAGCGCGCAAGTTCGAGTGGCCCCTCGACAAGATCTGCATCTCCGTCGAGGTCACCAAGCGCTCGCGCGAGGAGATGGGCTCCGCTCCCCGTGAAGGCGCCTATATCCATGGTCTCTTCATGGAAGGTAGCCCTAGTTTCCCTCCATCTCCTACGCCACCTTATCAAGGAGAAAGTAGGGTTGTCTCTACTGGCCTCTATCTGGTAGCCCTTCATAATTTGAGTGTCAGTATCTATAACCGGACTATGAGCTAGGGAGTTCCGATATTCGTTTATTAGTCTATCTCCTCTTTATGATTATCTTTTCTACACCGCGAGAGGACTAGTTGAACAGCAGAGGGGTGGGAGAAGCACAGTGATAGCACGTATAAGTGAGTAGGTGTGAGCCTCATTTTGTGTCCTCGCGGCTTGTCAGCCTGACTCGTGCATTTTTATTTGAAGATAAGGAACTGAAACTACAACTCTATTTGGAAAGGCATATTCCAAAGCTTGGTACGTTAACTTCTGCTGGGAAGCACGTTTGATGTGCGTGTTGACTGGGTGATGAAGATTATGAGAGCCTTGGCTTGTACGTTCACTTAATCAATGGTGAGGCTTGCACTTTTGTCTGCAGGAGCTCGTTGGGACACGGGCGCAAACGCGGTGGTGGAGGCGCGGATGAAGGAGCTGGCGCCGGCGTTGCCCGTGGTGATGTTGCGAGCGGTGCCGACGGACCGACAGGAGGGACGACTGGCCAGCCTCTACGCCTGCCCGGTCTACAAGACCAAGACACGCGGCCCCACCTTCGTGTGGACCTTCCACCTGCGCACTAAGGAGAAACCTGCCAAGTGGGTCATGGGTGGTGTCGCCCTGCTCCTTCAGGTCTAGCCAGTCCTGCAACTCATGTATCCCTCGTTTTGACTTTAAATATATTAATAGGCAGCGAAATCTCTCGGTCTGTGAAAATATATGCTTTCAGGACTACTTTAGACTTAAATAGAACTCAATTTGCTCCATAAGAATTAATGAAGGTACTCATAGCCAGCACCAAGTGTTTTGGTGCCTGGATTCATTAAATTTCATCCACCGTCCTGATACACAAACATCAAACACCTTTCTACAATGCACACAAATTTAGTTTTACAACAACTACCCCTCGAGTGAAAGCGCAGCTTATTGGTTGAAAGACTATGGCGTCTTAAAAATAATCGTGGTGTTGCATGACAGTTGCTAGTCAATCAGGACTCAATTCCATAGAACAGTAAGAAAAATCAGTCTTTCTAGCGCCGTAATTAAAAGTTCATGCCAAAATCATTGGAATTTACTCAAAGGAAACATATTTAAAAGGACCACTTCAAATGAGTAAAAGGCAAGTTGTGTCGCGATAGGCTTTATTGTTCGCTGTAAACGAGTTGAGAGGATGATAAGAGAGAGAGAGAGAGAGAGAGAGAGAGATAAAGTTATAGGGAAGGAAGGGTATGGTTACTTAACAGTGCAGTTATGTTTGTGTGATCGGCTTAAAAGAAAGGGGAGTCCAAATCGAAGTCAGCTCAGCTGTTCCACCAGAAAGCCGAAGAACCACCGCCGGGAGAATGAGCGGTCTTCACTGAGGTGTGAATCACACGTTGACCCGGAGGCAGCGCGTCTGAGGGGTAAAACAAAGACGAAACTCTTGTGAGAGAAAATGTAGAGTCCCTGACTCTACAAGCAGAAGTTGCACGCAGTCTCACAACCATGCTTCTGCTCTACTATTTAGGGGTTTCGACCACTCGGATCCCAAAATAAGATAGTTGCATTATGGTCGATTTAGAAGCATTTTTCAAAACGTAGTAAGCATATTTTAACCCTTTCTTGTGAACTCTGCTTCTCAAGGCATAAAAATTATTGCTTTCCTACACAGGAATTGAGTAAGCGGATAAAATCCTTGAAAAACGGCGTAACATGGCAACTTAATAGTCTGCTGCGTGTTTCCCTAATCCCATTAACACAAACTAGCTGTCACTTTCTTGAAAATGCCAATGATTACCGACGATTCGAAAAAAAACCACCAGTCCACAACGACCAAATATAACCAAAAACAGATTTACCGTTTTGAAAACCACTCACTTTGACCTTGAAGGGGAAATTCTGCTCCTGAGTGTGTTGCGCGTGGCCTACTCATATTTTCAAACTGTAAAAACTAATAAATTACTTGTAGAGGCCATTTTTGCAATAAGCCACTATAAGGCTATTTTTCCATAGAGCCCGGGAAAAACGCAGAGTCAGTAGATCGACATTTACTTGTTTATGTCAAGAGGCTTATATATTAAGCCAGTCACTGGAGTCGATTTCTTACAACTGTCAGTAATTCATCAATCAACGGTACGAACACATGCTTTATTTCTGCCTTGACGTGATTAGTCAAGTGTCAAATTATGACTCACCTCTTGGGGCATTGTCATAGTCAGACTTCCGATAGAAGTGTGACTCTCTCGGGGCCAGAGACTCCTCGGCATAGGAGTCAGTTTTGAAAATGGGTCCTGTGTATGGATCCCTTGGCACTGGAGCCATCTTAGCTTCACTAGCAGCCTTTAGCGCTGCAATTCGCCTAAAAATAAGTCCATCCGACCCCTCTGGACAGATGAACTGACCAGCGAACTCGCCTTGTTCAATAAGCTTGCCGTCTTTCACCACAACTCTTCCACGAAGTAAAACAAATTTCGGTCCGCAGGTGCACCCAAGACCATCAAATGGATCTTCAACACCTTCTGGGAGCAATTTCGGAGGTTCTTCCTTTGAACCATGCTTCCAGACCACAATATCAGCATCACTGCCCTCTGCAATGCGACCTTTTCGGGGGTAGAGGTTGTACAATAGAGCAGGATTTGTGCTGATTGCTGCAACAAATTGGCATGGGTCTAAAATTGCCTCCTTTTCAACTGCAATCCTCCATAGGGCACTCAAACGACCTCCAGCTGTTGCCTGACCAGCTGGAATTTTCCTAAAATCGTTCAGTCCCATCCCGGCTCGAACACCTGTGGTGAAGGCACGATGGGCAGAACCCACTGCCATCAGCTCACCAGTGGCCAAGTGGGCCAGCAGGTTCTTTGCTATTCCATCCTCAGCCCTGATTGGCGGGTCTGAGACGCTACTAGCCGCCTTAGCCCAGCTGGTGTTCATCACTGTATTTCCAGCATAGTTACACCCGACAGCTGCAATACTCGTTTCACCAAATAAGACATTGCCGAGATCCTGTTGTTCAATTAGGGCCTTCAGTGCACTTAAACTGTGGATGCGGGTCAAAATGACCGGACAGTTGGTAAGCCCAGACAGGAGACCAACTCGAGAGATCGTGTCCGCTTCCAGTCGCTCTGGAGAGGCTACTAAACTCCCCTCAGGGCCTGTAAAGCCAGCCGCAATAGCAGAGGCTGCCAGTTTGTCCAAGACCGCGGCGTTACCGCAAGATACCACGGAGAGGGGAATGCGCAGTGAGGAACAGAGTTGCATGGCGTCCATCAAGGCTTCTTCGTTCACTCCATGAACGGAGGGTGAGTCTCCACACCTTAGACGGAACGAGAAAGCGGCCACTTTGCTCTCGCTGGCAAGTGACTTCATCTGGTCGGCAACTTCTAATGAGAAGGTAGGCAAGGAGAGTGTGAAGGTGAAGTCGCAGTGGCACTCCTTGTTTAGCAGTCTGCGCTGGCATTCGTAGGCCTCGGTGATACTGCCGCTAGGTGGCACAGTGACCTCGTTAACTGTAGGCAGAAAAGCGGAAAGGAGCTAATGCTTGCGATCCCATTCTCCTTCTTTGATACCTAAGTAATTACACTCATATAGCGTGATGGCACTTAATAAAACTGAGATAAGTGTTGCACATGGAACTAGGAACGCGTTGAGAAGTCGACGAATATTTCACATCGATGATAGTGCGCATTTTCAATAAATAAACTAACACGCAGTCAGTGAGTGCGTAGATTGTTGGCCTAGCATTCAATTCTATAGAACGTCATTTGACAAAGGCGAAAATGGAAGCACGATCACGAACGACCTGTAGTACAAAATCTAGTTATGCCTACCGTAAGTTCTCGTTTATAAGTTAACTACTTTTTAGTACATTGTCGACAGCTACTGAAGCAATCAGAAGTGGGTCAACAAAATTCGTGATTTGAAACACACCAACCCAGTCAATAATTAATCTACTTGTTTGAAACATATCACAAGTGTAGATTTCCAGGCCTTTAGGATCGCATTTGTATCATTCCGGAATACTAAGCCAAGTTAATGAGAAAAAACTGGCAGTGGACATCACATCATGTTGGCACGTCCTTGTGGATATTGGAAGTCTTGAAAGTTTTTCCCCTCACACCCATTCCTTTATTTTAAAAATCAGGCACTGAAATTCACGAAATGGCTTTGTTAAGCCCACCTGTCATTTGAGAACAATTCCTTAAACTAAATTGACGCAACGACGCACAAATGCCACGATTTCGGTGAACCAATCAGACAAGGGCCTCAAGGTCAAATGGAATCAGTGACTAATTCCGGTCACCATGGCATTTGTCCTGCGTTCCAACCCGTAAAACCCGTCTGAAATCACTCTTCTTGCTGATTCAAACTTACGCGAGGAAATAAACTAACTCTACTCACCTATGGTCGTGGTTCCACCGCACAAAGAAGCGATTGAGCCGTCTTTGTAGCTGTCAGCCACAGGTATGCCATAGTTTGGATTCGCCAATCGACAATCGGGGTCCACACCTCCAGGGATAACGTAGAGTCCCTTCGCATCGATCACTTTAGCATCGGGACCAGGTTGAATATCTTGCGCGATTGTCCTTGATAAGTGGTAAAAAATGGACTACCAAACGCCCTACTTTATTTTCTCGCCTTCAATTAAAATGTCTGCCTCCACTATTCCGTCATGGTTAACGATTACACCGTCCTTTATCAGGACCCGAGACTATATGGGGAAAAGGATAAAAAAGAGCAAAAGGAACCTACACGCGCCATAGCGGATTTCAACTGCTCCTTCTAGCTATAGGGTCTCGCGAACCTTGGGCTGGAACTTCATTTCTGCATAAACCAATCAGTAGCCTGTATTCTGACAACCAATAAGAATGCGCGCTGAGGCACCAGTCGAAGCAGGTTGTCACCTTAGTATGAGTAATACACGCGTGTGCGTCCGCACTCTTTCGTGCACCAATGAGCATGCAAATGCATACCGCATTATTAGCCCGTGATTCGCAGCAACGATTTTCATCCGGGTTTTAGGGTGACAAATTGTCCATTATTTTATACATTTTCAAATAAAGATTTGATCAGCTCCACAGGCGATTCTGATATCATGATTTCTTTTTCCTCCAAAGGCCGAGTAACTTGATCCTCGCAACAATGTTTCCACGAAGTCTTACATAAATCTATTATTTAAGATATCGAGTGTCAACCTTATGCTGTTGAGCTCATTGGTTACAAGATTACTTGGGAAAACTTAAATGGTAGATATTCCAGATTTAGCAGCTGTTAGTTTGGCTGAATCACGAAAAGTACCACACTTCGCATCGGTTGCTAGCACCTGGGGTACTTCCTTCTGCCCTCTGTTTGTGCGCAGCAGTCTATAACGATCTTCCGATGTTCGTCCCAGTTCCAAATCACCTGCCTCAACTTCCTTGTAGTATTTTCTTACACCAACAGAACTTCATTTTTTGGCGGTGAAAATCGCACTTTTTCAAGTTTCTACAGTGCGCTGGTACGCGGTTCACTTTTTTGTAGGTTTTACGAACGACTGACGATCGATTTATCCCGAGTCGGTTATTGGTCAGTTTATCCAGAGTGCACTCACATCCTTTGAAACATTAAGGGAAAAGTGCCTTTTTAAAAAGTGCACTTTTTTATTCCAAAATATTTGTTTCATTTGGGCCTTCGTGTAGAGTTATTGATTTGTAGAAGTCTTAGGTTGCGCGATCAATTGCGGTATTGTTATAAGTGAAGAAGGCAGGTTTGTATTTTCTGAGTTCAAAGACTCTAAAATCTTTAAATAACATTCTTATAGGTATTTTTCCCATTTTCTCACCATCTAAGTTTTGATTTAATTTGAACACCAATACGCAGAAGATTTGAAAACTTGTCAGATTTTTTCAAAGTTCAACTAAGTCCACTCCCAGCACGAGTGTGTCAATTTTGACTCTGTCAGGTGTGAACCTCGGTGTCCGAATACCAGACTTACAAGAAGTGGCAGTTCCTAGAAAATGAGAATCACATGAGAATTTGTGTCCGGAGAGCCCATTGGCTTTAATTCAGTCAAAAATTGAATCAGTGATAGCCTCTGCTTCGAGATTATGTCAAATTCACCTGTTGGGTTTACTGTCATAATTCTCTAGCAATTATGTGCTCGAAAACACTTCAGAAGACTTATATATATGCTAGAGTTTATAAAAACAATTTAAGCATTGAAATTTTCAGATGTAAAATAGCTTTTTAAGGTTCACACTGGGATTTTCAAGGTGTTATTAACACTTATTTATGGGACAAATTTCAACACAACTTCCAGTGGTCTTTAGACTGGTTAGTGCTGGAAAATTAAATGAATTAGGTTAATATGATAGAGAGCCTGCCTCCAAGTGTTTAACTTCTTTTGCTTTGCATTGCATCCTTTGATGGTGAATATTCGTAGATTTAATAACCATGGCTATTTATAGCGCTACCGGTCAAAAGGGTGGTTATTGATGTAGGGGCACCAGAAAGGTGCTGTGTTTGTTATAGAGCTCTAGGAAACTGTCGATCCAACAGGGCATCCAGAATTATTGCTACATAATGCGCATATGCTTGTCAGCTAGATGTACTTAAATGAATGCAAGACTCCTTTCGTGGCCAACTGCCTTTGATGTGAAGTCGGCTAGCGAAAATCTTTAGAACAGGTCAAACGATCAGAAAACTCCTGTTTTGGTAAAAATTCGTGGAACCAATTCTTCGTTTAAAGTGTATTCGCTAGAAAGTTGATAGTCTAACCAGTTAAAGTGATCAATAGCTACAAAATTTGATAGATTTAAAAGAAATTTAATGACCCAAAATGGCATTTTTTTCAAACTTTTACTTAAAAAATCGCAATCAGCTTCTATTGTAACCTCATTCCTGGCCTCAGACCTGGAAAAATTCCATTTTGCATTTATCCTGGGAAAGAGTCTCTAAAAACAACTGAACATTTTTTCCTTGAATAGCATTCTGTACGTTCCCTTTTTTACAGCTTTTATCTGTATCCGTAGTTATGTTTGGTAAAATCGGGTCTCCCAGAAAAATTTGCGATCTGGTAGTTGCTCACTCGTTTGTTCGTCTTTGCTTGCTGGCGCAATGAATATTAGCCACTTTGCGGCGACGGCTTTTTGGCCAGCTCGCTGGTTCACACTCACGCACACGCACAGCTGGTGGTGGCCGTGAGTCACGCCCGGCCAACACCAGATATTCCATTCCCCTCGCCCTGCCCGTGAGCCCAATCACGCTGAAGTCTGGCACAGTAAAGTGCTGCTTTACAGTACACACGATTATGGGTAGTCATCGAGACTCATTCCGGAAAAGAAAAATAGTGGGCTATCATTACAATGAGTAAATCGAATGTTAAATTTTCACCAAATACCTAAAAAAAACAGGATTATGTAGCCCATATTCTTCAACCTTAGGTGGGAATAGGAGGAGCCGAAATAAGAGGAAATGGGTGATTGGCTTAATCGATTAGGCCGGTAACGTCCTTTGAAATCAACACACAATATCCTAAAAGAGATCGTTCAAGCCTTTAGTTACCTTTAGAGGCCCTTTTTAAATCTAGGTAAGAAGAAGAAGCTTTTAAGGAATAACCAGAGTAGAACAATTTTCAATGTCATTGTCAAGTCTAAATACTTCCGATAAGATTTCGGCAGATTTCGTTAAACATCTTAACAGGAAGTTATCGCATTAGGACGTTTTTACTAACAACCTAAGAGAGTTACTTGAAATAAAGTTGCTAACTTTGGGTGACTCATCCACGTAATGAACGGGTGATTATTCATGCAAAGAACTAAATATATAGATGATGGAAGCGTTTCTAACATCGCCGACAGCTTGTTTGCGATAGTTTCTTGGATCTTGAAGCTGATTATCCTCAATTAAAACGTAGACATTGATGTTGAAGTATGCCAGATTCAATGAATGAAAGACTGAAAGGTGACAAAATGCATTGAAGGACGTGACAAAACAAGGGCGCTGTGCTTGCGTCGCTTGAGTGGCAGTAGGAAGAGCTGTCCAGCATTGGGTAGTCTAGCTTACCAATAGATTCAGGCTAATGAAAGATAGGTGACGACTAGAAAGGCAAGTAGTGTCCATAGTACGTCTACTAACGACTGACGAGTACAGCTTGAGATCAAGATGAGTATCCAGCTGTGTTTGTGCTTCGCAGTCGGATGCAGACACTGAGTCAATGCGTTTAGTGTCCTGCTGCGAAGGTCTGTTGTACCACGTGCACCCGGTCGTGGGGGTGGTGCACAAAAAGAAGGTAGAGGGAACATTGGTAGAGGAGCATGGCGCTGATACGACTCGATTAGACTAGAAGGTAAGAGTGAAGTGAGCCCACGCATATTGATCTGCCGACACTGACTGCGTTCCAAGATAACCTCTAAAAGCCAGCTTGAGTGTTTATGCCGCATATAACAATCCTCGGGAAAAAAAATCACGCTTTAAATCTAGCAAGCGTTCACTAGCGCAGCTATAAGCCTGAAACCAATTATTTTTACCAGTAACATTAGGTATTTCATTCGAAAAAATCCCTTTCCCCTTAGACTCGTCTGTAGATTACTATGCAGGTCTGAAAGTGCATTCGGCTGCAATCTGGAAAGCTAGAATGTGTGCCTGGAGAGACCTGTCTTCAAGTAGTGTTTGACTTCTTGTATTTGTTCGTGGGACTCAAACTTTTCATTTTGTAGTCGAATATGCAGAAAACCCCTCATGCATGAATGTCAAGTAAAGGAAAAGCAATGGTGCAAAGTAATGCTTTGTCTATGAATCTACGTTGAAAATTCGACAATATCAACTGATTCGTTTTATCAGTTGGTCAAAAAACAAACGAAGGTATTTCAAATCACATCTCACTCACAGCGGCGTTGTACATTCCTTTTCATCATTGCAAGCCACTAAGTGACTATATCTTCCCATTTCGAACACATTTAGACCAGTTAATACGGAATTTCAGTGATGTTTACTTGCCAGATGATAGAGACAAAGTGAAATGCGAATAACGATGGAACAAGATGTAGAGCGTTAGGGATTTGTTTAGTAGTCTCATCAGGAAAGCGAAAAACGGTTGTTAACTGCGAAAGTCAATGGATAAGGAAGATATTCAAAGTACAAGAAAATGAAACTACAGTCGATGGTGAGTGTTGCTCAAAGTAGTCGCTAGCATTGAATCCAGAGCAACCTGAAAAGAAACTGGGCAAGCTGATGTTACACTTCCCCTGGGGAAGTTTCCCAAAATTGCTTTATTCTATCAGTGGTCAGCTATTCCACGTAGGCATCTGATTTCTACCTAAGCCCATTCCCCTTTCGAAGAGGAATTCAACGTCTTTAGCTTAGTAGTCTGCATTGAAATTATTTAGTTCATGCCACCGGGTTGTTAAATTCACCCTGTCTAGGTACCTTTGAGCAGCGAACTTGACCCTCTTATTGCACTGACTGCCGCAAATCTTCATGCTGACACATTTTTTCTCTTCCATTATCCATGTGGGAGTTACAGTCATCCATTCCAGCTGCTGTCGCCTACATGGATGGAGAAAAAAGGTTTTTTTAAAGTAGGAGCAGTGTGTGAGCACACCTTGAAAATGCAACCGATAGTGTTCTGTAGAATGCATTATGAACGCCCTTTATTATAAGACAGTCATTATGCACAGACTTTGGTCGCAATGTAACGGCCTAGGAGAGCAGAGGCCAGTATTCGAAGATCGAACCAATTTAATCTAGATGTACCACGCTGTGAGCACACTATTCAGCTTAGCTTTTACAATTTAGAATATTTATCCAGTTTGCTTTAGCTTGAATGTAATTGGTCACGATATCATTGCCCATTCTGTACTTCAGCCAATTATTTATACTGTTGCCCCTAATTTCTATGAATAGTAGTTCCAAGAGGAGTAAGGGTTCTTCTGAAGGTGCTTTGAATGCAAGCAAGCATTGAGGTCCCTTTATTTGCAGCCAAATTTAAGTAATGATCACACGATCTGAGAATATTAAAAATTTTGAACTACTATCGTGATCCAGAATGGCAAAAAAAGTGTACCTTTGCAGTAATTTTGAATAAAATCACTTTTTCGCCCTTGATTATGGCACGAACGATTCTAGCATCTGTAGTTATCATGGGATACTAGATTCAAGGCAAACGCAAAGCTATTTAAAACAATTCTCCTTTAACCTTTACTCTATGAAATAGTTAGGGAAATAAAATAAGGTATCCATGAATACACTACTCATATGAAGTCTATTAGAACACAATTTGAATGCCATAAATTGTAAAATCAAGGATATTTGAATAATTTCAAAATCATAGCAATTATTTGTTTCGATTCTGTCAACTTTGGCAACAATTTGAGCTTCAAAAACTCGTCAAACTCACTAGCCAGTAGGAATAGCTCTTTTCGGCAAGCTCTTCCTATTGTCCACTGAGTCATCAGCCCTTTTGAGGCAAATCAAAAAGAAAAATACGCAAAAAAGGGCGTGTGAGATTGGATTTTCCTATTTCGGTCAACAGTGCTACAGCGCATATCCTTTACACCGTTCTGAAATACAAGCATGCGTTAAAAGTTATATCAATCTTAAAACTGTCTGCGTGGTTTTCACCCGTTAATTTGTTTAAAAGCGTTCTCCGTTAAAGTAATTTGAAACATTACTAGGCCTTAATGGGATCCGTAGCTCAAACTATGGCTAACTTGACTCAGCAAAATAATATTTTTTTAAGATTCTAATGTTACCATGTCCAACAGAATAACTGAATGTGTGCAATATACTTAAAACTCTTTAGTATAAATAATGCTAAAATGTTCAGTACAAACTCTACGTCCTCTTATCCATAAATCAGACTACAGTAGACTTGCATTTAACTCCGCTTTCTGAAAATGCATTTATTCTCTAACTGTGGTGTTGCATAGAACTTGTTCAGGTTGCTAAATACGGGGTCAAAGGTTAGTTTTAACGACTATCTCCACTTTATTCCAAAAATCGTAATCATTGGAATAAATATGCACAACAGCAAGGCTTAATTTCTTAAATGACCCAGAATAAAATATATAAAACCCTGAGATATTTCCATGCTAATGGAAGTGCAAGCATCACTTCAACATTTACTAACGTAGGACCTAATTTAAATAGTTCCATTTTTGATACACTCGTGCCCCTTGTAACATTTAATGCACGGCAATAATTTTATGGACTACCTTTACGCCCCCAGAGCCATAAAATTTAGCATATTTACTTCCATCACCATAAATGTAGTCCTCTAACACTTTTACAATCTTGTCACTGCCTAATAATGCTCCTTCGATGTTGTGAAAACATCTCGTCATGAACTGGCGACTACGAGGCAATGGGGACTACGGGTCTGTGGCTAGAAAAGTTGACAATGTAGCCGATGATCATTTGATTGCTCTCTTTCAACAGATTTCCTCCTCGAAAATAGGCAAAACGGCCTTAGAGGAATCACTGACTACCGTTGAAACTAAGTCCTAGGTGACAACGATATGAGTGGCAGCAGCAGAATTCGGCCCCCTGATACACCTCGGCGAAGACTCAAAAAGTATGGGCCAACTTTTACGACTGCACCAGGCGCTCCGATGTTTATCCACCTAAGACCCCAGATCTTAACTCACTAATGCGCTACCAGTTAGGGTACGGCGCTGTCGAGAAGGGTACCGATCACCGCCGTTCCAGTACTGCAAAGCCCGGTTAATAGGCTAGAGGCTTAACAATGCTCTTGAGAAGAGGTAAAACAAGTTTCTCAAAGTTCCCAGCTAAGCCGGATTAGGGATTAATAGGCCCTAATGGAAGTGGTCATTTTGAGAAGAACTTTCCACAATAGTGTAACTTCATGGTCTGTTGACTTTCTTCGATATCTAGTTAACTTTGTCGCACTCGATGGATTTTTCCCTGTTCCTCAGGAAACTGACAAATTCATTGCAATATTGTTTGAGGTGTCGACATCTTAGTATTCACTCGACGACACTGCTCGTTCATAATTTTTAAAGGAGTTATGGAGACCAGCTGCTTTAGCCAATATTAATTATCACTCCACTCAATTACGTCGTCGTCGTCGTCGTAAATTATCTACCATTTAACATTACGACGTGTTTCGCAATAGGATTTGTTGCCAGCTTCTTTTACCTTCATTGCATAGCCGAAAACTAGGCAATTCGTAAATAGATTAAGCAAAATTGGCCCCATATTGATTAGCTCTTTTGGTTAATGTATAAAAAACATAATCAACCTTTGTTTTTATAGTCAATCAGCTATGAAATAGCAGAATTTGTACATTTTACTAATTAATTAAGGAAAGAATATCCAAAACATCCAAGCAGTTGAATGGTACCAATGACAACAACGGGCGTAGTACAGGTATCTATAGAAACCTCCCTGCTTTCGAAACCTAAAAAATGAATAAACTACCGAATGAATTTGTATTTGACATGTTTTGAGTTTGAGCTTTAGGTTAAAGCTTCTCGCTTTGCACCATACAGAGGGTTAACGTTCTATTATAGCATACATTAGTGGGATTTTCTGTTCACCTAATTTATAATTCACGTTCTGTGTAAAAGGTGTCTAGTTTGACCGAGCTCAGCCGTGTTGCCCTGGAAAGGGAGACTTCATCTGTCGTCTTCTGTTTGATAAAAATCGATGATAGCAGGCCACATCTTTCATGCAAATGTGAATTTGCTAGACCGCAATATATGGTCTAGGGTTGTATCATAATCGACACTCTTCTGTTGATAGCATAAACAAATTACCAATTTTCTTTATCATTTGATTTCCGCCATCTAATCCGGTCAATAAACGTAGTCATGAGGGCGTCAGCACTTGCATAAATTGGCACCCAATGGCCAGTATGGCAATGATGTGGTTGTACCGTATCAGCGGTGAACCACGCTTCTGATGAATAGTCGAGAGATCACAACGTTTTGCATGAAGACACCTTTGAATTCCAGGAATTAATGCAATGCAAATAGTTGATGGCTTAATATTGTTGCGAGTTTTGTATGAGCAAAAATCACGCAATGCACATAACGAATAGGGTCACCTGTTGAATATTTTGCGTTTACTTGTTACCACAGTGACTGGATATTTAGTGAGCCAAAAAAGCTCAGTTTTATAGACATGACTTTAAAAAAAGCTGTACTTATTTTGAGGCGCCAGTTGGTAGCACTCGCTGTAAGTAAAGTGGTAGTATGATCACGCTACCGAGGAGTACCACCTAGAACCACGATTGACGGGCTCTGGAGTCGGTGGTGGCAACAAACTACCGTTCGAGGGAACTTCAGCAGGAACTCAGGAAGCTGTGCTATTCCCAAGGTGCACGTTAAAGCTTCTTCATTGAAATTTTAAAGCCAGTTAGTGTAGAGATCCCGATTACAACAACTTTTCTGGTGAGGATTACTGTCAGGAATCTCAATCGATTATGGCCTAATGCAAGAGCGGCACTTCACCGTTGATGAACAAAGATTTTCAATAACTGCACAAAATTCAATGTTGGTAATGACGATTCTATGGGGATTTTAAACCAAATTTTCAACATATGTGAGCCTGTGAAGTTGGCAAGTGCCTATAAACTAGTTAGTCATCCTCGTATTTCTGACTATCATTCGTTGCCAGGAGACAAGCCCTACTAGATACCCCATTATATTAGCAGAATTATGAGAATTTCGAAACTTATCAGTACTATACTTTCTCACAACTGTGAAACATGAGCCAACAAACAGGTCAGATAAGAAGTTGCTTTGTCTATCCATAACTTCGAGAACCCACAAAAGAGGATTTAGTTCGGGCCCAAGGTTTATGCTTTATTTGATCACTAGATAGGGAAACAAGACAAGAACATCAAGGCTATTTGGGGAGAAAAGGAGAATGGGGAAAGAACAAGCCGGCGGACAAAGGCTTTGATTCGAGGAGAAGGGTTTCGGCGAGGAAATAAGCCTCCACAAGATAATAAGAGAGCAGGCGACAATGCAGTGGTTTAGAGATGAATTACGCGGCACCACGAAAACGACGACACCAAGGATAGGGAGGTTTCATACTAGTTGCTGTTTTTGTCCGTTTTATCTACCACAGAGCTCTTGATTTGCCTCCCGGGGGCTGAATAGTCCTAGTGGAAGTACGAGCAGGAACAGATTCATCAAACTGGGTACCTAAAAATCGGAACAAGGAAAGGCTGTTTGTAGAAAATAGGGTAACAGTTCACACACGCTTTCGTCTACAATGAAACTAACACGGAGAGAGCACACATGAAACTCTAATCAAACAGTGAAAGGGATTCGAAAAGGAGACAGGCAAGCCTTGCTCTACTCTGCGTCAGCTGAAAGAGAGCAATTTTTATAAACATCAGGTCTAGCTCCAACCACCAACACTGGCTGTTAGAAGAAGGCACAACTTTTCTTACCGCCTATACTCCTACTAGGCTCTTCAACAAAATCACCTGCAACCAGAAGGCATCGTCCAGTTAAAAACAAGCGAAAACACAAGAGGGCTGCTTTAGATAGAGGGTAAAAAACTCACCACTGAGCGAGAAGCTCGAATCCTGCATGTTTCTGCTGCCGCCGCTTGTCGGAGGGCGGTGATGGAATTGCCCAGCTTGGTTGTCGCTGTGTTTGTCTCCACCTGCAGAGTCGCTGCCGGAGTTATTGACATCCATCGCCTTCATGGCAGCGGTTAGATCAACCACTGGGCCTGTGTAGGGCTCACGCACCACCGGCTCAAGTTCCCGCAGCTTGCTGCGAGCAGTCACTTTGGAGTAGACATAGGGGGAGAAGGCCGGTGTGGGAACGAAGCGACCGGCGCCCTGGCTGACCTTGAGGGCCCCGTCTTCCTCCACAACAACGTGGCCGTTGGTGATGACTACCTGAGGCACACCGTGGCACACCATGCCCTCGAAGATGTTGAAATCAACATTCTGGTGATGCGTCGATGCCGAGATGGTTCTGGTGGCCTGAGGGTCCCAGACGACAATGTCAGCATCGCAGCCAACATCGATCCTACCTTTTCGAGGATAGATGTTGAAGACCTTCGCCGCATTGGTGCTGGTAATGGCGACAAACTTGCAGGGGTCTATCAAACCCGTGGTGACTCCCTTCTCCCAAATAACCGACATGCGGTCCTCCACTCCGTTTACTCCGTTTGGAATCTTGCGGAAGTCATCTTTTCCCAGGGCCTTCTGGTCGGCTTTGAAGACGCAGTGGTCAGTGCCAGTGCATTCCAGGTGACCGTTAGCGAGAGCCTTCATGAGTTTTACCTCAGTTCCTTCGGCTCTCAGTGGAGGACTCATAACATGGCCGGCGGCATGGCGCCAGGACTTGTGGAGATAATGGCTCCCATTGGTTCCCAGACCTGCGGCAATGGCCTCACCGATCACCAGCGCCCCCGACTGTCTGGCCTCGGCGATCTTTTGAGCAGCACCAGCACTCATGACATGAACCACATAGAGCGGACAGTTGGCAGCATCGGCGAGAGTGATTGCTCGGCTCGTGGCCTCGATTTCGCACTGCTCGGGGCGGGAGTATGGGTGTCCCTCAGGACCTAAAATGCCCTTATTGACAACCTCCTCCTGTTTTCGAGCAATAAGCTTGCCGTTTTCGGCGTGAACCTGAGCGATGGCACCGAGCTCACGGCAGCGAACGAAGAAGTCATAGAGTTGGTCGTCTTCTAGCATGAAAATGTCTGGGTAGGCTAGAAAACTTTTGAATGAGTTTATCCCTTTATCCTTTGTGAGAACTTCCATCTCTTCAACGACCTTTGTGTCGAAGTGAGGCACAATGACATGAAGGGCGTAGTCACAGCATACCTTGCTATCAGCATTTTGTCTGTATTGCTCATAGGCTTCCAGAATGGAGGTACCACGTTTTGGGCATACAAAATCGACTACGGAAATGTAACGTCCACGAAATTCAAGACCTACTTATCATGGTTGTGCCACCAGCCAAAGCAGCACGAGTGCCACTGTAGAAGTCGTCAGAAGAAAATGTTCCCATGAAGGGCATTTGCATGTGTGTGTGAGTATCAATGCCACCTAATATAATATTCACCTTGGACAGAACGACTTACCAGGCATAATTAGTTTTCCTTTTACGTCAATTGTTCTTACACCGCCGGGGATAGTCAAGTTCAGGCCTACCTGCCTAGAGTTGTATGAAAATTAGGAAATCGTACGCAAACCTGATAATCCCGTCTTCAATGTACACATCAGCAGGGAACACGCGATCATCATTAACAACCGTTCCACCCTTGAGAAGAAGCCGATTTTGGGCATTCTAAGACATCGGTCAACCGAATAAAGCACCTGAGTACCTGCAAATGATGAGAAAGCTTCCCAGCACCGACACTGACCTTAGAGCTGTTCATTGTGCGAGCTACGAACTACGATTGAGACAAATGACCCAATGATCCTTAAAGGCTTCCCTTTGTCCTTGAAATCGACACATTAAAAGCCAAAAAATGTTATGAAAATAGTGTAGAACGTTGCAAAACATCAGTACATTAACACTTATTTTATATATTTTGAATCAAAGCTGAGAGACAATATTTGTAAAAGTTTCAAACTTCATTGATGAGCTCGAAGTTTGGATATACTTGGCAGCCATCAAAAGTATCACTAAATAAACTTGAGCAATCCCCTTTGAAAGTTACTAAAAAACAACTTAAACAGGTTGGAGCTAAGATGTGTGCATCTGTGCCTTGGCATATCCAGTTAAGTTTCAACACCACCTTTCTCGTGAATTTCCGAAGTTTTATGAACTCAGTTTATTTAATGGTAATTTGGGAGTCCTTTAAGTGGATTTTCAATGATGGTCAGTGTATTTTCATCTACCGTTCTGTATTATAAAGCGGAATGCATTGAATTTTAGTAGTTATTACTAATTAGGGTCCCGGAAATCACTCGTTAAACTATATATAAGAACGGGATGTGCTGGTTCGTTTAAACAGGGAATCAGAAATTGGATAAATAAATGAAAGAATTAATGGAGATAAAAATTAAGCTAAGAAACTTCTTCGTCATTCAGCACGTTAACTGGAGAAATTTTAAAGTAGGTTTCATTCCTCCACCAAATTACTTTCAGAATATTCCGCAAGCCCGACGTAGTTAAAATATTTACCTAATATATATTTTTTAACAGACATGCTTAAATATTCGGGAAAAAAATTTACAAAATGCAGTTGTGCTTTATAATCGCAGCACGATCAGTTTGAAATAAATGTTAGTTTTATTTCACATGGATTTATTCGAAATAGCATTTTGATAAATCACTTAGCATAATTCAGTTAAGGAAAATTTAAATATCTAGGTCATTGCATGTGTGATCCGGTTTCCTCATAACAGTAGCGCTGAATTCGGACAGCTCTTTTGCTTTTTATGTCTTTGGGTATGTCCAAGTTGAGGTCTATTGAGCACGTTCGAAACTTCGAAAAAATAAATTCTTTGTTTGATGTTGTTGATAAAAAAGGCCAAGGTACTCAAAGCGCGATTGTCCTTTATTTTATATAGGTACATTTGCAACTGTATTTACAGTGCGAGCCAAAACGTCACCTGATTCGGACACCTATGCATTAAAAATGATCATTCCTACCACTGATCTCAGACGTGTAGAAAATGAGCTGAGGATTTTGCGTCAGCTTAAGTAGTTTTCAAGTGGTTATTTAACTATTTTATCAATAGTGGGAAACATGGTGTGGTTAGGATGCTCTCCGCCATGCGAGTCAAAGATCACATTTTCATCTTAATGCCATTCATCGACCATGTTTCATTTTCGGTATGATCATTTTCAAGTTTTAACTCCTAGAGCTACTATTTAACTTTCAGAGAGAGGGACATACGAAAGTACCTTTTTCATCTCCTTAGAGCTCTTGAGTACGTGCACAGGTATGGAATAATACACCGTGACATCAAGCCTTCAAACTTTTTATTTGATCGGCGCACGCAAAAGTATACTCTCATCGATTTTGGGCTTGCTCATTCCCAAGTCGAGGGGGATGTTGATAAATCTTGGAATCCACATGTCATCCAGTCACCCGCCACAACCTCGAAACGTAAAAGTCTCCAGTCGCCTGGGTCTGCTCCACCCCAGACTCCCAAATCTGCCCGCTTTATCGATCAAGATAGTCCCCTTTTCTTTTCACCGAAGGTGCTTGATAATCCACCTGTGGTGAAACCACGGCTCGTGTCCATCTTGAGCACATCTTGTCGATCGAGCAACAGTGGTAACCCCCTCAATCCTCTGTCTCAAAGTCTTCCAGGAAGCGGAGGTGGGTCCACGGAGGAGAAATGCGTCTGCGGCAATAGACTGTCTGTGTGCCGTTGTTGTCGCAACTACGCCAAACCCTCGCCCGTTCGCAGAGGTGGCACAGTTGGCTACAGGCCTCCCGAGGTCGTTTTTCGTTCCGCTAAACAGACAACGGCTGTAGATGTTTGGGCTGTTGGTGTGATTATGCTTACCTTCCTCAGTGGGAGATACCCTTTTATGAAGTTGGACGATGATCTTGAGGTTATTCATGCTTTCACCCACCTTCTGGGCTCTGAGCGCATGCAGCAGGGTGCCTACGCCGTTGGAAAGCGTCTTCTCGTTGATCCGAAGCCACCAGCCCTGGCAGATGACGAAACGCCAACTATGTACCTCAGGAAGCGGTAGGCCCCACGTTTCATTATCGCTCCTTTGCAGACTTGTAAATATACGTAAAAATGATCGGAAGTTGGTTGCCCCACCACCAGTGATGAGTCCTTCGGCTTCCACCTCCCAATCAAATACGATAGCACTTCCGAACAACTACAGGTTCCCCTTCTCGGCTTATGAGTTGTGTACCAGACTGCTGGATCCTATTCCGAGCCGACGAATAAGTGCAGAGGAGGCTGCTAGGCACCTCTATATCCTTGGTTCTGAATCCAAAGGCTCCCATGCCGCTCCCAAAGCCAAGTTAGTCCCCCCTTTTTGGCTCTCAACTATCTTTCAATATCCAACCTGGGGTTATTGTATTCTTCCTAGGACTGTTTCCGTTTGATTGATTATCCGCGTTTCATCCAACTGGAGTTTACCTGATGGACAAGCCCCACCTCGTCCATGATCGTACTCTATGGCCTATTCTATGTAACTCGAGTCCAAGAACGTACCAGTATCGTGTGTAATTTCCAATTTTTTAATATATTATGCCGTTTTAATTTAAATCAAACTCAATTTCGGAAGGTTGGTCATCTGTGATAGGTTCCTTGGTACGCAATATTTCAGGCTTAATCTGTGGATCGTAGGATGGGTAACTTTACATCAAGTTAGTTTCATAGGTTCGTGGTTTTTCCGTGGGTTTTGGGGAACTTCAAATTTGTAATTTCTCCGAATTTCATCTTAACCTTATTGCTCTAGGCCAACCCATCTGTAGGGGAAAACCAAGAACTCAGAGCGAAATTTGTAAATAACTTATTGCCGCGTTCGAGAATGTTCACAACCAGGTAACATTTTCTAAACTGTCATTCGGTGGTCCATGTTCACTTTCGTAGGTTTCAGTCGAAGAAACACGCATAGGAGCATCCACAAACACGAAAAACCCCCAACCCACTACATAGAATTCAAGAGTCATTCAAAACGGCTCTGTTATTTCGCTGTTATCAAAAGGCTAATAGTACTGCTAATCCCATTAAAAAATCAAGAGGTCATCCTCTGCCTTCTGAAGGCTTCCAGGACCTGGAGGAGGCGTTCATCGCCTTCCGCGCCAGAGCAGAAGGCGCGGAAGTCGTTGAGGAGCCCCATTTCGAATGCCTCGTCGCAGGTGGTCTGGCCCTGCCACCGCCGCGGCAACAAGTGGTTCCACGCCCAGAAGAAGCCCACCTCCGACTGCGCCTCGAAGCACGACGTCCGAGGGTCCAGCACCGGCCGTCGCAGCCCCGCCGTCATCGGTGAAGCCGCCGCCGTCGTCGTCGTCGTAGAAGCTCGCAGAGCATTGTCGTTGCTCGCCGTCGAAGGCCCTGAAAACACCCTCGATTCACCGCTCTTCATTCCTTCAGCGGCCACCTCAGTTCCAACCGATGGTAGTCTCACCTGTGTTTGTGAAATAGACCAATAAGCCGTTAGTATTCAACGGAGTGTTCTTGGTAGATGGGGCCTCACGAAGGGCTCAAAGCTCAACAACGGTTGATGCACGCTCACGGCATCACGCGCCCTAAACTGAGGGGACAAACTTCGTGCCCCAGTCAGCACGAACGGATTCTCGACACCAGGTGACTCGTGGTCCCGTCGCCCAGTCACCACACAAGTAGATTGTGCCGGTCAACCTATTTGTTCATTGTTGAAAATGTGTGTAAATAACTTACTCACGTGTTTTAAAAAGATAGCTGTAAATAAAAAGTAGATGACCGATCGAAAAAATCCACTAAATACACAAACGGTTTTAAAGATCTCCCTCCTTTTTTGTTCCTCTAGGCATGAGGCTTGGTCCTCTTCTCGTCTCCCCGTTTAGTCGGAAAGACGAAATCACCTTCATTCTTTATGCTCTTGGAAACACTATTGTCGCAGGAAGTGTGACCGAAAACAAATCAAGGTGCATGTTTCTAGTTCGCGTGCATTTAGCGACATCAAGCAAAAGACAAGACTTTGGAACTAGGTACATCGTTCAACCTCTCAGCAGCGAAGCTCTCCTTCCCGCGCTCTGTGTGGTGGCAAAGATCCCACAGACAGACGAACGACCACAGCGAACTTGCTGGGGCCTCACTGCTGCGTCCTGGGTGTGGCAAACCCAGTTATTCGATGATCACACTGGGTCAAACGGAAGAATATTGTTTGGTTTCCTGTTGATATTCTAAAGGAGGTGACGCAAACTATACTTCATCCGTTAAAAGTTTAAAGCCTTCCTTTTTCATTTAGGTGATAAGAAACAGAAGGATGCTTGATGACCCTGATCATTAAAGAGAATAACCTTCACCATGATTATGAATGAAGCCTGTCTTCAAAAAAGAGACGATTGTGGTTGCAGCTTAGCCCTGAGAACAATTTGCGACAGGTACTAGAGATTGCGAGGTGCAGATGCTCTGATTGCACTAGCACATATAAGATTTTCTTGTCTAAAATTGGCAGAAAAGGTTTCGGAGGGGCTTAGATCGGATTCAAATGCCTGCTTTGAGATCCGGCTGACCACCGTAATTATGTGAGGCAGCAGCAGAGTTAGACTCCCTCTCAGCAGCACTAGAGAAAAGTCAAAATCGCTTGTTAGCTGCCAATTTTCGCGACTACACCGGTTCCCCCTCTCCTGGATGGCAAACGAACTCTCCCCAAGTACGGACGGGAGCTGTGGTGGAGAAGGAAACTAGTCGTTGTGCTGCTGGTTCTAAAAAACCGAGTTAACTAAAGATCCCTACGCAGCAAAGCGTAAAATTGGCCTGCTTGTTCTAGGTTCAGGGGGCGCACTGAGGCTGTAATAGTCTCTAATTTTGAGTAAAATTCTTTAACCACTGAATTTCTTCTAAAACTAGCCACTTTTAGTGAAACTCCAAGTATCCCAGGTACCAGCAAGCGGCGGGAAGACTCGCTGAGTAACACACTTCTCCGCACTCACCTTGGGATCCCGCTTGGGCGTGGAGTCGCTGTCGGAGCTGGCATGGGCGCGGCCCAAGTCGGGCGACGTCGGGGGTGGGGGCGTGGCGCCGGGCTTCTCGGGGGGTGCCGCGGGGTGGCCGGCGTAGAGGGGGATCATGGCGAACATGCCGCCCGAGACGTGCACGAACATGCGCCGGGTGAAGCCTAGGCGCTTGTGCAGTTCCGCGCGCCCCGCCCCGTTGCTTCGCTCCTGCCACTGCGTGAATGAGAGCGGAATGAAGCCGAACCTGCCAAAAAGGCAACTCCGTGTTAGACAATACCTTGCCATCCTACTTGGAGTCTGTTGTTCTCAGAGCCCCGGAGATTAATGCCTATTATGTCTAGAGCCAGGGAAGTGATAGAGTTACGAAAAAAACCTTTCCGAAGGAGTTGCCGCCCCATCAAGAAATTCACCAGGTGACACCGGAAACTTTAACGCTAAGCTAACGTCTTCCAGAGTTAAAAATGTAGTAGCCCTGAATCGTAGTTGCTGGTGGCAAATGTAATGACAGTATAATCACCTGTACAGAATCATTGGTAAACATGGTGTGATTGATTACCTTGTAAGGGATATAATGATTGACTGGTCGTCAATCTCCTCATATTTACAACTCAAGGAGACAAGTGGCATGGTGTCATTACATAGGTTACCTAACACTGACGTGCACGTCCGGTCGCGTCTCCAGGCTCAACTTCCCGTCGCCCAGTTAGTGCGCATTTCGATTATGCCAGTTGAACGTAACGCAACTCACTAGTACCTACCACATCAATCGGGGTCCGGATTAGTCTATGGCTATCACAATGGATGTTGGCATGGATGCAGAACTCCCTACACCAATACACTTCCTATAATGAGTCGGATCTACTAGAACAGTTCTCCTTCATATCTCGCTGTGTTGTTCAACAGATCCACTTGTGGTTTGGCGAAGACAGTTGTAGAGAGATCGACGACCAGACGATTAGCAAATCCTCTCAATCTCGTCCTTTACCGAGCTGCCAGGTTGGTAGAGATGCCTGTAGCACACACGAAAATTTGCCCGCGTGCGTCCGTGATTCTGAACCTGGTAAACATTTGTTATTTATGGTCAAAGTGTTGGTTGCCTACGAGATGCCAGCCCAGAAAAAAATTGCAACAGAAACGTCTGAGCAAGGTCAAATACAGCAGACGGCGAGAAGATTTCGATGTGAGTAAATAAGCTAGGGAAAAAATGGAAATGGGCGTACCTGCTGAGGACCTTTTCCTGGAAGTAGAACAGAGCGGTCATTTGGTCCGGTGCCGGCAGCTCTACATAAAACATAAACAATTTCAAAAAACAGAAGTCAGCAACCACCTTTTACTTGGTTTTTCCATAGCAGTCAAACGCTTGGCCTTTATTCGAAAGAAAGCACTTGGCGGAAATGGCCTTACCGGGGAAGAGCTCAGAAGCCACAGCGTAGGGATCCGTTTTGCCCGCAGCAGGTCCCAATAGCGGTGGACAGGGGATGAAGATGGGCAGTCGCATTGGGTAGAGGCTGTAGCGGTTACCCGTGTAGCCCAGCGGGTAACACGGCGATGGAACTATCAGGAAACCGAGGCTCGTAGCCTTGTAGTACATGTAGTTCAGCAGCTGGACATGCAGAGGACGTGTAACCTACACTCTGATACTGATAATTTGTGAGTAGCGCCACTTTCACTCACGATTTCATTGAGGCGGCTGGGGGAGGCGACAAGCCATTGAATCTCTAAGTCGAAGGCGCAACTGGGGTGGTAATTTAGGTCGTAGAGTAGGCAGTACCACTCGGGGTGACGCTTCAGAGCTGCCAAGTTGGCAGCAGCAGTAGAGGTGCTTCGCAGATCCTTCGTTACTCGCTTCCGTAAGACTCCCTCAGAACCGACTGGAAAGATTGAGAATGAACCTCTCTATCGTGTTAAATCTCAGCCTCAGGGGGTAAAACGTCTTACTGTGGACACCTGGGCTGCTATTCGTGCCAAAGACCTGACCGAGATGGGCGGAGTTCATAAGCCCATCGACTGATGTCCATTCTCCCTCCTCCTTGGGTGTCTTTGCATTACCTTCCGGTCTAGGAAAAAACACTGACAGCAGTTTCGGGTCCAGCGTTGACAGATTTCCCGTTGCCGGGGTTTCTTGGATCACCAGAACCTCCATCCACTCCTTCTGGAAGTCGGTAGAGAACGTCCCGATTGGTGAATCGCTTGATGGGGGCAGCAACTTCTTTGGAAAAGGGATTTTTCGTAACTCTGGTGCTTTTCCTGCCCCTGAGACTGCATCGGACAAATCTTTGGATCGTCTGGAACCTTAAAAGACCAAAATTTGTAGTGAAAGTGAGTTAAAGGATGGAGCGGGCTAGACACAACCGGATAGGATGCAGGCAGTCATGCATGGGGTGCATTTTTGTGTAGGGGTGCTTGAATAAAAGAAGAACCTTTAGCATCAATCTCAGTGGGTCTGAGAACACCAGATTCCTCGTTTCTGCGATGACCTGTACGGGAGAATAGACAAAGAACCGGCGAATGGACGGGCTGCTAAGTGCAGAAGGGTGCTTTCAACCAACCAGAAATGAGGTAGTGTAAGGTGTGAGCCCAATGCTCTAATTAACGAGAGTGTGAGATAAACCTTTCGTGATCGATAGCGAAGATTTGTCGGTTTTGAAATCATCTACCGATTTCCCACTTAGATTAGATGGAAAACTTGGCTTTTAGAACCTTTTGCTCCGGTTTTGTTGAAAATGGGGCGGCATTAAGGAGGTAACTCAGATTGAAGGGTGAAAAAAAATCAAAATCGAGTAACGTCGATAATTTTGTTAGCTGTTGTGAATTGACCTTTTCGGTGGAGATCGGTCATCTTGAGTGTCATGATATCGCCCATGGACTTGCGACCCCCTAAACCAAACCAAATATGGACGCTTTATACGCCACCGGTTAGTGGACCCACGATTCAAAATTAGGGCATATCAAAGAGAAATAAAAGATACTGATGACAATGCGTCGGATTAGCCCATGGATGCCAGCACGCGTTAGATTCCTCTATGACCGATTCTAAATGAAAGGCAATGGGTACGTGCGCAAATGGGTTAAGTCGAAGCCTGGCAACCGCCACCTTTTCGGACATAACCGTGCATTGCGATTGGCCGAATATCGCCGGCCGATTTGCGAGCGCCTGCAGAGACATGCACATCGTAAGGTGGGGCCTTAAAAGCACCTCAAAACATGAACCCAGGGAAGCCCCCTTCACGACGGACTACAGCTCGAGTATCGACCTACTGAACGCACCTGGCGGTTCGGTGGAGACTTCCACCAAGAGGGTGTAGAGAAAGAACCCGTTAAGGAACTTGTGAGTAGCGTTTCCCGAGGCATGGCAAATGTATCCGGCGTCTAAGAGACTCTAAAGCGTGAATTATTCAATTTTAGCAGATTAAAATCACCTCCACCTTCCAGTCGGTACCCTGATTGAAAAATAGGATAACGCACTGTGAGAATGAATAGTACAAACTGTCCCTAGAGTCTTAGTAATTAAGGTGCAATTCTCTGTTATATAGTGAAGCTGTTTCCTGATTTTCGATGGCTTTTATAAAAAAACTTGTACAAACTCAACTCAGATTCGAGCACAGCTACTTGAAAACTGAAATATGGGCACATCAAAAATTTAACAAGGGACCTGCACCTACTAGTGGCTAAAGTGGAAATACGTTAAGCGATCAGCTAGTAAGACAACTAGTACGTTAGCTTCTAGGTTGGCTCCAGCACCTGTGCATAGTTGACGGCTGCATCCAGCGAAAAGGCATCGACAAGATTGCGAGTGATCCACGAGGTGAGGTCGTACCCACAAAACGTGCGTTCTGGCAGCGGTCCCGTGCTTGTCATGAAGTTTATTCCGCACCTGTTAGTAAAATATACATTACCATCCACTGGGCCAAGTGGAGACAGCTGCTTTTAGCAAGTACGGAGATACTCCATAAATTAAATGTACGTTGGGGCCCCGAGAAAGGCCCAAGCCTCATCCCTGGTTGAGGCACACGCAGAATCACGTGCGCTAAGCTTCCCCATCCTTCACACTCTCCAACTGGATCTCCTTAAAGAATCCATGCTCTCTCCTGTCTCTCTCATTCATGATGAATCCTCTTATAGTTTAGAAAAGAATCGTCAAATCGGATATTGAAAACCAACCGATCAACAGTTCTTCAACATGTCTATATCGTCCAGTTTCCGAACCTGGGGTTTTCATTACCCAGGTTGGGTAGGCACTCAGTCCATCGACTAGTGAACCAGAGCAGAAGCCGGTCATCCCCAAATTGAGATTCGACAAAATTTCCAAGAACCACTTGAATTAGTAATCCCGATCGATGAAACGTCCCGCTAGACATACATGCAGGGCAGGGACAGGTACGCTTTCCCAGGATCTCGAGCCTGATTCCCATATTTTAGGTGAACCTTAAATCGCAGTTTGGTGAAGGGTTCACAAGTAAGTCCCGGCTAAGTGATGGCACTTTATCAAGCAGAAGGCCTACTCGGGATCGAGGAGAGCACTGAGGACCCTCAATGGCTCAGAGTGCGTCGAGAGAGACAGGTTCGACCATGAAGTAGACGTGACGGCCGTGGTGGGGACGGACGGCGGATGCAGGGCCGCGGGAGTGGGCGGAAGGGGTGTCGCTGTGGCCGAGCGCGTCGTCTCAGACTGTTTAAACCCCTCCAGGTCAGCAGAGGGCGCCGTCATCGCACCGTGTCTTCGAAGCACTCCCGCTGAGTCGGCGGAGGGCACGCCCGTCACTGATTCACGGTGGGAGCGTTGGGCTTCAGACGACTCAGCCCATGGCAACTGAGAAATGAAAATTACTACTTTATTCAATTCAGCAAGACGATTCTCAATTTTGTAACACCGAAAAAGGGGAAACAGACTGTCATAAATAGAAAATTGGCAATACTCTGAAATGCACTTGTGTACTTGAATTAACATCCGTAGAAATACTTTTGCTTGTTCTCCTCAAAATAGTAAGCGGTTCCCTTGTGCATCGGCACAAACGACCTTTTAGTTTTTAGAAGTAAAGTAAGCAAAGAAAGAAAGGTTGGGAATGCATTGAATGAAAATTAAAGTAAGTCTACCTTACTTATGCCACACATACACTGCCATCAAGCAGTGTACCAAAAAAATTGCTGACATGTCGTTTCCTATTGCTAGTTGGACTTTCTCAACAAAGAACGGGATGTTCGAATGTGCAACAACCAACCATGGGATTGCGCTCGCACAGCAGTGTCGCACGGGCCTGTGGAAAAGTGCTGAAAGGGCTTAGGTTGAATTCAGATGCCGACGTGGTCGCTGATGACCACTTTTGCTGAGCCCTAAACAACGATCTTAGCTCCGCTCCCCCCCCCCCACCACCCTCTTGGCCACTCCTCGGGTAAGTCAAAAATGGTTGTCAGTCAGTTCTTAGGGCCACGCCTCTCCCCAATGATCCGACCTTCTCAGATCACTCATACGGCTGGACGCTCTCGCCGCCGTGCTGCCAGTGCTACAAAAGCCCACTTGATGGACGGCGGAAAGTAGCTTGCTCCAGCCTCTTTCCGACTGAGGTTTTCATAGGTGGCAATGTTGGCGGCTTTTTTAACAAAACCCCTTGATCACAACAGTGTAAATTCCTTTTCAATCAAA
The DNA here is from genome assembly GCA_030710315.1 of Anomotaenia brevis. NCBI lineage: Eukaryota > Metazoa > Platyhelminthes > Cestoda > Cyclophyllidea > Dilepididae > Anomotaenia > Anomotaenia brevis. The sequence continues at coordinate 417,392 of JAUOZQ010000007.1, read as the reverse complement.
TTTGTTTTAAATTTATTACATTTTTAGTTGTCAACCCCTTTTCCTTTTTTCCTAATGAGACTGTCAACTTCATTGCGAACGCTCTGGAAATTAAATCAAACATAAGGCAAGCGAAGGCATGATTTTGCAGGATTTCACAATCAAGGTTTTTTGAATACCTAACAAATCTCGTATTTGGCAAAAATATTTCCAGGATCTTAACTAACGGTTCCATCAATGTAAAAAATCGAATATGTTCAAGTTTTGCAGAGTAAACACGATTGACAACTGATTAGTGGTAGCATTGTCTTAATTGTTTCCGTTACATGTTTTTCCCTATTTCCAACAGGTGACTTAAAACAAACCGCTCCGGGTTGGAACTTTCGAGGCAGGTGACAAATGCAAATTCCAAAATTTGAATAAACTTATTCAGCCTGGTAGCAACAATCCTCAAAGCCGTGGCATGGTTTGATTCATTCTGCAAATGTGTAAATGGTGCTTGTTAGGCAAAATAATCGAAGGATACACATACTTAGTCACAATCATAGACAATGTAACGATGACTGAATTGAATAGGGGATTCAGAACTAGATAAATTAGAAAGCGCTTTGAGGTTTATATGACAGGAAGGTTATAGCAGGCAAATAATATTACCTTAAAAAATAACCATAATGACCCATTTCAACCAATGAAATTCCACTTTGGTGTGATGCATTAAAAGATTTTTTAACAAACGGGTCAAAGCCCCCATTGCTCTAAGTGCTTTGCGGAATTCTCCGTTGCTCTTTTTCCGCTGAATTATGCCTCCAAGAAACGAAAAAAAAACAATCAGAGTTTTCTCCCGAATTCGATTTTGGAGCGGCAGTAGTGGAAGGTTTTTTTGCAAAATGGCCCTAATTATTCCTCACGCTGATTCACCCAACCTAGAATTCCGCGGGGTGACGACTACATGTCAGCCTCTACCAGAGCTCGCTCCTCCCTCCTGCTTGTGTTTATTTTGTGACTTTCGAGCAAAAGAGGTAGAAGTTTTTGTCTCTAGAAACGGGAGAGGATTTTGTCCTCCTGAAGATCACTCAAGAGGAAACATAAGATGATATTCCGTGAGAATAAAAGCAAAACCTGGGGACTTCCTAAGTTAGAGCCAACGTTTCGTAGCAGCAAGCATATGCAAAGCAATCGACCAGTTTATTGATGAGGAACTATCAAAGTTAACAGCAAAATTAGCATTCACTAACACCCTATTGAAATTTAAAGGTAGAATAGTGACATAAATTAATATACACCAGAAAAATTGAGAATTACAAATTTTAGAACCGGTGAATACCAAACGTTTTTAAAATTTAGAAAAAACGAAGAATCCCTCCGCATCAAACCAGCAGCATAGCTGTCATTGCATGGATAAAAATTACTGGATATTCCAAGTTGACGCGCGTCAGTGGCTTAGAACGTTTAGCGAAGATAGGCGCTAAACCTATCTGCTAAATTCCGGTCAAAAATAGTGTTCTGTGAGGCTAAAGCATTAAATGTTCAGTATATGGATTTGCGACAACCAAGCAACAACTTTTGTGAGAATACATGTCTACCCACTTCAAGGACTACATTTATTAAGTTGGAATAGAAACCCTGTATTGGCAGGACTTACAAGGACTCGGAAAAATTATTCCCTTCCTGTCTAATGGCCTGCAAAACTGAGATATCATCAACAGAGTTCCTTCTCCCTTAACAAAACCGAGAATTCGAAAAAAATATTAGAAAATTCCGCAGTGGCGTCAGTGCATCGAGGTAAATGCACGCAACGATGCGATTTTTAACGAATTTCGTTAAAAAGTGTTAGCGAATAGACGGATTCCGTATCTAAGAATCACTCCCTCAAAAATGAGAGCAGTCCAAAGACATTTCCGACCCACTTTACCCAGACAATGGCCTTTGATTTCCACACTGGGACTTACCAAATGTACATTTTAAATGGAATTCCCAAAAAACAGCCTCTTGGTGATTAGAAACCTGAAAAGGGTCTTTGAAATTCCTGTGAGACCACCACAGGCGTTGGCAAAAACACTCAAAACGCACTGGTAGCGGTTCTTGAAAAATCGCATGTTGCAACTAGTGTCGAGTAATCGGTGAGTCAGTGTCTGTTTCCGAAGAACAAACTCAAGAGAAGCAACGCATGCACAGAAAGTGACCAAGTGATTTAAGGGAAATGTAGTTCCTCCGAATAAGCCGAAAGACTTGAACGTTTTTTACACCAGAACAGTCAGTAGTACACACCGTATATGAAGGCAGGAAGATTGGGTTGCCATGATCTGTCATTAAGAGGCAACTAACACTCAAGTAAAGTCTGCTTTCTTCAGCTTTTTACCGATTTCTTTTGCTTTCCTGTTGTGCGTAAGAGCAAAGCTGCGAAGAGAAATTTACTGGGGACTAAGTCATTCCCCAGAAGGAGAAACTAGGGGGGGGGGGAACAAGCCCGAAGTAGTACTGATTATTAGTGACCCCAGCTTGGGAACAGGGTCAGCCAGTTGCGTTGCTGCACCTAGCAACCAGACCCACTCATTATGAGTCGACATGCTGGGTCTCCTGCTGCCATAGGTCGTTCAAATTTGCCGACCGACAAGACACTGCTGCATTCTCTCCCTAACTCACTCGAAAACAGACGAGGCCGACACTGATTCCCCCTTCGCCATGCGCCATGCTCCCCTGTCTATTTGAATGAGTGTACACTCCACAACTCGTTAACAAACGCCACTTCCCGACCTAGGATTCTCATGGGAGGGGCCACCGTCTCCCTGTATTTCGTCCTATCATTTTCAGTTTATCAGTCCCACATCCTTCCTCCCGCACTCGCACGCTGACTCAGCTTATACAGCACTGATTCATTCCTTTCCCTTCCTTTGTCTGCAAGTGTGGTGTGTGCATCCGATGATATCCTGATTATAAAGTAATGAAGATAAACTTAAACGAGTATTATTTTGTCAAAGTGGACTAGAAGTGGGAAGATGAGTCTTTTTTCAGAAATGTATTACCTCTTTGTGATATCGATTAGAAGAACTAAAACACCAAACTAGTGGCTGAAGATCACTTCACAAAATAACGGTTAATAGGAATTTTATTGACCTCAACACTTTAAATATTCTCCAAAGAGGCTTCTAGATAACCCAACAAGAATATTTAAGCTTCCACTAAGTAGGTGCATTGTTTATATCCACTATCATGAGGCATTGTTGAGGCATGAAATGAGCCATATGAACAAGCAAATTGGCACAAGAAAACACCGAAAGCGCGTTTCATCGGTGAGCAAAGAGAACTGTTAGGGAAACACCAAGGGCAGTGAGGTGAGATGCACGCACACGCACAAACAGGAAAACAGAAGGAAACGAGGAACACACAGAAGCACTTGGTGTTGTTAGTGTTTGGTCGTTTAGACAAATGCCATTCCAAGAGAGAGAAGCCTCTTACAAACACACCAGAAACTTACCGGCTGCTGGATTTCACCCGGCGTGGTTGGATGTCGCTAGAAAGGCAAGTAGATGTGCAGTCAAGTTGAATGCCTTCTCCAACCGAAGACTCGTTCCAGGCCCTTCGCCCGCCACCGCCACCCCCCCCCCCCTCCTCAAACTAGATCCCGACACTCTGTGTCTATTAGTACTACGATGGCGAAATACAGGGGGTATAGAATAAATTTAACCAGCAAATAATTGGCTGCTTTTGGATGCTTACAGGTGTTCACACACTAAGCCTCCTTTATTAGTTCAAATTCATCTCCGTCATCTACAAACTTCAGGAAAAGGAGGGCACTAGATCCAAACTGGAACCTATCTGATCCACCGTGGAGAGGGATAGCTTATACCATGATGATAGATCGCGCTCACCATCAAAAGGTAGCTGGTCAATGGACAGTGACACTGAACGCTGTGAAACACTCCAGCGGCAGTAGATTTCCTCGAAGATCTATACGAAAAGTGCTGAAATCACATGCTACGTTGAATTGCTGACCACTGTAGTAGAGCACTAAATAATGAAGCTAGCCATCAGTAATAGGTAGCCGAATCGATGACAACAAAACTCGACCCCCCTCCTGTCGGCCTAGCCTGAGAGGAAAGACAAAAATACCTGTCGTCAGCCAAACTTTGTGATAACAGCCCCCCTTCAATGTTTGGCATCTGCCGAACCCCCCAGATCTTAACCCGTCCCTGGACTATCGTACATGGTTAGGGCTGTCATCGAGAAAGAAACTGATCGCCACCGAGTTGTCAGTACCACTAGAAAAGCTCACTCAGTTGATGACAGCAGTTCTTAGGGAGGCCCTTGCCCAAGAGAAGTGCCGAACCAGATTACTTTAAGCTATGGGCTGCTGTGGATTAGGGCTGCAAAAGACGATGCTAGTGGAAGCAGTTAATTAGAGTGTCAGTTCCTTGTCTATTGGACTTCTTTTAAGCCTACTACATTTTGAAGTCATCAACCCGAACACCATGCACACAAGGCCAATGGATTTGAGGTGCTGTGAGGGCAGTGAGGAGAAATGGATTGGCAGAGCGCAGACCTGTTTGACGCGGACAGTGGAGGCCTGGCGTCGGATGCGGTTGAGGGCCTCCATGAAGGCGATGAATCGATCACAGAGTCTCTCGTAACCCATCGCGTTCAGCGGAGTCTCGTAGATGTCGCAGCGCACTCGCTTCTTACCCGCCGCCTTGGCCCTACAAAGTGCAGTTATCACCACCACCATTAGATCAACCGTGTTTCCCTCTCTTTCTACCCTCCTTTTGGAGTAACGCTCTGGTCTTCCGTTCAATCTCCCGGAAACAACTAAGGGTACCAATCACAAGATTTCGTGGTGGAACAGGTGGTTTGCAATCTCCTTAGTTTGGCATCGTAGCCAAAAAGCAAGCTCACGTGAATGCGAGTACCCAGGGCTTCAACTAGACTCTGTTCATTAAGTGAAATTCTTCTAATGAGTTTTAGGGGGCTTCATACAGAACGAGGATTCGAAATGGAAGCAGGTACTAGTGTTTTTTGAATGGGAAGAAATGGTAGAAGGGTAGCCTATATTCCCATATCGTATGTGTGGTTATCTATATGCTAAAGTGGGCGAAAACTGAGCATAGTCGATTACAATCACCCCGACTCGACTTTAAAAATTTCAGCAAGGTTTGACTGCTGCAGCATTAACAATTAATTAGTAGAAAAACGTCAGGTGAAATCCACCATCATGTAGCCAAGATAGAGGTAGAGAAATAAGTGCTTAGACAACAAGTGACATCCACAAATCACCCTGTATTATATGATGACAGTTTTATGGTGGACCATCTTCAGTTGAAAGATTAACAGTTCCTTTTCAATAAACTTTAGTAACAAATGAGAAAGCATAGAATAAATATTTGAACATCATTTTGAAAATTGAAACACATGCTACTTCTAGGTATACATAAAATATTTGTAAGAAATATTGACGTAAAGGAAAACATCTACGGGTACAGCTTTTTCCCAATATGGAGAATTATTACCGTAGAAAAACTGTTTCCATATCAGTTGCGAAACAGCTTTTCGATCAAAAAACAAAATTCCAAGACGGAAACCGCATCGGGAATTGAAAAAGAAATGCCCCAAATTTATTCGCAATAAAAACGGTAAATTCATAAGTAATTCATAGCTTAATAATAATAAATGTTAATTCAAACGATCCATTAACTAGTACCGTTTCGCTAATTGAGTTAAGCATTTCATGTACTCACAAGATGAGACATGAAAATATCGAATTAAGAAATGAACGAAAATCTGTATCCAGTAAATACTTAAAATTGTCTTTAAAAAATAAAGTAGACTTCCGCAACTCCCTCCCCACAACCCCGAATTAAAGAAACCTGTTCTTTTGGTTCCAAACTTTCAATTTCTTTCACAAAGAAGTAGTCAGTTTGTATATCATCGTGGTTAATACACTGCAGGATACGCATCTCAGCAGCGCACTGTCCAGTTTTAGATCTTCAGTAGATAGAGCTAGATACTCTATTTGCATTTACCTTTTGCAGACCAGGCGCTCACACGCACCGCCCCAAAATCTAAACCACAGCGGTTCCCTAACTACGAGGCTTGTTTAGCCACTTCCGTCTAACAGACATTTAGTCGCGTAGATCCTCTCAGTTAAAACGCAGATGCTCGTTGCGGATGGACTAGACCTATGACGAGCCTAGAGAAGACGAGCAGCACCCCTGAAATGAGACGGCCTGCGAAATCTTAACAAACCTCCCCAGGATTAAGGCAAACACTGGAACCCACGATGCAGTTATGAAGTTATTCAAACAAGTTGTGAGGTTTTATAAGCCCAAGGGGAAATTCTTTAATCGACAATTCCAATTGGCATGAGAACGCAAAATGTATGGACTGGTCTTAATGCTTAGCTTCATGTTAGCAGAGCACTTCTGAGGCAACTGCAACAGGCGTCAGCGGTGAAATTTCGCTGCAGTTAAGGGAGTCATTCTCTACTACGAGACATTCATGAGTAGCTAAGCGCTCATGGACACCCTAAAGAATATGCTAATGTATTGGTGAAGTTTGACACGTGTACAGATTTAACCAGAGTCAAATGGCAAGCTGGTGCCTTTGAACTTCGACTCATTCCGATTCGTACGCGCCTGTTTGAAGTGAACTTAATTAATTGACTTCGTACAGAATAATCCGGCTTTTTAGGACCATAAGATAGCCTAAAACCCATACATATAGTAGCTACATGCTCCAATAGCACAATGGTTGTCTGAAAGATCCAAAGATGTGGAAACATGCAGCCACAAGCGGCTACAAGACATGTGAATCACATGACACATTCTAATTAGTCAGGAACTGAACAAACAGGTTCACACACACCTGATGTGGTTTCTCTACTTAAGACTGCAAAAATGAAATTCCCCAGTACTGAAAATAAGTGGATTTCACAAACGCGAAACTACAACAAGGAAGATTACAAAAGCTCCCGAGGATCATTCTGGATAAGTTATTCAGATAAGCTGGAATCTTTCACCTCCCATTTTGGGATCCATCTCTCTTGCTCGGAATTTTTACAAGACAATATTAGTAAAAGGCCAAAAAGGGTAGTCGAAACTCTCCACTGAGATTGTATGCGAAACGGAAACAAAGTGAAATGAGTCGATAGCATGCAGCTACCCAAAGTCGTAGTAGCATAACGTTGTCTACAATTAGTAATATATCTCCATTCACATTGCCACAAATTTTAGATTTGAGGTCACATGTTCCCCACACTCAATTTTGCTTTTTGTAACACTCTTAGCAATTTAGAGAGGGAACATGGTACAAAAGGTAAATGGTGCATTAAAATAGGCAGATCTTAGGGTGAGAGTTTACCTAATAGGTGTATGCGTTATTCGTACTGCCTCAGGGCAACTCGGACCTCTGCTCTCAGCTTAAACGACTTCCTGATCCTGGGCTCTTCAACCTCTCGAGACTTCGGTGAGGAGCTTCGGTAACTCTCGTAGACCTACTATCAGGCTTACCTATGGCCAGCTTTATTAAATCAAGAGGGGGTTGTGCTATAGGTGTCATTGAGAGTAATAGATTCATTGTCCCAGGAAATACAGCGATTTAAAAGCCCTTCATATGGGATAACATGGCAGGACGTACTAACAAAGGAAACGGCCTAGAGAACCACAAACGCTAGTGTCTAGACTGACTACTAATCGTGTGGAATAAAAAGTGGAATTATTCGCCTAAATGCAAAGAATAAATCATAAAGTTGACATCACATGCTGAATAGATACCCGAATTAAGGAGCGAGGAAAAAAGCATAGGCCAGATAGTACTTAGAATAGCACACCTGGCATTCACAGTAGGCCAACTAATCAGAGATTGGAGTGAAGCTTAATAAAACTTGATCTTCAGCTTTATATTCCGCCGTAAATCGTAGCTCACACTCTTAACCTACTGTGCTATCGCAGTTTGATAGAAATCACGTAACGCCTTTTTTTTCAAGCCCAGTGCCCAAACAGCATATGCACACAGCTGCATAAAATGCAATTTTACCCGATCGAAAAGGGAAAACACTAAGTCAGAGAGTTTCAACTTCCGAAAGCAGCTGTTTTAGGCGCCCATCCATTGGGCCTTATTCAAAGCAGTGATGGCATATCAAGCGTACAAGTAAGTTAGCCTCGAGGTCAAACAACAACTTTGCAAATCAGAAAAAATGGTCAGAATGGTAATTGATACTGTAACTGCTTAGTGAATTTCTTTAGAGGCTCATCAATCAATGCCCACGTTCATAAATCCTCCACAAAAATATGCTACGGCCAAGGAGCCAAACGGGCATTAGCATAACTCACACAAAGCCTTGCGAAACAAGTAACCTCGCAATCAAGTCATATGCGTGCCTGTCGTAAGGGCTGGCTAGTTCGCCACATTGACTAACGAGTTGGCTGTGACTTCCGAAGTGTCCGTGGCCCATACAGAGGCCATAGATGAATGGAACAGCAAGCAGGTCTTTGATCTGTGTCAACTAGTAGCCGTACATCGTGCCCTACGAGATTGCCTACTCGGCGTACAACATTGGCCTATGAATCAATCCCCCAGTAGGCCTCATCGCGCTTCGCCAACCTAACCTCCACTACACCTCGGCCTATGCCCTGGACTCGTTTCCTGTCTGGAGGGTTTAGCAAGGATTCTAACTAAGCCAAGTTTCACTCATCAGTTGGTAGAGCAAAATAGTAGACTTTCACTTACTCTCTGAGACTGTCCACAAGTTTGAGATTAGTCTCCTTGAAAGCCGGAAGTAGCAGGAATCGACTTCTCCAGAATTTGAGAGCCTTAATTGAGCAAAACAAAACAAGCCATCAATTTGGGTCCTCATTGTGACGTACTTTGCCTTTTTGTCAGCCTTGACACTGGTGACCTCCCAGACAGCAGTGACAACAAACACAAACAAACACAACTGGGGTGAGGAGGAAGAGGAGGCCACTACGTCTGTATTCCCGGGAGGCGAAAGTTCACTTGTCCAAAGGCCAGATCGCATTGAGGTAGTCAACCGACACACTAGGACTAACAAGGACTTTCTGACCTTTTTGGACTGATGAGGGGCAAGAAAGAGAATATTTACAGCTTCCTTTATCACCATAAAAGTGTTGTGAACGTCTTTGTACTGTGGGTAAATAGCCTTGACTTTCTGCAGGCCAACTTGGTATTTAGGAGTGACTTTTGAAAATGCAATAAAGGACATAATTTGCAGTGAAGGTTCACCGAATACCGATAGAGATGTATATTTGATACTTCTTTAGGATTCCATAAATACAGATAGTGCCTATTCTCACGATTCGGTTCGCTATATATTTTGAAATAGGGACTTATAGAAGCCCTACGCAAGAGGACTCCCAGTGTCCAGCTCTTGTTGCGAAGAACAATACCCAACTGGCTACTCATTTCCTTCCTGAGCTGAGCCCATCCATCATCATCAAAGACGATAGTCAACTCCATTAAAACAACCGTGCTTTTAGACATTGCCAAAATTCTGGTAGTCTTCAACCCATCATATTAAATTTGATCACTGCCGCAAAATGCCTATTTGGGATAGACGTGGTCATACGTCCTCTAGTGCAGTCTCAGTTTTGTTTGCACTACGCTGCAGTGCACTGTGACTACTGGCAGTCAGTTAGAGCCAGGAATGCACTGAAATGGGTCCCTGAATCAAGCCAAAAGTTTTTTTTAATTTTTCCGACCTTTCATGCAAATGCAAAACGATTTCGAGTATATAACTCAACGCTTGGAGAGCTGTTTTCAAAAAGCCGGCCCATTCGATTTCACAGCGCTGAAAAACAAACTTTGGCCGTAAAAGGCGAAGTCGGTACATCGTACTTCGCAAAACATTGTGGACCTTTGCAATACTTCTATAACAGCAAAGTATTACCTTGTTAAAATATAGTCATTCATTAAAAAGTCAGATTTGAGTACATCACGTTGAAAAAATAATAAGCATGGCTCTCCTCCTTTAAAGGTATCGTTGAATATCTTATCAGAGGTGGATACGTACTATGGGTTAAATAATATCCGAACAACTGTCCCCAGAAGAGCCTCTTAATATTGAAGTGCCCATTAAATGACTTTGTTAAACTTGGAAGACATCGATCGCATAATCAATGGCTGCTAGTCAATCTCAAAGCGCTTACATGTTACACCAGATTTGTGGTTTCGACGCTAAACTCGACTGGAAGTTAGTAAGATGGTTGAAAAAAAAACCTAGAGGTATTTTGAAGACCACTGATTAGAAGGACTTAGGGACAAAAAAATACTCGTGGAAAACAGACCAATTCTAGAAGGAAACACTCCCAAGAGCATAAGCGAAAATGCAGCATTAGAGCTTCTGAAGATAGCTGTAATTCAGATGACTAATATCCATTCATTGTTACATGTAAGGATTTGTGTATAGTCCAAAACTAATAATAATAATACTCTAAAAACGGTTTTCAGACAAATACTGCTGTCGAATGGTCGCAAGGACACAAAAACAAGGCGTAGACACAAGGCAATCGAAGAAGTAAACACGGGAGAAATGTAAAAGCATGGTTAATTTGTGTAGTGTGCCCGAACAGAGCCTGTGAGAAAATCGTAAAAGTGCACTAACCTATCCTTATTATGTGTGAAGAATAAACTGTTCGGGACCATTCAAATTCAAGCATCACTCGCTATTCAAACAAGGACGTGCTGATTTCAATCTAATACAATAAGGCCCTTCTGTTGTCATCCGATTATTGTCACAAAAGCATGTTAATGGAGCTTTCGAATCTAGGTTCCTGTAACAGTTTCAATGCCCTGATCTGAATTTTCAAATACAATAATACAATGCGGTTGATTAAATGAGTTTGGGTAGTGAACTCTCAAAAATGGCAGTCGCTTTAAAGACCTCGTAAGGTGCCAACAAATAAAAGGTCTTCCTACATGGAAGTACAAAAATTCAGACCTGTGATAGATGGAAGAAAATTCCACAAACACCCGTAGATATTTCCTAGAGTAGTTAAATGCTATTCTAAGGATAATTTGGGAACAAGCAAGCTGTCAACACGATTGGTGGCAAAAGGCGATACACAAGACTTTTCTTGAAGTGATATCTTGAAGCAGACGAAGAGCGATTTCTGGCAACGAAAATTATCACCGGCAATGAAACTTGGTGTTACCAGTAAGGTCTTGAGTCCAAAACACCCACGTGGATTTCAGGACCAACCCATCAAGTTCAGATCTGAAAAGTTGGGTCAAAATTGGTGGCCAGGGTTTACCCGGAGGCAAGGTGCGATAGTTAAAAATTTGCCCCGAAAACCAAAGAACAGTTGCAAGGTTTGAGGAAGATAAAGAAAAAGCCAATTCTGTGTACACCTGCGCATTCTTCGGGGGTTTCAGGGCAAGATTTTGTTCGAGAAGTTCCATAGTAAGTGCCACCTCACGCGCCATATAGGCCCGATTTGGCCCCAGCGGACTTCTTCCGATTCTCGAAACTCAAAGATATCCTCGAAAGAACCCATTTTGATGACAGAAAAAGCAAAACACTATGCTGCCACTACTTGGTTCCGAAAACTTCCTCCACAGATCTTCACGGACGGTCTTTGAACCTGGAAAATCGACTTGAGAGGTGCATTGGCCTAAATGGCTAATGTTAAGAAATAAGGTCATGTTCATGAGTTGTTTCGTAAAATAAATAAATTCTTACAATTTAGAGAGCTATTTCATCCACCCTCGTATCAACCAATCGTTGTTTTTTCGAACAAATGGAGTTTTTAACAGGACAAGTTCGATCAAGACAATAAATACGCCCAGTCGGTTGACATTTTTTCGTGCGATTGTTAAAATGCATTTGAGCAGAATGAAAAACTCACAAGATGGGCATGAATTAGACTGCGTTTCCAGTGGTAAAACATCATCCGAATTCGAGTTAAACATATGTTAATTTAAAATACGGATTAGCGGATCAACACGCTACTTGATTGACATTTCAGTTAAACCCCTAAACCTTCCAGAGAACAATAGCCCTACTAGCGGAGGGAAAACACAAACCAGACTGGAAAAAGAAGACAGAGATACGGCGGAGAGTATGATAATAACGCAGGCCTGAAACAGTAAATCAGGTAGGTGGCTCGGGTTCGTCTGTGGATGCCCGAAAACGAGGACACCTACGCTGGAGAAAGGGGAGAGAAATGCGGATAGCCTGTCTTGCCGTTGACTTCCTTTATCTTTCACCGCCCGCTACAGCTGAGCCAGGCATGGCAACGGGACAGTACCGGCTTTTCAAGCTAATTTGACTACCAATAACTGACTCTATTATTTGAATTCCCAGTACCTGCCATGTGACATACAAACCGTTCATTATGGGTCCATATGAAAACTAAGTTTTTAAAAGACATTTCGGAGCCAAAACCAACAATTTCCGCTCCTATGAATGAAAAAAACAAAATTTTCGAGGTCTAGTCCTTGTTTAGCTTGATTCCAAAGCGGATTACACAAAACTACACAATTTCTTCGTTGGAAAGGGGCGATTTTATTATATTTGTTGCCATTGTGAACTTTAACATTGATCAATTTCTCGAACATGGTTCATTTGTGGAATTACTATTAAGCGATTCATTAAGTCGAAATGCTAACTTATTTATTCAAGTGCACTTTGAGAAATGTATCCTGGAATTGCACGTTATTTGCCATGATTCATGACCACTTTAAGGTGTGATGCATTGGTCCTTTTCACTCTTGCATTTTCCCTCCCTACGCCACACCGGTGGCTAAGAATTTCCCAATATGATTGGATACATCCCACTAGGCATTTAACATTTTAAGCGATCATTATGTACTGGATTTTGAGAAAAAGCACAAGGTGTCCAAGGCAAACCACTTTATAAAAGTATTAATAGTGCAAAACGCTTATGAAGATCAGAAATGTCATTCAACGGGTTCGGAAAATACTCCCAAAAAAGAGGAGGGGCCAAACGGGCATGTTAAATCGAGAGTACATTCAGAAAAGTGGAGTTTGACCATACAGAGAGCTAATAGATTTGTTTAATAGTTAGAAGCACCATGAAAAGTCTATAAATAAACAGTTTGAGCTAGTACCAAATGACTGAGATAAAGAGCTAGTGTATTACTTATTTAATGACAAGCGTATGTTATCATGTACATCAGAAATCGACTATGAGATGTATTCACTCTCAACAACCGCTTCACAGAAGCCTCTTTGTGAGAATCATCGGCCCCGGGAGGAGTTAGGAGAGGGGAAAATTACAAAGCAGGAAGGTTACTCCATAGGAGCTCGGGTAAGGACGTGACCAGACAGTTGTGATTTCTGTGTGTCCCTCTAGTAGCAGCACAAGGTGACTTTGAGTCCAACTAAGTTTAAATGGAACCTGAAAGAGCAATCGAGTGTATTTCTAAAATCAGTAAACACCACCAGTGCTAGAACCACTACACAAAGCAGGACATATTCGAGTCTTAGACGAATAGATTGACAGGAACTTGAGAATGTAGACATGAGGTTCAAGTCATCGATCTCAAGCAAAACCTCATTGACTCATGCTTACTATCGAAACTCCAGCCCATTTATCACTAAATGCGTGCCTCCATTTGTGAAATGGAATGTATTCTTAAAACAGCTTTTTGGCAATTCTGCTTATAGTTGAGCCGTGGTCATGAAGAAATATTTACAGAAATTCCGCCGGCTCTGATTATTATTATCCTTCGAAGAGGCGTCCAAGCTAGTCTTCGAAGGCCAGACAATTGCAAAATCTGGTTGAGTAATACCACAGCTGCGTCACAGACGAGACTTCAATGCTCGTTCGGGTCGGCGATTTCTTGGGGCACAGTCGACAACTTTGATTTCGAGAGACACAGCACCTGCTTGTGGCCCCTGCATATCCGACGTCATTTTTGGTCATGAGCGCTTCAGACTTCGTGGCTTCCGAACTGGAGGCTTCGTGAAGGTACTAAGCCTGTCGAGCAAGTTAACCCATGGATAGAAACGCCCAGATCTGCCGACGTTTGGTTACTAAGTAGGACCCAATGTGCCACCCACATGTGAATTAGCGTTTCTTTGACAGTGCCAAGAATGAGATTGTATTTCTCGTTAGAGAAGTTGACACACTTCACGAGGTTATTGCGCCATTTGAAACAGGAACAATTTAGATCAATTAACCATTGCAACAACGATTAATCTTGCACACTTTTCGTAAAATGGTACGTTACCAAAAAAATTGATTACCGTTTCTTTACTTCCATTTCGCGCTCTATATGTATCGCAGATCTCAAAGCTTGAGCGACTATCCCTGAGAAGCTCCAATACACTAATAAATCAACAGCGATTTTATGGGCAACAAATCCGACGCCTCTGAATGTTTTCATCAGAGCCTGACACTTGCGAGTCTACAGGCTAATACGATTCTATAGAAGTGTTAGAGATAGGAGTGGATGATAAAAAAGTGTTATTGCTTGCCGTCGTATCACTTAAGGAAGTCAGGATAACAACGGAAAAAAACAATACCTTCTTGAAAACCAAGGTGAGGGTTAAAAAGAAAATACACTCTACAGTCGAGTGAGAATCCACGTCAGGATGCAGCCATTGCGATTCGGACACTCTTGAGAGATTGAGGCAATAAATACAAACGATATGGGCCTATACATGTTAAAACATATCATATCCTCTAAACTCCTAAGACCCTCTTGATTCCTGTTAAAATCCTAACGTACAACGCAACTACTCGTGTGAAACATCATTCTCAATCTACCCGGAACCCGACTTAATCTCGTACTTCTCCTCCGGGAGTTTAGCAATCCTACTAAACAACACTATGGTGCCTAAACACGACTGAAAGGTTTAGAGGCGCTGTTGGTGCTCATCATCACTGAACACAACATGGACACTACGGATTCCGTTTTGAGGACTAGGTCATCTAACGCCACGACAACTCCGTACCACCACTCTAGAAGCGCACCCAGCACACAATTGTCCTGCTACGCCCCTACCCGAACTCCTGGGGGAGGATAACCTTTCTACTTAATAAATTTTGTTTTCAATCACACCATTTTCGCCAAAGGGATTTCAGTGAAAGAGTATCACAAATAAGTGTGCTAGCTCCTTTCTTTCCAGTGAATTTAGCCACATATCAGATCGTTACATTGCTACTGAGTTCTTATCAAAGTCACACCCCCATGACCTGCAAATTTAGAGAGTATATCTAACGTTTCGAGGCCATTTCACCGCTTTAACAGCTGTTACCGTCATCACACCAAGGGGGTTGAAAAACCTCCCTTTTCAAAGTTACAAGAGTAAAAGATGTTCGACCGAAACACTGCGTCATCTCACCAATTGTTCCAACGACAACCAGATCGGGGTACGTCTTTTTCCCACCATTTGCCAAGGAAAAGACTATCAAAGCACTAGTTGGCATGAGGTTGCGTTTCCAGAGACATGAGCAATTATCAGCAGCTTCTGCATGGTTTCTACACAAACTTGGTACGTATCTAGATGTTTCAATAGATGTACAATACTTTTCAGAGGATGCGACAGAGAATCTACTGAACAATTAAGGACTTGTAATGGTTAACTAAAACTAAAACAATTAAATAAATATTTTGGACGAGGAAGAAGGACCTCAGCCTACTAGCACTTCCTGGAAATATGATGTCTACTTTTCTGCACTGCCATAGCGTATAAAGAGGCAGTTTAATTGTGACATAATGCAAATTCATCAGTACTTCTGATTCCCTTCAGAACCTTGCTTAAACCTTTTAATCCGGTCGCGAATGGTTCAAATTGGAAGGACGACGTCAAAATGAAGCCAAGTGAATCCTCCTCAGTTAAAATTCACCAGAGAGGATGAAAGTACGTTCAACAGAACGACAGCAGCTGCCAGCACTGCCAATACAACGCCGAAATTCTTTGACTGGATCCGCATTTTCCCTCAAGGTTGTCCTATAATCGGGCTCTCAATCATCTCACCAAAGTTTGCATCTCGAGAATGCGTTCCCCTTCCAATCCGTCCCTCCCCTTCTGGGAGTTTTTAGCCTTCTTCGGCTATGCCCCGACGCCTAATGACTGAGGGGATCGGCGTTGTAGAAAAAGTAGTTAGAAGGAAATGAACTAAAGCCGGTGAAAGAGCACCTCAGTAGCTGCTGCTGCTGCTACAGCTACAGCTCGGAAGGCGAAGCTTTTTTGGGGGCCTTGGAAGTGACAGAAAAAGGGACATACCGACTGCTGTCAGGTGCTGTTAGGAACAATCACACTCATTTAAGGTCGTTGTAATCTGAGTTGCAAATTCACAGCACAGCTTCATCCGTTTAGGGAATGTAATCCAACTATCCATGAAATATTTATCTTGTTTTTTTTCTTTTCAAAGTGTCATTCTTGGCTTTTTCATCCTCCTTTTGAATTCATACTCTATATAGTGTATGAATGGTCCAGTTAAAAGTATATTAAATGCGAAAAATAGAGTTGTGACATCCGCAATTATTTCCTTTTAATGGCACTGGGATTGGCGGAGATACGTAAATGTTTGTGACCAAAGCTTAGTCCAAGCATATCTAGCTTAGGATCGAAGCACTGAACTCATGGGATAGTTCACACAAGTGGAATTATCTCCGAAGGACTAGCGTCACAGGCACCATACATTACCTCAATGCTTCAGCTACCTTCCACGAAGAAATTAGGACTAATGTTTGATCAGTTGGTACCGTAGCACACGACTGAAATAGCTCAGCGAAGTTCTAGTGTCGATGAAGTAGCCCAATTGCTTCATCACGTCACCACACTGTGCTCACAGATAACTACTGATCTTGCTCGAAATTCTCCCTTTTCGGCCATCCTAAATCCTACCTCTACCACGCCTCTTCCTCAACTTTGGCAGTCTGGAAGCCCAAACACGGAGTTGCGCTAAAACTACCCACACTAGGGTGGTGGAAACGAGGTGTATAGGGAGAGGGGAATGCGGCTCACCGAGACGAGTTCATAGCACTCGTTGACGCCGTGGGTGGCCACGAGGTTGTCGAGGTAGCTCCAGTTGAAGGCCCACACCATGCGATTCATCAAGGCCAGACCGACCGGTAGGTAGCTGAGCGAATCCGGCACCCGCAGGGCATAGCGGTACCGCACCACGAAGTTGTCGATCCGCTGGGTCCGTCTGTTGAAGGGAGCGGAGGAGGATCTGTGTGAAATCCTGCTCTTGTACCAATCTCAGAGCGAAATCGGCTTCGAGTTTCGCCATACGGTACGGAAGCCACGTGGCTGATTGCACGACTGGTCCAGTGTCAAATTTAATAATAATTAACTATCCTACCGTGGCAATAATGCAGTGGAACTTTACTGAGTGGATTTGCGTCACTCCAAGTTTAGGAAAAATAAACAGACTGATTACTGACACTGATGGAAACAAACTCGGTTTTAAAATTGGCAATATCTGATTATTGGATCGTACAAATGTGGAATATTCGTAGGATTGACCTGAAAATTAGTCTGAGAGACTTATACCAGACCTAATTCCTAGTGGCTCAGTTCACAGTGGTAGGGTTTCAATGCAAGGTGGGTACTCATCCTGTAGACAGACTGCGCTCATTAATCGATACTGGACGTGCTAGGTCCCCTTGTTCCCCGTAATGAGCCTTTGACTTTGCTTTTATAGTGGACTAGACCGTTGAAAGCTTAGATTAACAAGGCTGTAGGATTTTCAAGGAACACTAGCCTCCTCAGCTGTCTGGTCACATCGCCAAGATTGTTTCTAAGCAGTCGTCATCCTCATCCCCAATGGCTTTTATCAGCTAAAGTTCTCGCCTCAGACTTGACCTATAATGCTCACACCATACTCCAGACGACAATTGTAGTAAAAAATTGCCATAATTCCCGGTTCAGTTGGTTGGGTAGTTCTGTGGTTTAAGGGCCGCATCATAAATAACGTTCATTAAACTGAATTTTCAATGTTTGATGCCCTAAATGAAATTCAAAACCTGTCATTAAGGTATAGCTACAGCACATAACGCGGTGATAAGACGGCTTAACCGGAAATCGGCATAGGAAATTCCTCTACCTCTTGTTCTAGCCCTGCAAAAAACCGCTAGGTGCACGAAAAAGGTGAGGTTATTGTCTGTCCCTTGTGGACTTATTTTTGGACATTCGGAAAAAGCTCAACCCATGGAGAGCAGGTATTCCCTGCCATGAAGAATCCCAGAGTGCAGTGGTCTGCACAGACCGCACTGATTGCTTGGAAAACAAAGGAAGGCAAGGAAAAAAAAATCAGCACTTTGGCAGTAGGATTCACTTTGGATCGTAGAAATCAAAGACTCGGAAACAATAAGAGGCAGGAAGGAAGTGAATGCAGTGGAAAGTTTTAATATGAACGTCATGGTCACAAAAATACGCTATCATCTGATATCAGCCTACTGCAGTTACGATATTGTGTGAGAAGCCTCAGGAAGATGAGACTATACCACACTCCGGACTCACTCTCTCTAGAGCGAAGCCCTTTTCAGGTGAATTTTATCTCGCTTCTAGGAAAGGCAACTTACTTGGCCTGGTATTTGGTGATAGTGATGGTTTCGTCCGGATTCAACACAACAGAATGGAAGAGGGACCCTGTACTGAGGTGATAGACTTTGGTTTTCTGAAGAGAAAGACAAAAAGTGTAAAAGGTTATGGTCACCTAGGGGACCAAGAAAGAACTTTTGTGTACACTTAGAAATCTCCACTTCTTTCTGAGGCAGATGTACCCTCACCTGGTTTCGACAACACACTAACAGTCCCGGCGGTTTCAGGGCTCAGTCATTCCATATTAATGAACGTGTCTTTCAGTGAATGTGTTGTAGTCACATTCTATTCATGTAAGCAGATAATCAGTCCCATGAGATACTCGCAGAAACCATGGAAAGTGTTTAAGACTATTACGGTCTTCTTTCCCAACCGTGGGGTAAATCGAGGGATAAAGAATGATCAATTACAATGCCACCTATTTGCTAAAACCATTACAATCAATTTTTTATCTAGAGAAACTTAAAAATGCATATTACTCGAAGAATAAAAAAAAGCAGTTTTTCACTCCCAGAGCACTCGCGAGAGAAACTTAGGCGTAACGAAATGGCGAGAACCGGAGAGTACCTCTTAAAGAATTGCAAGTAGAAAAGTCTAGTAGCCCTATGAGAAATGAGTAAAAACAAGATTGGTATTTAAATCTCAAGTATGAACTCAAAATTATACAGACTTCTGGGATCTTTGGTACAGTCCATATAAACCGTTCGATTCAATTCGGAACTTTCTTGCTCTACCAAGTGAATGTCAACAGCTTTCCTTCGCTAATGCCATGTTTGAAATGGAATACTCGCGTGGGAATCGATGGAATTTTAGGCAAATATTGTTGCAGCAATCGGCCAAGCTGGTGTCGAACTTTCAAGGCAGAAATTTGCAGTTACTTCGCTCCCCCCCCCCCTCCCACATCGGTTTCACACTACCAACGGTTAAAAACCGGTCAGTAGACACGATTACCCGGCGTTGACTTATAACGGCAAGAGGAAAGGAGAAACATAAATGCGATAAGCAGAGAACAAAGGTTGAGGATCATTTGGGTCAGTCAAGTGGCGTAGTTAAAGTGAGTGGTTCCACCTTAATGAGAAGCGATCCAAAGGTGGCATAAGGCTGAATTCGACCTTCCTTAACACCTAATAGAAGGTAGGGTATTCCTTGGGGGTCTTTAACAAGAGAGGTTAATGAGCGTCTGGTTGCGACTTCGACTCATCAACTCATCTTACTCCCTTGCCACACCTGAATCGAATAAACACTTTGTTCTCTAGCCGAGTCAATGTCTGCGAATTGATAAGTTCTCCATTTCACCCGTCAGTTTCAAAAAGGTGCAAGCCCACCTTAGTCATATTGAAGGAGAGATTAGTCTTTTAACTTCACAACTAGCTTATATTTAATTGCCGGATTTCATAAACACCGTCAATCAGTGAGCCAGTTTGTCTTTCAAACGTCGATCGAAATCGTGAATTTTTTTTCCCAAAGAAGGTTATGAGTTATGTGGCTATCTAATTTGGATCGATCGACATTGAAGTTGGGTCGTAGGTGAAATCCGACGCCTTGATGGAAGACAGCATGTGTCTACTTTTGCTGCCTTATTGAGATAAGTTTATGGAATACTTAATAATTAAAATTATATACAAAGGAAAGCAGTTAACTAGTCTAAAAATGATTTTCTAAAGGTACTATGAGTTCTAGCTACTCTGCCCGGATTTTAGGGCGCAAATGTTCCAATGGTCCACTTTACCACCGTGTAGCACTTTTTATTCATCGGGGACGATCGAAAACTAGCCCTGTAGTCACCAGCTTCAGTTCAAATCTAGAGTTTGGCAGTCTACCTTCGAAACAAAGTATGCGCTACATTATTGACTTAATAAAACAAGCAGAATTTGGACCTCCAAAGTATACTAAATTACTTGTTTCGTGACAAAATTCTCATCCAGAAATGCAGGTCCAACACAGTTGTTACATTTTCTCCTCCCTAACACAGCACTGTTAATTTTTTAAAATGCCCACTACAGCCATCTGAATAATGGAGAAATTTAATTGCGTGCAAACATCGGTTAGTTGGCCCGATGTAAACATCGCCACGTCCAAACAATCGCCTGTCCTTGCCTCCGTGCCCTATCAACTACCGCAAAGGAGGAATACCACCCCAGCAAAAGAGAGGCCTGACTAGGCAGTCGGCCTTGAGCTCGCCCCAGACAAAAAAAACTCGCAGTGTTAGGCAACAGGACACCCGCCAATTATTACTAACGTGCTGCATCTCTGACTTCCATTTTATGGACCAGAACACCAAACAATAAGACAAAACGCTTTTCTGCCACTATTGCGAAGCACACACCCTGTGGCTACCTTGTCATATCTCTGAGACTGCTCCATTCTTAATGTTAGCTTTTTTCGCCCTGGATGTGCTATTACATCATGATAAGTAGAGACGAGAGACAGCGGATGTTTTAAGAAATCTAACAAGTTATTAAGGGACCCTAATTTGCAGGCTCGTCTTAAAAGCTGCTCTCGAGATGGTGAAATGAGTGTCACCGTTTTCAAAACGGTCAAATAATCGTTTTTAAGTTTGCTAGGGAATGATATCAACAGCCAATGTCTGGATTATTCTTCAATGATCACTGGGAGTGATTTTAGATAGTCTCGGAGAAGGCATATTCTGGACATTACGACGATAACCAGACTGATTTCACTTTTTCGATGAAAGGAATGATAAGATCGTGAGTCAAGCGTGATCAGGAAAGCCACTAGAGCCATCCCAAAATCCCTTACTGTCGGTTTTTTTACTGAAAATTCGGTGTCCAATTAGAATGTGAAAAATTGTCAGTGCCATGAAGACAACGAGATGGAAGGGTTGATAAAAAAGAGCAGTGCCATTATGCGGTGAGTCAGAGGTGGTCAGCTAGAAGATGAATCTAAGCAATAAAATCTCATAAATACTTAAGGGTTTCTAAAATACTGCAATTTTATTAAAGATTGACAAGTTCTTCTAATTCTGGGCCTCTCATTGCTATAAAGTAATGGCCTTTTGTATCTGGAACGAGAACAATATATATATTTTTATATATTGTGCCAGCCAATCATTATTAGATGTTCCACTTTCTTCGATTTCCCATCGCATAAAAGATTACACTTTTAACTATACGGAGCTTCAATGCTCTTCATGACCGAATTACATAGTGACACTTTAGTGACTACCAGGCGAACAGGAATCGGTTAGCTGGGCATTCATTCACACCAGGTGAGAAATAGTACATGTTTGGTAGATTATCAGATAACTGATTCACGTAAGCCCACCTTAGATGCCCCCACATAGCTTTTTTGTGGCAACATAGTTTCTACTTTTATAATTACATTATATAGTAATATTGTCAAAAGCAATATATGCTATCTTTTTTAATGATTAAGAAGCATATTCTGACAAGTTAGATTGAGATCATTGGTGGTACACACAAATGTTCAACTTATATTGTTTTAAACAAACTAGATAATCGATTCTGAGGAGGGTTTTAGAAGTCCTATGGGATACCTAACAACTTGAATCAGTCCATAAATAATCCTACAAATCCACGAAAAAAAACTATTTATTTCTGGTAGTTTTCCTTTTCACCTGAATACATCTTTCACAATGACCGTGTAAAGTTCTCGAGAAAGTAGAGCATTCTTTGAAGAAACGGCAAAAGTACAAGCGTGTGACGTTTTTACAGACACCGCAAACACCGCTTCCAAAAGTACGCACACAGCGATTTTGTGCCACAGATTAGCTGGGGCTTTTCCTTAGCCGGCTCCGTGGGCTTGGATGCCGAGATAATACACTAGACAGGCAAAAGGTATAAAAAGCTGGTGAAGGGCAGTGGGACAATGCCAACGGTTCGACTAGCCAGGCTGGGCCCAAACGCACGCGAGGCGTGTGCCAATTGGGAAAGATGGGCCGCAAAATTGAGCAGGAATGCAAGTTCCCATCGACGACCTCGACGATTATCGACTGCCTGTCTGGGAAAGTTACCACTTGGTGTCACTGTTTAACAGCACTGTTCCATCTTCAGGTAAACTATATAAACGCGTTTTGGCCCGTACTCGTGCAGTTGAAATAGAAGGACAATCGGAACTATGCTCCAAGCGACTCAAAGTTTTCAAAACAGTGTTGTGTCTACATACACTGCTCGTGCTTGTGGCTAGCTGACTAATCTGTAAATGACAACACATTGTGCCTACTGTGTCCGTTGAATAATGACGTGTTCGAGCTGGCGGCTTTATCAGCGCCATCAAAGCACAAAGTCATAAAAACTGGCGTCGTCTACTTTGATGATAAATCCAGTGTTCATGAAAACGGCTGTTGGTCAAAATGGGAATTTAATCACTTTTTTCGCGAAAATAGCCCACCACGAAGCGATAAAAGGACGCCTTGAAAAATTGATGCCTTCCTGTAGAAATGCTATGTCGGGCTTTTAGATGGAACAAGTACAAGACAATCGTATTTTTGACATTTTGCAGTACCTCTAAAGATTAAGACTGCAGTAAGGTTCACCCTCATACCTTGCCTTGCATGCAGGAGACAAATACTACAGGCTTTTCGCTTGCCACAGTGACAAAACAAATCAAACAGCTACGCCTGAGGGAGGGGGTGGGGTTGAACCTGCGAGAACTACCACGTGACCTCGTGTGGGCTCTGAGAAACCGAAAGACGCCTTGACGACGCACCAGTACCAGCAGCAGCAAAGCACTGGGAGATCAAACGCCTCAGTTTGTCGTGCACGTCGCTCACCATTTGCACTTCTCGCACATGGTTGGTGGTGTGCAAATATACGCAGTCAACAGAACAAACTCTTGCGCAGATGAGGTGCTCAACTACGCGCTAGAAAGCAAACGTACACGCCATTCGTGAGCAAAAAGTGTTGCAGCTCAACCACGTGAAGGGATACCTAGACCTTGAATTTTAAATATTTGGACCAGAAAATTTTTTTCATACCAATTAGATGGTGAGTCGTTAAAAATGAACCTAACATGGATCAATAGACCTGTTTCGGTTGCGTATCTACTTCGTAACCTCTTATGACCAAACAAAATTACCTGGGGGACTAATCGAATCTGTAACTAATTAGATCATCCATACAACTGTAAGAAACACAAACAGGGTGCTCGGAATAAATGCTAGAGAATAATATTTGTTTTTTGGGCACATTACAACTGTTCTCGAACTGTGCACTGCCTTAAAAGCTTAACCCCTTCTTCGTCATTTATACACGCCATGACAACAAAGAAATGGGATGACTGAAGCCCACCTGATGCCTCACGGAAGAGAATGACTTGTATCATGATAATCAGTAACCCCAGCCATCACATTAAGAAGATTGTGGTGGTTACTCGATTTTGCCCTCCCTAAGCGCTATGACGAAAACAAATAGGCGGCATGAGTGGGAGACTACAAGGCGCTCACAGCAAGAGATTACTGCATTGAAAATCTGCAAAAGAGTGCTGGATGACCATGAAATTGGAATTCGGGCTTTGTAGCGTCAACTGGATGTTTCAACGTCTACCGTGAGGCTTGCAGCACTCAATGAAGGCCTCCACTACTACTCATACAATTGTCGCAAAGGTCAACTTTTCCGTAACACTGCAGGAAAAAGTTTCAAACACCTGTCAGCAAATCTCTACTACGAATACACCAGACCTCCGCCGAGCCTCGACGAACTATAAAGTATGGTTAAGTGCTTTCGTAGAGGACATTAATCACCATCGTGCCAGCACCACAAGAACCCACTTAATGGACAACAAATTCTTGAGGGAGACTGTAGAATCACCTTGATCCAGCCCTATTCCGCAGGGGGGACGGATTGGGGATGTAATTAACGTTGATGGAGGCAGTTTTAGTAAAACTTTGACAATAGTGCATTTCCCATGTCCATTGAACTTCATTCAAATATGCTAAATTTTGTACCTGCCAACGGCATTTTCTTTTTCATGATGAGAGAGTCAAACCGTTTCCGATCGCCCTGTGTGTGTGTGCTGAGAAAAACAGTTCAGTAGTCGAAGTAGGAGGAAATCGTCTTGACGAAGGACTGGGGTATAGCGCAAACGATCGACGGGATTAATCTGAGAAAGGGGAGCAAATATGAACGATGGGATCAAATGAGTCACTGTGCTGTGCCCTCGCCTTAAGGTTGGATTTGTTTTCCTTCTTGAGAAATGTTGAGGAGAAACAGAAGTGAGTCATGGTGGGTCACTACACTCGTGTTTTTGAGCATCCGCTAAACAACGACACTTGAGGTTAACGATAATACCGCAAACATGAGCAATAAAAGAGGCTTTTGCACAATCGAGCAGAGTGAAAAGTACTTGAAAGGATTCTGGACTGCTTTCAACACAAAAGACTAATTCCATTGCACACAGCAGGGGTCCTGCGCAAGTCTTTAACTAAACAAAAGATTCGACTGGGAAAAAAATTTCAGTGAAACGAAGAGAGCTGTACATCATGCAAGTAGATACGACATCAAAGGATTTCATGGTATACGCAAGCATGCCAAAAAATACCTAAATAGATGTCATGAAGCCAACATTTCATGAGCCGGTAGGGGGACGTCGATACTACGAATTTTCGGAATCGCTGTAGGGAGCGAAATTATGCCTGCCTCGAAAGAGAAAATCCACCTGTAAGGCTACAATAAACCTAAGGCTCACTAGGCATCCGCTCTAAAATAACGTTTACCCCCAGGCACTTCAACGGAGAGTCCCACCATAAAGTATTGGTTTAATAGCACACACGATGTCAAGATAACGACTGAGGCACTCGAAATAGGCAATGAAAACCCTCCTCACTGCATTCTTGGATACGATTTAATATAGCCAATGGAGACCAATCCGTATTATGATTTACTACGGGGATATACAGTGTTGGCAATAAATTTAGCAAATGCTATTTCCCATGCAGTTTACGCTTATTCTAGAAGTTTAAACTCCTCTTATGCATTCATATAAGTGATGAGAACGAGGATAATGGATGATTGGAGCCCACCTGATTCATCGTCGAGAAAAATAACTTGCACCATGACGGTTCGAGACTGCAAGAGACTCTAATAAAGGCAGTATTTTGAGCAAAACTCTGACGAAAATTGTGGAATGGCATTGTCCATTGAATTAAGTTTTTCAGTGACCATCAAATTTGCATCTTTTCCCGACGGGACTGCCTAATTTCGCCAGAACACCTGATATATACCCTTTGGATAGATAAGAACAAGTTATTATAAATGTTCTGAATCGAGCTGCTTCTGATCAATATCCAGAGCACTTCAATCCTGATATTTAGGTGTTTTTGGGCTTTTTAAAAGTTTTCAATGCCCTTTACAAGCCCTTTTGCTGTCCAACTTTCGTGGGCATCACGGGATCTCTTAAAACCGTCGCGTGAGCAACGACAAAGCAACAATGATAATAGTAAAGAAGAAAGACGCTCGTTTCCCACAGAACGGAGTTCTGTCTTCGTGTCTTGTGATCGGGAAAAATTGAAGAGTGAATAATGCCGTAGTACTAAGATAGAGTTGATTATTGACAGATGATTGCAGCTAGGGTATAGGATGAATACCCAGCTACATTGCTGGGCCTAGCAAGAAAAGCTAAACACTGAGAGTCGATGAGCTGGCGCCCTGCTACAAAGGAACACATGAAGGAGGCGCTCACATGAGGCCGATTTGCGACAACAGATTCGTCTCAGAAAGCTGCACGGCTACGGTTCTCCTACGTGCAAGTCGGGACTTCTTTTATTTGTTATGGAGCTGAGCATATTCTCTATTA
Source organism: Anomotaenia brevis (assembly GCA_030710315.1). Taxonomy (NCBI): domain Eukaryota; kingdom Metazoa; phylum Platyhelminthes; class Cestoda; order Cyclophyllidea; family Dilepididae; genus Anomotaenia; species Anomotaenia brevis. The sequence continues at coordinate 391,111 of JAUOZQ010000007.1, read as the reverse complement.
CCTAGAAATTGGAAGGAGATGAAACCAGGCATTTGGAACGCTTCAAACGCGAATAATTCCTCCCCTCCCCGCTGAACTAATTAGATGATTTACTGCCCGAAGTCATCGAAAATCATTTCGAATCTACCAGCAAATTTTTACACGAAAAACTAGCAGAGGCCCAGCCTTCACTTAAAAGCCTAAAAGTTTTGACGCAAGACCCAAAGGCCAAGCTCTACCAAATTTAATATTTAGCTTATTCTTAAAAATACTACCGTAATAATTTTCGAATTCCTATCTCCTAACCAACAGAAGGGAAGTAATTCCGAATTCAGATCACACTCACTAATCAGAAGTCAATTTAATACGATACATGTAGACTACAGAAAATGAGGCTCTACATTCACGACTCAATGAGAATGCACTAGTTGCTGTCTGAAGATTCCCCATGGGCCATGTAGCAGGTAGAACAAGAAAAATGGTACCGATTCAATCCTCGACAGTGGTCTGTCTCGATGTAATTTATCTCCGAATATCCAGGCTTCCTTCCAATTGGTGTTAGATGCTTAAAATGGGGCAGAAAACCATCTCGAGAACGCTTTTCCTAGCTAAATTAGGCTAACATGATTTTTTTCCAATACCCAATTCAACGGTTATTAATTAACCTCACCCCAGGTCTTTTCACACGAATTCTTCTTCAATAAGGTGATTCATTGCCCTCAAAATATGTACGATTGTTGAGCGAAGATAGGCTCATCAAACGCGGCAACACAAACCAGTGCAAAGACCGGAATAAAAAATCATGACCCTTCATGACCGGGTGAAGGGTTACCTTGCGAAAAAAGTTCAAGCTAGGAAAGGCTTAAACACAAACTACGCGCCATTAACACAGCCAGTCAGGCTGACCCCAAGAGGAGAAAGAATTGGACAGTACTGCATTTACGTGACCTTTTCCTTAAAACGAAAACGTAAGCGACACCAAATTCATGCACTTAAATCCACAAAAGACACTTGGAATAGGTGGGATAATGACGAGACGTCTTGAGAAGGTATACAAATATAACGAAGAGTGTAAGAAAGCTGATTAATAGACTAAGACCACCTTAATTTGGCGCATTTATGGTCGGTACTTGAACTAAATAGACTCTGTCTCTCACTTCCGCCAAAACAAATCAGTTCCTACCGCAGGGACCTAGCAAAGACTAACGGAAGGCATCATTCTCAATACAAAAGTAGAATTATGGCCTGATCTACCTAGGACGCTTAGGTGACCCGTCACCGCGTTTTATGGCTCTCAGTGGCTTGGAACTGGGAGGTTTAAGGCCACCGACTTGGACGGGCTGAAGGGCAGGCATTAGTGCTATTTAGGTCCCCAATAAATGGTTTTAAAGTACATCTTTACTGCGTCAAAATTGCAGCGACAAATCGTCAATCTCTGAGTAAGGAGGAATAAATACACTCGAAGTACTACTTTGTTGGTGAAAAGAATAGAAAACAGATGCTTAATGTGCGCGTTCTTACCATCACTCGCCGTATTAACCCTTGCACACAGACCACTAAATGCGCCTCATGTGGATAGTTAATTAAGGCTATAGTCAGATGCCCGCTGCTCCACATTCACTCGTATGTGTTCTTCCGTCGCTTCAAAATCAACGGAATTAATCAATTGTCAAAGAGAAACTAATATCCACTTGAGCAAAATGCGCCCTTGGAATCCAGTTTCCTATAAAACTAGTTAAATTTAAATTCGTGGATCAAACACAAGATTCAAGTCAGTCCACACCTGCCAGCCCATCACAAAAGTGAGAAAATATGCATGAATGAACGAAGGCCTTATTGTCGACGATGGAGGCACGTAGCAGTTTAAATACAAAAGGTTTTTCATGATGCCGCTAGAAATGGACTGTTTAATGCGGCAGCCTTAATAGAGCTTGCCCAAAAGGAGGGAAGGCCACCAGAGGGAGGATGCCTCAACATGCAATTCAAGCGCCCACTCAGCGGACACTTCTACACAAGGGCAGAGCGCCCACCCCCACAGGACCATAAAATTGCGCGGACCGAATAAAGACGGTAGGGGACGCGACGTACCTCCCCGCCTTGATGACTCACCCGAAACTACAACTAACCGCTGCTGCCACCACCACCCACTAAGAACCCTTGGGACGAAACAGACAGACGGGTAGACAGGGCGCAATCTATAATCAGCATATTTACTCCGGCAGTGAGGCGGAGGGGGCACAGATGCACAAAGCTAATTCATATTTCGAGAATGGTGAGGGAGGGAGGGAGGAGGGTGCCATCATGCGACGGCTTCATCTGAGTGACTGTTGGGGGAGGGGTTTGCCGTGGAGGTCGTTGTGGAGACCGTATTTCCACCACCTGCCATCAGCGAGGGCTCCTCCCCGTTCGACGACGTAGATGAGTTGGAGATAGTCGGTTTGGTTGGTTGTACGAGGGTCGCCATGACTGGGGGACTCGCACGGAAGTCTCGCATTGTCACCGGTATTTCCGAGTGGATAGACCCGCCAAGAGAGGAAAAGGAAGTTGACTTACAGGAGAGAGAGGAGGCTGGGGCCTGTCCACCGCTCCCATTGGACTGGTGATGAGGATGATGATTCGGGGCTCGAGGCCTGGGTCTACTCGGTTGTCGAAACTGCGTGGGGAGCGGCTGTCGGTATTCGATCTGAGAAGTGGCTAAAGACGCGTGGCTGGCCATCAGAGGTACCATGATGGGCGATTTGATCATTCGACGATAGTTGCCTGCGCTGCCATTGTCTAGAAGACCGGTGTGACTAGACGGGGTTGCTCGGCCAGAGGAGATTGTAACGTACTGAGGGACAATGGCAGTCCCGTCAGATAAGAAGACGGGGGTTGGGGAGCACGAATCAGGCATTAGCATGCTACAGACAGGTTGACCAGTCTCGTCGTAGAGGATTCGAGCCTCGTTTGCTCGCAGTGACGACGCGGACATTTCCCCATCGTCCTCCATATTGTCCGCGAGTTGCAGATGGCAATCAGTTGCAGGGATATACGTGGAAGATATCATGGGCCTTTCTTGTTTCACGACTTCGAAACCATTGGCTCTTCCATTGGCTTTCCCGCTTGCCTTCAACCTTGAACCGTCGGACCCACGTTTGCGTCGGCACATGAAGACAATGGCGATGAGGAGGATAATTAGTATGAACAGAACACCACCAACCACAGAACTCACAACCAACTCCCGCAGGCCCAAATGCTCACTAATCGACTTGAAAGAAGGCGCAGAGGAAGTAGAGGCGATATTTACTAGAGGTGGGGCTACAGTAGTCGTGGTTGTGGTACTTGTAGTAGTGGTAGGAAAACAGATTCTGGGAGCAGAGGTGATCAACCTTGGATGTTCGGGAAATTCCGCCGATTTTAGCCAGGTGGAAGGGATACACGGCAGTCGAGGAATCTGCTGGACCTCCACACGGACCAGCTTCTGACACCGAACCCAGTCGATGGGGGGAAGAAGAGGCACCTCTTGACCCGCGTCCACATCGATATGATTCATGTGGAGGTGGGTTAGCGAGATGGGACAGCCAGAAGACAGCCACCATTTCGTGGACTCACTGTACACATTCCGCATCAGGGGGTTCATGGACACATCCAAAGTTTGGAGATTCGCAAGGATGATGCTGAAACCCGGTACGGAGTCCTTCAATCCCATCAAGTTCAACAGATTCCCAGATAAATCCAGACTGACAAGGCTCGTCAAACCCTCAAACACATCCGAGGATAGACTGGAGAGTTTGTTGTTAGCCAGGGAAAGAGTCTTGAGGAAGGGAAAGAGGGCGAACCCGCCTGGTTTCAAGTAAGTGAGGCTGTTATTGGCGAGATTTAGGGAGACCAGACGACTAGGCGTCGGGAGACCCCATCGCACAAAGTCCACTCGCTCTATTCGATTGCTCTCCAGATTGAGAGTCTCCAACTGGGGTAGACTGTAGAATACAGAGACTCCGAAACCCTTGTAGGTCAAGTTCTGATTGTGTCTGATGTGGATCTCTTCTAGCGATTTCAGCGAGAGACGATCAAAAAAACCCGTCTCAATCGATTCGAGTGGTGTGTGCTCAATGGTAATAACCCTCAGCTGATTTTCTTGACTGCCAAATAAATCTTCAAAGTCCTGAGCTCGTAGGGACGTAGGGGCTTGGCCGGACAGTAAAATGCGGCGCAACTGAGCTGTACAAGGTCGCTTTGGGCGCTCAACTGGCCAGGAATCGGAGGAAGACAGATGGACGAACAACTCTGTCCACTTTAGTGGACAGGTATCCATTGCTGGCCATCGCAGTAGAGGACTGGCATTGGCTGAAACCTGTTTCCTGCCAGTGAGACTGCACTGAAGGGAAGAGGAGTTTTCTGTCGAAGGAAAGAGGCAGCAGTGGGCCACCTCTTCGGAGGAGCAGTAGCAGCCCGAGGGACAGAGGACGTTAGTGCTGCTGCTTTCGGCAAAGGCAAGGAGAGTGACGGTAAGCACAGCGAGCACTGGCCCCGATCTCATAACGCTTCCCGTTTTTTCATTGAATAAGACACCAGAGCGAGAGCGTGGCTGAGACAACGCTCACGAGAAAGCGCCAGGGTGAAAATGCGCACCTGGCATGACACACCATAAAGCACACACACTGTGGAGTGTATGTGCGGTCTAATTGGTTTGCGGAAGCCAATTGGCGAGGCTCGACTTTTCATTGGTCAGTGGGGTTAACCAATTGGAAAGAAGCAGGTGGTAGAAATCAGTTTACAGATGGGTCTGCTCCATGCAGATGTCCCCAGGTTAAGACAGAAAGAAAATCTCAAAGGGGGAGGTTTAGCTCCTGTTTAGGTTTGCGGACAGGGAAGAATAATATCAAATTCAATCCGATAAAGACCCTAAGAGAGTGGTCAATTTCTAACTAAATGAATGAATGGATACCGGAATTTTAGGCGCAGGAAACGTTAGCCACCCAAAAGGAGTCCATTCGTATGTTGTGGGGTCAATTGTAGAATTTACAAAATGCTTGTGAAAATTACTTAGTACACTTTGGAATACTTATAAATTGTGTGCCAAGGGGATGATAAGATAAAACAACTTTGGATTCAAAAGATCACTTTTAATGATAAGTTGACATCGCCTCTACCGTCCTTGCAACAGATGAAGACATGGTAGAATGCTGGTGAAAAAGTTCTGTCACGGCGAAGCTCTTCAACGCAGTTAAATTGTGTAACACTGAGCTTGAAAAATACCAATTAAGCAGAGTTGTACAAAGCGCTGGAACACGCCAAAATTTGTCAAATTGAGTTACCGAACAGGGCTCTGAGTTAAATGAAGAGCACTCGAAAAGTGATAAGTGATTTACTCTAACCAAGTCAGAGTTAAAAATCAATGGTCCTCCCGGATTTCACTCATTATTATTTACTGGGTGGACTAAAGCCATAGCAAATTAGCAGACAACTTTTGGTGTAAAAAGGAGCTCCTAAAAAGACCCAGTAAATTAAATGCCCTACCGCGAGCACGTGAGAAAACCTAGTTTGGCTAGATTTATTTACTACAATAATTCCGTGAAACGTATTTAAATGGCGGCAAGCGCCCATCAAACCTTTTGTAACTTCTGAATTTTTCTAACTTCAAGGACACTTTTGTCCAATTGACTGACTGATGTGCATAATTGAAATGAATCAGCGTTAGTTCGATAAGATCTCAGTTAAACTTCCAAACAGATCCTTCTTCAAACTGGCACATTCGATGTCAAACAGGAATGCTCACGGCTTGTCTTAGGAGAAAGGTGTTTGGATCCATCGGAATGATTCATTCTTACAAGAGAGCGCTTTCTAACAAACGACAAGGCACCATGAGTCTCAGTCGTGTTTACATACGACAGTAGGCGTTGGGATGATTCAGTTAAGGCAGATCACGGTCACAGAGGTCAAGCAGACAGACAATCAATGCAACTAGTGTTCTAGTCCTAAATCCGGGTACTGAACAAACGGCTGGGTACTCAGCCTGTGCACTTGTCCGGTTGTCCGGTCACGACCCTTCGGTTGGTTGTGCTGGCGATATCGTAGCAGAAGTCTGCTGCCTTTTGTTATAGCTGCTCAGAGGCTTTGGACTACGGGCCCTAGGTCCAACTGCAGGTGGTCACAAGCACGCACATAACAAGCACAACCAGTCAAATGTGCGAGTGTGTTCGGCTGTCTGCAGAATCGCGAACATCCGCTATCTAGAAGCTACTCGGTGGCGGCAGCAGCAACAGCAAAGAAATTTAAAATAAACACACACCGGTGACGAATAGCTAGGACACGGGTACACGCTTTAGCGCAGAAACTTATCAATCAAGGCAATAGCTTAAAAGGAGCAGAAGAGTTTAAGAATGGGTTTACACTCTTCCGCTCTCCCGTGAGTTCCAGCTGGTGGCTAGATTCCGAGTGAATTTAACTGCTTTTGAAAGCCCTTGTGGATTTTAACAGACGGATTTGCCCGTTTGGAAATGTACGTACATTTGAATGTTCGCACCTCAAAGTAGTTGTGAGAGCTATACACTGCCATTGGGAGGCGGAGTGGGGGCTGCATCCTAAGTTGCTCTGTGTCCCGGACTAGTCCATTGTCTGTCATGATGAGGGTAGAGATTGCACATTCGCGACGGTCATGCAAATGGACAGAAATGTACGGACAGTTCATTCGAAGCGTTGCAAGCCAAGTAACCCAACTGCAGAGTCGGGAGTCTTCACCCACCCAATGAAAAACCGAGCAATGTACCAAAGCCTGTGGGCTGGCAACGACTTGGATAACGGCTTAATCGTGTCCTAAGAAATAAGCTTTTAGAACCGCTGCTACGTGGTGCATGGACGCCCGTCAGCAAGAGTGCCATATACGAATGCAATCCCCTCTTTGAGACCAACTACACACGACTTACAGGGAGTAAACGGTTCCGGCGACGGAGGCAAATGAAAGGGTCTTTGTGGAAGGCGGGCTTTTCCTCTGCATGTCTCAATAGGTGTCACCCTCCTCCTTTATTATTATTAGTATATATGGAATTAAAATAACCGTAAGAAGTCCAAAATTCAAGACTGCGTGAATCAATCGACATGATTATTTAATGATATCAAGATGCTTACAACAGGTCTTCTTCGACGGTACTTTAGGTAAAATGAAAATGCTAACAGACCTGGTGGCTACGCGCTCAGACACATAAGGTTCCAACATCTGCTTCCATTGTTGTTCCAAGATATAGGACCTTATACCTAGTTAAGTGCCTTTCGTCAAATTCTGAGAATTCTTTTGGGAACTGATAGTAAATCAAGCAAGGAAGCATGCATTGGATAAGTTCCATGAAACCAAGATACCGAAATAAGGTTTCAGAGGCAGATTACATGTGATAGTGAAAGGCAATTCAAAAACCTAGATGTCGGAAGTTTGATTGCCTTTTAACCCCGTTCGTGAGAAACTATGATAGAAATAAAAATGAGTAAGTGATGTTGTCTGGGTACAAAATATGACAAACAAATCCCTTTTAAGAAACAATACTTAAAAGAACCATAGTGAAAACAACTGCTACCACAATCGTGACGCGAAAATACGAGTAAAATCAAAGAGTTTGTGGAAGTTTTTCAATAGTAACGAGCATCTTAGAAGTTGAATATTTGTTTTAATGGCAGCTATTCATTTCCTTAACAGTTTGTTACCTATGAGCTAACAAAGAGAACATCTCAAATAGTTACCATTTGAATCAGAGCAGATTCGTCAACAGCAAGGAGAAAGTTTAATGGAAGGTATCCAACATAATACTGGGAGGACTTCCGATTAGGAATGTCAGAAATGAACTCTTGATATTGACTACTACTATGCATTTAACGTACTAAGAATGCCTGCAAGCATGACAAATGCTGACAATCTATAGCACCGTTAACTAAGAGAAAGTCCTGACATGATTGCTAATAATAGCTTCGGGGAAGGGGCGAGTACTCCAAATCGCTAGGTGATCGGGTGAAGTTTGCAACCGCCACTTACTCATTTGTTGGCGCCAAGCTTGAACGACACGAATTTCCTGAATAAGCGGAAATCACGACGGCTAAGACGCACATGGTCAAGGACTTAAAGCTAGAGAGCTGCACAGGTGGGATAGGCGTACAATTTGCACCAACCGAGAAAGGTATTCAGGATCACTTGGCAGTGACGCGTGCATTAATGAATTCATTTATAATGTGTACCTAAGAAGTTTCATAGAAGCAAAGACCCTTTACAAGGTTGGTGCTTTAACTCTCAGTAAAAGCACCAATATTTCACCTTTGCGATGCGTGTTTGCTCCATGTTGTTAGCCTGAAAACGCATTAGAATTCGATGAGTGCCAGGAGAGAAGCCCTTAATGATTCGAAATGTGACACTCTCTAGGCAATAATGGCCTACGAGAGCTGCCAATTCATTGAAACCCCAACATCGAACCAACAATATTGGCTCGGAAAAAATAAGGCCCATCGATACCTGTGAAGGGTGGATTTTAGGGTTTCTTCAAAGAAATGACTGAAACCAACTAACTGGGAAATAAATCAATCAACAATGCAAAGAAACAGTAAATCAAAATATTTCATTTCGAAAATGATATTTAGAGAACAAGTGGCACGAATATGTCATCAGTGAGCTTAAGTCAAGATGTTGATAAGATGAAATTTGTAAGGTGGGTATTTTTCAAAAGAAAGCAAGTCAAAAATCAGGGCATGGTTTGATGAACCTGATAGAATGACACATTAGCTTTACTTGAAGAATAAAGATAAACGAAAACAAACTTTATTCATAAGCTTCTTTTGCAAAGATGGGAATCCTAGATATAGATAACGATATATAGAATTGATTGCTTAATATTCAAAAATGGGGTAATTACAAAAGACTTCGAGCGGTTGTATATACAGTTGTAGCTTCACCTTCATAGAACTAATGCATTCGTCTGACCATTTTTAAATAAACGGAACATCAAAAAAGCACAAAAACGAAATTACCGGAGGCAAAAGTCCAGAAACTTTTACTTTTTCGGGTCATTTTTTAAGAAACAGACATAAAAAATTTGCAATCGTTCTTTACATACTGGAGGATTAGGAAATTCTAGGGTTCCTCCGAAGAGCATTTCAAAGTATCCTCTTAGCAAGATGAAGGCACAATCTGTTACCACACAATTTGTGAAGTTGTCTAGAGTATGCTCTGCTTCTGCAGGAAGCCAACTCACGGAAGGGACCAGAGCCTTGGCAAAGGGAGACGCGGCCTGCATGCTGAATCGTGGCTGCGGAGTCACAGGCATATGCGACACCTGTGCTGTCGGCTGGGGCAGTGCAAGGCTTCCTTCAGTCGCACCCTGAGACTGCCTCTGTTTGTCCGCCTGGTGACGCAGACGAAAGGCCGTGCTGCGCGAGTGCAGGGCCCTTCTTTGGTAGGCCTGTTGGTTAAGCGGCGTCGGCAGACACTTCTGGGAGGGAGTTGCGGCGACGGTGGAGGTGGAGGAATCCGTCGTGGAGGGGAGGCGAAGGGGGGTACTGCAGGCGCTGGCGCCGGCGCTGCTGCCGTTGAGGGTGGAAGAGAGGTCCTCCGGATCCAGGCAGAGTTGGAAACCCTGGAAGCAAGGGCGACACGAGGATAAAAACCTGATGTCAAGTGTTGTACACAAACAAGGTCTACCTTAGTCCAACCCGTTCCTATTATATAAGCACTTGAATTTCGTACAAGGGGCGACTACCAATAAGTCAGATTCTATTTACTTCTAATTGCCTAAACATTTTGTGACTAACCTTTTTAAGGAAAAAAGTGGAATGTATTGGCTGCAAAGTTGGCTCGTGAAGCTCGAATAGGTATGCATTCGGTTAAAATGCTCTGTCGAAAACTAGAGCAAGTGTTCAATTTAAGGTGATAATACTAGTCTTAAATACCCTATTCAAACAGGACTATTCAAACCTATACCTATTCAAACGGTCTATAAGCGAATTGATGGTAAATTTGATATCGAAATCAAGGTAACTGCATCCAAAAAAGTGCGACTACTGATGGAGAATATCGCAATCGAATTTAAGTTTGTATTTGAATCCACTTTCCAATACATATTTGTAAGCGTATACACTCAACCAGGAAGTTGTTCATGTGTTCCTCTTGGTAGTTAGATTAAAAATAATTGTAAGGCATGAATCAACGCAAAAAGGCTCCTGAGTAGAACACAGAATGCAACTCTGGTGACAGAAGTGATTCACTACCAGGGGCACACACTCATGCACACACACAAATAAGAGTATGACATCCAGCGGGAGAACGCAAGATCTGATTCACTTCCTCCAAGCCTACCATGGGTGAGCGAGAAGCTGAATCATTAGAGATTTATGAGAACCCTCCGGCTGTGCTCCTATATTACAAGCATACACAGAACTGTGGGAGTTGGCTGCTGCACATGGTAGTTGCGGTTTTCTCCAACCCGTATACAGTCACAGACACCAAAAAATAGTCATCTTTCAATGGGCTTAGCTTGACTAAATGCGACAGTAGTTTTCATGCCTACAAATATAGCATAGAAAAACACTTCACACGTGCCTTGTTAGAGGGTTTTTAATAGCTAAGACAAGAATCTGAATTTTTCAGCTGGAAAAACATTTTTTCAGATTACAGGACACCTGCCAGGTTTAAACTGTTTAATGTTCCCTTAAAGAGCATTTAAAGAGACCTCAGCTATTGAAAAGGACATTTCTTTTCCGATCTAACGCTCCCGCAAAAAAAGTCTTCCGACGAAAATGTAGTCTTCTGCTTTATTCGAGTGTTCCCATTGACAAGTTTGACTACTCCCGATACTACACATGATCTTAGCTCACCTTCGCCTACATGGCACCTCCATGAGGCCTTCTGAAGGATTGATACATGAGCGCAACAAGACTTAACCTTCCCAAAGACCCTCACTGAGATAGACCGAGCCTCTCACTCTGCCTTCATTGAAAGCGGTCGAAGGCCTGGCAATGTTTTCATTCATTTACGCACCTCTTACCACAATGGGTACTAGTGCTTAATGAAGGAATCTCAAAGCTCTTCCAAATCAGCAATTTCTTATAGCACAATGAAAAGAGCGTTTACAGCTATCGACTACCATAGAGCAGACATAGCACCTGGCTCCTACTTACTTGCACCTGTAACCTACACGGACACTACATCATCTCGCTAAAAGGATGTTCTTTTGCTAAGGTCTTGAGTTGCAGAGATGAGATATTACAATAGCCTCAGTATTAACCTGCTTCGGTCAGGTTCTTCTACAGTCATCAGATGGTTAGATTAATTTAAATAATGGCTTTTCGAAAGTGACCAAGGTAGTTACTGCCAGCGGACGACTTCGTAATGTTTGCACGACCATTTCTTTTTTCGTCCGGTCAGTTGTTATTCACTTGCGAGGAAACTACAACAGGTGTCAGTTTTTGAAGTTTCGCGTGTTTGATCGAGGACGAAATCAACGAGGTGACAGTCCAAACACTCAACCAAGTCGTGAGTCTGGGTAGTTGCCTTAATTAAGAAAGGTAAATCTGATGAAAGCCAACCTTCCTTTTCAATTTTTATGAAATACAAATCTAATGTGATTTCACGACAGAAATAGACCTTTAATAAGATGAATCTAAAGTTTAAAAGGAACGGCCCAATGAAATCGAAACCTCAAAAACCATAAGGTGGCGGTAAGTCCTTCGGGCCACTCGCAGACGATTCCGACAGGAAAAGGACAAAATGGGACGTAATTTTGAACCCCACTGACCCTGAGTAAGCTCAACCAAGGAATTTAAGTCAAAGTAAAGCAAACGGGAAGCAAGTCGACTCCGAAAAAGGAGGATGGTTCGGAAAATGGGTAAGTAGAATGGGGCAGGTAGCCAGATGACTTGAAATGTGAGAAGTTACGGGAGAGTGGTTTATTACAAAGCAAAAGTCCGTCGCGTGGTACCTCGTACCCATTTGTTAATATGACAACAACACGAGAGCCGTGCCCAGGTCACGCCTCAGGTTCCCTGCCAATATTTCTCTAGGACGAGCACTGACTTACATCTTCCGTGGTTAGCACAGCGTAGAATGCTCATCTTATTGCCTCACAGCGCCTAGTTTCCGTTGCTCGCCCGACAGACAGATACTGATAGTGGAATCAGGCTACCACCATCAGTAAGCCTTAAATGTTAAAATTTATGTCGATAGTTCCGTAGAGTGGACCATTTTCCGAAAACGCGGTTTTGTGCTTGATCAAGTGCGCACTCACACAAGGCTCCAATAACTTGCTTAGCAGCTTCGGTCTCGCCTTCGCCCTTAGCTGGGCACATCAGCCCTCAATCAAAGCACGAGTCTGCGTATCGGAGAGACCCTAGCTATGAGTCTAGGGAATCGAAGACAGATTCTCTGAAATGACACGGGTTGTGACATTTTCACAAAGCTTCTCATGATTAAGGCAAATGCTAGCCAAGCGAACTGTGGGGTTTTGTGGTCACAGGAACAAGAGGAAGGAGGAACTTCTTTGTTTGACAGACTGGGTCGGTGTGAGAAAACAAAAATGGGTCGATCGGATCGGAGAATGGCTGAATTAAACATTACCAGGGATAGGAATGAAAGATCACCACTCCCATACGACTGGTTTGAGTGGACGTAAAATAGTATAAGCTGGAATCGGTGAGTGGATAAAATCTCATTTCGTTGCATTTCAAAACCACCGAATCACGCGCATTTTAGGAATGCTTGAACGGCGCACTTTGTGGGCTTAATTTTGCGTTTTCTTTACGCTATAAAAGTGCACTGTAAATAAATCATGCTATTCTCATGTGAGCAAAGTATAGAAGCCCTTCTAACTCTCAATCACTTTCTGTTGACCTCTAGTCCTTATCAAACAAGCAGAAATCAGATTTGAAGTAGATTCGAAACCAGTTGGGATAAGCGGGTGTGCGTTAGAGCGAAATTAAGTGGCACTTTCCTGTCAGTCAAGCGTGTCAGACTACCCGCTTCGCAGGGGAATAAGGTCAGCCAAGCCTAGGTGAGCGCAGAACCATCGTTGCTCCTAATTACCCCCCCAACCACAAATTCATCATGCCTTAGTGTCGAAGTTTGGACAAAACCAAAAAACATACAGTTTGGAGGTTCAAAGAACTGAGTGCATACGTCACCCGCTGAGCAGAAGTAAGGCATCACTCACCCCTTGTAATGAACTGACAATTGTCAGTGTGTCAGCATCCCATGTATCACTTTTTATTGACTAAAATCGGATTTTTAATGCACGCAAATTGATCGAGAGAAACAGCAGGCGATCAAACGACTCTTGACAGAGAACCGACAAAGAAAAGAATATGAGGTACGCAATCAGTCGTCTATCTGCTTCGTGCAAGCTCCACAAAGCTGTACCGAATTCAAGCAGCGGTCACAGATTCGCAAACATGTATCCATGTATTCGCAAGGGGTTCTGCCTTCGATACAAGCTCTGATTCCGTGTAGTCCATGAACAGGGCTTCTGCTGTTTACAGACGGAATTTGTGTATTTAGGAGTTGGACCTCAAATATCCGAGAGGGTAGCAGTTGTGAAATCAAAAAGTTGATCCAAAAAGAGCCTGGTCTCGAAAACCACAGAATTGAGCCGCGCATAGAAGTGGGAAACCACGGCGAATTTGAAGGACTGTGAAACTACATGATCCAGCAACTGTCGTCAGTACACGTTCATAGATTTTTAAATGTTTGACTTCATAACATTTTTTCTTTAGTCATATAATACTGAAAATCGTTATATCTTTAGTAATTTTTACAATTCTTGACCAGCGATATTATCTTTACTGTCGAATTGCAAATGCTAAACCGATCCACTAATTCAGCTTGGCATATATCGTTTAATTACGAAAAGGGACCGATAGTTCTACCTGAGCAATTTAGATAAAACCTTGTAACTTAGTGTTTATCAGGGTATCATCTAACAGTGATCCAAAAACAATTTTTGGGATAGAGAAACTTTTAAGGGCCTTTAAGTAGCCTCCACCTTCCATTACAGATTGCTAAAGGGCAGATAAGGGTAGCTGGTATCGATAACAGTTGACTGGCGTTTTAGTAATTAGAGGAATTTGGGAAAGACAAATGCTGAAAGTATGGTGAGAACCGATGGAGAGCCCTCACACGGAGGCATTAAAAACTTGAAATCAAGCTGGGGGAGAATCCAGTTAACATCTTTTGACTTATTGAAAGTGCGGCACTAATGGTGCCAAGTACATAGTTGCCAAAGTTTGCCAAGATCTTAAATGAACCATAGCATAACGAGAGGCAAAACCTTGATAAAAAAAGTACGATAAATACCGCAACCACAAGACTTTATTGGATCGACGGAGGCCAGTACTGTCAAAACTCGACCATGGTCCGTCACCAGCATCACTTTATGCTGATCCCTTGATCCCCTCTGCTGAGGTAGCACGCCTCCCACTCCCTCATGTCACTCGTTCTTTCAACAAATTCAACCGTGATGTAGAGAAACTCGTTGTGAAAAGGAGGATGTCGAGGAACAATCAATAACTAATCCATCTAACTAACTAACTAACTCACCCCATAAGGGTTATCGCGCTCCTTCTTGCTTTCTTGGCCATGTTTGGGGGCGACTACCAAGTGCTCCAATCGAGTGAACAATCCTTCCTAAATCCATTCATTGTGACCCTGGAGCGAATAGAAACAGCCGGGTTCGTTAATGAACCAGTACGGCTGCTCCTACTGCTCGAAAATGGCACACGGTTAATCCCACATTCCAGATTAAGGACGGTTCCTGTCCGCATCCCGGAGGCGTTGTAAATGTACCAACATCCTGCTAGCATTGCTTGCTTATCTATCTAACTTAGCGGTAGTCGAGGAAAGCATTATTTTTGTCAGGTGAAACGTCATGTGGATGACAACTAACGTGGATTACTTCTGGGGTGGTTTTTGTCTATTAAGGTTCGGAAGTAGAGTTTCAGTAGTGAAACACCTATGATAGCGAAAATCCTTGGTCTTTGCGACTCCGACTACTTAAGGCCTCCATAGGTTACCTAAGCCTTGTTAAATTCACCCTCAAATACGTAATTATGAAGGCCAGAAAGTCCATTGAAGCTCCCGTTCCATTAAAATTAGGGGTATGGGGGTGATTTTGGAAGAATTGCGGGTGAGGAAGCGAGGAGGGTCCTAACCTGGGCCACTCGTTGGGCGACGAGCTCTTCCAGCACCTGTTGCCCCGAAAGCGGACGTCGAGAGTAAGCAAGGCCGGGCCAGTTGCTGAGGCTAAAATAACAAAACTCATTAAGTAATGGGTCGTGCAGCACTTGAAATCCACAACGGGAACTACCTCAACACGAAAGCCGTACCCAAAATTGCTACTTTTCGAAGGGCTCACACTATTCAGTTTCCTCTGGGGACGATTTACACTTCTAAAGATACTTTTAATGCCTGATTACTACCGACTCAGCTCTCCCCTTTTTTATCGGGGGTTGAAGTAACTAGGTATTTGCAATAGTGAATTGGTCTGGGCATTTTGTAAAGTACTGTGGATATTACAAATTAAAAGCTGTCGCCTCATGCGAGGACTACATAAATAGCATTATGGCAGATGATACAAAAACCAGTTTTCAGTCAATTACTGGGTCGTAAAGAAATGCTAGTGCAGGAATGTTCCTCCGTTTCAAACACATCCATGAGCTCACTAAGTTACCAGAATTCAGGCGTCGACAAATCCACGAAAGCTACTATTCGGTGTTAGATGGGCTGGAGCATTACCCAAATATTTAGACCTGATACAGAATATGCCTAGGGCGCAATCCCTTAGGCATAGCTATACCAAAATATAAATATGCTGGCACACATTCATCTAGGTGTTAACAAACTTTGCATTAAACCCACCAAAGCATGGCTTGAACCACCACGACGGATTGACATTTGTCGCAACAATAAAGGTAGGAGTGCCTCGTAGGGAAACACACAATTAATTAAATAACTTAAAAGTGTTCACTTTGAAGATCGGAGACACGCCGTATGAAAGAAGGGAGTGGCTGATCGCTACACAGTGGGGCGGAGGTGCTAAGCCACCACAAAATACCAGGCTGAATACTCACACGATAAAGGAAAACAATTCCCAATTGATCGGAGCTTATGTTTAAGCGCACGCTTAAGACCTGGGAGGTAGGTTACTTTGGTTACCTTCACGATGCATAATTCCACTGCAACGTGGAACCGATGAGAAGCTAGTGAACGTGAGAGTTGGCAGTAGATAGGTTTCGATGGTAGAATACTTCGGCGGACAGCGAATACGATGCCGCCGAGTCGTGATCTCTGTGTCATACAATGAGATTCATTGGTCTTATGGTTAAAGTACTTGAAAGGTCTCTTAGCCCCCTTCCAAAAAAATGCTGTGAAATCTGAGGCTTTCACCGTTCCGTCACCATATAATGAATCACAGCTCCCCCCTTCCTGTCGGTCTGAAAGACCGGCAACGGGTGCGCGCTGACAAATACACACCCACGACAATGATGAAGTGTGGACAGCTTAGTCATTAGCAGGACACCAAGAAAAGCCTTTCCCCAGCCTTCTGGACGCCAAAAGAGGAACGCGCGTGATGAGACGGGGAGAAAAAGGTATTAGACAGTAGAAGCAGGAAACCTCAATTTGGAAGAGGTGTCAAAACACGGCATTGGGTTTGTTTTAAACTGGAAAAAACAGCCATAGGTAGAGAAGCCTTGTCGTTTGGTTAATCCCCCATTCTACTTAACTGATTTATGAAGATTTTGGGGTTTTGCCAGGTAGGGACATCTTAAGTTCTGAAATGTCGGCCTTGAAAACTGTGAAGTTCACCCCGATTCGTCCAATAACATTAAAGCATTACTGTTATTTCGTCCCGAGAGAACGAGGCTATTTGCAGACCCAGAAAGTCTCTGAATTTTTATCAGTGCCAAGTTTTTCATATAAGAACTTCGTTCTTTCGTCACCAGATTAATCTGGTGTGCCAAGAGACAGTCTAGTTCTTTGTTTGGTCGTTCGCAGCTCTGCATGCACGCACACGCACTCAAATATTCACGCCAGTTTGACACACTTGACGTTCGCAGACTGGATTAGAACCACGTTAGTTAACTAAGGAAAAGCAGCAGAAGAAGCAGATCACTGCAACGTAACTTAACCAAGGATTGAAGTAAAACGAAACGCACTCTCACAGGTTGTCGAAAAGCATTTCAATGGTTGCCAGACCCCCTCAACAAGACGTACCTGATGGAAAGAAGGTGGGGTTTAATGCGACTCATCTTCCATGGTGGAAGGACCCCAATTTATCTGGGCCCAGCCAAATCTTAGTTGGTGCTTACTTCTTTACCGTTCATTCAGATATTACCTTACTGACGTAGACAACTACTCCGCCGAGGAAAAATCAAAAATTAAAACGCTGTACTAGCTATCCAAATTCAATCTAGAATGCTCTCACAAACCTTCGCATTAAACATGGATAAGGGTAAAGAAAATTTGACCCCGATAGTAGTATGGGTTGAAAGGGGGCCAAGGGTGAAGAAAATAACAATGAGCAGCAAGACCATTATCGCATTGCCTCCTAGTTGAAAACTACGCACAGTACAAGGTATACCCGCCAATCATCGATAAAGAGACTGGATCTCGCCTTTGACTGGAGCGTTTAACAGGCCAGATCATCAAATACATGGCTACTTGTCTGCATGTTCAAGGCCCCTACGGCCTTTCCCCTTCATTCTTGGCTTTCCTCACATTAATGTTGCATTCACTTCCCACAACTCGGATTGACTGGTCGATATCCTAGCTGGTTGTAACTATCTTCGACGAAAAAAATATTGGGAAAGGGCGTAGGTTAGTTCGACAAGGTGTTAATTAATCCTCTTGAGCTTAAAAATAGTGAGGAGATCGACCAACCAATCGACCATTACGTCATATTCCACACGAGAAATACCTCCGTCGATCAAGTAAATTCAGTTTACACACCTCTGTGAGAATATCGGCCCCTGGATGGCTCACGTGAAGAAATGGCTTGGAGGGTGGGAAATAACCAACGGACGGAGGAAAGCACCACCATCCTTTTCAACCTCCTCTCGTAACTCTCACAGCAATTCCAAGATCAAGCAATAGGTGACAAAATAATAAGCTCGAAGGAACTGATTATCAGGCAGGCAGGGGTTTCAGCAATTTTCTCCGGCAGAGACCCCGGGAGACCACAAGACATCTCAACTTCATATTACATGTGAATACACAGGAAATGTCTAATGCAAAACACACACCAACACACTCCTGGACCTTGTCGACTATATCCTCGCCCCTTCCAGTCCTGCTGTGTTGGTAATTTGATCCTCTCGTGGTGTAGAGAATATAGTTACGAGCAGTTAGGAGACAAACCAACTAATCGCTTGCAAAAACACTCAATGCCCCATTGAGAATTAATAAATACAATATTCGCACTAATAATATTATCAGCATCAACACGATCTTAATGGCACCCCTTAATGACCCATGTTGACGTTTCATCAGCACGATCTTAAAGCTACGTTAAAAAACCAGGGACGTTGCCTAGACTATCCTATGTTTTTGATATTTTTAAAAGATGTCAGTATTAAATTAGGTTACAACTGGTCTGATACTGTTTCGACCATAAAAATTACAGAGTGGGAACACTTTAGGTATTAAGGCAGTATTTAGACGATCAGCTAACGAGAAAATAAGGTTTTGAATGGGTTCGAGGACCCCGGTTGAATGGGATGAATAAAACCTAGGCTTGCTTAGGTTTTAACTCATTCTTTGAGAATAATCAGCTGACATAGGGAAATTCATACTTGCATCCTATTATCCTTAAGACGTAACACTTTCTGCATTAAATATGGCCTTATTGAAAGAAGGAAAATAAATCCACGGTTGCTTTGCAAATCTCAAAAGAACTATTTCCACATCTCAACAAGAGCCCAGGTACTGTCTTCGAGAAGACTATCTAAAATTGTGCCGGTCATGAAAAGGGTTTTTTCAATACAGAGGGTTCTCTGAAAGTCTGCTAGGGATGCCAAAGCGAAGTTTTTAAAAAGGTATCAACGATAAAGTGTGCCTTATAAACGCCTCCAGTCCTGAAACTTCTCATGTCAGCATCAGTAGCAGTAAATATTCCATGATCTCAGACCAAAACACGCCGTCTTTTCAATGTAGTCTATAAAATTGTGGTCAAAACCGTGCCAGACACCAAGGTGTTCAACTTTTTTGATTAGTCAGACTCCAACTTATGTAGTCAATTAATGGGCCTTAGTGCTATATTACATCCAAGCGGTAGTAAGAATTCCGTCAGTTTCAAGTACTTTTGTCGTTAGAAATTCATTAAAATAACAGGTATGATTAATCACTTCACTCAGGAAATGCTATTACAGACACGTTTTGTAATTGTAATACTAGGATAAAATCGATAGCCTGCAGTTTGGCACGTGGTTTTTACGAAATTTTCAAGGCAATAAGCGTCGTTTTTAACTGCTTTTATTCAGCAAGAGGACTCTCTTACCATTTAAATCAATAACAAGTTCTCCCTTTGAACTTACTCGAGAAACTAGGGGCTCACCCAGCATACCAAATCTGAGGACTACCAGGGTTGTTAAAATTAGCTTAAGATTACGCAGGTGTTGTAGAACCGAGTATAACGAGAAACCTCACACTAGTAAAGTTATGTTTCATTTCGGTTTAACGTCAACTGCAAGAAAATGACAATGGTTTACAGCAAGCCAGGAGTAAATAAAGAGGATGACAGATTGCTCCTTGGGAAGAAATGGAATCAAAATTCTAACAATCAAGGGAATTTCTTAAAAATCAAAGTGTTTAAAAAGTATTTTGTTAACTCAGGCTAACGAAAAAATCGAATTTGCAGCCACCAACAAAGTGAATAACACATCGATCAGATCTCTTACAAATAATTGCATACTAATAGACAGGCACTTCCAGTTAAACTTTAACAAAAATGTCTATTTATTTTGCCAAATTGTTCACTTTTAAGCAAAGGAAAATACCTTGTTTAGTGCACCCGATATCACGTTTAAAAAGCATCAAATCCAATGGTAATACACCCAGGAAAGGGGCTAGGGAACGTCGATTCCTGTGTGAGTGACTAAAACAGTAGCTCGGAGCAAGCAATCTTCGAATAAGCTGCCTAAATATAGGGGTGTGCTGACATTTCGAAGAAAAAGAAGCCAGACAACTTGTCCCGTTTAAGGCGATGTTACCCTGAAGGCGGATGAACAAAAAGGCTTCAAAATGAATTACTAGAAAATTCAAACCAGTGACTCCATCTTGTTTTTCGTCTATTCAGGCATCAAGACCGTGGGAGTCCGGAACCATTTAGTCACTAACGAAATTTTTATACTTGTATTCTAGCTCACCAGGAATATGTATCAACCCAAAAACCCGATCCTTACCTGAAAAGCTCACAACCAAATTCCAGGAGAGTAGAAAAAAACATGATTTACAAGCCCACATTTTAGCAACTTCCATAACAAAATAAATGCAAATAATGAAGCAGTTGTAAATATCGGCTAATGGTCACTTTTTAAAGACAAGAGTAGCTGTACAGAACGAAAGCTTACAAGACCACTCCTTGGTAAATCATGATCGATTTAATCAGGCTAGCCTACGATTTCATTTTGTGAACATAAACTAACCACCGTATTAGGCTCTTGGCAATTGTCGGATGTAGTCTTCAGGTGCCAATTTGCATCACTCACTCATAGTGCTTGTTCCACTCCGTGTCAGAGACCGTGATGAGGACAATGCGGTACTCGTGAACCTGAAAGTCGTCTCCCAGGAGACTTGATGGTTCAGGAAAGAACTCCGTCGTGAGCGGCAGAAGAGCAGGTGTTGTCAGAGACTTCCAGTCAATACCTGAAGGATTGTGTGGAATAGGTAAAATCAGAGTGTTAAAGATTTCTTGCATTCACACGTGAGCACCCAGTACCTATCAAGGACCCAAGCCAAACTAATATATTAGAACTCGTTTATATCTACGCCTATTCAATAAACATGCAGTTCTTCAAGCTCCGTTTCTACCCTTCACATAATTTGATTTCCTCTTCTGCTACCTGATTTTAGTGAGATAAGAAACTGCCTCCTGCATGGACAGATTTACAGCAAATTGACCACCTTAAGCTTTAACCTTTCATCTTTAACGTTCTGTTCACCCTGACTCAATCATTAACGAGGCTGAATTAGTTATTCATGTACAAGAAGTGCGGTATTGCCACCAAATCTACGTGGTAATAAAGCCATAAGGTCAATGATTCGTTTGTACGTGGTCTGCTAAGAGTACACTGCAAAGCTCGTGGGCTCACCTATAAAATGGCTTGCAGTAGCTCCAAGTCGTAATTACAACGCGTCAGGGTGTCCACTTCACTACCTCATTGCCTATGCACAAATGCTACGTTTTCGGTCCCCCGCATTCATATTTCACGTTTGGCTAACCCCTTTACAGACCCGACTATCGGACGGTTAATAAAACTCTCTGCACTCCCGCTCAAGAAACGCACGCACAGGACAGTTGTGAGCTAACGTCTCCACCCGGGCCACCCGTTGAAGATGCCCGCAAACACTCCAGGTGTTTTTTTTTCACCCCGCAACTCGTGTATTTATCCTTATTTATGCCTACAACGAAAGGTTCGAAAGTACACAACCGTTGTTGTCTGAATAGGATGTCTCGTGATCTAGCAGAGCAGAAGTTCACTAGAATACTGCAAGGATAGATCTGTGTAGGATGGAAATAATTTCCCTCCACTGTGAGCTAATTGAAATTCACTTGAACCATGAGAGCATGGTCCTATTTTGCATTTCGATGCGCATATCTGCGAGAATCTTAATACGTAGGAACTAGAGTAAAATACGCAACACCCATTCACACACAATAGAGTCCACAATGGTTTCAAGAGGCATTCCGTTATTATTTATTAACAACCTTTTGCTGCCAGAAAATAACTACACTCAAGCAGTTTACAAGAGCCTATTATAAATGTAAATGACTATTCCCGCCCAAAATTGGACTTTTCTCGGAATTTCCTGTCTCTACCACACACCAGGAAGCCCGTCAGTAGCCCTACTCCGAAAAACCTCCGCCTCTTTGACTGAACTGTCTCCAGCTCTGAAAAGTTCCGAAATAGCCCGATGCCCGTTAGCGGTATTAATGGTAGAACTATCAGGGGTAATACTTCTTCCGCACCCATTACACCGATTAAATAACCTTTTAAAGGGCATCCAACGCTTAGACAAAAGGCTGCACTGCCACTCAATGGGTGCACACACCATGCGCATAGCAGGAACTACCGCCTTAATTATGAATTTCTTCCTTCTTTGGTTTTGTCACCACTCGCATTAGCGATATTCCATCTCATCACTACTCCCACAAACGGCACCCGCCAACCACCACTAAATTTCCCACAGACATTGCAGACTTGCACTTGAAATATCGTCTTTTCACTCACTGCTTAGCTAGTTAGTTAGTTAGTTAAATACTATTATATTCTAACTACAATATGTGCGCAGTTAATAAGTCAACTGGGTTCAATCCTTTGCAAATAAAAATATGTAGTTTTGTGCTACGTTAATTCCAAGTTCATATTTGTAAAAAGGCGCTAAGAGCCTTCGGGATTTCTTTAGGAAGTCCAGCTAACTGCTTGTAATTTAAATGACTAGAGTGATTGTTTAATTGACATCTCGAATCCCTTTCTCGTTATCTATTGCTCAAAGAGACGAAAATCGTCTCCAAAAGACAATTCGCGCAACGAAGTCAGAGGGCTCTGTCAGTCACTACCTCCATCAACAGATGAATGAGGGCGTGACTCAATCAGTAAAGGAAGTGAGGACTCACCGATGGGCTTGAGCATCTCGAGTAGAAGCTCTATAAAATAAGAAAGACTTTAGCAGCTGAAACCAAAGACGAAAACCGATATACTCCACCATGTCTACGCCACCAGCAGTGACTTCATACCCTCGCAATTCAAATAGACTTTATGACACTTCCACAGGTGATCGGAAGACTGATTTATATCATCCGCAATAATTTCATAACTAGGGATTATTACAGCTATTACAACAACCAACCTTTTAAAATAAGAAGCCTCTGATTAAATTTTAGCAAAACTAAAAATAATTTTGCACCAAAATGTTTGAGCCGAGAATTAATTTTATGAAATAGGAGGAAACCCCAAATTGAAATGAGTGCTTCACAATAGGGCACCTGTCATTTGTGCTGTTGAAGTTGCTTCAGACTCCTTAATTCCTCCACGATTTTCGCTTTTGTCAGCGCTTCTCATAGACTAGACACCCTAAAGCTTTTCGTCCAACTAAAAAGGAGTTACTGAGCTTCACCAAACTGACCTACCTCCTTTAGACATAAGCCTTGATTAGTTATAATGCCTACCCCTCCAGTTTAGTGAGGTAAACGTTTATTCTAAAATCAACTTGGAAAATACGCAAAGGTTCGTGTTCGATAGCTGACAAAAAGGTCCCTATATTTATATCAGCTTTGCAAGACAATTTACGCTATAAATCCAAGAGTTCACAAGTACTAGAATTTATTAATGAGCCGCTGAAGATGGCAGTAATTACAGGTGCCTCTGATTGGCATGATTACCACCTACTTGTCCACCATAGATGAATGTAAAAAGGAGGAAGTAGCCCCATCCCCCAAACCATTTAGCTAACTAGAAAGCCCCTTTCCTAGAGCAAATAAACTTTCTCAAACACACCTTAATGCGACTTTGTGACCCAAGCATCAGGATAACTAGTGCAGACGAATACACCTGAAGAAACTATGTAGGAGAGACTTGAACTCTAGCCGACGACTGGCACTTCTGAAACTCACGTCGATGAAGGGACAGATGAGGGCTCAATTCGGCGGAGGCCGGGGAGGAGACGAAGGCCTTTTCCAGTACCCGAACCTCTGCGGGCGCGACCAGGTCGGAGGAGGCGGGCGCCCGCTCCGCTGCCTCCTGCGTCGCCGCCGCTGTCGTCGGCGCCTCGACCGCCTGGCACAGAGTCTCCCAAGCCCCGCCACCGCCACCGCTAGGCCGTTTGTCGCCCTCTGGGGTATCGCTGGCAAGCGAATTCCTGGCTGCACCCGACAGGCCTTCTTGATTCGCTCCTGAGACACCTGAAATAAAATGGAGATGGATTAAGACACGTTCAACTACCAAGCTGTTTGGGAGCTGGGTAGGAAATTTAGGTTAATTGAGAGGCGAATAGTCACCATCCGACATCCCAATATATACCTGGTGCAAAGTAATCGATAATACCCAAATCACTGATTAGTTGAGATGAGCCGGATTTGTAGTGTTAGCCCTACACATAGTAAACATTTCGATTTTCACGTAGGAATGGTCTTAAAAGCCATAAAAAAACTCTTAAGAAGAGTCTTTTGTACTATTTAAAATTACTACTTTCAGTCTTCGGTGTAAAAATGGCGGCGTCAAGAATAAAAGTAATCTCGAAATTCTTCACGTAAAAGACTTTTTACAACACTCTAATGCGGTATAAATCCTGGCAAGGGTAAATAGAACGAAATAAATCGAATAATCAGCACGTCTCCGTCGAATACAGACAAGAAGAGGGCAATCGAAAATAAGAAGTCCTGGCATGTACAACAGCAGCCCTTATGGCACGAATGCCACCAAATCACGTGTTTTTACCCATTTGAAGCGTGATCACATTTCTTCCTCAACCGGTAGATATCGTGCGCTAAGTGTCGGTAAAAAGGTACCAAAGGACCCATTCGTTCAATGTAGCATAAAGGGTCGTTAACTGGACTTTAATTAATATCGGTACAATCCTAACCACATCTAACCTTAATAATAGCCATAAGAGGTTAAAGCAACAATCTATGACTTAATAGACGAAACGAGTTAAACAATTATTGCTACATGAGACAGGGCACCTCCGTCGCGATATTGAGCTGCAACTATTCCTTCAAGAATAAACAAGTCCTCCTATGAGTTTTCACCAAAAATTGAGAAAATCGGCTCTACCCCAGCTACTCGTGACTTTTTCCCACAAAGTAATGCTGGAGATTGAGATTGCTATTGGTGATCTAAAAAGGGCATGGGAAGAATCCAAGTGGTCAGTTCTGAACCTTGTAATTAGCAATACACGTGTTTTTCGACGGTTATCGTATAATTAGAGCATGTTTTTAGTAGAGTGGGAATCAGAGCCTCATGACTAGTCATTAACAGAAGCGAGGGAAACCTCATGAGAACCTGTCCAAGTGGGATTATTGATGACCATTGTAGTTGAGCCTTTGATGACAACGAGGGTAGCCGACAACAGGCCGCCATGTGTCGCTGCAGCAGGATTCGGCTTCATGCTACTACACCCCGGGAAAAGACGAAAGTGCTTGCTAACCAATCTTTACGACTGCTTCATGGGTTTGAATGTTTAGCCTCTGCCGAAATCCGCTGATATCAAACAGGCGATGGACCATTGCGTATAGCTGGTCGCTACCATCGAGACACACAATCTTTGCCATGTAGTTAGTACCACGAAAGTCCAGATAATCAACAACAGTATTGAAGTAACTTTTGAGGAGACCTTTCACCCAGGGAGGGTGTTGAATCAGCTTGCTCTTACATTTTTGTGTTTACCAGACTACTTTCTTTTTTTCTGGTGAGACTGTCAAAGTTCCTTGGAGCTTCCGGCAAATTGATTGATCATTTAGAGTCTCTATTTTTGTTAAAGCCTTATTTCTTTTCTAAGGCGAATGTGCTAATCCAGAGACGTGTGAAGGGGTCCTGTCATGCTGTGCCCCTTACAGATGATAGCGCAAGCGTCTATGAAGTGTTAATTGACTGGATTAACTGAATTGCTAGCACGAGGATTGAGAGTTAGGCAACCATGTGGAGAAACTTCCAGACCAAACTGTGCACAGCTGTGACTTTCGGGTTAATCAACTCCGGCATGACATGACCACTGCCGACGGTGATTAATGCGAATTGGGATTCACCGAAAGGTGATGGCATGCTCGCAATCACGAAAATGAGCCGCAGTTGATAATGATTTTCTGCACTTTTGCCATCCCCGTTGGTTACCATTAAACTGATTCATCTCCTTCTCTTCCTCATCTTAGGCAGAAAAACGACCGATGTCGCCACTGACCCATGCGTCGCAACGCCTCCATTTTCAACATCCAGTTTCTTCTCAAACGAATTACCCTAACTCCACGTCGTATTAGGTTGTTGTTGCACTACTCAAACTCATTTACAACATGACGGTAGATAAGAGCTTCTATGTACTTCACCCCTGTCTATTGAACTGAGAAGGGCTTATCTAACTACAGGGGTTAGTAGTCCTAGCCAGCAAGAAACGCAGTTTACCGACTCCGGCTGTCTTTCGTTTACTAAATTCCCGAATATAGCTGTTCCCAAGTTACACCCGTCAGTATTTAGTAAACACAACCCCCTCTAGTCCGCTTCCTTGCATAGACAAGACCCAAAGCAGTACAGAGAATCAGGGGACGCACGCGCCGAGCAGTTGATCGGTCACGCCCCTGCCCGAGCTCCTGAGGAAGGCCGACTTTTGTCCTTCGGCCCTCCCGACCAGAAATGGCGGGGATTCTGCAATACAACTCAGATCATGAACGACCCAATAGCCGAGACGAACTTGCATGAAAAGCCAAATCCAGTGACTATAAGTCGGATAATGATAACGCGAGAAAATGTGGTTGTGCACAGGATAGATTCCAAGCTAGATGGGGTTATTGGGGAATAGCGATGAACAAATGTAGCAGACGGGTGTGCTCATCTCGGGCATTATATCTGCTCCGTGTCTCAGTTTCTGACGAGTCTATGAACATCGGATACTCTCACTTTGCGATTGATGAGGCTTGAAAATCCAGTCTAACTATTTTTGCTTGAACACATTCAGCCCTACCTCACCCAAACCAAATGCCCAATTAAGGGCGAGTGCAGCTAACTGATTGGCGAAGGACATGCATGAGCGATTCCGTGGCAAATTTTGTGCAGACAAAGAATGAGAAGGGGAATCTCAGGGTGTTTTGTGTTAAATAACAGCGCCGCATTGCTTATCACAAAAATTACCGACATTTGATACTTGATTAGAAACAGTTCATTAAAGGTTAACTCAACTAAGACAGAAAATCTACAAAAACCCACGTACCGCGAATTTTGTTTTGAGCTGTACAGAAATGTTCCTGATAGAATGAAGTTACACGCGTTGCAACTAAATTCACAGGCTACTAAAGTCTGCATTTTTCTTACATTATCTGACGCTTAAAAATCTACATACAGTGCATTTTAACGTATTGTTTAGAGATTTACCGCGTTGTAACGGTTAGAATGAAGTCTGTGTGGTTTTCACTAAATTCACCGAAATAGGTAAACTTACGGTGAGGTGAGTTCTTCCTTTCTGACTCCTGTGATTGCCTTCTGATAGCGAACTCTCTGAAAAATAAAGAATAAAAACTTTCGATGAAACCTAAGTGCCAAGGGGTTTACGCCTAATGAAAGGGGTTAAAAGAGCTCGAAAACATTGCGAGAGGCGATTAATACCAATACCAATGGACACAAGCAATGTTGTAGTGTAAAATTTTAACAACAGAATTCCCCGTCAACTTTGACTATTTACCATTTTGGGTCTTTTCGGCACAGAGTTATCCAGTGCTTTTCGGAAGCCGAAAACACACTACATGCCGCCTGAAACAAACAACCTTGTCCAACAACATCTCGCTAACACTTGACTATCTTCCAAGTGTCTTCAGTATTAAGCAGATCTGTGAGAGTTTATAAAGTCCTGACGACCTTGGCACATTTCAACTATGGTCCCTATCCGAATAAGTCAAAAGGCTGGTTCCAGAGAGTCAGAAGCTCTCACATATCTTGCCTGTATTGGTGACCGAATGATCGAAACTAACATTGCTTTGCTCTTGAAAACTTGGCATAATCTTTCTGTGGTCAAACGTTCTCAAGCTACCGCTCAATCCAGTCATTCTAAAAGCTAAATGGTCGGTCATGGTTCGAATTCTCCCATCAGTGTTTTCTCAACTCAGGTGTTATGGTCCTATTCCATTCTTGGATGAGTAGACATCCTGGTCTCGAAATTCAATCTCAATCTGTCCCTTCGTTCCAAGAAAGTTTTAGATAATTCAACCATATGAAGACCGAAAACGGCTTCGCCATAGGAACCACATCCGGAACGCTTACTTTATCGATAACTTCTCCTTCAAAGAATAAAAATAGCCTATTTGCAGGATCGTTGCAACATGCTTCGTTAAGCAACTTGACCAATATCTGGATCAACTGGACATACAGAGAAGTTTTCCGAAGCGCCATGGCCGAGTAGGACTGATGGAGGTGGTTCTCGACGTCCCGCAGTTGGTGTTGTACCTTCTGGAAGCCCTCGCGAGCTATCGTCTCCAGCACCTGGCGGTGAAATGCGAAGTACGCGTGCCATATCTGTCGGTGGAAGCAACAGTCAACCAGTTATAATTTACCCAGTGGTCAATTGGTCCCCAAGCGTGTCTACTTGGCCAAATATTCTATTCCACACGAGGATATTGCTTAAAGAGCTTCCTAAAATTTTTTCTGCCGATTCATAAAGCTACATGACCGGTTGAGTTCATTATAGCTTTGTGAAAATAAACGCAATTGGAGTAAGTGCACATGAAGAGTACAAGACGGAGTGCCGTGGGCACTGAGTAATTTCTTGTACTGTAAAGACATTCCTTGATCGCTTAGTGCTTCTCAAGACGAATGTTTAGCAAAAGCCATTAATTCTCAATTAGTTCTATGAAAAGGGGCTTTGAAATCAATATTTTTATAAAGTTGCGGAGTCCAATCCGAAACGATGGCAAGGCAAAATAAGGTCTCAATAGTTTAGACTATTGTTAGTTTATAAATAAGTTCGGTATTCACAAGCAACGCCTAAATTCAATGAAAACACCCAACGCCTTCTTGCCAAGGATCCCATTTTAATATTTTCAACCAGAACCGTCTAGGAAACGGCCAAAAATGATTTACGGCCTAGCAGTATCAAAACATTGTCTGAAGACTTGTTTTCCTCTCCTCACTCAAACAGACTTCCGGCAACACCATTAAAAAAGGCTTATTCTTTCCGGCGGCCTATTTGCATACCTAGATTTGAGTTCCAACTTGGTGCTGAATGTTCAGCAGAAGCAGCAGCATCCATCCCTCCGATACCAAGACCGGTGACAAGGAATCAGTCGCAAACAACAAACTCGGGACAAATGCTCCCACCCCTTATGGTGACATTTGAAACTACCAAAAAAATAAGCCGTTTGTGTGACTAAATCACAGAGAGATAGGCTTAACCAAGGGGTGTTCATTTGGGAGACCGAATTCGATTGCCCAAGGGGTCACTGAGTTAGTTAAGAACCCGCGCCAGATTGATTAATGGGTGGGAAGGAAAGAAGTAACGCATTTCCCCTCCCCTCACCGCTTCACGATTGAGGTTAGAAGTGATTAACCGCTAGGCGAAAACGGGAGGTTGGCACGTTTGACCTTCGAGAGAGAGAGAGGTAATGGGAATTCAAACTCCCAACGTGGAGCCTTGGAAACAAAACTAATTACATATTGCCAGCGTCCCCAGTAAACTGTTATTGGACCTAGGCAACAAGGCTAGCTAATTATCACTGTCAGTGGTATAATTGCTAAAATTCCTCAAAGCATCCCGTTTGCTGATCAACAAAGCAACCAGGCAGTAGAAATTGCTTGAGGCATTTATTCCTCTGCCCAAATTTTAAGTCATCAAGCGATCCCACTTATTTATGACTTGTTCAAGCGCCGAATCCCATTTTTCTGTTGAAATTTAACCGCTCAATGAGATCGTCTTGGTCAATCGAAAGCTCATGATACACCACATTAGACCAGAAAGACCCAACAAACTTGCCTTCCTCCTTGGTGTTTTATACTTACTTCAATTCTATGCGATAGTGCGTAGTTATTCTCCGTTTGCCTAGTTAGGACTCTGGTCGAGATGTTGCAACTAGTCCTATTTCGTGATGCTTGTACATAACTCAACTCGTCGGATTCTAGAATGTTCCCACCCAATCAGTGTCCAGATTAGGGACCATTCCATTACGTACAAATACTGGACACACGGTCTGGAGACTGGCGAGGACACGCCAGTCCGCCCCTCGAAGCGCACATGAGTGCAAATAGGAGATCGACTACCAGTCCATCAACTAGTCTTCCAGAAAGCTTGGTTACTAAAATATAACTTCTCCCTAACACTCATACGTAGGTTAGTTGCTGAGCGCACCAATTGGGCCAACCGTTCGGAAAGAGGCAAAGGCAACACTTGGCTGATATTTCTGGCCCAAGAGAATCGTGACTGCCTTTTATCGACTCTGCGGTAGGGATGTCTAGGCCGATGAGGGGGCAGGAGGTAATTCTAAATTGGGGTCACGATTGATGGATTGCGGAACCAGGCAAAGGTCGGGGTGGAACAGAAAGAGGTGGGGACGTGTGCATTGAAGCTAATGGATATGACGTCTCCCCCTGATTTATAAATCCCAGAACACAATCAAAATTCACCGAATGATGCATTTAACATTTGTTTCATCGAACAGGTGGAACTCTAATCGCTTAGTTATGAGATGAGGGAAAAATCACGTATTAGGGGTTCAGAAGAAATGGTGGGAGTCAGCTATGAACTCAGTTTAAAGTTACTACAAGCTTACAACGCTAGAAGTATGTCTTATTTACAAATCTTATTCCCAGAGTATATTCATTTCTTTCCCTCCAATATATCGCAAACGATTTCTAGAAAGATGTGCGATGCGCTAGCTATCATGTCCTAAGTATTTTTGCCCTTTGAAATGAAGAAATTATGTATGAGCACTCTGGCCATAACTGAGCAATAAATTGGCCCTAGAGTTCCCTTTTGCTGAGACGTCGTAACATGCGGTCTCAGATCCCATACCGAAAAAACATGAAGTTTTATATGCTCATGAAATAAATGATGACTTTGAAAACACACAGCAACAAAGGTTGACCCGAGGAAGTTGAAATCAAAGGAGAGAATAGGAAGTTACCTTTGAGAGGTTTGTCCGGGGCCGGTGAGCCTCCAACAGCTTCATGCACTGTGTCTTCTCGTACTTGATAAGATGCATTCGATGGGCTGGAAAAAAAATAACGAGAGAAGAACTATCCAACGTCGCAGTACACCAATAAATACAGAGCCTGGTCTACTGATGAACAAGTGGAACAGTTTGAAAAGAGTATTCAACACTCTAGCGAAATACTGGTTATGCCACTTTCTATTCAACTCCAAAATACACAACTCTACTCATACTGATTAGGTGCATTCTACACTAGTAGGAGTTGACTGTTTTACCCCTGCCACAATTCCATTGTGGATAAATCCGAATCGACTCATCATTCGGCCGTGATTGAACCTTTGCAGCCAAACTTGTAGTTGGTGAAAAGGAATTGAAACATCTCGACACTTGCTCTCTCGCGATTCCGCTCTTCTTGCCCGAGTCTTAGCCCTTTCATTCGGAGGTTCAAATAATGCAAATTCTACCATCGATGATCCCACCGCTTGATAACGAAACCATTCGGTGTAGCTGTTCGCCCAAACTGTCGGCGTTTGTCCCATTGAGTAGGTTCAACGCAATCTTAGTTACTTTTCGAGCTCCTCAGTCAGTGATAAAGGTGCTTTTCAGAACCGGAAATACTAGCGGATGTCTTTAAGACACTCTAAAGGCTCCATGTTGCCAATATTTTGAGCAAAATTGTGGTATATTAGCAGCCTTTTGCAGTGCATTAATGAGCGGTAAATTAACGAAACAGTTGAAAACATCACAAAGGAGATTTCGATACAATTGTGTCTAAACTGGTTGAATATCAATCGGCACATCACACGTTCCACGCAATGGCTTCCATCCGCTGTGCTCCTAGGGATTTCACATCCAGTTCAGAAAAAGGTGAATCCAGACAAAAAGATGATGTTGAAGTAAGCGCACCAGTACCGTGACGACGGAAACAAAAACTGGAGCATCAAGGGGATGATGGCCAGTTATGTTAGAAAAATGGATAAAAAAGGCACCCTTGAAACCTAGACCGCCTCCCAATTTATACCTTGAGTTGCTGCATATGTCATCAACACTATGGATACAGCACCAATCCATAGTGGAATTCAGCTCCAATAAGACGTCTTCGAATTGATTAACTTTTTATCTTTGGGAAGCGTTTTAAAATTACAAAACTCACCAGCAGTTTGGAAGTGTGCCCAACGTTTTTGACTTGTGGTTTTGTGCAGTCCGAAGAGTTCCGGATGAATACCGAAGGGAAACGTCCTGAAGAGGCCCTCCTTCGAAGCTCCAAGTCGTCCTACTTTCCACACAATTTGTCGATGAATTGGTACACCCAATGAAGTATGCTCTTTTCCTCCTTCGGTGGGTTGCCAAGAGGAAGCCGAAGCCTCGGGATGGCAACCGACGGCAGTAGCTGTGATGGTCGTGTATCTCGATCGGCGAACGTTACCCTTGGGGAGCAAGTTACCTCCGCTCTGGTAGGAGTGTGCCACATCATGAGAAGCCTGCCGACACACTGTGGAAATGGTAGTTTCGTAGCGTCGACACCAGGGGTCCTCCAGAGCGGGAAACCCATAAAGCGACATCCAGGAAGGCTGCTGACGGCATCTTATGACTGGATCTACATATACCAGAGCTTGAGCTCCACCTGGTGGGCTCTGCGTTTCGCTGCATATGCTGCTCTGACGACGCGATTGGCTCCGTCCTCCTAAATTCCAACCTAAAATCCCATGTAGCTAAATAGTACTACTTAAATTTTCGAAGTACAAATAAATGAAGACACTTGTAAACAGTTTCGGCTGACAGAAGACACTTTTATCTTAACATTCAACATGCATTTACTAGATAAATATTAAAGTAGTACCGAAAGACTTTTAAATAAATTAGAATAAGTATTGTAACTGGCACAAAATAACAATCTTTAACACGCAAGTAAACGCAGCAACTTAATTGGTATTACTAATACAACTCAATAGTAACGAGTCTGCATTACCCTGTGTGGAAGAGACACTTTCCGAGGAGCTTTGAACGCCAGATCGAGCGAATTGAACCTGGGAAGTCACCGCCGCAGAGTTGAGGATCATTTCGTCGCGTAGCGAAGCAGCCCTCATACGACTGACACTATTCGCAGGCTCTCCATCAGCACGGGTTATGGTATTCCGCCTGGCACTAACACTGATCGGCTGAGAGAAATTTCCTTCTCCGGGAGCACTGACACAATCTTTTCGAACGGCGTTTAGCAATCTAAAAGCATTAACTCTATCAAGTTATGGATAAATTGACCCCATAAATGCGTGGAGAGGTAGCTTACCTAGGGGCAAAATTACTCCGAACTTTCACCTAGATGGAAAACAATGTATTTTTAAAGGTGCACCAAACAGGTTGGATGAAATCTAGCAACCGGACTTACGTTGATGCGTGCGACCGTTTCAGAATTATTCAACGCATCGATTTCACGAGAGGAGCGGAAGAAACTGTGATTCATCCAGTGGGGTACAATGCACATTTCAACACAATCGGGGTTCTCGGCATTACGACACTATAAAGCAGTGTCATCAACAATGGAATTAGTGAAACCTACCACAAATAATGGAACGGCGTGTAGAGGCTGATGACCCAAGCACACGAGATCAACAGTTACACCTGGATAAGGAGGGAGTGATAAGTTAAGGTGTCTTACCCAGGTCAAGAGCGCGCTGTTTGGTGAAAGAAACAACCTCCCTGTTCGAATCGAATACCCCACAACCCGGGGAGATGACAATGCAGGCATTTCCAGTTCGATCAAAGTTTCGATCAATATTGTAGCACTCGTAGTCTAAAAGATGCCATAGGGAGAGAAGTACTGCGTTTACCAGAAAAGGCTAAATTCAGCCCCTCAAAGATATTGGTTTCCCTGGCGCTTGAGAGGCGAACCGACATTGTAGAGGGATCCTTGATACCGGGCAGATTTTTGAGCACATAGTCGACTATGTCTTGCTTATAGCCTTTGAACGCCAGCATAAGTTGCGAAAACTTCTTTTTCCATTCATCAGTGGTGTAGCGCTCGTTTTGAATGATTACACTAAAGATCGATTCAACAATCAGCCAAAACCTTACTTATAGAAGTCGGCATACAACCGACCATCGGAGTTTCGTGAGAAAACGCTGTTTTCAGGAATCTTAACAGCTATAGTTTTACATAAATTAATGGGACAATTACTTACAAGGGGAGTCGACGAATATCCGTGTCGACAAAATGAGCGTCACATCGTGACAGCAGTACATTTGCTAAGAGCGGCTTTAGGCAGTATTTTAATACCTACGTTCCATGATTTCAGGATTAGTTCACGTAGAAATTTAATAGCTTTTTCGAAAAATAAATCACCGAATTCATCAAAGGTCCACATTTCTCGACTCATTTGGATGAAAATGTAAAACGTTGCAGATAAAGAGCGATAGACGATCTAAAAATTATGGTGACGCAAAAATTCACCGATACCTTGGTTTGATCAGAAACATATCCGCAAGATGCCAGTTCACCCCTTCGCCATAATTCGCTTATGCAACCTCTAAAGAGGTGGGTAACATACACCAACGAACCTCATATATCCGAATTCGAGTGTGGCGTTAAGTTGAACAATGGAATTTTTCTAGGAGGATAAATTATAAACTACATTTACATACTATATAGCCGGAGAACTCCATTAAATCCCGACGTCCATTGTATTGTTCTCTAAAGCTGACCTCGACATAATCAAGAATAACATCCTAAAGAATGCATACAGGAATTGATATTACTACCTTTCTATAGACCACTTTCACGGTAACGGATTTGTAAGGGGTTAATTTTATTGATTGAGCCAAAGTTTGTTCGATGCTTATCGCATCTACATGGAGATCAAACAAGTATATGAGAAAAAACCTTTATGAGGAAAGTCTTCACGAAGTGATTTTACAAGAAAGAGTGTGGGATTAGGCAAATCAGGATGCCTTAATTCTATAATGTCACCAGGTGCAATACCATGGTTGTCACGAGGATGTAAAAGAACATCATCTAAAAATTAAATTT
Organism: Anomotaenia brevis; assembly: GCA_030710315.1. NCBI lineage: Eukaryota > Metazoa > Platyhelminthes > Cestoda > Cyclophyllidea > Dilepididae > Anomotaenia > Anomotaenia brevis. The sequence continues at coordinate 356,059 of JAUOZQ010000007.1, read as the reverse complement.
CAAAAAATTATTTACCAGACACTCTCGACTTCGTATCTATCCTAGGATGACACAGCAATTTCAACTTCACTTCAGGTTTTGCCATCTTTTGGTCAGTACGGCCAAATCAGTACAGGCTGATATTTACCATTAATACAGTTCTCAAGGTCGATAGTACTAGCAACAACCAAATAAAGATAATAAATTAGATCGATAGCTTCAACTAATTAAATTTTGTTCAAAAATTATATTTAAAATGTTTCTGAAATATTTTGTATTTATTAATTTATTACATGTGACAAACATTAAGTATATCTTAGCATTTAAAAAAGAGGGAGAATACTGTAATATTTAACAGTGATTGATGTATTGGTAATTACAAATTTTATTTAAAAATTTCGCATTTTGTGATTGCAGGATTTTGTTTTCCCAGCCGAGGCAGTCTCCGATTATGTATCTATCATTTCATGAGATATTTAGCGCTGTTGTGGACTTTGAAGATATCCGTCCTCACATCCGTAGTTCCCACTGATATGGGTTACATTATGAGCTCATAGATTTTAGTATATTTGTTAACTTGATCAAAAGAATTCTAACACAGCACATAATCATGCTCTTTGAGTTCATTCAGCCTTCTACAAGTCTGCAATTATGCACCAGTGGCTATAATCAAAAGCGTGGATATCGTATATTTCCCACTGAATGAACTGCTATTGACAATGTTTCATAGATATCAAAACTCTGCCTCATTTTCGCTTCAATCATTTGTTGGCCAGGTAAAGAGTTGTAAGCTTGTAAACCTCCGAGTTCTCCTTATAGGCCATCTTTATGTGAAAACTCAATGATTCACCTAGCTCTCCTTGAGTGTTTCACATATTCCAGCTGTTGTCTTCTCAGTCGATCCAAGCGTTGAAGTGGTTCCTCAAATGTATGCTGTCTCGAATCTGGAGGGATACCTGTTGTCTATGTATACTTTAAACGCTAAACGAATGGTCTCCGACGTAAACCGATGTCTACGAGCAGTTTCAAAGTACCCATCTGCTTAAAACCACCCCCCCCCCCACAAAAAAGTTCAGAAAGGTAAAACGAAACATCATACAAACATAACATTTCCTTCTCTGATCACAATTTCATCTTAAGTGCAATAAACACTTCTCGTTTGGTTTGTTGATCCAAACTCATCGGAAGCTGTTCCAGGACTAGCCTCTTCACTGTGTCAGCCAACTCCGTCCAGTGTTGCACTTGGGCCGTCGACAGCAGACGCATGACATCCTGTAAAGTACCACACAAACACATTCGATACACAACCTTCATGTGGTCCCGAAAGTGAAAATGAGTCTGCGTACCCGTAGGAAAACATCCTTTTTGTCCGGCAGACGACGGGCCAGCCGCAAAATTTTATTCACCTCTGATGAAGGTGTGAGAGTAGAGTTAACCCAGCTAGTATAGCGGAAATCTGGCATTGAGAAGCAAAAAATCATAACATGTGAATAATGTTGCAAATCACGGAGAAGCAGGTAGAAGGAAGTTTTTAAACTAGGTAAGAAGTAAAAAAATGTACATAGATGAATGCCTTCACTATACGGGAAAATAATACTACATTCACAGCTACTACCTGCATAACCGACTAAACTGTTCCGAAAATGGTTATTGAAAAAATTAACTAGAACCTCTCATTGTGTAGATAACTTTTGGTACCAGAGTTTTGAATCAAATAGAACCTATGAGCCACAGAATTCCTACCAAGAATTGGTAGATATTTAAGAGCAAGGAGAGATCGTTTCACGATACTTTAAAGGTATACCGGCTTTACCCAACTACATAGAATCCTGGAATTTTCGAAGAGGTAACAAGGCTTGAGAAAACCAAAGGGCTCAAAAAGCTCTAAAGACAATTAGTTGATTGCCTTCATGATTCGTCAATTAAATGCCCGAAACATGACGCATTGAGTTCACTAACCAACTTTGAATCCTCAACGAGGGGAGGTTGAGGCGTACGAGCACCCTAGTACCTTAAATTAAACTAAAACAGCACTTACATAACAGTGGTTAAATTCGGCAGCCAAGGTTGCCTAATATGCCAACTTAAAGAGCACATACAAGGTGAAAAACATGGGCAGTACTACTTACCACTGGTGTTTTTGGAGACGCTTTTGTAGCTCGGCTGCTCGCCCACGTTGACGGGGAAGGGGGTGAGGTTCGGGCCGTAGATTTGTCTACCATCGAAGTCTGACGCCGAGGCGAGGTATTCGAAGGTGCCCAGCCAAGTCGTAGCTCCATTTTCTGTAAGGTTGTGAGATACAGTAACGAGAAGACTATGGGTAGAACATTTTTTCGATGACTCCAAGAGGCAAAAATGTTAACTCCCAGAATTTTGGGTAATTAGTTTGACCAATAGCCATTCCCACAGCAGGTATGTAGGGCAATAGATCAATAGCAATTTAATTAAAAACTTAACCTGTTTATATGCTTACAAGGAATTACTTATTCATCGTTCAAAGGGACGTCTTACACCTTGCAACTTGTTTAGACATCGATATGGGCTCTCAGCACAGTGTTCAAACGTATTATGTACCGGCGTTACCTTCCGGGAAGAGCGAGAGTAAAAGGGTGTCTTCGCCGTGCTTGCTGATGTATCCGTGAACGAGGAATTGGCGATCCTTCGAGGATTCGACACCCACGTCGGAGGCGTCAGTTTTCGGTTCTAGGTAGACATTGGCCATTGCAACGGTTTCTGTGGTACCAAGCGAGGCAAGCAGGACGCGGAGAAAGTCTACACTCCTCTTTTGACAGGCCAGATTCTCGTCTATAGTGTACAAAATAGGTAAGTGGAAATAATTCAAAACGACACTGAGCATTCAAAGGATAGAAATATTCCGCATTAAAAAAGTCCAATAAATAGAATCTTCGATTAAACACAATGCCTTCTATGAAAACCCAGCTATGTGCACTTAAGCCATGTAATCATAAAATTTAATAAGTAGCTTAGACTTAAAAACGGTGAGAATTTTAACCAAACATGAAGTATTTAAAATTTGGTGGTTTGGGAATTCAACATGATTCCCAAAAATCCACATACCAGGTTCATAGAGCATTGTATGTTGACACACAACAGGCGGGTTTTTGACATCTGATACCTGCAGAAATCCGAAAATTTCGACAGAGAGCCTACTTTCGGAGTCTACTGGTTCGATTATTTTCTTCCAGTTTCGGAGACAAAGCGAAGATTCAAGCTTGAACGGAGATGAGAGATGGCCGCAAGAAATAATACCTGATCCATTAAACTCGCAACGGAGGAAGGGAACCAACAGGTCAAATAACGAATCAAAGTCACTATTTGAGGGATTGGCAATAACGTGGAACTCGGAAAAACAGTCCCGTAAAACATTAAGTCTTGAAGATACCTCCTAAAGGAAATCAATAAATCAAATAGTTTTATAAGCATACTTTAGAGCCGCACACATTGACTACAATACACGTGGAATTTTTCGAAACCATATAATCGGACGCGTTTCTTTTACTATTATAGTTTAACCATTCATCAAATTTGTCGGAAAATAACAAGACCTGAACTTTACGATCAGCTCGATAAAATAAGAAACAACCTTTAAATGCTGAGAATCACTAAATTTTCCAGCTTCTCTTCTAACACAATGCAACACTGTTTGGGCAAAATCGGTGGTCAGACAAACGATGGAATGACTATCATTACTATGGTAATCGATGAGCTTATTCAACTTCTCGATGGAATTCGTGAATTCTGAACAAGAAAATATTCCGTTTTCCAAAAGTACCTTTTAAAACTGGGTGAACGGGGTGAATTGCCATACCAATGAGATACTTTCATGAGGAACTAAAGATACGATTTTCTTGAATAATTTCAAGAGAATAGACTGTGAATATGCAATGAAATTCATATCTTCCAAATCATCTATTCTCCTAAACATCGAAATATGCCAGTCCACACCAATGATCCAGGGCATTTTCACAAGTGTCACACGACCTTAGACAATTAGAATTACCCACTTTGTGAGGCTAATAAAAGCAACTACCTTTTAATATCACGAGGAAGGGATGATTCACTGATAAATAAAAGTAAAGCATTGCTGTTTGTTTAAAGATCATGTTACTTTACATATTTGGCAAGCTGATTATCCGGAGATATGTATATGCTAGAGTGCAAATTTTTGGATGGGTTTGTATTTATTGCAATGAATAAAAATCGTAGAGTTACTTTAATTGCGGGAAGGTTAATATTTAATAATTAATTCTGTTCAAGCTTTTGCTGTTATTTACGATGGTGGAAATTTAATATATTTTATTACTTTGAATTACAACATTTGTGGACACAAATTAAGGTTCTTTGAGTATAAATTTATTTTTCTGTTTGATTTTTCTGAATCAATTTACTACTATCCCGCTCGAAGTAAACATTCTATCTGTCACGTCCTAACGGTTTGATGGGTTTTGGTGATCTCAAACGGGCTAAGGGTCTTGAGGCTTTAAACGAGTATCTCCTAACTCGGAGCTATATCGAGGGGTTATTTGTGCTTTTTGTACATTGCGTGGTTCTTGTAGATACCAGCCCTCAAAAGCCGATGCTGTCGTTTTTGACGCTGTTTCTAAGGCCCCAGATGCTAAATATGTGAACGCTCTCCGTTGGTATAATCATATTAAGTCTTTTGGAGATCAGCGTAAAAAGTTCCCTGGCCAGGCCAAAAACGTCGATGTCTATGGTCCCGCTGGTGCGTATTTTCTTATTCCTAGTTTTAGGCGTTACGCAATGCTCTACGGATTAATTCTCCCTTTATATCTTCAGGCGAAGCTGCCAAGGCGGAAGAGGATGACGATGAAGACCTTTTTGCTTCTGATAACGATGATGGAGTTGAAAAGCGCCATGTCTCTGCTCTAGCCGCTTACAATGTCACGAAAAAGGATAAACAGAGGCCTGTCGCTAAGTCCATGATCATTCTTGACGTCAAACCTTGGGACGACGAGACTGATATGGTTGAGCTTGAAAAGTGTGTCCGTGGCATTGAATGCGATGGTCTCCTCTGGGGTGCATCCAAGATGGTTCCTCTTGTGCAAAACCTCAAGAAACTCCAGATCACCTGCGTCGTTGAAGACGACAAGGTTGGTATCGCGGCCATTGTTTGATTCACCAATTTATTAAAGTAATAAATCAATCCACGTTTCTATCCACGTAGGTCGGGACCGACTTCCTGGAGGAGGAGATCACCAAGTTCGACGAATATGTTCAATCCGTTGATGTGGCTGCTTTCAACAAGTTGTAAAGTATTTAGTATAATATAAAACAAATGGGTCAATTTGAACCATTTTCTTGTTTGTTCTTCGATCATGTTGAGCTTCTGCTACTTTCCAACAGTAGCGTTATTTTTATACCACCCACTAGAGACTAGCATTTACTAGTGGATGCATCTTTGTGGATTTGGGGGATTTATTAACTTTTGTTGTGCTTACTGCAAGGCTGATCGGGCAGTGGCGGAAACTGTGGAAACGACCCCTGCATAGTTTGTGGACCTTGTGTAATCGACTTCATTTCTGTCTCCACTTTTCTATGGCATGAATTAGACAAATTAATACAATGGCCGGTAAAGTTTTAACATAGGAATTAATATGCTCTTCTGCTAATTTCGGAAGTTCCCAGAAGTATTTTTGTTGAATTTCTGTGTAGTTGAGCCTTTGCTTTATAGAAATGCACCAGGTTTTGCTGTGGCCAGTTTGTTGTGGCGTACGGCTACCCAATAGGAAGCGCTAAGCACAACAAATCGATTCCGAGTACAACTCTCCATCAACCACTTACGGAGCGATTCCTGCTTAGTAGAAATCAGATGTAGCCTATTTAGACCCTCACATTCACATCCTAAATACACACACACACACTCGCTCTAACGCGCATCTCTGCCTTACTATCTTCTCGGTGCGGATACCGAACGGATCGGGTTACTTACCTCAGTGAGATAGTTCGTTGTTTGTAGCAATCCACTACATTGTCCTTCATCACACATTACGATCTTCCCCATTTCCATGATCGTGTTCATCGACGCTGGTACTTTATTGATTTAATTAAAGAAATATACGAACGAAATGGACTGAATCATATCTTCAAAGAACCAATTTGCCTGCTCCACAAATTACTGGGCATTTCGAAGGCCACTTTCCCTTCCGCATTATTCGATTAACCAATCCAGGCCACGCTCCTGGAGACCCCGATGAATCAATATAAGTATTCAATTTATTAATTCACTAGACGGGATAAGTCAGGTTAGTTGGTTGGCTGGTTTTTCAGATAGCTGAATGAGGGGAGGACGAGGCAACGAAGAGGGGGCAAAGCGATTGGGGCGGCTCAGCGGTGGGCGGGCGCGATGTCATGGTGACCGGCGCGCTCGCGCATCTTGTCCAGCAGCGGAAGGAGCATGTCGAAGCGCGGTCGTTTGCCGGGGTCTTCATTCATGCACAAGTCCAGCAGCCGCACCATCCGCACGTCCATGCTCGCCAGTCGCGGCAGGCGCAGACTCTCCGTCGCCACCTACGACCCAATGGCGACAAGCTCATCACCAAACAGACTTGCAATCCAGCCCGTCCTTACCATACTTCAGTCTTAAGTCTGGCGACCACAACAATCCCGCTTTTTCCTCCTCTGAACACATGTATTGTTTTGTCATACTCTACATCGGCTGTGAAACGTGGCCTTAGAGACTACTTTGGCATTTATTGAAGTTAAGTAGGAAGTTAACGCGAACAGAGCCTCGTCTAAGTAATGCATTATTGAGGAACTACTCACACAGAAGCCCACATCAGTTACTTTTGTCTCAACTATCGGGAATTAATGCTCCGAATTTGATGTTCAATAGGATATTCCTGTAATAACTTGGTGAATCAGTGATGCGCTCACCTGCATTCCGATGACCATAGGATCGAGTCCCTCGAAGGGCTCCATGCGAGTGATCAGTTCCCACAGGATCACCCCGAAACTCCACATGTCCGAGGCCTGTAGATTGATATCCTGTGGTTTCTTCATAAGAGCTGTGGCGGAGGAAAAAGAGACCGCAATGCTCCAGAAGTACTGATAATCACAGCAAGGAAACTACTGCAGTCAGTGCAGCAAAATTGAAACACGAAAATCAGTTGGCCCTTTAACCGATTGGCCAAGTGTCGCAGTTCTAAAGAATCTGATTTGCACTACACCTTCACTCCACAAGCCCAAAGCTACAAGAGGACTAACAAGAGTCACTGAAAGATGGTTTAACAGTTAAGTGATCAGCTAACAAGTACGAGGTTCACCATACACCTAACACACATGGAAACAGGCGGGTTTCACAAGTCAAGAGTTTTTAAAAACTTTCAGCTGTCAAATGACGCAGAAAGACTGAACACTCGGCTTGGTATGGCATCTAATGGTTCGCAATATTCGATTGAGTTCAAGACAATACTATTGCAATGAATGCCCCAAAGGAATTCGACTCGAGAAAAACGGCCTCCTTCCCGAAACTACGCAACTCAATACACTTCCTTCAACGTTGTTCAGTCAAGGGTTAGTTGAAGACGCCGTTGCAGTTTTCATGAAACGATTGTCAGAGCCCTGACTATCTCGCAATATAATTATACAGAAGTAACTGTCAGATTTGTACAACTAAGATCTTTGAAATGCTTCGAGTAAATCACCCACAGTGTTCGCAGCCTAACCATTCACAGCTCTACACAGCAAGACGCTTGGCTCAAGGATTCACAGTACCAGCTTTTGTTTTCTGTGTACGAAAAATACAGCTGGTTTCTCAGCCTATTCCCAAGCTGCGGTTACGAATCATTGACAAGCACACTACGGGCGTGTTCCTGCTTTTAATACTGCCCCTACAGTGCCTTTGACTACGCCTTTTGTATTCGAATGTGAAAATGAGACCCTGTACAGCGCAGTTGTCTGAACTCGTCTCCACTCGGGATCCTGTGAAGAGACCAGTTCCTTTTTTAAATCACATTTTGCTCATTGCAGTTCTTTCATGACCACACTAGGGTTGGTGGAGACCTCAACACAGTCGAGCACAAGAATGAAAGTGCACTTAGAGCTTCTTGTGCGAATAACGTTAACAGGGTGTCAGTGAGTAGACCCACCTTCAGGGGACATCCAAGCCGGATTGTACTCGCGCGCGCGTTCGTGGAAGGAGAACTTATAGTCGGCCATGTCGAGTCGGGCCGTAAGCATCTCATCTTCCGGGTTGTCTTCGTCCACTGGGCTGCCAATCTTCGCCACGTCCTCATCCACCTGTCATCCACAGCGGAAAACATGCAAGCGATGACACACACATAATGCTGTGGCGTCCTGGAACCACAGAACCGACTCCATGAGCAAAGCGTAGTATAATTTTAACAATAGCATCAAGGATTCTAATTTTCTTGATACACGAGCTCTACACCACAAACTCTACATTTTTCTCTCAAACATTATACCTCAATATTCATGTTCTTGCACAAACTCAGCTTGTTTATCAATTACCACTGCCTACTTGACCATAAAGGCCCACGGTGAATATGAACAGTGCCCCACCCACATTCTCTGAGTCTAGAGAGCAATGAGATCTATAAAGACACAGGAATCCTATTTGGACTGAAATGGCAAATAGTTCTTACCATTATACCTATTATAGAAGCATTCTTAGTCTTTACAGCCATGTTTGTGTTTTATTCTACTTTTCCAATAAGAGGAGTTTGATTTCTAAGCCATTTCTACCCTGTACTGAATGTATTAATAACACCTTCCTTAGCCGTGGAGTTGCTACCGTGGAGTTCTTTACCGATTTTGTATGAAATCCTCGTGCTTTACGAGTCAAGTTTGAAATACTGGGAATTCTGGCTTCAATAAGCGGTATATCTTACCCGTGATTGGTAATACTAAATAACAAAGCACCGTTTTTCGCACTTCTACCTGAGGGAGAGTTGATTTGAACACACACGAACGGGAACACCTGTCCGGGTAATCTCGAATCTGATTGGTGAAACGCCCCGTTTGATAGACGCACCTAGGCTTCATGTGCACATACATTAGACCAAAAGGCCAATTATAATTCCAAAAATTGCCATCTGGATAGCACAAGCACTATTGGGCCCTCAGAATCACAGGGAGACAGGAATTAAAAGACCTTTACCACTCGCTACAGGTTATTGAAAAAAGCAGGAAGCGTACTAAAGTGGGCTATAAAGTTATGCAGAAATATTAGGGACAATATCTGCCAATTGAAAAGGAGTCATTCTCCCTTTTTCCCATATACAGAAGGATACTCGTCGAATCGCTGAAGTTAGTCTAATACTAGCTTTTGAGGCCGACAAAGCCAGATACTCACCCTGCATACGCACAAAACCCTTCAAGCATTGTTGATTTTCGTCTGAATATATCGAGATTGGTTCGTCATTGACAACGATTTATATGAAATAGGCCATTTAACGTTCTTCATTTCGACCTGTAACTCTAACAAGGCCGTCTTCATAATGGCGAAGGGGCTCCGTAAATTACACATTCGTACATGTTAGAGCATGACCTAAAGCCCAAACCTCGTCGACGGATGATGCCCCAAATTGAAGTGACCTACTTGACCCATCGTCCCAGTCAAATGCTACACATGCTAGAAACGCACCATCCCAGTCTCTTTTTTACCCAATCACCACTGTCGTGGTTTAGAGAAGATAGGCACAAATAGGAGACTTGGTCTGGTTATATTGTTTCGTCTTCTCGTTTAGCCGGGAAAACAAAATCATCATAAAAGAAGATGCACACTGGCCAAAGGTCAGCCAGCAAGCCAAGCGCAGACACTCGTATTGGATGAGTTCGAAAGAGGGACCTATGAGATACTGCACTTTGGGGGGGGGGCCCTATGCAAACTGAACCTTCATTTCTTTATGCTCTTGGAAACTATTGTCGCACGCAGTGTGATGGAAAACAAATCAAGGTGCATGTTTCCAGTTCACATGCAAGATATTTAGCGACATCAAGCGAAAGACAGGACTTTGGAACTAGCACATCGTTCAGCCTCTCAGCAGCGAGGCTCTCCTTCCCGCGCTCTGTGTGGTGGCAAAGATCCCGAGGACGGACGAGAGACCACAGCGAACCAGCTGGGGCCTCGTTGAAGACTGGCTTACGCACACACAGCATCCCCTGCGTTACGCGGATGTGCCAACCCTGGTGACTCATCGGCCCCTCGTCCAATTAGCACGCAGACCAAACGGGCTGGTCGAACAGAGGCTATCGAGCTAATCTGCAGAAAAGTCCTATCCAATCCGCGTTCTAAGCAGACCTCCCGTCCCCATGGTTTACAATGCGCTATGAACGCTCAGAGAACCTCTCTTCTTACCTAGGGATAATTGTAAAGATCCCATTGCACATGGCAGAGTACATCAAAGGATGAAACTTGTTGAGGCCATACGAAAGGCCCAGACTTCATAGCTCCGTTACGGACGTGGCAAACCTCGTCTTCCAATCAGCATGCATATCCAACAGACCTTTGAAGGGAATGAGTAATCTCCGTTTTTTTTACAGCAACACGAGAATGCCATGAACACAAGGAGAGATGAGTGTACAGGTATATGGTTTGATGCGTGTGTCGTCGCCAGCATCCAGAATGTGCGTAGAATATTTATAGGCTATGAGAAAAGAGAACTCTAACCAGAACGTTGAATGGATTGGCCCAATGTTCATGACGCAAGTTTAGGGAAAATGCTCAGAGCACGTGATGCGGTGCGGCGTCAACGAGTGCGGGGCCCAAACACACTAACGCGCCAGCTCTGAGTAGACGTCCTTGCTATGATATCGCATGTCAACAAAGCACAGAGACACGCTAATGCTCATGCCTACCCACTCCTACGCAAGCTATAACAGGATCTGTCATGACTTGGCAGCCTCACCGCAACGTTGGCAGGCTGCACCCCGTACTTAATTGCTTGCCTGCATCCTCTGACTGTTGACCGAATCCAGTCAACCCAAATCACCCAACACACACACACACAGGGACTTTTCATTGTCTGGGGTAACAGGTGTGTTTTGGAGAAAACCTGTCTCCGTGTCTCGAGACTCACCAGGACGTGTTTGGAGTTGAGGCGGAAGTTGGGCACCTTCAGCTCGGGGGAGTGGAGAAACTCCATGGCCTTGGCGATGTCGAGGGCGAAGCGGAGGGCCTGTCGCAGCGAAACGGCGGGCGGGGCCTGCGACTGCAGCGGCTGCCCGTTCTCGACCACTTGGGCTACGCCGCCGTTGAGCGGTGCGGGGTGATGCAGCAGGCCGTAGAGTGAGCCGAAGGGCATGAACTCGCTAATGAGGCAGAGGCGCGGCGTCGCGTTGAAGATGGCCAGTACAGGCAAGATGTTCGGGTGGTTGAAGATCCGCAGTCGTGGGAACTCCTCCTTGAAGTCACGCGCCTACCACGGACGAGGAAGCAAAAGAGAGGGCTACTGACATTCCTACTTTCCTACTGTGGGTTCGAAACATAGTTAGCAGGTGGCACCCTTATTTGACCCGACAGCAGGCTGCTCCGCCGCACTTTATTTCCCAAGTGCATTCCCGCTGTACACAAACTCCACCAGCCCAATATGGATTACGTGCAATGACCCCACACCTGTACACCATTGAATCTGGTCTACCCAAATTCTTGACGCATGAGAACACACTCCCCCAAATAAACGCTCAGTTACATACGTCTTCTCTTGGAACGAGACTCCTCATCTTACCTGAGGCAGTTGATTTGGAGAGAACCTTTACTACAACTCCAACCACCCCTTTATTTCAGTCAAGAAAGTGACTACCCTGTTAACGATATATTCCACCGGTGCCAAAAAATAAGGGCATCGAAAATGAACATTGAGGTGGTTCAGGGAAACTTCCCGTGTTAACTCAGATACGTGCACCATTCAAACACATCTGCAGTGTTGTGGTTTCTCTCATTATCCAAGGCAAACTGCACAAGACGGATGGCTACGAGTGTACTCCTATGGACGCGTTTCCACCAGTTTATTCGCAAAGTTGCCACCTTTTAGTTGATGAATGATTTTAATTAAACAAAGTTGTAAACCGTAGTGTTTGACTACCCGCGTGATGTGATGGTGCACCTAAGCAGAAACTCTAATCAATGAAGAAATGATATCCCTTTAAATGAATAGTCGATGTGATATCCTGGCTTGGACAAGTAGATAACGCCAAAACGGTTACTTTTTGGTCATAAGGGCTGAATTTTTAAGAAATCGATATTTCCAACTAAATCAGGAAGAAAAAAGATTTTAAGCAATATTTAGTTAACCGAAAATGGTGCTTTCAACATGTAACAAGATAAATATCTCATCAGTTGTTGAGGTAGTAGCCACTTGATTGACTGACAATAAATGAAGAATATCGTTCAAGTAGTCAATGTTGAAGGCTTATTAAAACTCGATGACGAAAAGAAAATTCGTTGTCAAAAACCATTAATAAAATTTTAAATTGTGGAAGCTCACTCGCAATTGAAGGGATATGTTGTCAGGTAGCTTCGCGAGCTATCAGGACTAAAAATAACCTTCTAGGCAACTAACTGTTTCCGCCGTATTCAGAAAAGTCCGTTCTCTGAGACTTCATCAAATAAATCTTCCGGACAACTTAAAAAGAGAACTCTGAGCTAACAAGAGAAGTATGATACTTTGGCTGTGATCAATCCCAAGGTACGACGGTTTGAAAACGGTAGGCGTCACATTCATAACACCACCTGAGTTGCAAATTTCGAGCGTTTACAAAGATGGATTAGTGATGACCTTACATAAGTACCTAGCAAAAGATTTGTAAGTTTAGAAGCACATTAGTACACTACACATCACGACTTAGCATTTAGGTTGGCTAGTTAGTTAAAAGTGCCCTGACTAGCTTTAATATTTAAACTCAAGACCACCAGGAGTGGAAAGGCAGAAGAAATTTCAGTCTCAATAAAACACCACACCAGCAAAAGGGCTGCAAGATACTATTAATCTGCTGAGTATGTTCGTTTATAACTGAGACGAGCACTGAGGTAAATTGGTTGTAACACCCTTCTGTGGGAAACCCAAGGGTAGCAATGTTTGTTTTCTCATGAACGTGCAGGCAGTGCCAGTGCAAAAGTTCGCACATCAGCCTCGAATCTATCCAAAATTTTACTTATTAAGAAATTTGAAGAGAATTTAGAAATGCCAGAGATACCAAATTAGGAAAAATGATTTCTAGCTGCCAGAACGTATCACCCGACCTCTTACTCTTGATTATTTCGAAAATGATAGCGGTTTTATTTCATCCACAACCACCCACAATGGATGGAACTATGGCACACTACATCAATGAGCCTTCTTCGCTCACCCGGAAAGCCACAGCCTCGGCCTTGCAACTCACCTGTCGGTCCGTATAGTGCCTCAACTTGAGCATCTTGACCACGACCTCCTTGTTGCGGAAGAAGCCGCGCAGCACCTCAGCGCCATGCCCGTCGGCCAGAGCCCCAGCCAGTTCGACGTCGCGTGGGTCCCAGGCGTCGCCGTCCAGCCGGTAGACGGCAGCATCGCGGGCCCGGGTTCGGCTGCCCACCCGGCTCTGGTCGCGGAAGGGCCGTCGGCGCGACAGGTCCGCCCCGTAGCTCTGCGCCATCGGCGCCAGCATCGCTGCTGTGCGCGGACGCGCAATTTCCAGCGGCGTGTAGCCATACTTATTTTCCTGCACCAGGCTTGCTCCGAACTTGACCAAGAGCTGTAACGAGAGGCAAGGGGCTTCAATGCACTGGATGCTCCGACGATTCGCGCCGGCTATCATCAAAATAAGGTGATTATAGTCGTTGCTCAAAGTCCCACCTTGAACATTGCGAAAATAAACCGGTGGTATGAATTGGAGAATTGGAATGTAGATTACGAGGCTGCTTCGGCTCGAACATGTTATCAACTAAAAGATGACGACCTGAATTCGCCTGCAAAGCATAGGTTAAATTCAGATGCTTACTTGGAATATCTGTAGACCACTGCAATTGAGCCCTGGCTGATAACGAAGCTAGCCTACAACAGGCCGTCATATGCATGGCAGCAATAGCATTTAGTCCCCGCCTCTCACAAGTCATGCAAAAGTAAGGGTGGCTATCGTAAGCCAATTTCTACGACTCTATCAGTTCCTTAATTTTCGGCCTTAACCACTTCTATTCTAGAGACCACTGGAATTTCCTAGCTGAAAACTGCTATGAAGCTCTTTAAAATCACATTCAGTTCCTGTACCGAAAACGTCAGCAGCTTGAGTAAATGAAAAGTATATTGTTCTATAAAACTGTTTCAGTTACATCCCCTTGATTACAAATGTAGGCTTCATGAAGTTAACCATCCGGTGGATTATTAAGCACAGTTAAACGCGGCAGAATAAAAGCAGTTTTGATAAGACGCTTCGCTCGAGGTTCCGGGGGGGGGGGCGGTTATTGAGAATAAAATCGAATGACAAGAGGGCGTAATGCATCTATTGAATTTCCGTGAAAGGCATGAAAAGCTGTAACCAGCAACCATCGTACCTCAGCGATTTCGTGGTGGTTCCAGAAGCAGGCGTAGTGGAGAGGCGTGTTGCCGTGCTCGTTGGGTGCATCGATGGCGAGGCGGAAGTTGGCGTTGAGGAGGAAGTGTACGACGTCGTAGTGGCCGTGGGCAGCGGCCAGGTGGAGGGCCGTGTCGTCGCCTAGGTTCGTGGCGTTGGGGCGCGCACCCCGCGATATTAGCAGTTCCACGAGGGCCCGCCGCCCCTCCCGCGCCGCCCAGTGCAGCAGCGAGAAGCGGTGCTCGTCGCCCTGGTTCACATCGTTCTCGCTCGTGTCCAGCCAGGCTCGCGTCTCCGCTAGGTTGCCCTCGCGCACGTGACCGATTATCGCCTCCATTCACTGTGTCCAGAAAGGAAAGCTTCCATGAGAACTTCGACGTCAAATGTGGGTCAGTGGTACAAGTTAATGATGGAAAGAATCACTCTTAATGCTTCCTTCATTACTGCTTTCGAAAGTATTCACTGAGCGGATATCAATGAAACGCAATTGCCAAACACATTTAAGCAATTTATTTGAGTACTTACACTAAGCAACACAACACGTTGAATCTGAAGTTTGGGCTCTGCTACAAAACCAACAACAAACCATATACACATTTACGAATGCTAAGGAACTCAGGAAGGTTAACTATGCTATCCGACCCTTCTAGTTACTAAAAGCGAGTTCTAGAAACAATAAGCACCTTAGGAACCACGGAAAGTAGCATTCTGGAAACCTAATATGAACCTTTCGAACACTTACTACTCTCTAAGAGAACGAATATTCAGTGCAGATACAAGTAAACAACGCTGATCGAAAAAAATCGAAAACATTAAACTTGAAGGGAACGCCTATTGGTGAGATCCTAAATTAATGAAAGATTTGGCCATCAATCAAAGGTAAATCTAGGATTCATCTGTGGAAACATAATAGGCAACATTCTGATTCAGAGAAGACTTCGTAATTGAAGAACCTATAACCAAAATATTTCGTTAACTTGATCTAAAGGCGATACGCATAGCGCGAATTCCAAACGGAAGTACGTTTTTTCAAAAAAAAAACAAACACTGTTTTAGATACAATAAATAACAAGATGAATGCCACCAACTGAGCGAAAACTTAAATGAAGGGATAGAGAAGAGATAAATAAAATGGGAGTGAAAAACGAAAAGATTTACACCCCCTAACCAAATGTGCAAGCATCAAATGAGAAGTGCGCAATCAAGCTACGTGCGACGGACAAGAACATGCTATGAAGTAAGCAAATCAGAAGACCACTTGCGTATTGCAGGCGTGTACAAGGTTTTATTTACAATCGCCATCGACAGGGCTCAGCGCTTTTTGTACAAACAAGGGTTAATTTTGATGTCTGGTAGACTTGTTACGGGTTTTCTCGAAACATCCTCTACTTTTGCGAGTCGACCGTGGACGAAATAAGTATCCTTGGTGATCTCCCAATGCGTTAATTTGAATCCAAAGGGTTTGAGAAGTCGAAGAAACTTTTTGAAGGAATTTTCAAAACGACTTGTAACCTCGACAATCAACAAAGTGCCACTAAGACAGGAGGAAATAACAAACGACAAGTGCTTACTCAGTTTTAAGTATACGATTGGACTCATAAATGAAGTCACGACAATTTATTCCCATCAAGGCAAGACAGAATACCACAACATCTACGGAAGCCGACTTCAAAGGGGTCTTAAATCAGAAAAAATATAACTATATTCGAGATTATACAAGAAATGTCAAACAGAAATAAACTCACATGCGCCATATCACAAACTGTAACCCGATTATTAACAGCTACTAGATCAAATGAATGAACAGTTGCTGTATTTCCCAGATTGAGAGCCAGTCTAGCGTCACCGCAACCCATATCTGCAACTATTGGCTTGCCTTTGAACTCTGTCTTGATTATTTCCTGGGGCCAAGTCAAAGGATCAGTTGGCCACTTTCGCAGCTGATTCTGGAAACCCTTATGATAAACCTTGAATGCCGTAGGATCCTCCGCAAAATAATTTGAAGCATCGGTACTTGAGCATTTATAAAGCTTTTCATTTAAATATCGAAACCTAAAAATAAGTATCAATAGGGGAGCATACATAGACGCCTCGATTTCTGAAGTAAGATCTTTTGGTTTGATTGATAAAACATTCTTTCTCTTTTTTAAACTGATCTTCTCCTTCCGTGATGGAGGCTTTTTCACCTCTGTTTTGGAAGGCTTGAGAACTGATTTCAACCCCTTAACAAACGACGAGTCCATTGCAATTAGTAATGTTGAGAGTCACACAGCAATGTCAGCGCACACAAACAAACTGGCAAAGCTAGTTCTGATTTTTTTATTCATATTCTGATTTGTGCCGAAAGAAGCAAGTAAATTTATATAGCAGCAAGCAAACTATATAAGCATTGTTTACTGAATTCTGCGTCGCAGAAACTTGTTTGGAGAGGCTAAATGAGTAGAAGGGAGTTTAGCCTTTAAGAAAGGGTAGGTTAATTTGTAATAGGTACAATTTGTTAAATGAAGGAGACTTACCGTCCACATTTGTATAAGTCATCGAAAGTAATGTTGATGAGTGAAATAAATTCGTGATCATGTACACGACCTTTATTCTAATTAAGCGAGACTTTAATCTTTTAAGACTTTCATACGATTCAGAAATGTTTCAGAATAATTTGATTGGATTGCTTAAGAGCTGTTAAATAAAATCCCCTTTTCCCATTTATTTAACTGAAATTTTTCTTTAAGACATTGACATACACACATTCATAACTTAAAATGTGTTGAGAGAAATAAATCAGGTAGAGTGTTATTTCAAATGCATCCTCAGTAAAATTTATTCACATTTGCCCCTTTTCAAACCAAATTTTGTTGATTTCCTCCACTTATAAATCATCATCTTTTTCAAATTTATTCCAGCAATTACTCGCCTTTATTTTTCATCTCTCTAAGCCGTGCAACTTTCCCAAAGTTAACCTCGTCAGTACGATAAATAAGTAATGCCCTTTACCGCATTAGAAAATGCTATAGACTACCAATTTTAGGTGTTTTCCAAATCTAAAATATTTATTATTGCTCAAATGACAAATTTTTGTCTGTGATACTAATTTACAGTCACCCATAGGAATTTCTTTTAATTGATATTTGTTAACTAACCAAAATAGGTAGAATATAATTGTAAAGGCTTTGGAATTCAGAAATGGGAATACAAGCACTGAGAACGAGTAGTATTTTGTAATGTCAGACCCTACTTGACTTTATAATGATGAATTGTGATTCTTTCATGGTGTTTGTAATTGTAAGTCCATTTTTGTTGAATTATTAAGGACTACCAATGATGACAGGCAAATATTTAAAGTAGCCAAAGTAGATTTTTTGGCGCTTTCATCCATACCAATTAAGCAAATTAATATTAAATCAACTCTCTGTGAAACATTCAAAAATTATAGTGTCACAAGTACACATACAATACCATCTCTGCAATCTTTTCTACACAGGCACCTTCATCACAGGCACTAGTTTAAAGTCAAAGTAGTGCGGTTCCTTCGGTTGATAAAGCAGTCATGCTTTTGGAATCCTAGCAATGATGCAGCCGCCTCATCAACCTAGAAATATCATGTTTTTTATGATGGCCAAATGAAGATATGAATCCAGATACGTCAAAAGTGTGTCGTGTTCTATCTTATGCAGTAAGAAATTTGGTGATTTTGGGAACTCGGAGAGGTAAAGTGTCTGAAATTAGTATCACAGCTTTCTTTTCGAGATAGCGTTTGTTTGCAAGAATGACTCATTGGTCAGCTGTTTTTACGTATTTACGTAACGAGTCATGACTAACCGGACAGCGATGCTTACGCTAGTATTCACGCCACCACGACTAAACAAGAGCTTTTACAAACATTTCAGATTTGATTTACGAGTTTGTTGGAATCTGCATTTTACTACGGACCTGGTTAAAGGGTAAACATTTTTAAGGATTATCCGGCGATAATTGAAAGCTCCAGAATATCACAACTTGACCTATGCTGAAATCAGATGGTAAACACTCTATTCACCACGTTTGAATCTCGTGGTGAATCTACGTGCGGGTAAATACAGCTATTTAAATAAACCTACAGTTAATCCTAGAAATGGTACCTGGACAAAATTAATTAGTTATTAAGTAGTTTCGTCTGTCAATTTCAAAAGTCACTACTAAATTGTAATCAAATCTTACCTTTTGAGATAGATTACTCGTTAAATGCATAGTCCAATTGAAATTGTAGAGCAATCGCCTGTAAAATCTCCGATACTAATTTTATCTATTGCTCTTCGTTGTTTAAAACTGCCTAAATTACCAAAATCGAGAAATCTGTCAAGCACCAAAGTAGCTTGTTAAAAGTGACTATTACATCAGTTAATGGCACTGATTTGTTAGAATGCCTCTACCGTATTTTACAGTCTCCATAATTCTGTCGGAATCTCGGACGGGTGCTCAGTTGTAGTGAATGCAGTCAATATCGTCGCACTTTAAGTGATTAGCATTTTTAGGCTCGCTCTTACTCTCCAGCGCCTTTGTTCCCTTATCTTAGTCATCTTCCCTCTCCCAGTAACCCCTCCTGCACCACTTTACACTCTCATCTCGACACAAACGTCCGTACGTACAGCTGGAACGCGTCCGCGCACGCTTTCAAACACATCCTTGTGTACGTACTCGAGGATGACTCATTTGAAGTCTATGTGCGCACTCAGCAAACTTGGGTTGCGACCATATTCTATGTAGCCAAAGTCATGCGCTCTTTGTCTGACCCAGTTTGAGACCCAGTGGAGGGCTTTGTACTTCACGGTAAAAAAATTATGTTGTAATCTAACGAAATCGCAGTCGAACACCCACCTTTGAATTACATGAGCTGTTCCTTTCAACAATTCCCCTACAGGTATTCGAGTAATTAAATGAGTGTCAACTTCTGAAAATGGGCTTGATGCACATCTTTAATTCATTGATTCTAAATATTTTCATGATTTCACCCACATTGGATTTCCTTTATAAGTTTAAACCTTTCGTCGGTCATTTAGGTGATGACAAAGAAAACGGATGATTGGAAGACCCTAGAAAAATTATGAACTAGAATAACTACCACCTACATTCTTCTCATTTGCCATCAAAATGAGGAGGAGATTATGGTGGCTGACAATGCTCTCCTGGAGCATTGTTAAAGCAATCTATCTGTGGACCACAAGGAGGCTGTGGTGACTAGAAGAAAGAAACAAATTAGCAGATGATCCACTTGCGTTAGCACAGCAGCAGATGTCCCCCAAAATCTGCCTAGGCTTGCGGGAATTTGATCTTTGTAGCCTCGTGAATTGAATGTTTCAGTCTCTAGCATGTTGCTTTCAGCACTCAATGAAGACCTTTGTTGCTACACATAGAAGCGGGTTTTTACTACTCCCAGATCTTAACCCGCCGATGGACTACTCAGTATTGGGTTCTGTCCCGGCAGTACTTTAAAAGTCCAGTCAATCAAGAGCAGCCTTCAAGCAGCTTTTCAGTAAACCCTCTCCTCCATGTTCCGAGTTGCGCTGGATTGAGACTGAGACAAACGCTAATGGCGACGGTATTTTTGAGTAAAATTCTTTGAGAGCTGTGTAATTAGCCTGACTATTGAAATTATTTCAAATCCATCACGAACACCTTGTAACTAAAGGCACGTGCTTGGAATCCCTTGTGTGTGCATAAATATCCTTGGTGAATTTAAGGTAAAACAATTTATGAAATGATAGATGTGTGAAATGGCATTCACAAGTCACACATAAAAAAGATGGCCTTCATTGGAATTCCCTCATTTGACAAGGTCATATATCGGACTTGACAATTAAATTTCAGACAAAATGAAGGTCCCTTTTGTGCGGCCTTACGACCAGGCTCATTTAGTTGACAGGGTTTACTTCGACCAAAGATATAACTGCAGTCAGCACAATTCTATTGAAATGTGAAACTCAGAGGCGTGGTACTCTTGGGTGAATATTACAACTATATATATACCCGTTTAATAGAGAGTTCAACAATAACTTTATTTGTTGTACAAAACTTCTTCAATTCAATGGATATTGTGTACACGTCCATGTACATCCTTAGAGAGTGAGAAACTTGTCCATCAAACAAATGACAGCTAGATGAAACTAGGACAAGAAAATCTTCGATCGATTCCAATTGCAGGATCAATCAGTTACCCACCCTAGTGTTTGAGCGTTAGGAATTCTAATTAGAAAACTCCGTATTGCTAATCTGTTCATATTTTAATTTTCCGAAGATGAACTAGACCCGGAAAAGCCCCCAGTTGCACTGATTAGTTTATTTATGATAATGGGAACGGTGATTGTGCCACAACGGCGTGGATAATGAATCACCATGGCGATGCCTGCACCTAATTCCGCGTCCTTGTTGAGAGGCCGCGTGCCTCCCCCATTTGTTCATTGTTTCCTCTATTTGCCATGGTGTACATCATCTACAGTTTGTTTTTGGTGGATTTAAGTACAAGCGAAGTGAAGACGTTACAATTAATGGAAGAGCTTCTTTAAATGGAGAAAGGAATGTTTCACACTTCTGTTGTTAATGATCTTGCTTAAAGCAATTACTAAAGGCCTCTTCGCATCAGTGCAACCACAAAGGAATCATGTTAAAAAGTGTGCTTTCCCTGGGCTCAGTGAGCTAACTTGGGTGTATTTGATCGTTAAAGAGGTCTCAGTTTCGTGGAACTACAACGGCCTGTATATTTTAAATGGCTCAGTAAATACCAGGGTATTATCTGCCTTGTGTACGTATTGTGGGCACAATAAAGTAAGTTTTCTTTAGTATTAGCCATGTGCGACTGATGCACTGCAAAAATACACTGAAAGGTCAAAGGCTTTTAAAGTGTCATAGTTTAACTTATAATCAGTACAATTGTAGGACCAACGGATATTCTTACAATTTGTTCTGATTTCGACGATATGAAGACTTTTCAACCAAATTACGAAAATGTAACAACGCATCATAGGGTTTCTAATTTAACAATACCGCTACACTGCTGGTAGAAAGCCTAAGTAGGCAAGTGTATAATTTCCCTTCTAAATCTATTTCATAACTCTCGAAGGCAGTCTAGTTAGTTCTAGTTTGTAACCGAAAAACAGCCGCAAAGGACCTTTCATTATCAATGGTGGAATCAAACATTTCTTTAGTCATGATGCCTGCCCTTTCACACGCACGGCCAACTTATTCACTCGTCCAAAAAGACCAGGGGCTGGATTTCTTCTGTGTCATGAGTCACCACCTCGCCCCTCGGGCGCGTGCCCCCCACCAAACCCTGACTATGGGCTGTTGAAAAGCTCGCTAGAGCGTAGAGTACTGAAATCTGAAATGTGCTCACCACCCCACACAATATTATGTAGGAGTTGTTTTGCATAAATTTGACAGACTCATCTGGCAACTGAGCAATTTAGTAGATTGAAAAGAAACTGGATAGACCCGGAGATTTCATCGGTGCATTTATCAAATTTTACTAAGAAAACCACTGTAATTGACATCTATTACGCTCCCCAGGAACGGAGTTGGGGGATCTGGTGAAATCGTAAACATTGGCCAGAAACCTACTGTTGCTGCCATTCATATGGCTACCTATTTGTGGCTACTTCTCTATCCCGGTCGTCAGCAATTCCAAGTTGGAGGAATCTGAAATCGATCTAAAACCCTCTAAAAAATAATGATGTGGAGGCATTAAAGCACCCATGGAGGACGAAAATACTTAAACAACGCCATTCTGAGAAAATCAAATCTGCATGACGAGAGGAGTGTCTTTTGGACTTCACGCTTACCACCCTTAATCTGCGTTTTATTTTAATCATGTCAAATAGTTTTTCTTAGCAGAAAAAGCCAGATTGTTAGTAATCTAGCCCTTTGTCTGCAGATTTGCTAGGAAATTGGAGATGTTAGCCAAGTGGAAGGAGTTTTTCATTAAAGGGATAGGCATCGCGGAACAGCCACTTCCTACCAGCGGTGAGTATTTGATTCAAATGTGTGCAAAGTTTGTAGAGTCCCAGCGAGGTGTATTTCCTTTTACTTTTCTAAATCACCACGCAACACCAAGAATAACGCAAAATCATATAACAGGAAACAAGGTATTAAGTTTTGAGGTGTTCAAATGATATACAATCAAGGGCCAGGGTATGAGTCATTTTCCAACAGACTGTCTACGAAGAAAAGCTGGCGCTGAGAGATGGGCCTGTCTGCCTGTCTCGAGGAGAGATGATTGATGGAAAGAGCTAACTCCTAATGCATCGTTACAGGTAGTGTGACTAAGCGATTTGCAGTTCATATCTTGGCTCTCTCTCAGTTAGATACCTAATTAATTCTTAATATACCTGAACATTACTTAAATATCAACTTCAAGGACTTCATAAGCAACTTCATTTTGTAAGACGTTGACCTGCGTAAGTCGATTCCTCTTGTCAGTTTAGCGTCATTTTGGTAATGGTTTTTTCCGGGGAGTGGGTTCTTTTTAACCCAACTTTAAACTTTAAGATGCGTCAAAGTGTGCATAACTGTTAAAAAAGTTTCCTTTTTGAAGGTGTGAAGGTCTTTCGTAGATTAAAGAAGTGCTATAACCAATCCAACCATCACAAAATGATGAATTCAGCGTCGAATACCCCGACCTGTGAGTAACCAATGCCTTGTGGTAAATTGGTGCTCTTTATAGTCCTTTCAAAAGAGAATTTGTCTAAGTCGAAAATTTTCAAATTATCGATAGATATTGATGGCATACAGCCAAAATATTTGAACACTGACGACGGGCCCCGGTATCGGTATTGAACAATCCTGCGAAATTTTCCATATTTTTCATCAAAAACCCATAGCACTCTGCCACAAATATTCCAAAGAAATCCCACGCCATACAAGTTAAAATCTCCACAAATTACTGACTATCCATCCTATTACTCCCTACCGGTGCTTTGTGTTGTGTTGTTTGTCATGGATGTCAAAAAGACTGTGTTTTCATTACCCGCTTTCAAGAGAAAAAACAGCGCAAACAATGGCCTCAAACATAAACCAAAGTTCAATCTCCTCAGCTTTGTAAACGGCCGTAAACAAACTGCGTAAACCCGAACAAAGCTTATTAAAAATACTTTCAAATCAGCTGAGCTCTAACCGCCTAATTTCCAAAAAAAGGTAAATTTATCTTTATTTGTGCTCTAGTAATTTCATCAGTTCAAACGAAATTTACAAGCTTTAGGGATTCTTCCTATTACGAAATGCAAATACAAAACCTGGTGACATTAGTGAATTTGATTTTCAATTTCAGAACAGGCAATGAAGAACTCGATTTTTTACATTTCCTTCTATTTCTTCCTATTGATTGTAAAGGCTTGACGAATGTCCTGAAATTTAAGCTAAATATTCGGGGTGTAACAAAATCGTTAAAACGAGCAAAGCCAACAATCAAACTGAGCTCCCAAATCCTAAAAAATCGATACTTAGTTGATAAAGAAAAAAGCCTACCTTTCTCACTGCACTTTTAACTGGAATTGCACTGAAGCATTAATTTTGATTATACGTTCTGCGTATCTGAGGCCAACAAACACAACATGTCCGGTGTTTTTATCAAAGCTATGACAACTACCTTAATCGGTTTCATTCTCGAAGTCAGTCCTCTAAATTTGCGCTTTCAGGGAACAAGTAAGAATGTAATATTCTAATTTTGAAAACTGTTTCTACTGCTTTAATAAAAAAGATTGGTGAGCAATTGTTAGAATGCTTTTGACCATCTGAAAATTGTTTGAAGTGAGAAACTGTATCAAAATGTCAAAATCACCGATACTATGAACCAACTGTCACAGAATTACAGAACGAAAGGCAAGCTTTGGAGTTAATATACAAATACCTGTTATCTCCTCGAACTATGTGCTTAAGTTTGTATTTTGAAATTGGGAGTAATATGTAGCCTATTCTAAAAGATATCACATCCTGTAAACTTTTATGATGCTGCTTTGAAGGGTTTATTCATATTAATAATGTTTAAAAAAGACCTTTTCTCGGAGAATTTTACCTCTGTGGTGACTGCATATGTAGTAGTGAAGGTCTGCATTACGTGCCGCTAGCTTCATGATATCGGTGTCCTCCAAAGCCTATTTCTGTAGATTTTCGAAGTTGTCTGCTGTGCGAGCGGAGGCTGCACCTACTGGGTAATAACCAGTTTTGCCACCAGATTGGTATGAAACGCAAATAACACCGATAGTTCGTCTTTTGTTAACAGACCTCGTGCCAAAGTGGAATACAAAAAGTCATTTTTTGTTGTACTAATTGTTGGATGGTTGGAAAGTAATTTAACGATGATTAACATCTAACCTGGTGGCACTAAAATCATTCTAATTTGCTGAAATTGCACAATCTTAGTTTGAGAACGTATTGATCGAGCAAGAAATGGATAAAGTGAACTCAAGTGTGGGAATGGATGGAAGAAAATAGTTACCTGGGGAACTAACACAAAGCACTGATTACTCCAATATCGAATGGAAGAACCGTACATTTAAATAGCAATTTTTGCTACCGACGACCTTCACCTAATTGTGGAACAAAATGAGCAGTTACTGATTTTGCAAAATACGAATCAATAAAGTTCTCTAAACCTTTTTGTTATTCCAGCATTCCACGTACAAAAACCTTATAAAGTTCTAGTGCATTAAAAAATCTTTAATCGTGAAGTAAAATTCCTTTAAAATTATGGCCCTTATAAATTTTTGATTTTATAAAAAATGAGCTTGATATCCTAAAAAAATTCCAATGTTCTAGTGCTATAATTGAATTCCGGTGGTATTCATCCTTCACACAATGTGTTTCCTCCGACCATACCCACGGTTTTATTCTAACTATTATTATCGTCTACATTAGGCGGAGCAAAGAATTAGCCATATAAATGGTAAACGTATGATGATTCACTAGAGGCATATAAAACACTAAGTTGAATCATAAAACCAATACAGTGAATACGAAAGACCTTACTGAAAACATAATAAAAAATGCCAATTTATCCCGATTCCAATAATGATGAGTACTTCGTACTTTCTAATCAATAATTAGCAGAGAAACTCGTATATATTTAAAGATTTCATTTAAATCAGCAATATATTTCTCTCTCATCGTTGAAATAATCCCCTTTACTATGAAGATCCGCAAACTTATTACGCAAGACCAAATACCGCCACCGACAAAAAGTAATTTCGCCTTAATTGAGGCTTCGTAAAAATGACGCAGCTACTGCAGGAATGCCTTTGAGGACTTCACTTCAAAATAGGGTAATCAGGAAAATCGCCTCTGGTTGGTCTTTAGACTTTGCGATCTTCATTCTCAAAACTTTTGAGAATTGATAGTTAAAAAGGGAGTCCTGCATGCAGCATGTTACATTAGTCAAAAATCATTTCATGCTCGCTTATGTGAGTGAGTCACCGTATCTTCCGATTTGATTGTTTACCTCAGAAAATGGCCTCTCTTTGAATCTATAAAGGGCCAGCTAAAAAGACCAAATAGCTATTCTCCCATCCGTCTTTAAATTGAAATTTTCGGGTTCATTTGGAAACTACTGACAGAGTACATGAGTTGAATGTCTGGCACCTACCCGTGGCCTGTTACTTAGAAATTTTGTGACTGAAAATTAAAAATTACCGTCCTTTGTGTCTACACTAGGTTAAATCAATCCGATTCAAACATGATGGAATCTCCACCGTTAGCTGAAAGATAGTGTGCTGCGTTTACTTTCTCCAACATTTAACGAGGCCTCGTAAATACCGGTATAGCAAATAGAACAAAAAGTACACACGGGAGTGACGCAAACTGTGTTCCTGATGTGGGATTATGCAATTATCGGTGCGGAAAACTATTGATTTTTTATTACTTCCGTGCCATTATAGATAAGGCTTATTAAAATACCGTCACGGGCTCCCTCGCACAGGGTTAAAGCATTTTTCGTAAAGCAAGGGTTTCCGTAGATGCCATTTATATTCTTTTCAATGATTGATACTCTATACTGGCAACCCAAGTATGCGCAAACATACAGGCTCGATGTGGTTCAATTTATGTGCAAGAATACACCTAAGTAGAGGGGTTGAACATGAAATGGTGCAAAACTGCATCATTTCAGAGTTAGTCACTTGGGCTCACAGCGTCTTAGTGCTGGTTCCACTCATACGAACTCCTCTTATCACTTACTTTTGGTGCTTGAAATTGCAGTTATTGATAAAGCCCTTCCTAGTAGGCATTTTTTTCTGGGACAGCCATCGACCAACCTGGTTGCCGCCCCTACGTCTGTAACTTTGCTGGACGCGGGCGCTTTGGACTGCGTGGCATCAGCTTTAATCAGCTAGGACATTTAAGATACTGCTCTGCATGTCCAACTAGCTATCCTCTGCGGCGGTTGCGCATATGGCATGGTTCCGCAGGGCAAACAAAGACGACTGTTTCGTAGGGCTCCTGTTGAACAATTTTCATGTGCTTGCTCAACTCCTTGACCGTAGCAGACAGACGCACGTAACCTTGATCAAGATAAGTGCGAAATTCCAAACCTACCCCTAATCACGATATTACAAGAGGATAGATGTAAAATTTCCTCTTTTTCTAAATGTAAATGAGGGTAAACGAAAATGAAAACATTTTTAATTTATCTTTTTCCACATGTTTAAAAGCTGCCCCAGGC
The DNA here is from genome assembly GCA_030710315.1 of Anomotaenia brevis. NCBI lineage: Eukaryota > Metazoa > Platyhelminthes > Cestoda > Cyclophyllidea > Dilepididae > Anomotaenia > Anomotaenia brevis. The sequence continues at coordinate 328,857 of JAUOZQ010000007.1, read as the reverse complement.
TCTATATATAATCGATATTTGTAGAATGATTTTTCTGTGAATGGATATCTCCTATCAATCCATATTGGTCGTTTCAATGGTAATTATTCAGTTAGTCGGCTAATTTGCCTTAACTTTCATCAATCACTAAGGTGAAACAGATTTTCAAAAAAGGCATTTTTCCGTAAGAATATTTAACCTTAACAAAAACAAGGTAACCTATTCTGACCTTTCGGTATCTGTTCTGGGCGAAGTATTAAACAGCGATCCTAAAGAGCTCTGATTCGATAACGCCAGTAAAAAAGCAGCTTTCGCTGGATAATGGAGCATCTGTAACCCTTAAATTAGTCTAGAAATTATCCGGTTTGACCGTCCGTTTTATCAACTTCCTACTGGCGCTTATGTGGGTCACAAAATGCTTGCCCCTGACATTAACTTCTCCTATTGTTCCCATTCCGAATCCACGAAACCGAAACAAATTTGGTGAGATTTGCTTTTGAGTTTGTGGCTCGTATAAACTAGCCATAGGAAATTTCGACTTGGTGTGAAAAGAAGGCTCTATTTATTAATACGATGTTCATACAAAAAGTGAGTTTAAATCAATATACATCTTGGTTTAAATATGGATACTGATGTTTCAGACTAGTTGTCAAGTTTAAAGGTCAGCATTAAGAAAACATACCCTCTCTGAGAGTAAATCGAACGGATGTGAGGCATATTCTGAACCGAAAACATTCTGACTGCGGTTCATGTAGGATCCTTTGAATTGAATAGAAGATTTAATACTATGAATGGCTTACGACATTACTACGAAATCATGTAAGGTGGCCTCATTAAAGCAAATTCTAAGTTTTAAAAGCAAGTGGATATCCTTTTGTCGGGCTTTAAGATCTTAACAACTGTATGCATTTAGTGTTTGTATAACTTCAAAACCAATTTTCTTTTCTTTGTAACGAGAAATTTATAAAAATCCTGGGACTTCACAAGCACTAAGTGGGTTGTATTAAGCTGTTCTACGTTCCTCACTTGCATTGCTCTGTGATAGGCTTACAAAGGCTTCCCTCTTATTTCATTAAGAGATTAACTTAGTATAAGTACCAAAAATAGTGTGAAATTTTAAACTATTTTCTGCAGTTTCGCCGCAGTACCAATTAGCGTATCTTGTTTAGAAATTCTGAGACTCATTAAAGGCATAAAGTCATGAGGATAAAGCCTCTCACGCTTTGTGCACATTCGGTGACTGAAATTTGTATTTAATCAAACTTTACAAGCTCTGCTTCGAAATTGAAATGGGGTTCAAGAGGCACTGTGCGCTAAGAGGTTATATTTGAGATCAACTTTTCAAAAATGAGGCTTACACTGAGGTCAGTTTATTTAAATTAGTTATTTTATGGGAGGAAATCCTTCAAAGCACTTGTCATCATCATGATGAAAAATTGTAATAAATGCTGTTTTTCTCACACAGACTGAATTTAGTAATGGCTACTTACACTCTTAAAGGTCTAAAGCCTTGATAAACGGGTATGGGGATGTACTAGAGTCTTATCCAGCTTCATTAATTTACCAACTTAGACACCGTGAATAAACATACAAATCCCGTGTAAAAGCATGTTTTCGATTTTGGAAACAGATATCAACCGGTAATGCCAAGTTTGAGGCCCTATTTATTATTATTATATTATTATCATATTTGTTAGTTATCTAAACAAATACTGCAATTAAAACAGCCTGTTTCGTGATGACGTGTTCCACAAGGCAGGGCTGCTGAATTGTCTGTGTAAAGTATCAATAGGAAACGTCAGATACTTCTCCGAGCTTGTTGAAAGATACGTCAAGGTAATGACCATAGTTGATTTACCTGCATTATAAAGTACCTTTGCTATTTCCTGAAGGAAAAAAGCCGAGACTCGATAAAATAGATTCTGAAAAGTAGAATTGAAGATAGTTCACGCGTATAGAGTGCTTCAATCCAGAACTAAAGTTCCATGATGCCTGAACCAATGAGAGTGTCTACACATACCAAATGTTGCTTAAATGGAACCACAATAACATTGAACAAAATAATCGAGGTTTTGTGGAATTCGACAGGTTATGCGGAAAGGTGACAAAAGTTATTTGCTTGCCTTTCATGAAACTGATGTTTCTTGCAACTATATTCCGATTTCATGCACTTATCGCCTGTTGGTTTCTCAGCAATAAGTTGTTATCCTGCTTCTCAGTACCAACGGTTTTTCAAGGCAGTGATCCGACCAGCTGCAAAGTACAACTCAATTGCCATGTTGAGTAGATCGATTCGCCCATTTTTCTAGTTGACCTTCCCTTTCGGAAGGTTAGAGAATGCTAGATATTTATGGATTGACAACAAAAAAAAATCAATGAATTTTATGCGTGCTCGAGCAGAACAAATTCGAACTTCTTTGTGCAGAAAATTCGAGGAAGTTGAACTAACGGAAATCTATATGACCAGTCCCAATCGTCTCATAGAAAAACCAGCAAAACATGAGTCAATCCCTAAAGTTATCGCTTCCATGACAGGGAATCAGTTGAAGGGCGAACGGATTTGGGATTTCTGTAGTGGAAATCTTTTGCTCAAAGGTACTTAAATTGGCATTTTTCACCCCTAGATTTAACTAAAGTTTAGCTGTTTAGATTATTCGATTACTGCAAGTTATAAAATAATTAGTCTTTGAATATTTAATGAATTCATCGTTACCGCCTTTTCAAAATACTATATCCATATGTCTTCCCTAGTCTTCACATAATTGATTAATTGTAAAATTGCTTAACTAGCTTAACGATTTCGGTGATTGCGATATAGGCTTTGTTTCGAACATCGGAGTTATGAATCATTTGCCTTAGAGCTTATATGCATTACTAATCTCTAAACAGTGAACAGTAACCATATTCCCTGTATTGGTGCCAGCAACCTTACAATAGTCTAACCCCCGGGAAGCACTAACCAGCAGCCTCACTATAGAGTCAACAAGTAGGTATGATGATTGGTCAGCTCTCAAGCAGTAGTTTGTGTTGCTACCCCAACAGACCCAGTCATCGAAACCGACTGAATCAGTTAGAAATCGAACATAATATAACTTCTAATGATCGCCAGTTACCCCCTAACCGTTTTTGTGTATAACAAAGTTTTATATTCATTGGAGCTTGGGTTAGCTTTCTTTATGATCTATGAATAAGGCTGGTTGCCGGAATCTCAAGGCTCATTTTTGCTTCATCCATAAATTTTCTATTGCCATAGAGTTTTGTAGTATTTATTCTATTTAAGAACAGCGGGTGTGGTTCTGCAATGTCACGATGAACCATATAAATAGTTATCTCATTGGTGAGCAAAGGATGCTGAGCCATAACGTGGTATGCGTTATTAGGTCCATTCAAACTTGGAGCATTTGCCAAAGACCATTTAGACGGTATATCAACTTAAGTAATTGATGATTCGACATTCCTAACTAGTGATTAATAAAAGTGTTTTTAATTGGGACTTGGACTATCCGACTGCAGAAAAAAATATACAACATCTTGACGAAAATACTAATTCTAATCGAAATAGCCAAACCTAAGAGTCTAAAAGACAAGTGTACTTAGCTCCACACTTATCATGGGTGTTACGAGTATACGAATAGGAGTGAACAAACATTTTTAAACAAATCGTTAGACGCAACACGGTGTGCGAGTGAGTCGAGAGAATCTACATTATATAGATTTTTGAGTTCCATGAGAGGATCATAGTACTATACGACACTCATCTTTGTTTCTAGGTTTTCAGTGACACCGATATAGATAACTGAAACAGTCTCCTTCTCAGGCATGTTGGCAGGACATAACGAGAATCGAATCGGGATGAGAAACCATTAAATTCGAGTCTATAGGCGGTGGACGTAGCAATACAAGGTATCTTTATATTCAAATTCGTATTCTTAAACCTTAAAGCATTGTAGGTATACCACGTACAAGGAGAAGCCAATTATAAGGGTCCACGCATCGTAAATACAATTAGGCCCCCAAAACTCCACTAATCTTCTATCAATTTTACCTCGAAAAACTTGGTCACGATTTCACACTACGTACTTTCGTCAAAATTTCCTAACCTTCGCTTAGTGAAACGCCCTTATTTCATCCAAGTTTTCAGAGAGCAGTCTGGAATACCCCGACTGCATGTTTTCACAGCTATTTCAGAGGTAATACACATTTAACATTTTCGAAAATTTGTGACTCAAGCATCATTAGGTTTATTTTGAAAGTCAAGGTTTTGGAACGGTATTAACACCAGTGTGGGAATTTTAGAAATGCAACGATGCAGGTAGAATGTTGTCTATTTTTGATGGCACAACTGTAAATCGGAAAATTATAAAAACAACTTACACAATGTGTAATTCAATTTAAATTAACATACCTGATTTTTAAAAAAGTTATGAATTTCAAAGCACTGTGTGAGTGTTTCAACTTAAATTCTAGCAAAAATTCATATTCTGCTTATCAAAGTACTAGCCACTTTGGCTACTTCTGAAGTGGAATTATACTGGAACTTTCATTAAACAATTTAGGTATACTGTACGACTCTACAAAGAATTTATTTACACTTTAAACACATAGCATATAAGCTTCAAGTTTCAAAGTCAAAACATCATTGGAATAGCAACTTGTTACTCAAGGAATTCTCCATTGGAATGAACAGGCATTACTTTAAGTTTTGATGAATTTTGCTTTAATAATTCGCTTCTCTCACCAAGCCCTTCAGCCTTAGACATTGCTACGCTGCTAGTTTCATACTTGCGCTGAAACCGCATGATGGCATGTGGGTAGCACGCGCGCACTTCGTGCGTATGCACACACACACACGCACGCACTTCTGCTGCCTGCACACGGGCAACAGCTGATGGCGATCGATAATCCCGTACTGGAGCGCGCGTAGTCAGCGAAAATTCTGCTTACGTGTAGCGATTTAGCTGGGCTTGCCTAGTTGCTGTGGCGCTTTTCTGAATGCTTTTGTTTATGCATACGCGCTCTTATCCTCTGTTCCTAATGGCTATTTTAGTAACTCATAATTTGTGACAGCATATTTTGAGAATCAGAGCGCTGTGACTAATTTATGTTATCCAAAAAGCGATCAAATTCAGAAAATTATATTGCGATATTTCCGCCACTTTGGAACAGAAGTAAACTTTAAAATTGAATAAAAGCAGTTAGAAATAAATAATCAAATACGCCACTACTTAAATTCAAAATTTTTACATTCATCTGTTCCAGAATTTACGAACTCAATGTAAGGTTCCAATTTCAGTGGATAAGTCTCAAGTACACGTTGGCAATCGATAAATCAATGATAATTTTCTTAATTTTAACTCATTTCAAAGAAATTATAGCTAGAAGAAGGCTGCGAAGCTCGGATGACTTGGCGAATGAAGTTTTAGACACATGAACAGTTGTCAATATCTGAATTAAAGTCACGCAAATCGGATTAGACCCACTACGAAAACCACATTTATATCCTAGAGACGCGATGGAGTTAGGTGAAGTGGATTATGAATGCGAAATGGTGAATTATGCCAACCCCTTTGCTGATTTGGTAAGTTTTTTAGTTTCCAAACTCAGTGTATTAATATCCTCTAATTGTTACGTAGTTAGTATTGATTTTCTTGCTCAGTTAAGTGCTCCATGAATTGACTTTTTTCTAAGTCAAGGATTCGTGTAGCCTAGCCAATGGGTACGTTTAACGGTGATTTATCCATTACTTCCAAGGGGCAACGCCTTAACGAAGTTTAGCTTGGGGAGGGTTGAGTGAGGTAAATTATAATTATCCGTTCTATAAATAATTAATCCGACATAATTATTCAAGAGTTTAATGCATTCATGCTTCGATTTTATCCCAAGCAGCTTGCATGTTCATTAATCTTATCGATCATAAGAGCTTCAAATAAGATACGTTGATGAAAGAACTACTGAAACTTGCTTGGTTTCTTCTTGAAATCACCACATGCTGCCTGTTTTTTCTATACACACATGAGCCCAAGTGTATCGATCCTACAGAGCTTGTAGCCCATGCCAATCGAACTTACGCAGCCCCCAAGTTGTTTGGGTGTCTCGCGGCGTCCACATTTTCACACACGATAGTGGGTCATTATAGCTGTACATACTGACGTCTGTACGTGGATAAACCATCCTGGTAAAACATCTCTTTGGACTCATCACAATATTGTCTTGAGGCATCAGAACACCCGAAGCTCAAATGATGATAGCAATATCACAAACATTTTGAAGTTAATGTAGCTGCAGTTTTCAGACTCTAAGAATGTTGTAATAGCGAATAGTCCTTTTTTTAAGTTCTGTACACTAGAATTCTTCTAATGGGAAAAATTTATAATTCTACAACACAGTCACACTAATCGAGCCAATCTTCTCTCACAAGTACTTTAAAAAACGGAATTATTTGAAGAACACCCCAGGGCCTGACGCACGACCAAGGTGAATGTACAAATCTCGTACAATGGAAACTAAGATTTTGAAGGCTGGAAATGCGGAATTAAACGCTCCCCCCCCGCCCACAGTTCACCCACCAATCAGAATGCTAGAAATTATTTTAACCAATCAGATGTCGACTAGTTAGATAGACAAACAGCTAAACCCAAGTAACGTATATATAGCCAAGGGAAGTGCACAGACGCACGTTGGTGCGCCGTTACACGCGCTGTCCTCCGCTGTTCTCGTTTCGCTCATATTTTCTCGCATTTTTAAACCCGATTGGCATACAAAAAATTCGTCGTGTAGTTAAGTTAGCAACACCAAGGTGTCTGAATCTGCTAGAGGTCGAAAGCATAGGACCAAATGCAAACCCGATATGCCATCAGGCTCTATAACCACCATGACAAACGCCACTACAGCCATGCCGGCACCTCCCGGCATTTTTGTGGCGTCCATGCCGCCTGAGCTATCGACTTCCGCCAGTCCAGTTCCCTCCTCAGAGGACCGAGAATCGGTGTCCTCCAATGAAAGCCGTCGGCGTAGGCGAAACGCCGGTCTGTCGAATGGCAATACTATTGGAAGCACCAATGAGTCCGCTCCTGCTCTGCGTTTTGTCCTAAACACCCCGAAACCCCCAAATCTGAATAAGCTTCGGAGAAAGGCCCGTTCGCACAGGATACGCCATGCTCAAAGCAGCAGCGGTTCCTATCCACCTAACATGGGCCTGAAGGTAACCATTCGAAGAACTGTGGGAGACTCGCATACCCTTGAAACTGCTCGTACAGAGGGCGGTCAAATGTCACCCTCGTCCGTGTATTCCTCCGTGCCAGGCGATGATGAAAAGAGTCCAATGGCACATGTAGGGTTGGGAGAGGGTTTCCGCAGAAATTCATCTCCTCATCCCATGTCAAATATGAAGGTATATTAACGGCACACTCGATAATTTGGTCTTATAGGTTGAAGATCATCCTACCTCTAAGTCCGTGGGTACCTCCACCACGGATATCTCGACGATGACTGAGCCCCATCTGCTGGGTCTATGCCCTCCGGGGACGAGGGTTACCTTGGACGCCGACGTCTGGTTGGATATGGACAGTGCGTTGGATTTGATTTGGAATATTGCGGCTCCATTTCGCGGGGTTAATCTTGTTTTGTTTCCGTCAGACATGCTCGTTGTTAATGTTGAGTGGCGTGGACGTTCTTTCGTTGGAACTTTCATGGAATCTACCAAGAACAGCCTCACTCCTGCCTGGTTAGTGGTTCCTCTCCCACGTGCACTTTCCTGCTTTTTTGCTTTGATTTTTGGGATTACGGATGATGTCGGGTTAGGCTTGATGCAGCGGTGCCTTTAAAGTTACCCGAATTTGAGGGTTGACATCTCTTTACAGCCCGGAAGGTGTGACGTCGGTCCTAAGTCAGACAAAGTTGAGGCAACGGTGGAAACTCTACGAACCCTCTTCGAGTCGAAATTCGGCCGTCGCCAACAGTGGGATTCCGCCAGGATCGGTTCAAACTCGCTCTTCCAAGTCGGGCTCCGAGGATGCTCGCAGACGTCCAGTTGCTGGGCGAGGTAGACGTCGTAGGCGTGGTGGATTGACCTCCGTTGCATCTACTTCCTCTCTGGCCAGCCAAGGCATGGAGTCGAACCATGAGGATCAAGTCGGCGTTTCTGCGACTCCAGAGAGCCAGTCCAAGCTCCCGGATCTAATTTGTCCCCATCCTGGTTGCGGTTTTCGTTTTGCAAGTATGACTGGTGTGCGCTTACACATGGATTTCTGCGCCGCACGGAATTGTAGCAACAAGCCGCCGCAGGATATTACTAACCATCTTTTAAAGAGCGATGAGGTTGTGAAGAAATCCGACCCTCCAAAGCTCGCTGAAGCGCCTGTCGTTGTAGAGGTTCATAGCGACAGTTGTGGTGAGGAAGCTATGGATGAAGATCCGCCACCTCCGGAACTCGATCGCGGTCCCCCAGCTGTAGATGAGACCGTAGAACCGTCTAGACCTATGCCAAAAGCTAGTCCGGCTTACTCAGACATCTCCGATGATGGTCCCGGCTCCCCGTTAAGAGGGGGAACAAGACCGACACTGGTGGACGCCGTCAGTCAGCCACAGTGGGTCCCACCACAATCGACTACTATTTCCGTGACTCAACAACCCCAGGATTGGTCAACCAGAAGATCGCTCTACGACTATGCCCCTGCGCCGTCTCAACTTCTCTCCCCTACGTTCCATCCTCAGAACACCAATCCTTATCTCCGAGACGGCGGTGTTGTGAGGCACCCCTTTAGCCTTCCAACAAGCATTTCTCCAGATATGATCCCAGCTGCTATGTATCCACCGTCAACAAGTGGTGGTGCCAGCGGAGGTCATCTGGGTTTTCCTCGTCACCAGCAACAGCCAGCTCCACCTGGACAGTCAGCCACATCTGGTCGTCAGGGCATGCAGCTCCACCAACCATCTTATCGACAGTAGTGGTGGAATTGTTCCCGGTGGATGATGTGTGTATAGAAGCACAAAACAAGCAACATTCCCCTTCGGGCTTTCACTTAGCACTGATGGCGCTGTGCGTCTTTTGTGTTTGCGTTGGCGAAGGTTTCTACAGAGCAAAACAGGATGTATGCCGACCTACCCTATTTACCTACCTCTAACAATTTTCCTACGTGTCGTGTACATAGTATGTGTGCGTCTATGACGTCTTTTGTACTTCTGTCCCTTCAACTCCGTCCTTCTCGTCACCCTAGCTAGTTTTGAGTTCTGTCGCCTCTCAGGCGTAGAAGACACGTGGAGGCTGACGTGTATATATATGTAAATCTTGACAAACACGCGGGTGCAATTTTTCGATTTTGTTGTCTCTCTCGACTCTGGGATTTGGGGTCCGTCTTGAGCTAACTTGGTGAATCTGCGTTTGAGGATGTATGCTAGTAGGTGGCGGGTGCAGCGCCTTTTGTTCTTGGGGCGAGGCTCTCGCAGCGTTTTTGGATGAAATAGGGGAGGTCAGGTGGTGTGCAGTTTAATGGAGTCTGCCATTGCTCTTGTACATGGGTTGTCTGAGCTGTTTGTCTGTCGTAGTGAATGCCTTCGGCATTCCGTATTCAGGGTTTGGAGTCGTCGGGCTTCGACTGTGAGAGCACTTCAACAAACGGTTGAATTGACCAGGTCCTAGTGCTACGACAACGGAGGCGCCAATGGGCGGACAGTAACAGAGGAACAGAACGATAGATAAGAGGCCGAACTGGATTTTAATTTAACAGTCAGCTTTAAGTTTTGTCGGGGACGGCTGCAGCAAGAATTATAAGTTTATTTAGCTCTGCGTAATTGGTTTTTCAGATTACTTGGCAGTTAACTCATCGGCATAGCACATGTTGTTACTTGACAAACTACTTTTCCAGGTTAGTGGATGCTTTCTTGCTACATCGATTTATGGACCTTCTAATCAAATCAACTGAAGATTTCGCTAAACGCCTTTCCTCATATGGACGGCTTTTTATTTCAGTACTTTATTAGCTATTTTATAGGTTTCGAAACAAATTCCTATACTGTCAACTTCTTTTCATCCGAAATGATGGTAGGATGCACTAACGGTTTCCTAGGGTTTACTCATAACTGTGCACTTTTCGTAGAAGTCATGCATCTTTGGCACCTCCGAGAGGCCGTCTTTAAAGTACTGCCATACAGTGCTCACTGTTTTTCGTCACTGATGTCCTTGTTTCAGTATTAGCAAGCAGAATTCAGACTCAGGTATGTTAGAATCGATGAATAAAGCTCCACGTTTGGCGCTTTTGAATACTATTTGATATTGCACAGAGACAATGCTAAGTCATAAACTGTTGTCACATATATCTATCAGTTATGGTGATTACGTCACTCATCACGGTCCTAGTCTTGAGCCCGTACGATGGTCTTTTTCAGGGGAGAGTTGCTTCGTTCCTGACTTATCCAATGAAATAAATTATTTATGGAATTTTTATGGCAAGACAAGCGTCATTGGTCGTTCTGGAGGTCGTAAAACCAGCTTAAATGGCCTTCTTACCGTCTGTTGGACCCTATCTGATTCAGTTCTATATTGATGCAACCGAAGCGCATTATTCACACTTCCCAACGTGTTTTACAAATAGAAAGCTCTTGTGAATTATCATTATTATTGTTTCAATAGCTGGAAGGAAAGTGGTTTTAATCCATTCAGTTGGAGCAAACACTAGTTCGCCAAGTCAACTCAAAAAGCCTACGGTATTAACAACAATAATAAATGTTACCTAGGCAACGGTTCCATTTAGTTTGCTTTATTCACTTGAAAATAAACCAGCTTTCACTACCAAACCTCTGGTATTTTTGACTCCCTCGATTTCAATTTCAATGACAATTTTCACTTTGTTATTTTTGTCGAAGTGAGTCGAATGGGAGGAAATCAGAAGTGACAGCGCAAGAATTGTGTGGGTGGGTTATTTGCAGCGAGGCTGGTCTATATAAACGGACGTAGCCAGAGGGGAATTGCACCACTAACATGTGACTTAATTTATCCTTATAGTGGAGCACACGTTATCGTATAGAAAGATTGCTCTCCCTGGCATTGACAGGACAGGCATTTATCTTAAGAATACTGGGTACGATTTTCACATATCATTGAGAAACCACCTCGGCCTCGAGGATGCTACCACTGAAGGCCATAATTATGCAAATCAGTAAAAGACCAAAGTCTAAGCCTGTTTGTATGGTAAGGTTACTACACCAGCTTTGGAATGTGGACGAAAACCTTATAAACCAGATGTCTATGTATTCATTTATTGTGCTGGTTAATTCTGGAGCTTAATAACCAGTAGTTTTTGTTTAATCAACCTAAGACTAGTCATATTTACGTTATTTTTATAATCTATAACAATGAAGACATGCGTAAGTTTGGTCTCAAGTGCCCTCTACTGACCTTTATCAGCCATCTGTCGCATAAGAAAGAGATGTGGGAGAGGCAACAAACTGGGCCATCAGGAGTTCCCCTCAACAATGGAAATTAAAAGATTTGGGGTGCTTTAAAAGTTTATTAGAATATTAATTTTTGATTAATTTGCTGGAGGAACCAGCCTAGACAAACTGGGGTATTTTGAAAGACCTGATGTTGAACCTAGGTTGTACCTTAAAACTTATTTTAAGAACACAGAAGTAGTACTAAAGAGGTCTAGTTAGGTTAAGATAAGGAATGAACTTATAATAATCATATATTTAAAACCTTTTGAATTTCCACAAGCAGATCAACGAATATAAAGCCCTAGTCTGGTCTCATTCCAAAGCACTCTAGCAGCCAGTTTAATATAACCATATCAACCTTTGAAAACTTTTAATGAAGTGTGCTCATAACGGAACTTCGTCTCCAGCACCAAAATCATCAACAGGTAAATCAGATGTTTCCACTCGAAACAACGATTAAGGGCAAACAGTTTAACTGCCGTCGATGATTAGATTAGCTTAAATGTGCCCTATTGGGACATGGATAGTCGGAGCAGTGACCTTGTAACCCTTCTACAATTTTACGAATAATTTAAAATAAATTGGTTCATTAATACGAAACAGGGTGTTTGATTTTCAGAGCTGGAAATACGACTCGAGTTCCAGGAATAATTCCGATTTAATGCCCCAGAATTCACAAAACCAGCAAAGAATGGAACGCTGTATTACGAAGGCTGCAATAGCACATTAACTATCCGTAGTATTAATATTGATTTCGTAGTATGCTGAATTCCGTATTTTGAACTAATTTGAAACTTAAGTGGGTTAAAATCTGCGCTTCTCACACACTAGGCTCAACAATGGATTATTCCCAATGTCTCATAGCAGGGTTCATGGCCTTAATCAAGGCCATTAGAATTCGTAAAATCTATCTTTAACACGGATGGCGGACTTCACGTTTGACTGAAATTTGATCCCTTAAGTAGATTTGGCAATCGAATGCTAAGAAAGCGTTTTTGAACTAACAACGCAAGTGTAAAATTATCCAATAAATAATTAGTTATGCATTCGAAAAATATTGTGGTAATGTTTGTGCATTTCTAATCAAGCTTGATTAGCATGCCAAAAACTGCCACTTTTAGAATATCAAACTAATTTATTGCAGCACCGAAACCATGGTTTCTGAAGGATAGTCTGTGTACTTTTCTTAAAGCACATATAGACAAAAATACACTTTGAATTTTTAGTAAATGCAGGTTGTCACAACAAATGAATACCACTATTCCAGCTTCTTTTATAGCCAAAACTAGTCTTTATTGTGGAACTTGGGATTTAAACAAAGTAGCTCATCCAGAACTTCATGGTTGACTTAATTGACAAAAGTTTCCGAATCACAAACCTGTCAAGAGATTTCTTATAAGACTTGAAGTAGCTCCACTAAACATCAAGTGGGTGTCCAGATAACTACCTATCATATGGATTTCGCTAAATTTTCTTTTTGAAGATACACAAAATCCAGACTCAAGCTATGACCCTACAAAGCTATCGACGTTCTCTCGGTTTTGCATTGCAAGGGATTGGCTGGGAGTTCTGAAGAATCAAGGCAGTTCTAGACCAATAGGCTTTTGACAATCAATTGCCCCACAGTCTAGGCTAATGTGTTTACTCATGAGATGGTCTTTCCTATATTTCAAGCTGTATGGACTGCATTCTGATGGACCTTTATGCAAACCAATTGGCAGCTGCACTTTCAATAAAAGATGGTATGTTACCTCTAAGACAATAAGTCCTATGCTGCTAAAAGAACTTCAATTTCTTACTGAATGTAGCATTATTGAACCTTCATACCTTTTGAGTCTTGTTCCATTCTGTTTCAAGAAAAGTTTCAGGTGCTTTGAAACGGAACAGCCTTTGGGAGCGTGTAACTAAGGGAGTTGATTATAATTTCAGCTTGCTAATATTTGTTAAAGAACCAGTTTATCGATGGCAACCAGCACTAACCATTAAGGTAGCTCTTCACAAAGAGGTATTAAACACAAGAGTATGGTAAATTTCACTGTTCATGTATCTAATTTGCGACACAGAGGGTAACATTGAGTCCTTTAATAGGTTTAAAAGTTCGCATTAAATCCAAAAAGTGAACATTATGCTGCATTGTCGATTGACACATTTTAAAACAAAATCGCTACAATTGGCTCTTTTACTACTCTGCCCAAGTTGGATGCATTTCAAGCGGCATATGAATTGCTAGATAAAACAAAGTTCACTGACCACCTTAAAATGCATTTCATGACTTAAGGAACTGCATTTCTAACGACAATGCTTCGCTGTTATTTATGGTTTCAGGTGAATTTCTTATTCAGAAATATCACGATAGAGTGACAAATTCGCATGCACGTATTTATTTATTTATTTACATTTCAGCATTGAAACTCCTAAAACCCTATTACGGCATCCGCTTTGCAAACAAAAACACTGACTTTAAGGCTGCGACCTCGTGAAGACTTCTTATTCGTCAGGTCTTACTGGAAGGACAGCTTCTCAACGTTCCAAATATCAGCTCCGGGAGGTATCGGACACCTAGCATGAGGGAACTGAATTGTTAATCGTAGGCATTGTAAACGGTTTTCACGCGACCAGCGTCCATCACGTGAATAAGTGACTTCTAGAGATACGATGAAGGACAAAGCATGCTAAATAGGAAGTATAGAAAGGGAACTTCATTTTTCTTTTACAACGAGTGAAAGGACAGGTCAAGGGCTTTGGACCTGACCGTTTTTCTTCCTCAATTCGAGTTAACAAAGAGCCCTGTTCATGAAACAGCAGCCTTTCATGTCGATTAGGGGCAATCGTTCAATTAAAAATCAAATTCGATATGGAAGCTTAGGAAAAAAATGTACGGATGTTTATAAAGAAAAATTTAAGAATGCACTGGTGTTATGTACGAATTCAACAAACACTGCCTAGTCGTTTTATTCATTTAAATAAAGGAAAATAAATTCTGCTTTCTGAAGACCGATTTTAATTTTTTATCTATCGATTTATTGATCCTGTAGTGCACTTCATGTTACCAGCCCTACGTGATGACCTTTGTGGTAGCAGTTCAACTATGAAGGTCGATTATTTATCTAGGCTATTTTCCAAATGGCAATTTTTCATGAATACCAATGGGGATAATTTATGGTAGAATAAATGAAAAGAAATGAGGGAGCAATCAATTTTGTTATGTATTCTAAAATCAACCTGTTTTGCTTTTCCACGTATAGAATTAGCTTCTCAATAATCACTTTACATTAATTGCAGTATTTTGGAGATTTGACAAGCGCTGTAACCTATAAGGGACTTCGTTGGCTATTTGAGAAAACGATGTTTAAAAAATATTCATGGTATTGTAGTATTGCCTGGAACTATTTCTTCCTAAGATCAAATGCTGCTTAGTGCATTCGGCATATTTTCCCATGAAACCAAATGAACTGATGGGAGTCGTGAATATTCTATGACTCAGAAAGTTTTTAAGATTCAAAACTAAAGTTTTGGTGATCTCTGGTGTCATTAACCCACAATAGTACTCTGTATGGTCAATAATTAATGTTTAGGAAATCATGCGAAACTATGTAGAGCAGCGCAGTTAACCCCTGATGCTTGAAATTTATACCAATAAAATTGCTTAAACATTGCGGAAATGACTTAGGTCTTATGCTTTTACTAAATGAACGACTTTTTTCCAAATGCTGTACGTTTTGTGTGAAAATTTTCCTCAGCTGCGTGAAATCGTCTAATACTTTCAAAAATAAATAATGACGACATTGCCGATTGAGACTTGTTAGCGTTTTTAAAGTACGGAACATATCAAAGATCACATTAATTGATAAAAAAATCACTCAAGCATTGGGTGTTATCCGCTATCATTAAAATTTATCAGAATTGGATTAATCACATTTCAAATTTTATGATCGTAGACCATCATCAGGGCAACTGAGTGAACGCCCCAGGCCCGTCTAGCATCTAGCTTGCTGCGTCTGTCAAAACTCTTTCCTCCTCCTATTCTGACACCCTTTCTGGACATGACTCAGGAAGGGGCTGAAAACATGGACATGGCTTGGTCATTAATCCCACCCCGTCCATTAAAGCGGTGTAAATGAGAAGTTTGTCCATCTAATTCAGTAAAAAAGTCTATATTTAAAGGATCGAAAGCAGAAGCTTAGTAAGCTCACTGTGGTAGAAAACCAAATAAAATCAAGAAAAGAATAGAACATTTTATGTCGACCTTTTCCAGTTCTCAGATAAGACTAATAGGCGTATTATGTGCTACTAGGATGTTTTGTTTAAAGTAGTTCACGTCATAACTTGAAAGATTTCTAATTGTTACCTTGTAGAGTGGTAAAATTAGTTATTTTTATTTAGCTCATAATTATAAAATCAATTTGCTTTAGCGCAAGATAGTCCTTATAATTTGAATCGATTATAGGCATCGAAAGACTTAAAAAGTCGCTTTCTCGCTCTTTAAAGAGCGGAGTATTTCGAGTGCACATTTATGCGAGTTGTACGTCTGCACTCGCGAACGGACGTCATAGGAGCGCATTATCACTTGATGATACTGCACTCCTGGCAAACTTAAGTTTCAAATTGTTTGGCATACAACTTTCACGTGCGTTATTGTATTATTTCAACAACAAATACATCATCCAAAAATAATTATACAGGACCAATTGTTCTCTACTAAAATCATTTAAAAGTCTCTTTGAAATATGCTTAAAATCAAAATAGCAAGGCTTGTGGTTTTGAAGATTCAGTTTAACTAAAGCTCTACATTTAGAGGCAAGTAAATCGATAACAAATTGACATTTCTTTAAATTTTCAAACAAGGAGCCAAGAGGGTAAAATTTAGCCAACTTGAAGAAATCTGAAATCTGGTTACGTTTAACTTGGTCACCCACAGCATGGAAGGCTGACTAATCCTGAAAACTAAACTTGTTGTTAGGAGCATTTAACTCTGATTATATTTAAGATCTCTCAGTCAAGGAAAATAGATTTTAGGATTCATCGTGAAGAGGATCGATTTTAGTACCAGCTTCGCTATGCAGAACCGTTGCAGCTGCAACTGAATGATGTGAAAGTTAAAGCACCAAGGGCATAACGCCAAGAAAATCACAGAGAACAGTTCGGTAGAGCTTTGTGCTCTCGAAACGAAGCTGTGCAATTTGAGATTCGAAGAACAAATGACAAAATGTGACAGATTGAACAAAGGTCTCCAAGTTAATGCAATTGCGTTATATTCACATGAAGACTTACATTAGGGCCTCCTTGGGCGTCACAAATGAAAAGCCGGTTCTCTCAAGGCCAAAATTTATTAACTGCAAAATAACTTAGATTTTAGATTGATGCTGGCATATCGTGCTCATGCATAGTAATTCATAGATCATCTATAAGTATGGAGCTGTTCCCTGTTATTATATTGATCATGGTCTTAAACTTCCATTACTCAACTTCCTTGATTGCATTTTGCCAAACAAAATGCTTATTTTAACTTATAGAAAATATTGCAGATAAAATTATAGGATCGTGTCGAACTTTACTAGAGTTAAATTGATCTGAAAATACAGTGGATTCAAAGGTCGTTTAGAGACAATAGGAAACAGGTAATTTACTTTGAAAGGTTTGGTATCTATTGGTTTATGTTTGTGATATCCAGTAAGTTGTAAACCACTTACGTTTTGCTTACGGAGACTTCCTTGGGGTAGCTATAGCTGCAAGAAAACTGACCTGAAAGAAAATGCAAGCTTTCCCATTTTCAAAGATAATCTCAATGTAAACAGTGTTTGTGAGAGAATAAAAAGCGTCATGATTGCCGATGATACTGCCATGAGTGTATTCAATTCAAACAGAAAAACAGGCAATCTCTTGAATAGGGGACGTTTGTACATTTATTTATCCCACTATTGCAACCCTAAGATTGCAGTCATCCACATTGCACTCAATACAACCAATATTTGCTAGAATGTCTGTCAAACCTAAATAGGGCCTGAAAGAGCAGCCCATTAAATCTGCAAACTGAGTAGATTGAATTTAAGGTTTTTTTTTCTTATTTAAGTATCAAATTTAAAAATTTATTTTGAATTGCATTCACTCTAATGAAGAAATTCCAACAATAAAAAATCCAAAACATCAGTACATATGGAACTGGAATGCTATTTTCAAATTAAAGTTTTGGTTGAGGAACTACCAGTTTCGATGGCAGACGACTTTGCATAAAAGACTTCATGTGTCTTTTTTTACGGCTTTAGCTAAATCATTTTGGCCAACCTGTACGCACCCATTGATCGTGAATTCATTTTCCAAATAATTAAGAGCACACAAAAATAAATGAGTACCATGACTTCCTATTATACTGGAAGCTCGTATGAGGTATTTCACTTATAGCAGCACTGTGTGTGAAGTGTGTTCAGGTCTTCGAGAAGTTGGTAGAATCGCTATCGATCGGTGATTCGTAGGTCAAAATCATGCCATTTGTAACTGAGACTCTATCTGGTGCATGATTTAAGGTCAACTTCACTACGGCTTCCTTGACCTCATACAAAATGCGGAAATAACCACAGTTTCGTTAAGACGCTTTCAGACAAATTTGTAAGATCGCAATTTGAATGTAGACTTAAAGTTCATTCACAAACGATAAATATGTCAGTAGCTGAAATAAGGTGGTGAAGTTGAAATTTCAGAACAAATGATGATTTAAGTAATTCACATTTGCGTATCATTTATGCATATCGAAGGTTTTGGTTATTTCTATTTTGCAAATGTAATTGATTTTCGATGCAAATTCTTAATTTTATGGGATGCCCATAAATAAGTCCGATTTTTGTAAGAATCGTAGATCATTTTCAATTTGGAAATTCTTGTTGCCAATAATCCCTTGTTTATCACTTTCAATCCCCTCTTTTTAAGTAGACATCATAGATCTTTGTCAATGCTTCCCTCCTTTTCCATAATTCACCTTTTATCGACTTCGTTAAAGCCCCTAACTGCAGTGAACCACTTTTGCCACCTTCCTAGGTCAGGTGAATATAGTGAGACCCATCTTCAATCGTCTCTTTTAATCTCTATTTTGCCACCTGTTTCGCCCCTATGTGCCTAATCTCTCATTGGTACTTTGTCACGTGTATTTCACTGATCGAAGCAGTGGGACAACTCACGTGAACCTCTACACAACAAATGACGGGTGATCACCCATAGAATTTTAAGTAATGCACTTTAAGGGAATTGATTTTAAGTAGATATTACTATTACCTTCCCACTTATTAGTGGGTTTGGTATCTTCATACATTTCCTAATGGATTTATATTCAAGCAAAGTAAAACGTTCCATTTGTACGAAAAGCAAGGCCAGTAGTCAAGAGCAAAATAAGTCAAATAATAGTCTTTCCAAATTTGGTAATGTTCTATTAATCATGCCTTATACAGCAAATTTGATATTTCTTATCAGAACAAACAAATTTAGCATATACATATTGGAAAGTAAATAAAAGGGTTTTACTCAAAATAGTGCCTGCCTAATCTCGACCCAGTCCGGGAACCCGGAGCAAGCTGGATATGCACTCCCTCAAGGGGGAAAGTTCTCAGCAAAAACGGCTTTAATTTTGTTGTTCATGAACCGGGGTTTTGAAGTTCTGGCAGCACCCTGGCCATTAGCATGATTTTCGGGGATAGCGCCGTAAGGTACATGGTAGTCCATTGGCTGGTTAAGATCTGGGGTGAAGAAGTTCAGCGCAGGCAAAATATTGGGAAATGGTGCAGTGGTAAGACTTGGCTGATAACATTTTCTATGGGAATTGAGCAGTAGCACAGGTCCTCATTGAATGCAAGATTTACGATCGAGGCAATCTGATCGTCTGCCATTATTTTAACACCTTAGTCTAGCCACCACAGGCTCGTAGTCTTCTTTGCCATTCCCATTTCATGCCTGAAAATTATTTTTTAAGCGGTGTTCAGTGGAGAGCATTGAACAGCTACCATAGTTGTCTCCTTCGTTTGATACCCCGCTCGAATCGCCCATTCATGAAGAGGTGTTGCAACCTTAAGTAAGCTTAGTATTTAGTGGGAACATCGCTTACGTGGATATTTGGTCTCGCCTCACATGGCAACCTCAAGCGATCCGCTGCCTTTACCCTAAGCCGTTGCATGACCTATGAGGCCAACGACTTAACACACGAGCGCCACTTCACATGCACGCTTGGTTTGGCCATGAGAGAGCATATTCCCGGTGTTGGCAGCATCAGTAGAGGCGGCTGCAGTGGCATCGCGTGTTAACCATTCTGAGGCGTTCGGGGCATGCGCGTAGCATCACATCGGGCACAGTGACGCAAGCACTGTTCCAGTGCTTTGCAAATGTCTTACACCACATAATGGCGGTATTAATCGCGGTATCGATGCATTAAATTTGAAATTGAGGGTGAAGGTGTGAGGTGCAGGCTTTGGACCAGCCAGGTGAGACGCTGTAGTCTTTTTGACAGGCAAAATCGAACTTCCCATATATAGCAGTTCAGTCAAGCCACGAAATTCATATGCATTTTTTGAAAGTCACCGAATTAGAGAACTACTTTAGTTTCCTATTTAAAAATCAAAGAAATTCAGGGTGAAAAGTGATTACTGCCAAAAGCTATCAAATTCAGCCACCACTCAAATCCCGATTAGCTGGTGCTTTTAAAATGGTCAAAAACTAGCATTATTTTTGAAAATTTCGGGGACACTGCTAAGAACATATGATTGTTTATAAAATCACGATTTGTATTAATTGCTCTCAAGGACGATTCAATTAGTTCTAGCCTGTCACTGCAGCATAAATTGTTGATTTTTCAAACTGCTAATGATTTAAATCTCGGCAGTTATCAAGATAAATGAACGCTTTCTGTGGTAAATAAATCCCCAATATGTTGGCTTCCCTCTAATTGCTATCTTGCAAAAAGTGCATATCTACTAAGAGTTACAAATTCTTAGGTAGTGAACAGTTTTAGGTAAACAGCGGGTACTAATAGCTCTCTTCGGAGTGAAATTAGCGAGTGAAAACCTCGTTATGACGTAGCCAATGAATAAATAGGGTACTTAGAGGGCTTATAGACAAGCTCTGCGTCATGCAAAATGAAGATTGAAGGAGTAATAGAGCTTTTTGATAATCAAACGCTACGAATATTATTTGCTTGACGCGACATTGTTGCGTCTTCTAAAATATTATCTTGATTTAACAATAATGAGATCATGTCTTGCTTTTATTAAATTTAGTTGTATTAATGCACTGGGAAATCATGCTAAGCTGAAGCAATTGGGGTTTGAAATAGTCTTTCAGAATTATTCATCTGTTCATTAGGTATTCAAGTTGCGCTTTTTTAATGATGCCAAATAGTACTAAACTCCCATAAACCGAAATCTTTATTAAGAAATCAAGTTCATTAAAAAGCTATTAATCATGTTGCTGGCATTGTTAAAGTCATTTTAATGTCCAATGAAAAGGTGAAATCCATTTTAATGAATCTGAAAGCTTGAGTTCAGTCGATATGACATTATTTCCTTATATGTATTGTCCTTGATGGATGAAAATCGATTATTGCATTTTGGCTTACCAGTTAGTTTTCAGACATTTTTGGTCAAGCTAGGACATTAGCAAGACTAACCTGACCTCGTTCGCCTGGGAAGGCAGGACCTTAGAGGGGAGTCAACAAATTCACATGTTTATGAGTCACCCTCATTTGGAATTTAACCCTCCTCTCGCCTTCCCCTCGACTTGTACAGCCTCCCCACAACTCGCTCGCCACTGATGACGCTCAATTGGTTAGACATCGTCTTCAATGGATGCTTCATTTACTGCCTATTGTAAATGAACAGTTGGAATTTTTATTTAGGCCTCTTAAAATCGATGTCCAATAAATTAAAATAAAAGTTTATTTGATTTCGGTACAATTTGTTCCAGAGACAGGCTTGATTTAAAATTTAGATGATTTTCATGGTTAGAGTTGAAATGCTTCAGTCAAAGAATCCAGTCAAAAACCTAAATTGAAATGATGAGTTTGATTAAATCTAGAGCAATCCATTGAACGCATGGCAGCCTGAGAAATGTTTTTTGAACCGAATACAGACCACCAACCAAATCTAAGTTCCATGCAGTGAAAGAAATCATTTTTACTCATCTTGATGCTAACCTCTGGACTAACTTGCCATCATATTGACTTAAACGGAACAGATTCTAGAATATCTCAGTTTAAATGAGAAGCCTATTCAAGGACATTTCTAAAACTTGTTCGGCTTCGAATTCTTATTTTATGCAATTAATTTGCAACAAAGTAATATCCTGCTTCACGTACTGCACACTTCAAGCAAGTAATACAAGTTATTTAAGAAGAAATATGCATCCTTTTTACGTTTAAATAGTACTACTTTACCAATGCAATCTAACCTCACAAGTCTCTAACTATGCTCAAAGGTTATCGAAGGCCTATTTTGCATAGCAAACATTGAGTTCCTTTTGGTTGTACCTGCGAAAACTTTCTTTCATCTCATTACTTGAATTTTTCTTTATCTCATTAACAGCCAACTAGTGTTTTTGATCTCTAAAGAAATATCGCTTTATGTTTAAAGGAGCTTTTTGAAATAGTGATTTATTTCCTATTGAACTTCTGGCTTTGCAGATTTGGACGTAGGGATTGCGAATTCATAAACTTCTAAGCTGCAGCTGACAAGTCGGTCTTCATGTGAAGACTCGCGAATTTTCTGAATCACAAAAAACAGCTGAAGCACGGAGAGAAAATGATGAAATGCACTAATCATCACTGAAATCAGTTGAGAGTTGAAGCAGTTATTTACACTGGTGGAATCAATACAGTGTTATCATAATATCACATTTCGTATTACGGTATCGTTATCGATTTAAACTAAATTCCCTGCTAAGCCCATTTAATTGTTTAATTGAAGTGGAATTCTGGTTACTTCCTTAAATAGAAGTGAAAATAGTCTGATTATCCATTATCTATTCGCTACTTTCCATATATACGAGAAATCGGGTTTGGTAGTAAAGCCTTCGTAAACTGGCGTAACTCTGATGACTTAGTGATTACATCAGTGATTAAATCCTCCTGGTTGGCGCAAGGTAATTTGTCTTACTGCCTTCAACATGACCCTTTGAAGAGCTACCTTGCTGTATTAATCTGCCATTATTGCGATCTTTCCTTATTGCTAGTACCTCAGTAGTTGACGCAGAGTACGTTAGCAATAAAAGGATGTGTTAGCATAACATAAGTAGACTAGTCAAGATTGTTTCATGCATTTTTTTCCTTAGGAGTTTACGCTTAGTTAGCTATGATGGAAGGTTGAACTTAGTGTTATCTGTTTCGCGAACAATCGATCACCAATCTGCTGCAATCATCGAAAAAAATTAGAAATGTAAACAAAACCTATCTTGGTTATGAGGAAATATACGAAGTAGAATAAATGGAACTTACTTTACTGGGATATCAGTAATATCATGATTACTACATATGGAAGGCACGAATCACTGAATAGAATTTAAAAGAAACAGAAGCTATCCCCATGTGGCACTTTTTCGCTTGAATGCATTGATGCACATCGTTTAACCTGCTTAGCACCAATAATTTCCTACTATTCCCTTGTTCACATAGAACGGTTTTTTTAAATGACAGTGTTAGTTAATGCAGCTAATTTCGATGTGACCAATAGCATGTTTATTCTTCCGGTTGCTGGGCGTGTTTTAATAAGATCAGTCAAGCAACTTCATTTTAATGACTCATTAAGATCTTATGATGATATAGTCTGAACCTTTCGTAAATGCAAATTAGAGCACTGGAACTGGGGAATTTTATTTGGAATGCCTAGGGGCCAGTTAAATCGTGGGATCAGGTAACTGATAGGGGCGTTACGGGGCACTGTTTAGCCTTGGTCAGGCGAGAATGTTGCTATTTCCGTAGACAGATGATGAACGTCACTGAGTCTTTTTTCCTTGATGCATTCAGTTTCATTGGGCAGAAACTAACTGATAATCTTAGCTCGCTAGGTTATATGAGTGAAGCAATAATCCGTAACACCATCGATATCTTCAGAAATCTTGCCCATCGACATTTTCAGGTCAGCTTTAGACGTTTACCGATAAAATCAATAGTGACGTTTACTCAACCGCCAAAACTTTTCTTTCAAAAACAGGTTCAGGAGAATTTTAAAGGAGACATCCGATGAGTAAAATATTCTGAAATGTCAATGCATTATCAACCTGTAAAGTTGAATAACAGGCATGCACCTTGCTAATTAAAGGGGTGAAAATAACACTGTTTCTGAAATTATAGCCCTCTCAAGCACTCGTTATCACTATTTCGGATAAAAGTAAAAGCACTCAGACATTTCAACAATAGGTAAGTATAGTTTCTTTGAATATAGGTTTGGAAATATGATAATGTTAGTTCTCGGCACCTATTTAACTGCTTCTAGAAACACAATTAACTTGTGGGGTGACAATATCTAAAAGCAAGATTTAATGAATTCCATTGAATAGAGTGAGCAAAAGAGCATCATCAATGGAAAAGTTTAAATATTGAGAAAAATTTCATTCAAGGGTCAAAGCGCATTTAATCCAACTGTATGTCCAGTGGTCTAGCCTATAAAAAGACTCATCCAAGGGAGTTACAGAGAAAAGACGAAGAGGGGAAAGTGGAACCCGGAGATTCGATGAACCTTCATGGTCAGCCTCGAAATGGGACGAGAGTTTCCAGCTGTTTTTTGAATCTAATTAAATGCGTAAATAAGCTGGCAGCACTGCCAAACAATTATGGAAAATAGACCAGAAGGTCTGTTTGTTAGCGATATTAGTAGCACCAAGTTTGCCCAGCACCAAATTCTAACACTGGCGTGTGCACTCCACCATTTATTTCATACCTTTTTTTTCTGAATTTTGGGATTCTACAATGTCTACAAGTGACATTTTCTTTATACTAAGTCTATTAATTAGCTATTTATAATGATTATTGGACCTCATGGTTTGGATACTGGATTTACTAGGGATTTCCTAGTTAAGTAAAGTGTTAAGGATAGTGCTTTGCAAAGTGATGAAAATAGTAGAGCAAATTTGGTAATGAATTGGGATTAATCGATGGGAAAGTGAATGGTACGTTAACTCAAATCCTAGGTACTTAATAGCTATCTCAATCGAAATTTACAATAAAGGAAATTAAATTTAGTTAATTGTAGATTGCTACGAAAATCACAGTTTATACGAAAGCAAGTGGCAAAGATATGCTGAGAAATTCGAAAGCGAAGATGGGGAACTTGACTTATTTAGATGGGAAATACCAAGCTCTCGAATCCCAGCTAAATTGGTGCCAGTTTGTCCAGTGCAAACCAGTCGATAAAAACCTTCCCACCGGAGTGCAATCATGGCCGAATGATAATCGGTTGTGACAAAAGTGAATCCCGGTGTGGAAAGAATTCAATCGACCGAAAAACGGTAGCTTTTGTAGAGCTTCAACATGATGGCCACTAATTAATTTATGCAAAGCAGTGCATTCAAAATTTACTAAAAGATAAGGTAGGAGACAATTCAGGAGGGACTGCGGCTTGTATCGCTAACCTTCATTTTGATGGCAGGATGTTTACAGGACTTATTATTTAAACCCATAACTTTGAAATTATGCCACGAAAATCCCACCTTACAGTTTCAGAGAGTGAGGTAGGTGAGAAGGCAACTGATCGTATTTCTGAAAAAGGTGATTCTATTTATAGTCTATCTGAGTAAGATCCGGTAAACTTGAGAAAAATGGAATTCCTTGGGCAAATTAAGCTGGAATAAATTTAAGCAACAAAGTCAAGTGAAAAGCAAATTTCTTGTCCTAATTATGAGAAGAAGCAGAGCAGCATCTTTTTTAGCATAAGGATTTAATAGTAGTTGGAAAGGTATTATACGCACTCTTATTTGCCAATATTTTTTAGTTATTGGATGAAAAAATTTTTTCGAGACACCAAACACTTCGATTCTGAAGTCGAATTGAGATGAATCGCATCATGCTTATTTGCTGAGTGGAGCGATAAAAAAGGAAGAACTAGGAGAATGCAAAAAGTATATTTGTGAAGCATAGACAATACAATAAAATGCATGAGTTTCAAAATCCTCAATCCATAGCTTTGCTCATAAACTCATCTCTAATTAATCGGCTTTTTCTATAATATAGCAGAGTGAATAAAGTGCCTAAATGGAGCGTGTTAGTCAAATTTCATTTCTTTCTTTAGTCCGAGAGACATCTACAGCCTGTTCCTTGTTTTATAACTCGGACGAGTCTTCTCAGTTGGATCGGCTGTCAACTTTGTAAGCACGGCAGAACCCAAAAATAGTTGCAAATCCATCAGACTTTCACGCAGAACATTAGAGAATGATCGTTTTACCTTTATCAATCGCTCGTTGCTTACATAAATTTCGGTTCAGACAACGAATCACACATTAAAACGTTTTCGAGTGCAGAGCATTTCTTTCGATCACCCAGTGCACACTGATCAAAAAAATTGAATAGCTGAACATAAATTTCTTGCAAGAAAAAATGATTTACTTACATTGGCGTCGTCCATTTACGAGCTTCATAGATTCGGGAATAAAGCTGTTGCAAGAAAGCATTTACACTGATGAAATTTGAGTTAAGAAAAGCAAAAACATTGAGCACGAACTAATTCGACTTGATTGAAAGGTTTAAATTCACTAGGCATTATTCCAAACCAATACCGAAGCTAGTAGTTGTGGCGGCTTGACGCCAGCTAGGCCGTCTAGACGGCCTGGTTACTATCATGTTTTCAAGCTCTCAGTAAGCCAGACCAGGCATACGTAGTTGCTGGACTCCCCCGTCGACAATCTAAGTGTGAGTCATGCTCTCTTGTTCCCATATCACACAAAGCCTCTTGATTGCACTATTCATAGAACACAGGCTTTCAATAAACGCTGTGGTGCGCACGTCTCTTCTCCCCGGAGTGGGTCTACCTCAGCGGGGTAGATAATCCATCTTGGCTTGTGAAAACATTGCTAAGTACTAAAACAATATTTGCTTCAAAGCTGTCCATGTTGAAACGAAATCTTTAGTAAACCTTTGGAGTTAAAGCCTATGAAAAGAAGCAGTAATGCTTATTTAAATATACTGAAGAGTGAGCTATACAGATTTTGGTTTAAAGTAGATTGGATTACAAATATTACCAATACGTTAAATAGCCAATAGTACCGTAGGTACCGTAGGCTAGAGTAGCCACTACGAGCTCACCCTATTGTATCAAAGGATTGTATGCCAAACGAATATGCAAAGCAGTTTAATCCAGCTCTATAGGTTGGAAGTATTTTTGGAGATTTGTTAATTTAGGACAATTTCAACATCACCTCTAGACAGAGATACCGCTACAACGTTGCCTAAAAAATTCAGTTCCTAAATAATCAGGAAAAAAACATTGTTGCTCATAAGGTATCGTTCCTAACACTAAACACGTCTCAGAGAATATGACAATGAATATTTCTCATCAAATTCATTTTTTAGGATTCAGTAATGAACAAGGCTTTGTTTCCATTACGGAAAAAAAGTGCGGGGATTTATTGTAAGGACCTAGTTGATTTAATTCAGCAGAATCCCAAGTGAATTTCAATTCAGTTAGTCTGAAGTGAATGACTCTTCATTCCGTTGAATCTAGAAAAGTTGTAAGATAATTTACACTGTTCAGTAGGCTAGGATTTCCTTTTTTAAAATGGTAATCTTGAACTTTGCTTTAACTCCAAAGCTGTAAGCATAATTTAAGCCGCAAACAAGTTTAAGCCAGGATCTTTTGACGAGATGTAAAAAGGTTACTAACAAAAGGTGAGAGCATTTCTTTTCAAAGCGTAGCATTCAAGGAGTGTAGGAAGAATTAACAGTTGCATAAATTAAATATGCAAATTAGCATGGTCTGGCTTCTTGTCTGATACACACAACAAAAGCTGGCCTCTATATTCTTGGTAAATGCCTTGAGATTTCTCAATCCGAATGTCAGGTGATTACTCAACCCTCCTAAAATTGCATGTGAGTGAAATAAGTTTCAAATACGAATGCCCATACGTGATGCGGTGGCAATTTTCAGACAATTAGATGATTAATGAGTAAGGAAATGGCTATCGTAAATTCGTTGAAGTGAACAATCAGAAAGGTTAAGTAAAGTAATAAGCATTTCACTATTTAGAGTTTCCAATTGAGGAGCTTTGCAACAAAAGTTCTTGGAGAGCGATACAACGAATTTCCTCCTAGAGTTTTGGAAAATTCTTTGCGTAAAAACATTTGTCCCTTATCCCCAGAAGCCTGATTGTTGGTCTATTAGATTCCTCGAAACGTGTACTCTAAACTCTGTGTTCGGCTTTGCTTCACAAGTTAGTTATTGCTGTATATCCAGAAAAATAATCCTACCTACTATGTAACGACTAGATAATCGTTCTACATTTATTGAAACCAGATTGTGACAAATTTAAGTCTGAATAATCACGTACTGGAAAGACTCATAAACAGAAGATATTAGTTAGCAAAGCAACTCGTAAATCCATTATTGATTTCTGGATGAACGTAGACACGAGAAGATTAAACATCATAAACTGCAGGTAAGGGAAGCTCATTTATTACTGAAAAGACGGCTAGATTTACGTTTTCGAAAGTGTGATTGATAATTGGGCCAACACAGCTGCTTGAGTCACCAGGTAACCATCTGACTATCGATTGTGCAGGTAGACCCCGTGGGTATGAGAAACGACTTTTTAGCCTTGCCCCAGTTGTAAAATCGAACGCCCCTTTGTATGCGAGTGATTCCAGGGTGAGTAAATTTTAATGCCTCCACTACGCGTTCAGCTATCTGGTTTAGCTTTAAAAACCGTGATGACCGCTATGTATAAACTTATAAAATGCCTACTGAACGGATTAGCACAAATTGGATTCCAAAATTGTATAAATTATTACCTAGAAAATCAGTCAACAAATGTGAACGCACATGTTGCATAAACACCTTACCGAAAAAATTGATAAGCTCCCAAGGCTTTCATTCTATTGGCCAGTGTTTTCAATTTTTCAATGTTATTATTGGGCTATAATTGGAAAAGATTACTTTCACTTCCACTAAATGTAGCTGCATACTGCAGTCTATAAACGAATTAATTTTTGTAAATATGCACCTTCTGAGAATCGTTTAAATTATCTATTATAGAGGTCGAGTCTTCCCGAGATAGTTTGTCAGTGAAAACCAGCGACAGATGAGAACTGCCTGATGCCTTTTGGCAATAGCTCCCTTGATTAATTTAAGGCAACATCTTAATGCAAATGTGATTAGCTCATAACTAGAGTAGATACCTCTAAAGCAACGAATTGCTGAACAACCACACCATGTAGCTTTTTTTCGAGTAATAATGTACATATGTTTTCAACAATATCAACCAACAATTCACTTCTCTATGCATCAGGACATTAAATTTCAGGGAAAGGTTTGACAATTTATGCTTGATTCAATTTTCAGTGATTGCATTAAAGAAATAGGTGACTTTTGATTAGCTAAACAAGCACATAAAAAGAATATTTAATACCCACCCATCACAGAAATTGCTGGCTTCCCTACATCGCAAGCATTAGTAAATCCACCTCAACTGTCACGAAAGCACGATCAAATTCGAATGATCCAAACCAGTAAATCTGCTTGAGCGCTTGACGACACAACATGAAATCACCTTGACGATTGTCAAATAGAGGTGCTCTCAAGGGAATACATCAGAGAACAACTAGGAGAGTGGAGGGGTGCAGAAAGGCATCATAAAAAAGTAGCTAATCCATGGGAGACGCTAGCCAAGTCATAAGGAATTAGGATTGAAGGACAAAGACTTGAATCTTATGAATAATCTGAACATTCTCCAAAAACACAATTCATATTCTTTGTTAACATTCATGATTCCGAATGAAATTTCAACTCAGTGTAGTAGTTAAAATAAAAAATGTAAATAAAGATTGGCCTGTCTGGGATGTGTAATTGCTCTTCTGCTTGTCCTTTGACAGTTCATATTACTGAATATTACGAGTACCATTTCAAATGTAGAGAAGTTTTCAACAGGATTGTGTGGAGGTAACAGTGGCACGCAGGACAGGGTTGAAGGGAGATGTGCCTGGGGTGGCAAAACCCCTAAGGCTTCACCAGCAATGCCACACACATCTCAAGAGCAGACGCTCCACGTGACCGACAAGTCGGGGTGGGCGGCACCAAGGACTATGACCTTTAAGTACTCGACGATTCTCATTGAACATTCTGGTGCACCCGTATTTGAAATAATAAACTGGATCCAAATTGGTTTACTGATGGTCCCAGATTAAAGAAGACACCCCGTTTCAATATTCACTTTTCTTCTCCCTGCCATATTTCACAGGAGTTTTCCGAACAATTAGGCAACTCGCTGATTCCCAAGGCCCAAAGGCTACTTTACAACGCTAATCGTGCTCAACAAGGCAATAACATTCCCTCAATAACAATCTTTTGAAGTCGTCATAGCGTTAAGGAAGGGCGTTTTTAGATTGTGATTGGAGATGAAATGTATGCCTCAAGTGATAGTTTAAGTTAAAAATCTCGCTATCCTCTAAGAGCCTAGTAGCTCATTGACAAAGCTCTAGGTTATTTCAGAATGACTAGAAGTAGGATGTCAGGCAGCTATTTATAGAATCCGTTCTCATGGGTTCTTCTCTGACAAGAGTCCGTACATGGGTTGAAGTACCGAAACATAAATAACTGACTCACCACTATGAGAAAGGCAATTCCTTTGGGTTGAGTAAAAGAAATAAAGTACGAGTAGCTATACTATCCAAAATAGTTTGATTAGTAAACTTTACGTTCGATAACAGTCGCAAGAGACAGAAGGCGTGGTAACCCCAAAGTTTATTCGATGAAGTGCAAGGCGTCTTAGTAACGACTTAAAAACTACATATATAACGAAAGGTAAATAAATTACAGTTCAAGATAATTAGGAAATTGTTTATATAATTTTCCGCAGACATAACATTAAATAAAAAACACTGGCACCACTTATACATCTTTCAAAGCATTCAAGTAATAAGAATCGTACACAACCGATTCCTTTATACAAAACCATATCTAACCACCATATTTTACCAAGCTTTTTGACACAAATCCTAAGTATTCCAAATACAAAAACATTCACATTAAGTACCACGTTGAAGATGGTAAATTTGGTAAAGTTTATTTCTGGCAAATGCGATCTAGAACATTAAAAGTGGTATGGAATTAGAAAATAGATTATTTGTTAGACGTCACTGCCTTGCTTCATGGGTTCCTTAGTATTTTTGAGTCAAGCCGCTTGCGGCTTCGTCATATCTCACAATGTGCATTCGGTTAAGGATAAGCTTTTGCTTAATGGCATATACAGTATTTTATTCGAAGAGTGATAAAAATCATAGCATACAGGATAACAATTTTCCTTCAATAAAGATTTGATGATCAATAATAAAAAGAGGTATTTGAGCAAAATCGTGTTAAGGAGCAGAAACGTACGGTGACAATAAATAAAATGTACAACAAAAATTCTCAGATTCCGGCAAACATATGAATGCTTGGTAGGACGGGTGGATGTAGAGAACTAAAATACTGTAGGAAATTATACATATATGCTTTTAGATGGCGGCACACTATAAAATTCACTTTACATGAATTCATTAAGCCAATTCATTACAATGTTTTTAGGTTAAATTATTTCTACAGCTTATTTAGGAACACATTGACGTATTGTAAAATTCCACAAAAAGCAATTAATATCGATATGCAATGAAAATTAAAGCTAGAGGAGCTATATAATTATCAATGAAATATTTACATTAATAAATGAAAGCTGCATACATGTCATCAATTGTTTTAGCTTTCAGTTTGTAAGTACGAATTTGAATGCGATTAGACTTTTCCGTGCTTATTATATTTGAAAAAGCTGCCAATAGATGACTGCTATTAACGAGAAGATTTCAACGATAGCAAGTATTAACCGGGATGGCCAGAAAATTAACCTTCTTGGAATAATCATACACAAATCAAGTGTTAGAAGAGTCCAAACTAAAGACGGCCAACAACCCTGTCGAGCAGTCTTTTCATTTGTACTAAGAGATAACATCAATTCATGGATCAATATTAACTATTGGGGTTCACCAAAGGTGTGTGGGGAAATATCAGCAGGTTTCTCTATCGGTAAATTTCACATAAGACGCTATTTTGTAGGAGATGTCGTATTGGTACTGCAAGGTCAAGCTAAGGTAGTAAATGAAGGATCCTATGAAGATACTTATATGTTTCAGTCACCGTCAAGATTCACCGTCCTTTTGAATGAACTTCGCTCCCGAGTTTTGCCATTTAGCTGTAACAAGAAGGCTCAAATAAATAAACTTAGAGTAAGCTATATTCATGGAATTCGATAGCCTTTATTCATTTAATTTATTATAGACCTTAATAGCGTTTTAATCTAGAAACTCTTTTAAGTGAACTTGTCATATGAACTAAATTAGCAAACAAGTCCATCTTTTGGAGCGACGAAAATATATTTAGCCCTATTAGATTATGCTGATTTCTGTGCATTTATGAGCCATACACTTGTAGCGTGTTTGGAAGTCTTATTGATTAAAGTGGCAATCACTTTACATCTATCTAACATACTACTTGCACAGTTTAAGTGCCCACTTTATGTTTTATTCAGACTGAATTACTATGTCCGGTTGAATATCACCTGCAACTGAAACAGGTGATTCAACAAACGTATAACAATATGCCACAGACTGGGAGCACGCAGTCGCAGCTACTAGGCAGTTTCAATCTCATGACACAATCAGCTAGACAGCCACCTCAGTACTTCACGTTCTTCGCTGCGGTCATGAAGGTGGGGGATATGAAGTCGGTAATACTAAACCGACCACCATCGAAGCTCCCCCCTACTGAAATCATGGATGGCAGCACCGAGGAGGGAAAGAATAATCCTCGCGTACTTCATAAATGTGAAATTACGCTACTTGATGAGTCTTGTGGCAACCTGCCCATGATTTTGTGGAATGAGGACCTTATTATGTATGCTCTGCGTTTCTGGAAGCCAAAAGTAAGTCCAGCTATCTCGGCATTTTAAGTGAGTGATTCCTAGCTAGGATATATTGGAAATATATAAAAGCAAAGGGTAATTTGGCCTTAAGTTAACAGTCAATCATATAAATACCTTAACGCTTGAGCATCAAGAAGTTAATTTATTGGATAAATGGTATGGACAATGAAGGCATTTCCTTGATTTTTTTGAAGTTGAGGTGTAACCAGTAGATTTAGACGTGGTGGTTATTGTTCTGGGATATTGAGAGTCTTCTAGATAAGTAATGAATCATATTCTATGGTTTACATAAACCTTACATTGTTTGAATATAGTGCCTTTTTAATGGTGACTCAATTGCTGTATAAATTGTTGAGTGTACCGACAATGGAGTTCTCAATAAATGGGGATGGTTAGTTTATATTATAGGAGGAAATATCCGATTTTCCCTGAGAGTCTTAGAAAATGACTGTAAACTCAGAGGCAGCAGCAGCACCAAATCTTCCCTTGAAGTCTAGATACGTCAAGAAATCAGGTGATTCCGACTGACTTAGTGGAGTTTGACTACATTACTGTTTAAAAAACCTACTCAGATTAATACCGCGCAAATGAACCTATCCAGACCCAAATGGTGTTTTGTTAGCATTATTGGAGCAGCTTTAGGAAAGGATTTAAGCAGAGTAAACCTGATTTGTGCACACAGAGGCAAAAGGTGACAATTTCATTTTCATTAATTTGATTAAGTAGCTAATAATGTACAGTAAGAGTGCTTTTGATTTTTATTTTTAAATGTGGCAATCACTCTTTAGGAGGAAGACTTTACTAAAAAATCAACATTTTGCCTTTTTATCTGTAGTAGTACTGCAAAGACTTATTGAAATTCTGCTGTGTGGTAGTCAAGAGTATTTACCAGCCTACAAGACACTATTTTGCCAGTAATGGCTAACCATTAATTCACAAAGATTATAATAGTTTACTATCATTGCTTGATCATGGTATTAAGCAACCATGTGAAAAACAGGAACTGTCTAAGTGTTCTATAGTTGCTTGGCTGGAAGATTACTCACAACATTAGAGAGAGTTTGACAATAAAAGCCATCCAAAATACTCTTCAAAGCATGCGTTTATTGGAGTAATTTTCGTAATGACTCACTCTGTTAATATGCGCAGGTGATAACTTCACAATGGAAGAAGTTACTGCTTTTTCTGTGCTAGGCTTTTGACGAAATACAAAAATTGTTACTATCAAATTTAAGTGGTAGAACCGGAGTACAAGGAAGTAATAGAGAATGGAATATAGCTTAATGGAGAATGAATACGGTAGAGTCAATCCAGGGGGAGGGGAACAATTAAAAACAGTTTAAGCGTGATTGAAAAGATTACCCAAATTAAAAATGTTCGCTAGTTGATTAGCCTAATTAAGAACAAAAGGAGAAACTCCTTCGCTTGCTTTGATACAATCTGCTTAGTTAGAATATGGCCACACCTTGGAAATTAAGGCAACCTCAGATGTTAAACTCATTATTCTTAAAACATGTGCCTAGTAATTTCGATCATTTCGCATTAGGAAATACTGTCTAAGGGATCACAAATATAAAATTAAGAAATGTGAAATCTCATCTACAATCCAAAATTTACTTGATATTCGAAATGAAGCGATTTTATTTATGCTTATTAATCACTTAGCACATTAAAGATAGCCAAATATTTACGTGATTCCAAAGAATTAGCCAGTTATTCGGAGCTAGCTTGGGATTTAACTTATGTTTGCAAAGGATTCAGTCATTGGATGTGCAAATTTCCTTTTTTGCATTCTCTATTCAGTGCTATAAAAGACTGAGATGAAGTTAATTTGACTCCCATTGCAGGAGACTGTTTTGTCAGTGGTGAACTGTCCAGTGCGCTATGACACCTTCCGTAGGGGCGCGGTGGCAGTGCCGAACGACCGCACGGGCATCATCACTTCGCCGGCTTGCGAGGAGGCCATGCGCCTGGCCCATTACGCCCACTACGCCTCCTGGACCCCCATCACTGGCCCCACGCCCACTTACAACACCGCCGCTGCTACTGGATCCTCCTCCTCTGCCACTGCTGCAAACTCTTACTTCGATCAACAGTTCTCGCAGCCCCTCCCAATCACATTCGGGCGCATTCCTCCTGAGGTAGGGGACCGAAATCCCGGATTAGATCAGTATTCATTCCTAGCCGATCGATATTGCTCAGCTGTCGGACAGCACCAGCATCGATTGTTCTTCCATTTTCAACCGATACACTGATCATAGCATTTGGAGATATTTCCTCTTTTACGCCACTAAGTTCAGTTAGTTTTGATGGTATAATATCATGAAGTAGACCGCAGATGTTTCATTTTCAGAATCAAATTAATTGCTCATTTCAACAGCCAAATTTAAGCTATTTTATTAGACGTCAACTAGTTTTCAAGTGGATCTAGTTCAAACCCGAATCTAGATGCCCTTGATGCCAGCAATCAATGCTTTGGAACGTTCTCCAAAGCTATGTTCCAAATTATCGTTCAAATTTGTTTGTGTTCATTTACTAGTAATTATTGGTAGCTTGATAACTATATCTGTTTCGTTGTCATTCCGAAGGTGTCATTTGTCATCCCTGATTGAAAAAACACTCTTTTAGTCCAAATCAAATTTACTCTACATAGCAAATATTATCTTCCAATTGGGTTAGTCCTAAATTCTTTATAATCATTTAATGTAGTAGACTTAAAAAGGAAGCGTGTTTAGATAGAAGAGCTTCAACGATAGGACTTTTGTTCTTGTTTCTTAACACCTTAATTTATTTCCCTCTTATGAATAATAGTCCTGGAAATGGGAAGTTAAGATAGTTGTAGAAATAACCGGAGAGATAGGTTGAAGAGAGAACTTCCTCACCCAATAACACGATTTATATTAAGCATTAAAACCTCCGTATGGAAATATCCAGGCCCACTAAAAATTGATTCACTTTAAATCGATGTCTAAATGCTGCTCTATGTACCTATTAAATAGGTAATTACATAGAATACTTAATTGTTTATTTACGATGCTGATCTACGTGAGCTCAATAGCGTAGCTATATAAATGAATTAAAACAAACGCTGTTACTATAGAATTTCAGTTCTTTTAGTACTGAAATGCCGTAACGTTGGAAGATTGGGTGCAGTAGTGGCGTTTTAAAAGATTTTTTCTTTCGATTGCATTCATATTTTGCCGTTTGTAAGCTTGCAATATACGAGTGTGGGTTATTTTTTAAATGTTGGCTCTGAGAAACTCTGCTGTCTCACTTCTTTTATTCAATATATAGAAGACATATTCATGGCAACAAAGTGGGACAGAGTCAAATTTACCTTTTCAATCCAAAAGGATAATACAACTTGATTTACCAAATTACTTTGTTACGTTCAGGTTGTGGAATCTTTTTAAGGCTTGGGCTAGATGAAGTTAAATACCAAATCCCCCGTTATGGTGGCGTTTTATTTGAAGACTGGAAATCATTATCTAAAGATGAGATACTACGTTGCGTTGAACATTTAAAGCTAAAATGGAGAAGATACCCAGTTTGGGAACACTTCCGGTCCCACCATTTTTTAGGAGAGGACCCTTGGGTAGAACTCATAAAATGCAGAGTTTTTCCACTACATGAGTCACCAGATGTAACAAAAGTTAAACACAAATGACCACATCTGCGAGCAAAGTATGGCTCCACCACAAATTAATATGCAGAAAAATCCCCTACATCTAATGTAATCGAGTGGAATCAAAAAAGGGGAATAAAATTTCTTAAAGAACGCTTCTTCATAGAATGGTTAGGTAGATGTGAGTTCCTAACAGACCATAGCAACTGCTAAATAGAGGCCGTAACATTTTAAGAAATTCACATAGATAGAAAGGTGAACTACTGATTAAAATATCACGAGAAACTCTTGGATCCAAAATTTGCAAATACCCTGGTACTTTAATGTTACGAATTCCTGACTAGGCAGGAAAAGTAGCATTTTAATTCAGACATGTGACCAAACTTTCGTAAGCTGCTTTGAAATAGCCCCATGATTTGAACAGTGAAGAAAATAGTGAAAATAATTACTATTCTTTACTGGGCCTGTTATATTCAGTGTAGAAATAATGGTTTGATGAAGGTCACGGTGTTCCGTTTCCTGGATTCACGAATTAACCATTGAGCCATCATTAGGTGGCCCGGGTTTAACATTAAACCAGTCAACATTTGGATAGCGGTATTATTAAATGAGGTATTTTTACCTTCAAAGCCTATTTGATATGCCCTTGTATGCTAGCTCCTGTGTCCATTCGAAACTAATACGAGAAAAAATTTTCTTCCGACACAATTACTGCTTCAACATTATCTTTTATGAAGGCAAATCATGCGCTTTTATAGATATATTACAGACGCATAAGTCTAGGTACGACGGTTATTAGGTAATATGGGAGCAAATCGCCTTCGTTAATTTATTTTATCACTGCACATTATCTTTCCAAATGGCCTCTCAGATCATAAAAAAGTTGTGACTTTGTTGCTCGTACTTTCACCAAGCTGCTCGGGAAACGAGGTACATCCTAGCCATAACTAACAGGTAGGTGCTTACTCAAGCACAAAGTTGTAGTTTCGGAGATTTACCCTAAATTGCTACCATTTATATCAATAAACCCTATCAGAGTTTTCTGCAAACATCTTGCTCTAGATTTTGTTGAAGAAGCTTTTCTAAGTACTTTGTCTTTGAATTCATACATAGATAATCCACAGTGTCAATATATCAATCCTGATTAGCTTAATGGCCGTAGTGTATCTAGCCGATTTGATGGGAAACTAAAGTATAACATCACCCAGAGCATAATAAAAGGAGATTTATGCCAGAAGGGAAATGAGCAGTCAACTGAAACTGTAAATTCTCGTAATGACAAGGTATTACCTAGATATCTGAGATGAGGCAGGTCTGGTAATGGATACTCTGCCTAAGATAACTTTTCATGTTATTACTGCGTAGGTAGTTTCCCAGAAATCCTCTCTTTCTTAAAATAATTTTGAATGCACTTTAGTAGGTTTTTATCACTTACTAGTAATGAGATAGTAATTATCATCAACAAGTGGCAAGAGAGGCTTTCTGGGTTATGCCTTGCTGAAAGCAATAGGCTACAGGTTCCGACATACGGGGCTGTACTTTTGAATGAATAATAACAGTACAATGCGTGCTTAAAGTAGTTTCTCTCTTTGTTAACTAGATACAAAGGGAAATGTTATTTTTTGAATATAAATTATCGCCTTTGATGCTGAAAATATTATTCGATCTCAAAGGTCAGGCTTTGGTGCAGCAGTAAATCTGCTTTCTTGAATGTGACGAGTGTCTTTTTAAAGTATCCTCATATGGATTAATCCACCAGGACGAGTTGAGATAGATTAGTTTAATTTGAGGTATTTTTTATTAAACTCCTATTCTTACTCGATTTCAGACGTCTGTGTTCTCCGTAGGTCGTTGATGAATTGCTCCATGGAAAGGCTAATACAGTGTCTCTGTGCCCATTGTTACTCTGAAAATGGTTCTATAATCCACTTCTTTGACGTTGAGATTCCAAATGCTGTTTTTCAGATTCTACTATCTCAATTGCTCAAAGAGTGGGAAATAGTAAGAGATTTGATATTTTAATATAAGACCTATGTTTTGAATGACATTTTAGATCGAACACGTCTCGCTCTCAGGAATTCACACTGTTCGAACAATCAAGGATATTTTAAGTGGCAAAGGTGAGTGTACATTTCATTTACTGTAATGATATACCTTTTTGCTTGACTTGATTGCGACTCAGTTTCCCTTTTGGAAACTTAATTGCCCATGCAACAACTTAGGCAGAGAAACCGAAAAACATTTTCCAGAGCTTTTGTTATTATAATTCCACCGAATAAGACCTGGAAAATTCAACATCACAGTGTAGGTGATAAAGGGTGCTCGTAATGTTTCTAAACAAGGTACCTTTGCAAATTATGGATGATCGAAAGCCTACTTGGACTAAAAGTGAAAGTAAGCTGTCTTTAAGCGCATTTAGCTTGTCAAGGTCCTTTCCACAGTCCCTAGTCTTCTAGTGCCTAACGCAGCTGAAAAATTAGTGTTACTAGCTGAAAACGTGGATTAAAAATGGCATTGATTGTGCATAAAAGTTTAAATTGGTAAATATGGATAACGTAATCTCTACCTATTTTCCTATCATGGTGTTTCATGCGAGCTTTAACGTAGATTTTGAGCTCACTTTCGTCAAACTTGAATGAAAAAATCTGGTCCGAACATCAGGGTTCTTTTGTGGCAGATAAATTACCCATTCCTTGTCCTATTATTTTGGGACTCGGCATTCTATTCCCCATCCCATGAGGAATGCTCGGGATTGATGAGTGAAGGAGGATTAATTCTAGCAGCTGTTCCCACGTGTGCTGACCCGGTTACCTCCTTGATAGTGACCTGATAAAGAGTGCGTGTTAATTTAGGACCAAACTACGGCATTTGGGGATTTGCGCCCATCCACTGCCCTGAAGTAACACAAATGTCACGAAAGTGGCTATAGATCGATTGACATTGGGAAGAACAACGATTACAATGAGAAAAGGTCCACGACTGGTGTAGGGACTTTATCTGCATTCTTGAATTCTTCTAAAATGGAAAGGAGTGTACCCTCTTGCGGATTGAGAGTGTCCCGGTAGCACCCATTCAGGAAATAAGACAGTTACTTTTTTTACGAATCTGTGCAAGCGCACCCATCAATATCGGGAGGTACATTAAAGGAAAATTCCCATTTTTTCGAGTGGATCAGATGAAAGTCCAGCTTGTATAGCCTTCATTTTCTCAAAATCTGAAATGCATTGCAAAATGTAAGCAAGGTTTTCTACGTGATTGCAATCCTTTGCCGATAAATATGAATCGAGAATTAGTATCATTGTCTTTGCCTCATTTGAAATGCATTGGTTAATTTCATAGTATAACTGGGAATAATATTATGAAAAACCTTCCTAGAATAAGAGGAAAATGTTAGAAATCTAAAGATCATCTTTCGGCGATACTACGAATAGCTCACAATGACACGAATAAAAATAGCTACTTTCTTATCCTTACTGAAAATTATCTGAAGGTAACGTGGTCAACTTATTTTTTATGCGCTCTTCTCACAAGGTCGTATTTAAAAAGGAAGAAATCGTAGTAGGCTTAGAATATTTACTTTGAAATTTTTCTACACATTATATTGAAATCAGCGTCATTAGTTTTAAGTCTCGATTTCTTCTTAAGTTTCCCCCTTTTGGCTTAATTAACAGCATATAGCTACCTGAATAAAAGATCCACTTTACCCACAGATGGCGATTTTATTTTTTAGCACCACCAGACAAGACTTATCTGAAAAGACAAGGCATCCTCTTTTTTCGTGCATCAATTTATCGGAAGCCTCTTCAATTTCCACCTTAGTAACAAAGCTGGTTTACAAGCCTAGAGCCTAATTTAATATAGTTGACAAAAAGCTTTTAGCATAATTGATGGCCCTTGTTCTCAATGAATAATTAGCTAATTTTTCACTTGGTTGGCAACTTAATTCGACACCCACCAGACCGGTATGACTATTTAATAGTGAGCTCGGGCTTCGGGATTGTGTTTGCGTTGCCGACGAAACTAGCCGTGGACAGCGATGACGTCATCCGTCTGGTGCGCCTCTATTGCACTAACTGCCAGCGTCGAATGCAGACTTGCTGCACCACTGACACCGGAGATGGTGTCCCTTCGCCTGCGACGGTGTGCTTCGCGTGTAGCACTCCAGACTGTCCCCTGTCTGGCCAACGCTTCGAGCCTACTGACACTGATCATGTTCAGGTACGTCAGAGCTGAAAATGCACCCAATAGGGAGCTACTCTTCGACCTGGCTGATTCTAGAAACGCAAGTCTTAAGAGTCAGTTTGTTGCAAAGGACTTAATTGAGCTAATATGCGTGTTTGCAGGGAAACTGAAGAACTCGCAAAGAGTATTGCGGATAGCGAAGTAATGGGGAGGCAAAAGGTTTGTTCGGTTGCTTTTACTCCCCATACAACTAATTGCAAAACCATTCCAAGATTTTGATGTTTTTCGAATAGAGGAGAAATCAGTTTTTCACTCCCTTGCCATGTGGCTAGAGAGCTAATTAATGGACGCCGACCTTTTGTTTTTACTCTAAAACTGATGCTCGGTTACCAGAAAAAACCTGGTAAGGTTAATGAATCGGTTGTTTTTAAATAACAAAGCTTATATGATAATTTACATGAAAGATGAAAATGAATTGCACCACAGAAGGCTGCTTGAGAGGTGAAATAATTCCAAAATATGAACCTTGGGAGTGAACCTTATTCGTCTAACAGAATCGGCATTTTTCTAGCTTGCTGTACGGATCTAAATAACTAGTTGTTCGTACACTCTTTAGTTCCTTCGTCTTTTTTATGACTTAGCACACAAGTGGAGTTTTAATGCCCTGAAAATAACTGTGAAACGCTATTTTAGAGGATTAGCTCGAAAGCCGGACAATAGTCGGAGTTCAGATTCTAAAATTCGCATATTCACCTATCGATTTAAAGATTGATTTATTCTTCAAACGATAACACACAACTTGCTCAAATATGAGTTTCGTCCCATGTATCTTAAAGCAACCATTCTTTTGAGGATAATGACCAATAAGTTTCTGTTGATCTCTGTTTCATTTAAAAGTAGTTTTCACTCCTCTGTGTTACAGGGTAGACCGAAATTAATTCCATGAAAAGATACTTATCTATTAAATTAAAAAAGTTATCGATGAAAAATTGTTGATTACTATGTTTCGATTTGAAAAGGAGGATGCTTCCCTCCATGTTCTATTAAGCTTGACCTTAAACCCAATTAGTGAAAGCGAAAATGCGTTTTTTGCCAAATATATTAGCCGTTGCATGCTGTTCGCCTGTTGTCATGAACTCTTGCGGGTTTCTCGGCTTGTTTTTCGGAGTAAACGGCATATTTGGGGGTCAAGTTTTATGCTTCCCAGGGCTTTCAAAGCCTCTTTTAACCATAAATTCCCCTAATTAATGGTCCGTAATTTGAACGGACTGTCACGATGTCATGTTTAAGGTCGGCATTTTCACCAAGGTTATTTATTCTTATAGTTTCTAAGAGATAATTTAGTGGTTGCTATAAAAACCTGGGACCCTGTCATCATCGTGGCTCTAACCAAGTTTTGAATCTCTTACCCAATTACTGACACTACCAAATTAATACCAATGTAGCTTCGAAGCCAGTTTTTTTGAAGCTTCCTCCTAGTAGCTAGCTTTCCTAGCCCTTAGAAAAATTCCTTACCCTCTGTCGCTTCCTCTTCACTATGAATCAGCAACGTACACAAATGCTCAAACATTTGCTAGTTTTCATTCAGTCTGAGTTCAAATTGGGATAATCACAGTGATTAAAAACTCACCATTGAATTTTTCTCCTTACTGTAGAAGAAATGTCAAAAACTCCCTGCGTGGTCTCAATTGCTTTTCAAGACAGTCGCAAGAATTAGCACGTTTATTTTTAGAACAGGGCTGAGGGGTCATTCGAACGAACGTTATCGCAGTTGGTAAACTTGAATAGAGTTTTGGTAACATTCTGATGGGTTTGGGGGGGGGGGGCGTGGGTTGTTGCAATGGGAAAGAATTTGCTTGCCCCACGGGCAATCAATGTCTCTTGCACAAACTGAGTCTTAATGTTCTCCTCGGGCTATCAATTACCTCTGGAGCTAAACTCTACTATCATTTCCTTGCTTTGCGCCTTCATGCATTGATTTCCCGTTGGCTGCTAATTTACGATTATGTTGTCTGTTCCACTGCTGAGTCAATAAAATATTGTGTATGCAGTCACAACTGAATAAAATCAAAAATGCATTACATAAATTAAATTGGAAATTTAAGATCCACAATAATTTGTTGCTGTTATCGACTCTAAACCACATAATTTGAAGGTCCCGCTAGAAATCCTACTCAAAAGGGGTTTTAAATACATGACCAAAACCCTGTCTTCGATTACAAATTAAGATGTGAAAAAGTATTTTAGTAATATCAATGAGCTGTTCATGATGAATGCATATTGCCCGATTATTTTCTGTTTGTAGACTGCATATTTGAAATTATTAAAGGGTCTTGAAGCAGATTTAGGAAATATCACCGAGTTATGACAAGGAGCTTATCCGCTGGTTTCTTAGTGCTGTGAATGCCTTCACAGGCTAAATTCGATAAAAGGCGGACTTA
Organism: Anomotaenia brevis; assembly: GCA_030710315.1. Taxonomy (NCBI): domain Eukaryota; kingdom Metazoa; phylum Platyhelminthes; class Cestoda; order Cyclophyllidea; family Dilepididae; genus Anomotaenia; species Anomotaenia brevis. The sequence continues at coordinate 286,083 of JAUOZQ010000007.1, read as the reverse complement.
GGTTAGCAATAAAAGAGAATAACACAGCTGAAAGTTCGTTCCCTCAAAATGAAGATGTGGCCAGGTGACCTCACGGCCTTAGTTTGAACTGAAGTTAAGATTGCACATGATAACTAACACCCCACCTAAAGTACTTCTTTCCCTTCCCTTTCATCTGGAGAAATTAACGGAGTAAATTTACCTTTACTTACTCAACACCATGTTCGTGTTTTTTCGGATCTTAGGTTGAGTACAACGTATTCCTGGGTCTCACGGACCATACTGGAACGTACAGTAGGTGCACCTTCACAAACTCTGCCGCAGAGACTGTTTTTGGGATTCCTGCAAAGGATTTCATACAACTATCGTCGGTAAAAAGGGGCAGGCTGAAGTGGAGGCTTCTACTCAACAGGTTTAAGGCAAGACGACTGGCTATTGAAATCGACCTTGATTTTTCTTTTGGCAGCAGCACAGTGGTAGTTTTGGCATTTTCTGTTCAATTTAATGCCTATTGAATGGTTCTCTTTTATTATTGGATTAAATTGTGTTTCGCATTAGCAGTAGATGGAAAATGTAGATCTCAGGAGACCCATGATTTTCTTACAACTTTTGCACTGTTGAAGTAAAGTGGCGAAAGCTAATCATGTTATTGACAGAATGGTAAAATTAAGCTCCGGGACTGTGGCGCTAGCAGATATTAAGGAGTGTTATCTAATTTACGTCATAATGGCTGATTCTTCGGGACGGAACTAGGAGGCGACAAAACATGGTGAATTACGAACGGCAATGTGCTCATGTCCCTTTCCGAATCCAGTTTAAAAAATTACCAAAGTTGATGTCAACGTTTATAAAATGGCCATTGAGGAGTATTCGCAGTTAATAAACTCACCGGTAAGCGTCACGTGCTTGAGGGTGTGATAGGTGTAAAAGCTGTTTTGAATACATTGACGCATTAACTGATACGAACAGTTGGCTATCGCAAAATTCAGAACCACTGTTCATCTTAGATAAATTATTCAAGTTTAATCCTTCATTTTAATCTATAGTTCAACTATTTCAGAATTTTACTGTTCAAAATGACAGTAAAATTAATCTTTAATCTGTTCTGTTTGCTAATCCTGCCTGATGGACTACATGACTTTAGTATTGAGAATAAGTAGAAATGGACTTTGTCAGCAGTCAGCAAATCTGTATAAGAATTCAGATTCAGCGCTTCGATTTTGAAAAAAAACAGCCTTTAGGTTCGCACAGGTTTCGGCGAATGACCAAAGATAAGAATTCGATAATTGAAGTTATGCTTTTACTCCACAAGGTGTATTTTTGGATGCGACAACCGGGTTTTGATCAGCCGAATCCCTTCTTGAACGTGCTGGCCTGCGAGCGCCCTAACCCCTTTGAAGTTTATTCCTCCCTGCGCTTAGCCAATCAGTCTTGAAATTGCTTCCTGCTTCACACAGAACCTCTTGCCTCTGCGTTTTCAACGTCTTGGCAAAGCACCAGACCATTCCTTACCTATGGTAGGCCAACTGTTGAGTGTATGTGGACAATTAGTCAACGTTTTGAAAATGTTCATCTTTCGATCGTGGTTCTGAAATGTCACAGGTTCTCGTGTTCGCATATTTGCCTTGAAGATGTCATATTCACAACTTTTCTTCGCAAAAGATCGAATTCAAATTTTGAAGCTTCTACAGTATTGCTACAGTTTACATACAATGCCTGCATTAATATTTAATATGAATTTCGTTTCACACTGGTCAAGTTTTTGATGATTTAATTTTAGTCCGACAAGTCGTTAGGTAACATGTAATTTAATCAAATGGAAAAGTTTACCAGGAAATTTGCTGGTTATGGTTTGGATTTTTGACACGACTTGAGTAACAATGTCTCGACGCTTTTCTACAAATTATATATTCTGTCACTCAAATCTCGTCATATATAGTTCCCATCTAAGAACTAGAATGGTCTACGAGGCGTCATGTTTGGCTTCGAATCTTGTAAATAACTTTAAACTACAGAGTGACTTTATCAGCTAGTCTAGCCAAATAGTTATTTAGAATTGGCTTGATTAGTCATCGGAAGGACTTCCTAACAGTACTATCTCTGTCGCTTTTGTTTAAATGAAACACAAAAGTAGAGTACCCTGAAATTTTGCCTCTTACGTGGGAAGCCCTAACATTTCATAAATTAACTTTCCTCCGATGAAATTTGGTGAATTATGAGATGGACCTATGGAAAATGCAATTTCACTAGGTAAAACCAGGAGACTATAGATCCTCTTTTAGGGCTTTATTGTATTTTCTGCTATTTTTTTTCCTTAATTGTCATTGTTTAATAACCTACACTTCCATTATGGTAGTTACGTGTAAGACTATAGCAGTTATCAAATGTTATCACACTTTCAAGTAATGTCTTTGATTAGCCTTGCCTCAATAAGTTCGGACAAGAGCAAACTCGAATTTTAGACCGCAATTTATTAATGTCCCTAGTATGTCTATTCACTCACAGTGCGTTTCGCACATGCCTTCAACATCCACCCGCAATAATGTACACACAGGAGCTGCTCGTCAACGCGGAGTCTTACAACCATGGTCGAGCACACATGCATTTGATCATGCAATCAATATGGCAAAAAGCCTTTAAAGCCGAAGAGATGAGGACCAAAGCATTTAATGGGAACACACACTTGAATAATAAAAAAATATACATTGAAACAAAGACGTTGAGGCGGATAGGGAGGGGTGGGAGTATATACAGCACTAAGCTTCATGCAGGAGTCCAATTTTCATAAAACGGAATCAGTCACACACACAAGAGCGGACAGGTAGGCAGGTGGCTAGATAGACAGTAAGACAAACCAAATGCATAAGATTATATTCATCAACATCATCATAATCGTTTCATCAGGAGAGTGCAGCAACTAATAAGGATGGAATGTTCACTGAATGCGTCTATACAGCTTGAAAAAAGTAAAACTCATCGTGTGGTTTCAACGATACTGGTCGTGGATCCGTGTAAAGTGGACGACTGCGCTGGCAATTGCGGTCGTGAAGGTACCTTCGCTGAGCCTTGTTCAATGCGTCGTTGTCTCATGACAGCGGAGACCTTCTTGCGTCGCTCCTGTGTGCTCTCCCGCACGTGTTTCGAGTAGATTGCCTGGAAATACTCGTACCTTTGGAGACACTTGCAGCCGAAAAGCAGTCGCACTGCTTCGGAACGAGCGTTGGGTAGGAAAATGAAGTAGATGATGATATCAGTCGAGTACTGAATCGCAGTGAAGGAACTAAAGAACTTGGTCAGTTGGACGATCTCCTTGTGAAAGGCCTTGTTCGTTATGTCGTAGTTCATGGCATCTGAATACTGACGCAGCACCATGCAAATCACAAGGGGAATCGAGAGACAGAGGAAGAAGGAACAGACACCCAGGTGACCAAGGATTCGGCGTCTCTCCAACTTTTGTTTATCCGACGTCGTCGACTTGATACCACCGCTGATGATTAGATAGCGCAGCTTGTAGCAGATGAGTATGTTGAGCACGAGAATAATGATTGTGGGGAGGGTGTATGAGCAAACGACTGACATGAGAATGACGTATCTTGGCCCCGGTTTTGTGGGGTTCACCAGTGCACATCTCAGCCCGCCACTGGCACTCTTCGTCAGCTCATAGTAGACTGCAGCAGGAATGAAGGCGGCAAAGGCAAAGATGAAGCACAAGAGTAGTCCCAAACGTGCATATCGAAGGTGGATATCTCCTCGCGAATGTATGGGACGATAGATGGTGACAGTTCGGTCGATTGTGAAGGAGACCAGTGTGACCGATGCCAATAACTCCGTTGCAGTTGGCAAGTATGAGACGAATTTGCAGGCAAATGTGGACTGGATGTCAAGTTTGAAGCTGACAGTACACCCCGAGGCATACCAGAGACCACGGCCGATGAAGTGATCAAGCAGCGACTCTCCTATACACTGGAAGATGTGAGCGATGGCTAGATACATGACATAGATGTTGAATCTGCATGGCTGCCTTCGCTGTAGTCTAATGAAGATTATGAGGACAAAGAGGTTCGACGGAATCCCAATGCAAAGCAGTGTGGGCGTGATAAATGCGCGGAAGAAGTAGACGGCCGTTTCGGTCGTGGACATGTTGGAGGGACATCCCGGCTCCATGTTGAAGGACGTCTACCTTGGAATGAAATGGCTTAGGGCGCCTGCTAACTCCTCCCTCGGACTGATGACGCGCCGAGCGCACATACACACACTTGATTACGAGGTGATTGGTTGAGTGCGTGGTTGTCCAATGAGCGTCCAAGGTCGCCGGCGCATGTAACTTCTGCATGATGAACCAATGGAGGCGTCGTCTCATTTGCATGGAAATCGCTCCATAATTACGCAAGTGGATACCATCCAAAGTACTTAAATTAGATAAAAAAAGGAGGTTAAAGGGGGGAGGGCGTGAGTGACATGTACTTTGAGAGAGTCAGTGGTACCAAACAGGGTTTTCCCCGTCACTTTCCAGGGCGTTGAATCATTCCCTGTAGGCAACATAGCAAACTGATTATTGGATTCAGTACACTTTGGTGTTTTCATTCAAGATCCCACCGCAATTGGTTTATTCTAAATGCTTTATTTATGAAGATGGAACACACGCATGATGTAAAACGGACTAGTTGGTCAGTAGTCACTTACAGTAAATGAAACAATGCCATCTGCTTATTTTCATAACATGAAACGGTGGGCTTAGTCAACACAGGATTTTCGTTATTGTAACAAAACCTGGCCATGGTAAATATCATCTGGCTTTTACCATACATTAAGTATATTGACTAAAATTAGTAGGCTTCATCACAAAATAGCCACACATCTCAACCGTTTTACGCTCATAAACTGCATCTTAACTGACACAGTGCATTTGAATGGCTGAATAAACAGGAAGGTCTGGTACCACGAATTTTATCCGAAGGGTTAAGTCTACTTCCTTATCCAGTGCGATCGGTGGAGGCACCATCAATTACTTTATGGCAGGAAATGTAAACAAATCGGTGGCATTCCTACGTGTGATTTTGCGTACACTTTGATAAAGCAATAAAGAATTTTATTGATTCTAATCGGACATTTGGGGGCCAAAAACTGAAGTCATGAGTTCCAAAATAACAAATGAACCAACCCTTAAGCCATATTTGAATAAGTCTGAAAACTTAGACTTGTTTAACTGAAAGAGTATTACTGAAAGTTTTCTTCCGCTATCATCCTATACTATAGCAACTGCACCTAGGAAAACCTTTCTTTGATTACCGAAAATGAAAACTTCTTTACAGACTAAACATTCCTCTGGAGAAGATTATTTGTTTTTGAAGTGGAACCTTTAATAAAAACTTACATTTAGTCTCATATGGTTTTGGGCATCTACAACTACAAAATTTGGGTAATAATCAATGTATTTCTGTGAAATTTGTGAGTATTAAAGCCCTTATAACCACGGTCAATCTTAGCTTTCCAAAGAACCACAAATTTTAAAAGAAGTATTGCACTGATTTTATTGAAATGATTGACTTCCCATTGCATTAAGAGTTAACAAGTCCTTTATGCCGCCTTCATCCAACCCCAAAAAAAGAACATATAGAATCAAGGTGATATGATATACACTTGGCGGGACTTGTCAGGTCTTAATTTATAGCATAGTTAAAATAAATGCGTGGGCATTGAATTAATCTACTAGATATCATGAAATATGGGGGCAGGCTGATCGGTACTTAAGAAAGCAACAAATCCTGCGGTTTGGTAGAACTGAAAACTTTCAGAAATATTCATTGCACCCAATTCGTTCTCTCGCTTGGACCTATTTACGTCAAATAAATGTGGAAAGAGAATGCGATGTAGGGTAGAATGTGGGAGAAGTGGTTGTATTCTCCCATTAGCGCCGATCGATCAGGAAAAGGCGCCACCGGTGCAGCTGTTGCCACGGGCACTCTACACCCTGCCAGACAATTAAAACACCACGCGCACCCCACGCAAGGGTAGAAAAGGCTATGCAATGAGCGCTAGAGGAGGTGTCTTTTCCTCTTCGCCATTTCCTAGACGCTAATGTGGGGTGGGAAAGGTCGCCACGTGTGCCTTGTTTCTAAAGCTCCTTGGAAAAAAGAAATAGTGGAAGTTAATATCCAAATTTATTACATTTAAAAATGTTAATCAAAAAAGCAATTAACTGCTTTGAAAAAAACTTCCTCTAAATAAGCAGCCTCTATTGCAGCATCAGTCAGCCCCTCCCCCTGTGTAAGTCTCTTCAAAAACTGCTTCGATTCTCCCTTTGATTAACTCGGGTGGATTTTCGTAATACTGACAACACGGGGTTCAATAATGTCTTTCTTGACGGCACCGACAAATCATGTATGCATAATGGACTATCGGCAGGCTCAGCTCCGGAGAGTTTGGAAGGGTCGAAGCACTGAAGAGACTAGTGTAGTCTTGAAAATTGGCGACTGAGAAGTCTTTCTGACTTTTCCCCGAGGTGTGACCGAGGAGGGGTCAAACACCGATGATGTCATACATATGGCACAACAACATATCGTTACCACTGTAATCCATGGCTGTATTAAAATTCCACGTAGGCATCGGATTTCAATCTCAGCTTTTCAGACAATTTTTCTGCAGATTTTCACGAAGGAACTCTGCTATATAAGAGCTACTGTCGCCTCGTAGCCTTTATTTAATTTCTCCAGCTTATTCCACATTACTTTTAGAGTATTCAGGACTAGCATTGAGCAGCCATCTTTATATACTCCGTGTTTTGATGGCCGGCCGAATAATCAATGTGCTGTAAGTTATTTGCTACCCTGGTGACTTAAGTGGATTCCAGTCATTCATTCTGCTCTTTGTCGTCGCCTGTAGGAATGACTAAAATGGTTTAAACTTCTAAAGAAATATGCGCAGTGTGCTTGAAAAACTTCAGGAAATTTGGATAAAAATGCCAAATGTTACTTAACAACATTTAATTCAGACAGATTTTATTTGGATTAATCCTCTCTGCATAAATCATTTAATATGTTATCTTACTTTTGTGTGTCCTGAAGCAAAAAATTTGTGCGAAGCTAACAGTTGTCGCACCCTGCAACTAAAAAATCTCTGAAAATACTTCTTGAAAAATATATAAAGGGTTTGGAAGTAAATTTACAGAAAACTAACTTTTCCAGTTGTGGTAAATGTGTTCAGCACACCAGACTTACATCAGAAGTTTACACGTTTAAATCACATAGATGATGGCAGCGATGAGAATGGATAACTGATTTAGCATGTATTAGGGTCAGATTAAGGAGGCTGCTCAATTCCCTTGTGAACACTGTGGAAACGATTTTGAGGCTTCGAAGATGCTGTGGATAGAAGAAGAAAGATAAAGGCAGAAGATTGCGCTATCACAGCAGGTTTCCTCTACCGACATCTGCAGAAATAAGTGCTTGTGAGGTGGGCTTAGAGTGAAATCAAATCCTTCCTACGTGAAGTTGCTGAATTCTGCAGTTAAGGATGACATCCACTAATAATAAGCTGCGTGTATTAAAGCAGCAGAGTTCACTTTCCTGCCACCACTACCTCAAGGGAAATTCGAAAAAGCTTTTCAGCCACCTATTTTTACGACAACTAGTCCTCCTCACTGTTTAGAATCCGGTCTCTCCAGATCTTGGCCACCCGATGGCCCATCGTGCATGGTCGGTGGTATTGTCTCGGAAGATAATAATTGTCTCAGTGTCAGTACAGCAAGTACAGTTCAAGTTCAGTTTGTTTCAGGTCCGGTTGTGCTGGAAGGAGGCGGCAATGAGCACTAATGGTGGCGGTTGTGTTAAATAGAACTTCTAGAAGAGGTGAATATCAGTCTCTTATTCCTTTTTTAATTACTACGAATTTATGCAGTTGACAAATGCTTTTTTCTTTTGCTGACAAGACTATCAAATTCTTGGCTATTATGAGCTTACAAGGAGTGGGGGCTTCGGTTCCTAGTCAGTGTGAGTGCCTCTTGCTTGACGTTTTCTATCCTGCATGTGTCAACCCTTAGTAGGCCTAATTAGGTTTCTTCTCCTTATGGTAATGTGCCTGTCACCTCAACGCTGCAAAAGGCAGAATTCCCACGTTTGCCTCTTCAGACAAGTTCCTTTTTTATTATTGTATGTCAGGGGTGAAGGACAAAATTAAAATTTATCTATTTTATGGCAATAAGCCATCATCATCTGCTTGCTTTACTTCAGGTAGTGAATTAGGGACAATTATTGAAGGCCTGTACCCTCGAATCAATAGCCAGTTGCATGTTAAAGCATCTGACGGTGGAGAAAGTGCCTACAATTCTCCAATCAGTCAAACGTGTCTCTTACGCTACCAGCTTTCCAGGAGGATTGTGTCTGTCAAATACAACAAAATTATGGCTGCACAAGGCTGCAAGATACCCAGCCACAAAATTTTGTTATTGACCATTGAGCATTGTGCAGAGACCATAATCATTTCAATATTTTTTTTAACTCTTGCGCTAATCGTGGTGTCACTAGTTTTTCCTACATGATTTAGGTGGAGGGAGGCTCCAGTCATCTGCTTCTGAATAATAAAGACTGTTTAAACTTCAAACTAAGTGTGAATGCTAGAATACTTTTAAAGTAGTCATAAAAAATTACGATTGTTCTACAGAATCTAGTATATACACCACGAATGTTTATTTGAAATAATTCAAATACCTTTTGGTTTTCGGAATAGCAATTTAACTTCATATAACTTTTCACTTCTGGCCCATACCTGCAACGGGATTCCCATTAGCCATGGTGTGAGCAAAGACAAGACTGCAAAACGGTCCAGGGTGGTGAGTGGCCGGATATCTATTGGTGCTCTTCCTCATAAAGGGTTCATTCAAGTTGCAATAGGGGAAGGGGACTAAAGAAGGAACCAAGCCCGTGGTGTGCATAGCACATTTATGCATGATTGACGGAGGCACTCTGCTAACAGGATGAATATACATGTGTTTTAGCGCCTAGAATCCAAATACTAGACTTCTTGGCCCGATAAACTGGACTTCCTGCACAGAGGATCTGTACCATACCTCCCGAAACAACTACTGTAGTAAGAGAGTTTATAAATAATTGGATACTGGAAGAGGAGGACCAATTAAGCCTTCGCTGAAAAGACGATTATGACGTCTGTTTTTGACAGAAAATATTAAGCTTGTATTTTCTAACAAGGATCTTTGTAGTTTAGAATCACTAAATTGACATTTTACAGCTAAATGGAAGCACGGGAAATTCAAATAGTCAACTCGTGTTTGTAATGCATGTCTTCTTTGTAGAGTTACAGAAGTGTTCATGATCGTTGTAAATTGGAAACGTTCGTACCACGTTAGGTTGGTCCCGTGTGGGCATTTTCTGCTTCTTCGCCATCTAGAACTTTGTAGGGCTTTCAACTCTGAAAAGAGACCCCATTTATTTATACTTCAACTAGATAATCAAAATATGAGGTGTTGCATAAGATAGTTGTGGCATCTTCGCCAAACTCTAGAACTAAATGCCAAAAGTTTATGCATTTAGGTGAGTTACATTATCTCAAAATCGCATTTTAGTAAACACGTATATACCCGATTTTAAGCACTTAGGCAAGTCTCTTGAGATTAGTGCTAGGTGAGGTGAAATTGAGGTCAGTTGTAAAATCGCTGACGGGGATTTTGTAACCGAAACCCAAGGGACCAATTTATCACGTAGATGTTCGATGATAATTTAAATCTTTTACATAGACAACTTGTTCTATGACCTTAGACCAGCTCGGATTTTAGTAAGTCCGATGGGCCAAATATTTATTGACTATCCAGGCTAGCGTAAATACCACAGAGGTAACCAAAATCTTCACTCACCGTAGGTGATTAATCAACAAACTACTAGAATTGTCTACTCCACTCATTTTTATAAAGTGCAGACAATGCCGCCCTCTCTGAATTTCTGAGTATTATTATTTGAGCATTCTCCTGTGCAATTGTCGCTTTTCTCTTTGTTCTCAATTGGTCTTTCAGTCGTTGACAAAGCATCCATAGGGATAATAAAAATAATAAAAACGCTCAGTCTCAAGATAAATTTTTCAGGTTTAGTTAAACTCGTTATTGATTCTTAAAGAAATTTTTACTATTTTTGTCGAAATGAGTATTGTATTTAGTGGGCGAAAATATGCTTGAAATTCTACCATTTTTGCCCCAAGTGTAGATAAGTAATATTGTTACAATCCACCTCTGTTATTGTGATTGTCAGAACTTTTTAATATATTTGCACCTCTATGGAAGATTCCACGGATTAGATATGACCTCAGCTATTTTTTGTTAGCACCAAGTATTTAGTAGACATTCGATAGTTACGTTCGTGGACAGTGCCTGCTGTGCACTCTAAATTTATAGAAAATGCTTTTTTGTAAAAATAAATTTGTAAGGAACTCCTTAAGGCTTCTGGTCTAGTTTCGACCTTAAAATTGTCAAGACTACAAAGAGGTGTCTCAGAACCCCTCGTGCACCTGCCTCTGAGTAGACTGACTGCTGTAGTTCTCATTTTCTTTTGGGCTTATCAAAAAGATTGGCCTGCTTTATGAGGCAGGCGTCGTAGGATGGCTCAAGTTGAAAGTGAGAAATGTGTTAGCCCACATGAGTCGAACAGTGGTGATTCGATGGTTCATCTTTTCAGTTGTGTGGAACCTTCGTCAGGGTCTCCAAATGGAAGAGATTTGTGCTGTGTAAAAACCTTTGTTATAGTGGAGGGGGATTTCGCAAGCTGAGAAACGTAGATGAGAGTGGACAAAACGAATTCACTTATATCCTAAGTCACGACTCTGTCATTTATGCAATGTTCCATTAAAAACAAGGAACTAAGGAGGATGAAGTAAGAGCTAGGTGCTTGGATAACGCAAAACGCCAAGTTTCATAATTTAGAAAATGCAGCAGCAACAGGTAAGACAAATAACAATGATGAGACTTGCTGCTCAAGGTGTGCACGGCCACACGATTCCTTACGAATGACAGTTATCTTTTTCAATCACTCTTGGGCCTTATTCTCTACCTTGGGACCATCTTGCATTTAAAGTTAACTACTCGAACCACACTCACTTAAGCATTATGTTTGTACACCCCCGTTTGAGAGGGGGCGAGGTGGCCCGAAATATACTTCTCCGTAATATCTGTTACCTAAAATTACTCTTTTTCTAATATTCTGCTACACAGTTTCGATAGGGCATGCCGCTTGATCTCTAAGTTCCTTTTCTGAGACCTCACAGAATCAAATAGTGCTTACATAACCTATTTTGTATTCAGTGTTGTTAGTCATCTTAACCAAAATTTGAGGTGGCATAATTAGTCAAAAGTGACTACTCTGTAGAGCCCGGAACATCTACAGGGAGTTCGGAATAACTTTAAAAGGCACCAAACATCCTCCTTTAAAAGTTCAACCCTTCTTTCGCCATTTCTGTATTAGTAGACAATCAGAACAGATGGCTGGAACATGACTGACTCATCATATAAGAGAATAACTTGTACTTATGCTTATTTGACTGTCTATTGAAATAAGAAGACGATACTAATCTCGCCCGATACTGCTCCCAATAAAATAACATGGCTGCATGAACCGAAGGCCACTACCTGATTATGCTCGCACAGCAGATTTCCAAATCGAAAATCTGCAGAAAAAAGTGTTGGGAGTGGTCTTAGGCTGAATTCAAATGCTTGCTTGGAATAGCTGACCACCACTGCAGTTAAGCCCTGGATGCTAACGAGGGTAGCCAATATCAGGTATCCATATGTGTGGCAGCAGAATTCTTATCCCCGGTCAAACGTTGGGGAAAGTCGTATTTTCGACTGCACTAGCCTCTTCCGCACTTAGTCGCCGCCACCGAACTCCGTAAATTAAAACCCGCCGCTGGACTTTCATGTACTACGCGCTCCGTCATAGAGAAAGACGGAGTCAATGTCAGTACCATAAAAGCTAGCTTAGATGAAAGTAGTTTTCGAGAACACCCTCCCCAAAGGAAGTGTAAAATCAGCTTGCTAGAGGTTATGGGATGTGACAGTTTGAGACTAATAAACAAATATCAGACATTATTTTGAATAAAAATTTGAACTATACTAGCAACATTTCTCCTCTGTTGAACCCATTTTGAATTGATTTCAATTTAGAGTGACCAACCACCTTATCATTTTCCTGATAAGACTACCAAATTCATCTCGAACACTGTGTTTAGTGCAGTCCTTAAGCAAGGCATGCACTCACTACAAAGTGGAAACCACTCGGCTGTAATAGAGTGCATAGTGCTATGTTTGTGCTTCTTTACAGGGTAACTTTTAAATTTTATGATAATCTGTTTCAGGTAGATTAAGAAACAGCTGAACTAAGTGATTGTGGGATGAATCCTGCAACCAGGATGCTTTCTCTAAGTATCCATCAGGTCGTTCCGATCAATTCACAGAAAGCCACTTTCTTATTTAGCGACAACCATTTCGTGCTGACCACATTCCTCTAAAACTGACGGATGTGCGTTAGAAAAAAAATCCAATGGTTTATGATGGGATTTAGATGGAGCTAGTACAATTTATAAAACCTAGCGATATACTAGGTTTTTATTTGTTAAGTCGATGTTTTCAAGTCTGAAGGCCATCTTGGAAGAAAGCTGCATGAAATAGTGGCACAGTTGTTTGCTGCTTCTCCATTCTAATAAAACGGGGTCTTTTAAGGATTTTTTTAGCCTAGAAAAACTATGAGAGTCTGATGTTGCTAGATCGGGAGCACTTACTATGGAAAGTCTCAAGGGACATCATCTTGCACATTCTTCAAAGAATGTCTTGGTGCATTGTCGTCATGAGGAAACAGGACTCCACAAAGAAGTTTTCTCCTCCATTTCGTAATCAAAGAGTCCTTTAGTTCACTTGAAACATGTTCCTCGTACTAATTCTTTACTTTTCTAGGTAATCTATTAACATCATGCCCTCTAAATCCACCTGGGAAACCGTAGCCATCACTTCTTGAGCAGACTTCTGCAATTTGGACTTGATAAAACCTGAAGATCAACTTGGGAGACAGCCGTTGCTTTCGCCGTTTTTGGACTAAGGACAGTATTGTTAAATCCTTTTTAATCTCCGATGAAAATTTTCACAGATAGAAATTGTGCTCTTCGTCACCGTTTAACTTTGTTCAACTACGAAGACTCGGTTGATCTGGTAGCAGTGTCATTCCCCCAATACCTTGAACCATTTCTCAGGGTCCATTAATTAATTTATGTACCCGCTTAAGATTGAATTTATCCGTTTACAAAGAATAAACAATCTTAAGCTTATTTTCTGCGTCTATCTATCGAAAGATATGTTAATGAAGCCGAAATATTTGTTAGTAGTGCATTAATTTGTAGCACCCAAATTTCTTCTACGTTAAAACACTACTTCTGTACATTACGGATTATTTTATGTGGTTTAATGTTGTCTTTTTAGTTGACTAGATGGATGAGCCTGAGTCACATTAATAGAAAGACACGATAACAGAAGCCTAGAGAGAAAGAGATTAAGAAAAATGAAGTGCAGATGAATGAATGGTGATAAAATGATTGACAACTACAGGCTTGAACACTTGTATGGGTAAGTTGAAAAATGGTGATCGGAAAGAATGGAAATTTGCCTTAATCCAGTATTACATCGGGTGTGCTCACTTTCAGTGATTCATAAATGGCCATATCAAAATACAATTGCGCGTTTTACATAAGTGTAAGATTTCCAAACTTACAACGTATTTATCTTTACGGTTTTGTCACATTTTCTTAGGCAGTAGTGTAAAAAATTATACTGGCAAAATAATATAAAAGACACATTTTAGATTTTATCTACTTATTGTTAACAATAGTTTGAAGAATTGTGGCCAAGTATCACAAATATAAAAAAGCAACTATAAAAATTTTCATCTACGTAAAAAATTACGAAATCAATGCAATTATGTTTGTCTAAAAATGTCAATTTAATAAAATCATGCATTAAACTGCTACTTAAATTTGTGAACATATTGTTAAGGCGGGTCGCTAAACCTCTACCGCCGCTTTTGGATAAGGAGCTATGTCTAAACGTGGTACGTATGTGTTTTGAAGTCTGTTTGCGCCTTGGCGTGTTATGGCAGTTGTATCTCTGTAATTCACTTTCTTAGGACGCGGAGGTTCATCCGGAGGAAAGTTCCGGATTACACTCGGCCTCCCAACAGGAGCCGTGATGAACTGTGCTGACAACACGGGTGCCAAGAACTTGTACGTGATCGCCGTTTTCGGTGTTCGTGGTCGTCTCAACAGGCTTCCATCAGCAGCAACCGGAGATCTTGTTGTGTGTTCTGTTAAAAAAGGCAAACCGGATCTTCGTAAGAAGGTTTGGCAGGCTGTCGTAATTCGCCAAAGAAAGGCTTTTCGGAGAAAAGATGGCACTTTTATTTACTTTGAAGATAATGCCGGTGTTATCGTCAAATCCAATGGCGAAATGAAGGGTACGTTCCTTCTATTAATACTAAAGTTGCAAGCCTAGTTGCGTCCTCTTTTCGAACGGCGTCCAGACGGCTTGCGATATGAAAATGACCAAAGTCACCCAAATTCGCCTTGTCATAACATTCCATACTTTAACGTGCTATATGATTAATTCAACTTATACGGATTAACAGCATTACTTGGCTTGTAGGTTCTGCCATCACTGGTCCTGTGGCTAAGGAGTGCGCCGACATGTGGCCAAAAATCGCCTCAAGTGCAGGATCTATCCACTGAGTGTAATAAATGGTTCCGCTTGTAAACTCTGTAATAAAGTGGAAGGTTTTTGGACACATGTGGCTAATGGGTGATATGGTGTCCGACCCGATTGCTGACAGTTCACTGGTTCGGTTGTGCAGTGTGGCGAGGGTGGCGTGGAGATTAAGGCGATTGTTCAGCGTGGTGCTCTGGGTAATCGGTGACATGAACTGAGTGGTCCATTTGCCCAAATTGAAGTTGACAGGAATCTGGCGACTGTCCTGAAAGAGTCTCACTGAATGGTGGGGCACGTTAATTCGGTCATTTACCACGGGATGGGTCGGTAACGCACTATGTCGGTGCTGCTAGCGGGGGTTCCTGATAAGACCAGCAGCCACTCCCACACGAGGTCTGAGACTTGGACCGCCGAGTTAGTGACGCTGTGGCCCCGTGCACCTTTCCTGTCGTACGTCAGACCACTTCCGTGGTTTTGCGCTTACGGACCCCGCGCGATCACTTGAGGATTCCCCTCTCAAGGCGGGATAACTGCAGCACCAGTTTGTAGCTTTCTGAGATCAGTAAAAATGTGAACCTCTTTCTGAAGTGGCCGACTAGACCACTTGCAATGAAAGCGCGAAACAGCAGTACTGCAAGGGATACTAGTGGATTACAAGAAGGCTAAGGGGCTCGAGAGTTGTCGGGAGATTTACAGATGTCCATACACTTGAAGGTGGTGACGCACATGTTTCCTTACGGATTGAATTTGAGGGGAAAGGAAAACGGCAATCATTTAAGGAGTAGTTAAGGCTATGAGAAGCAACACTTGCTTAACCAGAACCAGGCTTTTTGTTGTTTTACTAAGAGCATTCATGAGTCTTAAACTTCTTTTTGTGGGTCATTAAAAGCCCCATCCACGAAAGTCGTTAGATATCCGATAGGGGTTTATTTAGTACATATTCTTTGTTAGGGTTAGAAAGTCACTAGGTAGAGTACTACCAGTAGTTCGATAAAATGCGCCGGCATCGAGATCGTGCATTCACTGTAAATAGATTCAGCATCCTTACTGTTAGCAAGTACCGTCTCGCAGCTTAGGTAGCGGTAAATGATTTAGTATCAAAAAATGTGCTATCTAGCCGCAATTATAATCACAATTTTCTGTCGCTGACCTAATTTATGGACTGAATTAAATGTAGCTAGTGTAGAAACTTAAGCATGGCGCTATGCATTGATTCGAGCTTCATGCAAATAGTAGTAAGTTGCGACACTGTTTCCATCAGTCGCACTATGCTTTGCATATTTGATCTAAAGGATCAAATATGCAAGTTTTCAATAAAGAAGAATAAAAATTAAGGCATGTTTATGATGTGCCTGATACCAATATATTCTTAATTGAAAAGTGTCAGCAATATTTTACTTTCATTAAATCGATCAATTACAAAAAATAGCAAATCACTAATTTTTGATAAAACATGTCTCCCCCGTAACCATCAAATAACATTTTCCTTTCCGATCTTTATCGCGATCTCAAGATGCCCAGTAGTTTTGAATATCTAGGCAATGTCGAAGCGCGGTGCGTAAAATACGTATAGCATGTTAATCTATTATCAAAATACTAGCTATATCTTTCATATTTTAAGGACGCGGAGGTTCTTCTGGAGGGAAATTCAGGATCACTCTCGGTCTTCCCACCGGGGCTGTGATGAACTGCGCCGACAATACGGGCGCTAAAAACCTGTACGTGATCGCTGTCTTTGGCGTGCGAGGCCGCCTTAATAGATTACCATCTGCAGCTACTGGTGATTTGGTCGTTTGCTCGGTAAAGAAGGGTAAGCCAGATCTTCGTAAGAAGGTTTGGCAAGCCGTGGTTATTCGTCAAAGGAAGGCTTTTCGGAGGAAGGATGGGACGTTTATCTATTTCGAGGATAACGCAGGGGTAATCGTTAAATCTAATGGTGAAATGAAAGGTATGGTTCAAACTCAACTTATATTATGAACTGTTCTCCATTTAAATGATATAATACTAGATTAATCTTGTAGGTTCTGCTATTACTGGCCCTGTTGCGAAGGAGTGCGCCGATATGTGGCCGAAAATCGCTTCTAGTGCAGGATCTATTCACTAATGAGTGTGGTTAATGATACATTTGTTCGGATGCAAGAAATGCTGAGTTTTCATTTTCTAACGGTTCGAGGTCATAAATATAGACTGAGGTATACCGGTATATTTGGCGATAAGACAATAATTTATCTTGCTACTCGTGATGTCATTGAAATCTACCAACTACTCCTGTGTGTCCGTGTTTCCCTGGTTATTCTCGACATTATGTTTGCTTGGGTTATTTTCGCGCTCTCCTGGACCTCCCACTTCTTCCTTGTCAGCGGCCTCATTTTCCATATTTTCTGTTTTCAATTCTTCAATTTTTGAGAATTTCGCTTCTTCCTTAGCATCGTCCTCATCGTGGCTTCCGTGGTCGTCATCGGAATCCAGTAGGGTTATAACTGGAGAGGCTCGTACCGTCATTCTCTCAAGCGGTTTGGACTTCTGTACCCGTCTTTGTCTATCCTCGGCCCTTTGCCTCTCAAAGTAGACGCTCTTGGTATCCTGCAGTTCGTTCTCGAGTCTTTCTATCTGCTCTTTGTAGGTCTTGATGTTGGAGTCGTATTTCTCTATTTGGGCTGTCATTGTCTGCGTTACAAAAAGACATACTCCCAATTGATTCCTGGTGGGTAATCATGAGCTGTGTAATCTCCTTGTATCGCCGTACCACTTCAGTGGTAGGAAATAAAGTGATATTTTTATGCCAATAAGCACTATGCACTTATTCAGAAGATTGGCCTTGCTAATCTGCGTTCTTTAATACCTCATAAATTCTTGATCACCCCTCAGAATGCAGTTCTCGTTATCGGCCACTGTCATTTTTTGGCAATGCAGCTGGTTTGAGTAAGGTTCGCGTCAGCCCCAAACCTGTGCATCAAGCTCTGCTGGTCAAGGGCCAATTGTAAAAATGAGAGTGGTAGAACCAACCTTCATGGCATCGAACTTCTGTCGCAAGCTCTTTTTGTAAATGACCAGCTGCTCGGCGATTTCGGGCCCAGGTTGGCGCGCGAGGACTTGTTTTAGTTCTACGTAGATACGCTCCTTCTTTTGGATATGAATCTCCTTCTCCAGCACTTCTTCTGTCTTGCTGATCAGGCGCTTCTGGAGGTTGTGAATCTTCTTGATCATTTCAAACGATGAGGGGTCACTGCCCTGAATCAGGTAGAACAAAAGTCATATCATAGTGTTTGGATCTGTCGTGATTAGCTATTGATAGGTCTATGGTGTGATGGTAGTTATGGCTCCGTAGGATCTAGTTCCTCTAAAGTTCAAGTGATTCGAAACGTTTTTGGCATTACCACTTCTTGAAGGGGGGAGTTTCAAACGGGATTATAAAGAACGTAACGACAATAACATCGTTACCTCGGGGAGAAATTCGTAGTTTCGCCAATCCTCCAGGTAGTAAATCTGAAACAGTGTTTTAGGAGAATGAAGCGACCAAGGAGTTAGTCATTTTGTTTCTGAGTCGGTTTTGGGGCTTTTCCAACCTGGGCTAGTTTTGGTTGATACTTATGGAAGTACCTAGGTTTTAGGGGGTAAAGTGATCGAGATACTCTCGACGGCTTAATTAAAGCCCCGTGACAGCTACTATTTGGTAAATGTGGTAATCCATCTATCGGATATGCTTAGTTGAATAGTCTATCCTCCGTGTAATCGCTACAGAATTCTCGCACAAACAGGGCTACCCTCTGATTAGTGATGCCGATCCTAGGGGATGTCGTTGGGTCTTCTCAAGCGAATAGGCGGGAGTGCCCAATGTTCGTACTGCCTGTATCGCCACACTTCAACTGTGATGTTGCCTGCACGGTAATATTGGGGTATCATTAAGCGGGGCCAGCTGCTGTGCGAGGTACCTCAAGTTTGCGCCAGCGATGGACGTTGATGGGTTTCTTGAGCTCATCTTCAAGGGCCTTGCACCGGACCTGTTCACGGCCGAGCTCCTTCCTCGCCATGATGACCTGGCGTCTCAGGGTTTCCATCTTCGCTGCGCTCGCCTGTAGTGCGGCTTTCTCCCTGCGCGCCTCGCAAATCTCCGCGCGCACCCTGCGCAGGTCGTCGAGGACCTTGTTGAACTGCGCCTCGCCCTTGTCTAGTACCGCCTTCTGGATACGTATTCGCTCGTACAGGTTCGCCAGCTCATCGTTCCGCCGCACCAACTGCACCCCCAATATGTCCTTTTCGCTGATCACCTGGTCTAACTCTTTTCGGTGCTTTGTCCGTTCCAGCTCCGCCTCTGCAATCACCTTGAGGAGTTTCCTCTCCTCCGCCTCTTGGCTCTCCAT
This sequence comes from Anomotaenia brevis, assembly GCA_030710315.1. Classification (NCBI taxonomy): domain Eukaryota; kingdom Metazoa; phylum Platyhelminthes; class Cestoda; order Cyclophyllidea; family Dilepididae; genus Anomotaenia; species Anomotaenia brevis. The sequence continues at coordinate 267,006 of JAUOZQ010000007.1, read as the reverse complement.
TATCGAGCGATTTTCGATGGCCACGTTCTTCATTCGCTGTAGCTCCTTTTGCATGTTGTCCCTCTCGCGAGTCATGCGTAGGCATTCCGCGGACTCCTGCACCATCAGGGCGTCCTTGGTGGCGATCTCCTCCTTGAGTTGGGCTATTCGATGCGTCATCAGTTGTAGTTTGCATTTCATCTCACTGATCTCGTCCTGTGCCTCGATGAGATTCTTGGAGTAGAGGTTCCGGTCACTTTTGACAGCCTCGTATAGATTCTCCTGCTGCTTCAACTTTGTCTGCGACTCGGCGATCTTTTTCCGAAAGTCAAGGATTTGCATCTCACGCAACTTCACCTCTTCCATGAGGTTGAGTACCTTCTGCGTGTATAGCGACGCGTCCTTAAGGTATCGATCGCGCTCGTTTTCCAGAGTCCCGATCATATGGCGCTGAGTCATTGCCTCCATCTTGTAGTTGATAATCTCCTGCTCCAGGTTCTGCTTTGACTGCTCGTGCAGTTTCAGCAAGTTGGCTTGTTTTGTGGCCTGCCCTCTGACTTTTAAAAGGGTCTTTGACAGAGTGTCGCGTTCCCTTGCCAACTCCTCGCAGGCCTTCCGATCGGTTTCTACGGCCTTTCGGGTCGCCTCAAGGTCGCGATCGATTGCAGCAATGTTCTCGCGCAGGCGATCTCTGGTCTGTTCAAGCTCCTGCCTCTTCTCTTCAATGTTGCGAATACGTTTGGCGGTCGCCTCATTCTGCCGCTGTAATTTAGCATTCTCGGCCTTGATGGCGTCCACTTCAGCCCCTTTTTGCTAATAAAGAAGAAGCCGTTATTATCAACGATCTTTTCTCCAAAATTTATGTTAAACAGACGCTCACTTTAACTTCAAATAGGCGAGCTTCGTTTTCTGCCCTGATACTCTCTGTTAGAGTGATTTGAGCATCGAGTTTGGCCTGAGCGTCTGCCAGCTTTGCCTCAGAGAGCTGCAGTTTACGGTTGCTCTGTTCGAAGGTGACCCGGAGAGTACGATTCTCCTCTTGTCGAGCCTTGAGATCTTCCTGAAGGCGCTCAATCACTTCGGATATCGTCTGGATCTCCGCCTCCTTCAACTCGACCTGTTCGCGGACGTCATTCATCTCTCGCTCCATCTTCTCCTTCTTTCGCAGCTCTCGCTGTGCCTCACTCGCCTTCTCCTGTTTCAAGACACACACAGAAGAACTTCTTGTAGGCTCGTCAATGTTATGCGCCACTCATTTTGTGAAATTGCATCAATACCTCATTTACGATCTCTATTAAGCTGTAAGTGATGCATATTTGCAGTGGACTGTAAAAGACCACACTGTAATTTGTATATAAAATGTGGACTTTTAGTTTGAGGATTTGTACGAAGAACTATTTGTTGGCTGCATAGCTTCAATAACTATTGGCAAAACTTGTTAGTGTTTAAGACTCTAGCATTGTACAACAGAATAAGGAGAATGGATGGGTAAGCTGTGAGTCGTTGTGGGGAAAATATCACAAAGGGGATGTGATACTTAGTGGGCTATATAGGCTTACTTGGATATCCCGACTCAATTCGGAGATTTTCTGTTGAGCACTGACAATCTCTTCCTGCAGTGCATTAATCTGCTCCTTTGTAACATCTATGTCCTCTCGCAGCTTCTCATTTTCAGCAGCCTGTTCGGTCTTTTCCTTGAATAGTTTTTCTAGACTTTTTGAAAGTTCTGCTATGCTACAAAATTACAAGAAAATAACAATTGTTTTCCAAATTAAATTGTTGCAATTACTCCCTACAGCCACTAACACCCCAGCTCCGTCGAGCATAAAAAATACTGAGGGACTCACGCATCCGCTCCAACTTCACCGGTTTCACTTTTTTCTATGACATTACTCAGGGCGGTTATTTCCTCTTTGAGACGCTTGATGCGTTCGCGGGCCTGGTTTTCCTTATTGTTAGCTGCAGCAACCAGGCCCCAAGCACGATCTAACTCACGTTTAAGGGCTGCTACATTGGCGGGACTTTCACTAGAAACATTGTCGACATGTTGTAGACGGACGGCATTCGATAAAATATCGGCTTTTAACTCTCGACATTTTTTCATTAATTTCTTTTCATTTTCATGTGACTTCAGGAGAGCACTCATGATCTTCTCGTATTCATCAGAAAACTTTCTGAGGATTTTGTTTTTTCTTAATTCTCCTAACAACTACAGGAAAAGTAAACCACATCTTGCTAAGTCTTACAGTGTCATATTCATCGCATATATCCTTAAATGTTGATTCATCGATTGCCGGTTTAACCACACCCTTAAGTAGGTTTTTATCTAACTAGCAAATAAATTTTAGATCAAGTACCATTTTTTCAACCTTCAAACTTAAGAAAATCGGAAATCATGAATTAATTGTGGGTCAGAGGTATCAAAGCAACATCTATTTACAAGGTTATTGAAGAACTGATAAACAACCAGTGTGTGCATTGAATTTAGCCTAGCAAAAGCAAAAATTCTTAAGGTAAATTAATGTGCAAAACGCATTAATGATTAATTTTTCTGCTCTCTGATTTACGTCACACTGCTGGCCTACTCACGTTGCTAATTTTTGCACTGAGGAATATGAATTTGGAGATATAACATAAGCCTGAGTGGAGGTGAATAATTTTAGAACCTTAATATATGGCGTAAGCGTCAATTTTTTGTTAAGGTCCAGTCTATTTATAAAATAACACTACTTCTGATTCACTAAAGGCGGATGAAGTACACAAGTGCATTATAGGCTGTTTCCCTTGTGTGTTAAGAATTCTAAGTTGATTTCCTCAAAAGACTCCATCACATGACTGCTTGTAAGGTCATTCATTTGTTTCGATATAGCTCCTCTCAGTATCAGTAAGCTGAATTGTTAAAGGTAGCGATGTAAAATATACTTGTGACTCTTTCAAACATTCCAGTCACACAAACGCCATTGATGTTTTATCTGATGCCACTTCACTTTCTATTTCGATGTTCCTGATTTTTTCCTTCTTAGTATCAACGTATATTATGCATTGATCATCAACTACATAAGCGTATTCGGGGTTCATAGCAGAGCATCCCAATCTATTAGAAAAGTTAGTTCAATCCCATCTAGAGTGAAAACTAATTTCCAGTTCTTTTAAATAAATTGCACCAAGCACTCACCTTTTGTTACCATTTTTGTCGAGATAACATGATCAAAAAGATCTTCAATTCGGTAAACAATTAGGCTTTTCACCTAACATCATTTTCCTTGGCATCTTAGTTTCGCTAATACCTAATGCTTGGAAAAGAGATTAAGTTCAAGTAAGCTTACCAAAATTAAGCAAATTAAGCATTAATGAATGCTAAAATCACTGAAAGGGCACTGAAAATAGGTGCGAACTTCCCAGTTCTTATAAGATTGCTTTGTAACACTAAATCTCGTAGGCAAAATGGACACGTAAAACCATCGACGGCTTATCTTGGTGATCGCTCATTCGACCGAGGTTCAGACGCTCATCACATGCATCCTCATAAGCGTTATCACCCTGGACATATTTACACCTCTGCTAACTACGTATGTGAGGGTGTTGAGGTGACAATGGCATTGCAATGTCTCTGCTGAATGTATGTCTAGTTTGGTTTGCGTGGATGCAGCATTCTGATTACAGTCCTCTATCTCCAAAGCGGTTAAGAACCAGATGTACACTGTGGACTCAGGAGGTTTGCGGGAGATAATCGCTTGTCGATACGTGGGAAACAATTTCGGGAACACTAGATCCAACTTTCTTTGTAGCTTGGTCTAGTCAATAAATCACTGCTATCGGCAATTAAAACTCTGCTCGATCTATTATTGCGTGGTATAGAGAAAAAAGCCATAAACAGCAGACGACAATCAATTCTCTACAAACTGGTTCATCGATTGGTTTATGAAGGGGGGGGGGGGCACACACCTCATGCATTTTTTTCAGCTGCACTTACGAATACCACCTTCTATCGTTAAAAAGGTAGCATGTTGGCACGTGTGCTCCAATCGTAGGTGGTAAGCCCATCGATGTTTACTTTCGCGAAACCTAGGCATAAACACACACGCCTAAATTCAGCTTGACTTTCGAATGTTTTACCATACTAAATCAACGACTCTGGGGGTAATGGGTAATTCGAAAGAGGATCACGACTTTGAGTATGTGATAGTTTTCAAGTTCTCTTCGTCGAATAGCTCAAAAGAAGCTACGCAATTTCTTACTGACCTCTATCGTCTTGGCTTCGATATCAAGGTGATACTGACTATTTACCAGTTTCATATGGGAATATATTCATTTTTGAAATCTATGAAAACTTTCATGCAACTTGCCAAGATTATTTCATTATTTCGTTGATTTTGCCAGCGCACGTTTTCGAGCTATTTTGATCCTTCTGGCAGAGTAAATTGAAAGATTCTTCCATACGGTAATTGGATGAAGACAAATAACCCGGTTGTATACTGATTAGTCGTGTGAGCACGGGATAATGCCCAGTGTCTGCATCGTTTTTCGCACATGTACTATGTGCATCAACCGGCGATGAATTTCAAAAATCCACTCCAAGGCCTTCGAAAACAAATCAGATGGGTTCAAGTGAACTCTGCTTGAGGAGAGGTATAAAAGTTGCTAAAGATTGGTTGACAGACACCAACTCACCTGCTCCGACATCAGGTTGGGGGTGAAGGCCAACAAATGCATTTCAAAGGAGGCATTCAACACCGTGGACGATAGGGCAACAATACGAAGCCTTCTTTAAGCAGTTCCAGTTAAATGCTTGGTTAGAGGGAACAGTCTAGCACTAGGGGTGCAATGGAACAACGATAGACAAATGTAATTATTCTGAGGTGTTCACTTACTAGCTTATAGGAGATGTTGCAAGGAGATGCCACTCAGACTACTAACCAGGAAAAAAATTAGTAACCGATGGGAACCTATTGCATTTAATTTTTGGCATGTAGCTCTCAGTAATAAATACTTTCCAAGCCACATATTTATTTCGTTTTTGCATTTTAATTGACGATGGACATAATTATCGTGATTTCTGCCCTGACTAGTTTTAAACCTAATAAGCCGACTGATGCTGAGTTTCTTGGCTAAGATGAAGTGTAATAAAATAGCTGAGCTTTGGTGTACATTAACACCTGTTCCTTTTCCTTGTTCTCTAATTCTTCTTGAGGACTAGTCTGATATTCTGAGTGGATCCATTTCCTTTGGATAAAAGCACTATCCTGCATTCAACCTTGAATCAAAACTAGTGCTCTTATTGGCTGTGCTACATGATGCAGCAAAATAAAATAGTCATCTTCTGTAAATAGAAGCCTTTCCCATTTCACCCACTGTTATCACGGATTACTAATCTGTTTAATTTATTATGACTGGGGTATAGTTCACAGAAATGTCCATTTCTTGCATGCTTGATGTTGCACTGTTTTACTCGAGATAATAGAACTTTATCGAGATAAAATTTACCAGTTATATCTATGCCCACGCCATTTAGATATCCACAAAGGATCAGAGATCCAGGCTGAATAGCAGATTTTAAAAGAAGTATTGACAAGTGCAAAGTGCATTTTAAGAATTCCTGGTCAAAAGGGACAGTGTGTTGCAACTTGTTATTGAATAACTAGCTGAAAAATAAAAGAAGGAAACGTTTTTTATTTAATAAACATTGTGTAACTTCTTTTTATTTTATGGAAAAATCCTATTTTGTTGGTACCGTTTGCTTAAAATGAACCAGCCCTGAAAGAAATCGGACAAATATTTTATAACATCATTCAATGTTTCAATCTGAAAGTTCCCAATTAAAAAAGTGACTTCCTGAGACATGAAGTGCCTTTTGTGAAACAGAATTCTATATTCACTAGCATCTGGGCAATTGATAATTATTCAGGTTTATTATGATTGTAGCTAGAGGATTCCACTGGTAATAATCCAGTTGGATTCGATGGTGAGAAACTTCCGGACAGAATGCAGTCGGGACAGCATCGCTTTATCGCGAAACTGTATCTCGGAGTGACTACCCTGATGGCTTTGGCTGGTCCAAAGCATCTACCACACCTTTCATTCTACACCTTTCATTCTCTGATCAATAAGCATTCCTCATCATTTTAGTGATCCATTTCATTTGGATATTATCCATCTACTACTACCTATTGGGCTAATTTTAAGGAATCCTAAAACCTAGAGTTAAAAGCAAATCTATAGAAAATTAACTAGTTATTAAATTTATCGAAATTGCCAGAGTGAGTAACACGTGCATCAGCTGTGAGTGAGCCTACGGAGACTCAATAGACGTCGTGTTGAACCCGTTAGAGAAACAGTGAGGACCAGCTGACTAAACGTATTTAAACGACGTCGTAGCAATTAGCGAGATACCGATATTGTAAAGAGTGTTTTTGCTAGGACCAAAAAACTTTACAGGAAATAGTGGCACTAAAACCCAATTTTGATTAACTTTAACCGATGAAAGATGCTTGTGGGGGATGGTTGCTCGCGTGTGTGTGGTAATGATCTTGTACATAGTCGTAGATAAATCGAGTTCTTCTCTTTCCTTTAGAATGAGTGCTTGATTTTAAAGACACCCATCTAGAGGATGTTAAGAAAAGGAGAGTCACGGATTTCGAGATTAACATGCCAAACAAAGTTGCACTTTCTATAAAGGTAAGTCTAGCTACAGCTTTATCTTTCTTCAGTGTCAAATGACTTCAGATAACGCTTTAATCCTACGGCATTGATAAGTAAATCAAATCAGTTATGTTATAAAATAGCTGAGTATGGACACATAGGGAATACGTTTTCTTCGTACTGATTTCAAAAGAAGTCATGGGATACTTGCCGTACAGTCTTAGCGTTTTCTGAGGAGTTAAGGTAGTTTGTAAACAAAGGCTGTTTCATAACTAACCAAGTAATTTTGAAAATCCATAGACTCAAAGACCGGAGCCAGACTTCACAGATGAGGAGCGACAGAGTGTTATGAATAGGTTGTTGAGGAAAATGTCATCTTTGGGATGTTCCCCCACGTGAGGTGCACATTATTCAATGGTTCTGAGCAACGTATTTTTATCTCTTGAATGTGGCAGTTTAACGAGTTGATATGCCCTTGACTCAGAAATTTTGGGAGTTGTTTCTGCCTGTGGTGTCGAAAAAATCCGAGTAGCTATGGATGGCATTATTTATTGTGGTATTAAGACGCAGTAAGCATGAGAGAGTGTCTCCAACGTTAAAGAGTTAATAATAGAGCATAAGGCATCGCTGCATAGAAACTTGAAAGCTTGCGCGGGCGTCACTGACCAATAGTCATCAGCTCAGGTGTTATGCAATCGGCTTACTTACAGATTACGTAATCAAGGCTTTGCTGTCGTTAGGCGGACGGTCTCTCCTTCTTCTCGCACTTTATCCTATATCTGTACAAGAAGAATGTCAACTAAGTACCTGCTGGGGCCTCACAAAAGGCCCAATCTCCATTACTAGCAGATCCATTTAGTCGTCTGTTAAGAATTATTTGTCCTAACAGCGTAAACGCACTCCCTACTGCATCGATGGGCACTCCCGGAGAAATGCTACCAAGCGGCGTGTACGCACGCTGCATTTAGGTCTGTGCTCTACCTCCTGTGGATGTTCAGCTGGTCGTCTTGGTGGTTAGAGAAGGCAGTACTAATTGGGAGAGTTTTCACAATACCCTTGATGCGAGTTGATGTCATAAAATGGGGAAATTTTCTCATGTTTAGGAAAAATCACAATCTTTAGTCCTCAAAGCTTAAAATGATTCAGTTGACTTCAGGAAATATTTCGGTGATAGCTTTGCCCTCCAATTCCGTTGGTTACCACATGGCTCCTTGACGGTAATGTAATTATCAGTTACACTGCTCATCCTATCACTCGCACCGTTGGTTTTCGACTATCCCTTCACCATCTAGTAAGACGCGGGATTTGTCTGTCAATTCAATCCGAACTGCTTGATTTGCCCTCTTCATTTTCATGCAACAAAGATGTTTGTCAACGGAATGACACGGCTTTCATAATGTGTCCACCTTGTAGTGAGATCGACTGTAGGTTTTGGAAACTTGACAAAACTTGTGTGGACGTAAAACTGGCGTGCTACTTTGACAACCTTTTTCACCCTCTTATCGCCCTCGTCGCCCCTATTTCCTGTTGGTTTCCGTCATGCTGATTTCCGCATTACTGCTTACTTCTAGGTTTTCACTGAGTGTTGTAAGTATCATTGTAGAGACTGAAACGGTCAATTTACTCGACAATGGCCGAATTTAGATGCCAAGGTCCACCTTCAAGGCTTTTACAGCATATTTTCGCGGAGGTTTGCCGTGTGAGCGCAATCGGATTTTCCGTTGTGTCGACAGAAATATTCTGGTCACAGCCGCCTTGTAGTCTCCAGTGCAGCTCCATAGTTTGCCTCTGGGTTGTTTTCAAATTGTCTCACCGTGAGCAGTGAGCACCATTCAGTGTAAGAAGCATCGTTTTCTTTGCAGCCAAACTCGTCGAGGAGAATTTCAAGTAAGTCCAGTATTTCCAAAGACTTTCGGCACTGCACACGCCTACCTTTTTCTTCTTCCTTTTCACTGAACGCCACTTGGTGGCTCGTTTTGTACCAGTTGTGAAGAGACAAAGCTTTATTCCTTCCTCTAAGCAAACGGGAATCGTGTACCATTTCAACGCATCCTACCAGTTAATGCTCCATGATCAGTCAGAATTAGAGCTTAAGAATAATTAGTAAGGTTTACTGGGTAAGTAGCCATTAAATAATGCGGAGGAGTCAAAGTCCTCTAAATCGAAACCTTGGGGGTGTATTGCAAAGTGAAATTGAAGGCTAAAAACCAGCATATTATAGGTTAAATTTGTCACACGGATCCTCTCATTCCTTTGTTGCATCAGTCCTTTCTTTTCGTATCCGCCTAAAGTCAGCCAAACTCGACTCTCAGATGTATTTTTATGCGCATGAAAGGAACAGGAGGGAAAGGTAGAAATTGGGTGAGGATGTTTGAAAAAGGCTTAGTGAGAGACTGACTGCCAAAGCCTACTTGCTAAGCGAAACTTACTGTAGCAATGGAAAAGGTGATTTTGCCTCCATCTACCGGCAGCATGTTACTGGGATGTCAGACTACAAAACTAAACTGTCGCTAAAATGTCTTTCAAACATGAGTGATAGTGTTTCAGGGCTACAATCATTGATTTCGTTTGAATAAGTTACCGCAGTGACAATATCCCACAAACCAACAGTTACTGGTGTACATCGCTGACAAATCACGAGTGCGTAGTCCATGTTTATAACAAGCAAAGTAGGCTAAACTTGTACGATTTCGCAGAATATACAAAAGGCCCAGAATAAATCAAGTATCATAATTGAAGTTGTTGACATTTTTCAGTTAATATGCTAATAAAATGAGTTTCTTAAGATCTGTATATTACCTTTCAGTTTGGTGGCTCGGAAGATCGAACTTACCTTGAGATTTCAGCTCTCACGTCCACCTTCTCAATAATTCCTTCGCTAAAAATTTAGTTAGTATTATTTTAGCAACAGTAGTTTAATTCAATGTATGCTGTTATTCGGCAAAGCTCAATAAATTTGTCTAAATCAATAACTTACCTGAATTAAGTTTTGACTTGACCAGTTGTCACAGCCTTGGGATGCAGTTCAAATTGTGCATCACAAAATGTGGTCAGATCATTTTGAAGTCATAAGATTCATCAACAGAGAGAAGTTTTCCCACGTCTACGAGGTTGCTAGCAAATGTGGAATTGACAAAGGAAAGTCGTATGCCCTCAAGCGAGTTATTCGCTACAGCTCCTCTGGTATTGTTGGCACCCTGAAGGAACATACAGCTCTCATGTAACTATCAAGCAGCAATGTGAAATTGCCCTTCCTACCGACGCTGTTCTACAGCTTTCTCATCAACTACTCTCCCGGTTTCGTTCTGGATTTGGGTTCAGGACTAGATCTACGTGATTTGAGCAGCCATCTCAGTTATTTAAGCGAAGGCGACGCTAGGTTCTATACTTCGGAAGTAATCTGTGCTCTCAAAAAGCTTCGCAGGATTAATTTAGTGTACCTGGATATCAAACCTGAAAACGTCCTGATACAGTACACTAGCCATGTTTTCCTTACAGACTTCAATTCCTCCTATGCTCTATCGAAAAGAGGTTGCGAACCACTCTTCAATTTCAAAAAAGGCTGATGTCTGGAGTGTGGCTATGCTGATGGCTTGGATTTGTGTTGGTGAGCTTCGTCCAGGAAACAGTAATAGAGTGCCGAAATGGCAAGAAAGGGTGTAGTGATGATTCCGAAATCAGCGAAACTGTCACCAGCATTTCGTGACGTGCTTGCGGCCTGCTTGAAAATGAAGCCATCCCAGCGAGCGGACACTGGGCAGATGAAGTGGTTTCAGTTCTTCGTCGGTTTGAACTGGGACATCCTCGCTGTAAGGGGAATACAACCCCCTGATGGAATCAAAGTGTAGCTCCCAAGACCCACAGCTCCTTCAGTCTGCGATCAGTGAGAAAATCCCTCAAATAAACGAATCGGGAATGCTCTTCCGCAGGGATTCACGAGGTGACCGGAGGCTTACGTGCAATCCTAGACCCAACGACCCCGAAGAGGTGGGAAAAAAGTTTGCTAATTTCGAATTCCAACATTCTTCGCTGTAAACGAGAAATTACAGCCGAATTTATTGGGTACTTGCTACGTTGTATAAGAAGGCAATCGAATATTTTAAGATTTTCTCACCCATTTGGTTCTGAAAAAAGTATAAGATGTGGACGAAATTAAGAGACATCGCTATTCTGAAAAACTGCTAGAAAGAAACGCGGATAGAAATTCACTTAAGCAATAAATTTAGGCAATGTGATATGAAGTATTGCAAATAGGAGTTAGAATGTGTTATAAAAGTTAGAGAAAAGATGAAATTGTATTTGAGACTGTTTTAAATTCCAATATTTAGTCAGTCATAAAAGATTCGTTGGAATCGTTACCACTCGAATTAGTGACAGATTGTTGCATCTTTAAAATTAGCAAATTTAATAGCTAGTAATCAAAAGTTGTAAAGGCTGCACGATCTATGTGAGAGTAGTTCGAAGAAAACCTCGAGAATTCAGTCACAAGTCATATTCTTCAGGCAATATAAAAGCACATTCGAATAGTAGGACACTTGTTGTGGTGAGAATTCCATGTGTAATAAAACGAAGCAGCTTTAGCAACGAGCTCTTAAAGACTAAGCGAGTCAGGTTAGGTGCCCGCGATAAAGTTGACAGTGTCGTTAGGAAAGTTGTTGTAAGTACCGAATTTAATAAGTTAAATTTTCTATCAGAGAAGAAAAGTACCCCACTGGCAAAGAGTTTTGCTGTCGATCAGGCAGGTGCCGGGACATGTCAAAAGATGCTCTGGGCTACCGGAGCAGCGATTAGTGTCCACCTCAGTGACAGCTCCTGAGCGTACGTAGTAGTCCGTAAGAGGGTCAGGCATACGGGGACTAGTGTTGTCGTTACAAAAATTGGCAGCGGACAAGCACTTTTGACTTCTCTTGAGATGTGAGGGCATGGTCCGATTCCTGCTGCCACACTAAGGCTACCTATTCATCAAGGGCTTATTTACGCTGGTCAGCTTTTGCAATAAACATCTGAATTCAACGTAAACCACTGCAACAATTTCCCGTCTATTTTCGAAGAGGAAATCTGCTTTGCTAGCGAAATCCGTTCGCCTGCCGGTATATTGTCAACTTCTGGCCACTACAAAATAGCATTCTCGCTTTGTTCAGAGGGATTATTGAGCATCAACCATATTTTGATGACTGGCGTCAATCATCGTGATGCAAGTTATTATCTACTTCCATGACCTATCCAATTCTTAGCTTCAACCTTGTCTCACCTTCACACTTGATATAGTGAATAGACTACCTTTGGCTTGTAGAATGTAGAAAGAAAACAGTGTTGAAACAAAAACACTGAGGAAACACTCTGAGTCAACATTATTTTACCGCAACACTCGACAGTCGAAAAATCCTAATGCTTAATTCCATGTTTAAGTTTCTTGACCATAGTTGGGTATAACACAGCTAGCTAGTCATATTGAGTAAGGAATGCATGCTAATATTTTCAATTCTTTACATTTTGCAAATTCTAGCGGTTGGGAGTCAATAATGCAAATGGTTTTGCTAGAATAAAATGTTGGAAGTCAAATTCCCTAGCACTGATGGCGCATGCTCAGCCTAACTTTAGCTACGTAGAGACGAAAAAACAGTCAGTATGCCTGATCCGAGCCCTTTGTCAACACGTGGACTAAACACAGGACTCGCAACCTGGACTCTGGCTACTAGTAGTGGTTAGGCGTGGCCCATAAGTAAAACAACTCAGGTGCTGGAACACTCGCCCACGCGCTGTGAGGTCAATATGAGACTGGCGACTATTCAATCCTACCTACGTTTTAGGAAAATCTAATAAACCTATGCCCTTCCCTTTTCTTCATGTTTTAAAACTCCATTCGAGTGGTTAAGAGAAAAAAGATACAAAGATAAAAAGTGCATTTTCGAATCCTGAGAACCGATTAATTTTGTGCAAATGAGCCGCAGATTGGAAACCGTATTGGGACACATCCGCAGAAGACGCGGGAGATGATAAGCCGAAGTGCAGCAAGAACACACTGTGACGCACTCATGCCAAGCCTGCTCAAGTAGAGTGGAGAAGATGGTGTCATAGAAAAGGAGACCACCCTATAGCTCTCTGCCCACAAGCAAGTTCTCTGTCAAAGGAGTCAACTTGAGTTCAAGGATTTTAATTTGAGACGCGAATAATCCATGCACAACCGGGTTTATAGACGTCATGCAATGATAGAAAAGATATTTCGTTTAGTTTATCAAAATTTGAAGAATGGAACTTGCTCGTGATAAACTAGGCGAAATAATGAAATAAACTTAACACCCACTTGCTTTCGATGTAATTGAGGGCCTCTGATGTCTGACCAACACGAGCTAGTTTGAAGATCGAAGAATATTGCTTCTCGTTTACAACTTCCTCCTCGAAACCAAACGGGAATCGATTGAACAGAATCCCAATAGGGGATGGCACATATTTATTAGCTAAGAACTCACTCTCTAGAGTCACATCGCCCCAGGAACCCATCGCTATTCATTCAAATGACTGGTTTACTTCATCTAGCTCGAAAACTCCACAAGCCCAGACCATTGTTTGGGCCACTGAGGGGCCTCGTTGACCATTTTGATGAAATAATGTCAATTTTCAAAATCAGAAATATCCAGATCCTAATCAGAAGCCCTGTCAAGCTTTTCAGCATTCAGTCATACTTTTTCGGAGTTCTAACGCTTTTTTCGATTGCATTTCAAAGAATGAATTTATTTATTTGATTTGTATTTGATTCATGTTTCTATATGAAAACTGACGATCTACTCAATAATTTAAAGTAGAGTCTAATCTTCTTAAGGTGCAACTACCTTCGAGCCCAATTTTGCTTGGTTGATAACCCTTAGGTCCATCAGTCAAACAGTTTTAATAACTGACGTTTGCGAAACACTTCTAACTTCCCAGAGATCGCAATCATTTTGCCCTAAAGCTTAACCTGCTGTCACGAACTACATTTAAATGGACGAAATTCATACTCATTGCCTAAAATGGATTTTTCTGGCGATTTTTAGTCATAGTTAGTAATTCTAAAAAAATTCACAATAAATGGGCCCAGTTATTTACTTTTTATGTAGTGAAACGAAATAAATAGATTATTTTGAAATTCTGCGGATTAATCAATATTGGTATTTTTGATTCGAAATAAACAAGACGAAGTTTTTCTCGTCTACTTGTCGTCTTCCCAGCCAATTTAGGGAGACAAACGGTTTCCTCATTAACAGCAATCACAGCAGTCGCAGCGGTTTCGTCTGTTATGATTTCCACCTGTAAGAATGAGTAAAATTAGAAGGTGAAAATTTTACAAAAATAATTAGCAGTTACGTAGTTTTGAAGGCTACTGATTTTTGGCGACTAAAATCGACGACTAAAAATTTAATTTTTTCGCTGACTTCGAGTGCAGTGAAGTGCACTTTTCTGTATAGTCTAAGTGGAAATTTTACAAACCTCTTTACAAGCTTTTGCTTAATGGGTATATACGGAATACTGCATAAACCAGACATTCCAAAATCATGGAATGCAGGCCACCTAGCATGAAGAACAGGGACCTCTCAGCTGATTTCTCATTGAACAAAAAGAGTTTTAGATCAGTGCGTTTGAGAGTAGCATTTGATTAAAAGACGACTCACAGTAAGGAGTCTGCACGCAGATCATGCAACCAGGTCCACAGCGGCAGTCAACACAGTGATCGGTGCACTGACAGAAATGGCACTTGTCGCAACCGCAGCCACCACAACCGTAGAGACAGCAAAGGCACTTGCCACATCCACAGCCATAACCACAACCGTATCCTGCCATGGTCAATGTGAAATGAACTCTGCGTTCGTTCGTCACATCTACTCCCTTTATAACCCACGTGGAGGAAATGCGCATTTTGTGCTTGATGAACTGCTGCTGCTGCTGCTGCTGCTGCTGCATTGCTGGTTTGAGTATGTCACTGCGATTGACACAACACTTATCGTGAGTGATTGAATTTGCACACAACCGTGTTTCTGATGGTCTAAGTGGTCTTTAGTTTTTTACGAGAGTCGCGTTTTCCATAACTGCATAAATAACGTCACCTTCCCATTCTCACGCTCTAGAAGTGATGGACAGTTTCCCTTCCCTAACCGTACTCTTCGAGAAAAAAGTGCAGGACTGACACAGTCCTGAATTTCAATATTCAAAACGAAATCAAAGCTTTTGGATGAATGTTTTCACTTACAAAATGCCCTCAGTGGTATATTTTTGGTGTTTTGAGTAAAGCTTATATGGACGTAATTTAGGCCCCGTTGACGGAGAGGTTCTTGAGAAAGAAATCGCCCAACGTTAGAAAGTTGTGCACCCACCCATATAGATCATGCAGGCATAAGCATTAACTTGAAAGCATCTCAAGTGGGAATGGCAGATTTATATTCAATTCTATAATCCGTTTTATCATCACCTATGTGATATCGTTTCAGTCTGGATTTGTAAATATGCATTTGTTAATAAAACGACTCCTCCAGAACTATTGAAATTTGTACCAGAGTAGAGTTTCTCCTTTTTTACTACCAACATTAAATTTAATTCTTAGAAAATGACTTTGATCGATGAACATGGGTGCGTAATTTTAAAATTACTATATCTAAGAAGTGGTTTTAAGTAAGATAGTTGTATTCGATTCCTTAAAGGTTCAGCCATGCACTGGTTTTAGAAAATACCCTTGGAAGCCATAAGTCGATATTTTCGCTTTTGCACTTGGACGTTTCCTAAATCGAGAGTTTGTTAACTGACCCCAGAGTGCAAAAACTAAAGATCGATATATCATTATGCTCTCAAAGACCATATAAACCCCATGAAATCGAGACTTTCTCTAAGTATGAAGTTCTACCTCCTGTGCTTGCTGATCGTTGCTGCTTCAGCAGTCCGACCCTACCGTTTTCGTCGCTTTGGAGACCGCTATGCCCGCGAAGCTCATTCTGCCTACCCAAGGTCCATGGTCCGAGCCCGTATCACTGAAGAGGACTCCTACACGCCTAAAAAACTCGTCCAGACACCAGAGGTTGTTGCGGAGCCTGCACCAAGCGTCGCTAAGACTGTGAGAGGTGCTCCAACAAAACAGATCAAGCCAACCGAGGTTCAGGAGTCGGAGGAAGAAGTGGTTCAACCTGAGGAGGAAATTGTTGACGCGGTTGAATTGCTATCATCCGACGAACAGGAGGAAGAGGAAATGGAGGAGACTTTCGATGATGCAGAAGACTATGAGGACGATGAAGATTCAGATGAGATGCTAAATCAGGAAGATATGGAGGAGCCAGTAGATAAAATGGAGGGCGAAGCCGAAGACTCGGATATAGATGAAGTAGAAGAGGAGGATGAGGAGCCGATTTCGGACAACGAGGAGTCGGTGCAATTTGCGAATGAAGATGAGGAAGATGAGGATGAGCCAACATTGAATGAGGAAGAGGCAAATGTGGCTTTTTCCTTCCCAGGATGTGAGGGCATTACATGTTCCAAGGCCAACTTTGATGGCTATGGCTGCGAAGAATCAAAGTGCCGATTCATCTGTTCCAAACGCGAGTGCTATGAGTATCCAGATGGGCCTTTGGAAGCCCTGGAGGCTGGCACTGTCATGGAAAAGACCACAGTTCCTACTACCACAACAATGGAAGCAACCACTACCACCGCCACCACCACCACCACCACCCCTGACCCAGAAACCCCTCCTCCGGCAGTGGAAATCAGAAGACGCCGAAGCAACAGGAACGGAAAAGCACGGGGTAGCCGACGTGGACGGCTGTAAATGGTTCAGTAATCACGAACACTATCAATAAAGCTGATTCGCTAGGTGCTATCTTTTGTGTGAATCATTTATTCACTTTACACGAAATAAATTGCTCACGTACAAACTCTTAACTTATGTCACAAACAGTAATAGCCCAATGAGTAGAATATTTTTAATAGGGTTTTGATTTACACTCCAGATGAATATAGTTTTCAGCCTGGTATTATAGAAGATTTTTAAGATATAGTTGAAACACCTAACATTTCTAGTCACGCACCACATGAGCGAAATGGTTGCACATCCGAATGAGCGGGAGCACTGTTTCGCTCTGGTGAGCACTTTGTTAGTTTTATATATCTGTTTCGGAATCCCCTAATAAAACAGTGGTATTTATATGTACATGCAGGGAAACACCTACCTCTTTGGCATCAAGTTCTGAACATGTTATAAACCATCCAAACTTGACATATTTCAATGTTTTATTATTTCTATTTCTCTATACGTTGTTTAAAATATTGGTTATAACCTTACTAAAGTGACAGACCTCTCGGACTTTCAAAGAGGCCAAGTTGTTGGCGCTTGTGGAAAAGAATCTGACCCTACCCAGAATGCTTGGCGCACTGCCGGGAGGTACTGGGGTCTCAAAAGCAATGACTGCCGCCTGTCTGGTCGAAAGTCGGGGTTGTTTGCTAAGGCAGACTGTCGGACTCTCTCAAATGGAATTCTTAGAGGGAATCGCAAGACCACGGCCCCTAAAATCAGTGCAGAGCTCCTCAATGAACACCTTCAGAACCTAGTTTCCACAAAAAGCCTTTCCTCTTGGGGAGCTGGATTCCATCACGGAAGAGCGTTTAGTGGTGGAGCAGAAACCTCCAGAATTGGTTCCTGGAGCAGTGGAGGAATGTGGTTTTCTCTGGCGAATCATCACTCCATCGGAGTGTACTTCGTTTGGATAGAGCCGAAAGAAGAATTTAATCCAGACTGCTGCCTTCTCCCAACCAAAAAACATGGTGGGGATTCTGTGATGATCGTGGGTGCTGTTTCTTGGAAGTCCGCCGTCGGGCCAATGATTTCCCTTCGTTCATGGCAGAAGAATTAACAGCCGGGACTATTTAGGCATTTTAGGCCACCAGGTTCATCATCGTAATATTGTTCAAGAACTGTGGTTTCCTAAGAGGAACGCAGCCATCTTTCAAGATGATAATCCAAGTAGATAGATCTTTGAAGAATGGCGGCACGAGGAGGACCATTCAAATGAAGTTGAGCCTCTCATCACCTGGCCACCACAATTCTCAGAGCTCAACCTCATTATTGAGCATTTATAGTCGCTTTTAGAGACTCATGTAGGAAGTCAATTTCCTCCGCTATGCTATAATAAAGTACATTTTCTTGATTTTCAAGGTGTTTCCACTGTCTTGTCCAACCTTTGTATATATACACCTGAGCTCTCCGATCAGTTAATGCTTTCAAAATATCACAAATATCATGTTTCAACTCCCCTTACCTTTCAAAACGAATATTTTCTGCTTTCACCCTGTGTACAAGTATAACTAAGTATAACAAAGCATACGCAAAAAAGCCAGTTTGCATCACCGCGTAAATGCAACAACAATTCAAGGCTTAAGATGTATGAGATTTTATTTTTAACCACACTATCTGAGAAGAGTGCATAACCGCATTGTTGTAATCTTTTACTAGGATCAAATGTTCTAGAATAATAAAGAATTAGTGTATGAATCCTTCCTCTAGTACACTATACCTTCTCTAGCATGTTCAGCATTTCACATTCACATATGTGATGAAAACTGGGTGAATTGGTCTATACTGGAACCCATCTGAATCATCATGGGATAGAATAATTTGTATCATGACGATTCGAACAGGTCACGAAAACTGGAGATGATTGTGGTCGCTGCTCAATGCTCCCTTAAACACTGTGAAAACAATCCTGTGGCATAATTGGAAACTAGAAAGCAGCTGCGGCTAGAAGGAAGCAACATCATGAAAGGATTATTAAATCAGGCTAGCACTGAGATTTTCTCCGAAAATCTGCAAAGAATTTTTAAGAGAAATCTGGCAAATACAGGATCTGAGCTTTGTTATGTGAATTGAAAGATTTAATCCCTACGTGAAGCAGCTTGCGCACATTGAAGAGCTTCGCTGCTACTCTTAGAAGTTTCGCTGGGGTCAATTTCCTTGCCCATGTCCACTGAACCAGTCCCCAGTGTGTGGCCTCCACCGAACACCCAGATCGTAACCCGAAAGGAACGCTGTTACTTTAAATGGTATTAATAGCCATTTTGTGAGTACTAAAACATCCAGCTAAAAGACAGTTTTTACGAGATCTTTTCCCAGAGGATGTTTAACATCAGTTTACTCTAGATTCCGAAGAATCATAGACACTAATGGATGCACTTATTTTGATTAAAACTCTTTGAGAATAATTTACTCTCCATTATTTGTTGAATTTCTTAAAATACTCTATTAAATGTAGCTACTACAAAACACTTTTCATTTTCTTTTCAAACTGCCTTATTTCCACCGAACTTCCTATGCATTTAATTCGAAAGGTTTCCTATGCAGCGGTCACTAGTACCATCAATGATTCCTACGCTTTCCTTCCCACTCAGCTTCTCCATCAAAGGGAATGCCAACTACGGTCTTATGAGGCTGGTGGCTGCGGTAATAGTAGGCAATTGAGTTTTCGCATTTACATGCGTTAGACAACATATTCTTCATATGTAGGCTTGGAAGTGAAACTCAAATATCATTGAATGAAGAAAACTGTATTAGCCAATTTAGATACTAGATTACATCACTATGATTGAAAATGGCTTAAATAAAATCCAATAAGTCCCTGAATATGAATGTTTTACATATTTAATGGCCACGAACATTTAAGATTATTAAAATATTCGTTTGAGTTTTTTTACGTCTAGAACACATAGCGTCTCGTAATTTTTCCATTTACCAAGTATTATAGTCAGGTTGTTGAATTAAAGACAACCATTCCATATTTGACCAACTTTTAATATAACTAGTGTAATTATTGTTTAAATAAGTGAACACGAACTCAACAGCCTCGCTATAAAATTATTGCCTTGGAAGAAACGAATGAATATCGGTTTTGGCCAGGACGGCCATTTCGACTTGTGGGACTTCATCTGCTAATAGATTCTTAGAAATATCGATTATAATATGACTAAATCTTTCCACGTAGCCAGTCAATTAGTTATGGACAACAAATTTATTTTCTTGAGAAGGAGGCAGTTTACTTATAGGCGTCCAGATCTTCGTCCATGTTCTTCATTAGATAGTCATTCGCTTTGTCGTAATTCGGCCAGCCCTCCTTAGCTGATCGTCGGCGCATTTGGAATCCTTGAAAAGTAAATATTTCATTTAATAATAGTTTTCGCCTTTCAAGGGCCTTATTACAAAAGCCGAATGGGCTATACTCACTAGCATTACATGGGCAGTTAGGACACTTTAGACAGATGAGGTACTGCTGATGAACATACCGATCTGAAAGAATTGAAAAGTCAAAAATATCGATGATACCCAACCGTCAAGATAAGTTATAACAATGCATATTTTCGTTAAACAAAACGTATTTGAGGAGTATTTAAATAATATTTATCGGAAACTAAGAATGTAAGACTATATTCACAATTAGCTTTATTAAAGTATTCCCAGTGGTTTTAAATTCCTAATTTAGCAATATAATTTTCGAATTAAATCATTAATCATTTGAAGCGTTCTAATCAGTGTATGACAAACTTCCTCGAACATGCCATGCTACATTGATCGCTGCTAGG
Source organism: Anomotaenia brevis (assembly GCA_030710315.1). Classification (NCBI taxonomy): domain Eukaryota; kingdom Metazoa; phylum Platyhelminthes; class Cestoda; order Cyclophyllidea; family Dilepididae; genus Anomotaenia; species Anomotaenia brevis. The sequence continues at coordinate 246,810 of JAUOZQ010000007.1, read as the reverse complement.
GTACTTCTACTTAAAGGCGCGAGGGACATGTCGATGCTCTTATCTCTAGACATTGAGCAGGCCAGAGTTTTGCAGTACTTACGCCTCTAATGGGTTGATAATGATGCGTAGCAGTTGCCCTCATTAGCTGTTTCTGAGGATAGAAGAAATTAAAAGGCTTTTCTTATGTATGCCCAAAAGTTATAGCCAAAAGGTCACATTTAGCCATCTCAAAATTGGTTCGGTTAACTCAATTTCGTAAATCAGAGAGCAAATAGTGATACAATGTTGTTATTTAGTACACACTCAGTGAATGTGATCTCATTTCGTAATAGATCTCGATTAACCCCGACACACTTTGTTAAGAACATATTAATAGGCTTCTTGAGAGTGTTTGTTCTTCTCTTATTTCAAAAACGGATCGAAATGAGCTGCTATTCTACCATTAATAAAATTCAGTTAGTGAGCTCGAGAAGGAGTCAGATAAATGATACTACGAGAGCATTGCAAAGATTGTGATGTGATATGCAAAGTATATTAATTCCTTAGGATACTCAGAATTGTTTATAAGTTCCCCACAACTAAAAAGAATGTATTCATCTACAATAGGTTTCAACCGTGCTAAAGCATACTCACAAAGATCCTGCAATGTTCGTCCATGACGCTCGAGGATATCTGACGGTATGTGAGCTGAATGACAAGTGATGACCAGAAGAACTAACAGAAGCCAGGCAATAAACATGCCCTTGCAGATCATTGTCCTGCTCGACAATTTTGCCGTAGAACGCCCGTGGTGTTAGTCGCTTTATACACTCCCAGCTGCTAATACTGAATCCTGATTGGTTGATTTAGATAGGGACACTTTTGAGGAGGAGTGATCTACTTGAAAAATATTTGGTTCAATGAGATCTACTTATTTCACAATCTCTCTTATCATTTACCTCCAAAATAACTAATTAACACATTGGTCGACTAAAATGAATGATTCAAGAGTATCTTAGGAAGACTTTTGATTTTGTCGATTCAAAAGGTTTCTCAAATCTTTTTATCGATTCTTTGGATCAGTATCTTCCCAGAAGGGCACCCTAGCTTTATTCAAAACTTAAGAATTGATATCAGTGCTGCTAATTTCGGTTATTCATAACGGCGATACCGTAGTTCATTTTAGAAGCATTTCGATTTAAATTGCCAGAAAGAAAAAGAAAGCTGACTCTAGTGGGATTAAAATAGAATGAATCCATAAGAGGTGAATAAATATGGCCAGTTCATAAACAATGATTATTTCAACTTTGAAGCCATTTGTGAACACATTCGGTGATACTAAGTTTAATTTGGATTGAAGTGGTCAACATGCCTCGATGTTACTGATACCTCCTAAATTCTAATCCCTTTTTAGTTAGATGAGTTTAATTCTAATCCTGGTGTACCGGACTCAAGGGTTGAATTGACTTGATTCAGTCCCCTATTTTAGCAACGTACGTATAATGTTTGCCATTGTCACCATTCACTCAATTCTTTGCTAACTGTTCAAAAAACACATCTCATCCGCATAAATAACACAGAAAATTACTGATTTTCGAAGACAACAATCAATTTTAGGGTACCACGAGGAGCTTGTTGGGTTCCGCACTTAATTTACGGAAATTCAACTAAATTAGCATTTTTGAAATATCCGAGCGCAAAGATTAAAGTGAATATAAGTTGAAACATTTTTTGGGTGGTAAGTAGGATACTTAATGAAAAATATCATGATGTGGCAGTCACACTGCGACTGTAGACGCTTCCGTCTATTCGTCATGTCTGCCAGTTGTGTATGAATAGCAGTGTCACTAATAGGTGGACAAACTGTGAGTTGCTACCGAAACAGCACAACAAACTTCAATCATATTTGAAACATGTTGCATGATTAAAGCAACTTGATTCGTAGACCATTTTTTTGTGATGAAATATGTAAAAAGGTAGCTGAATGCTTATAATTTTTACTGCCAAGTTTTTTTCACCTCATTGAGGACAACCTTTGGAGCAATCAGGGAACTTTCGAGAAAAATTTGCACCTTATCATTAGTCCATTCACTAATTACATAAACTCAAAAGGTTTCCAGTGGAGATATAAGTCGAGAAAGAGATCATAAAAGGAACTCAAAAAGTAGCATTTTAAAGTTCACTTGAGGAGAGAAGTCTGTTTATGGATAGGATGAATGCACTTTAAGCCCTTTATGGTAAAAATAAGAATTCACTCTAATTTGAGAAAGACGTCTGCTGGCTTCCAAAAGTCTGATTGAAATACTATCTTATGGTATTACGTAATTGAGCTAATTTTTTGCATGATAGTTCATTTTCAGCTTATAAAGTTCATCATAAAATTCTTTTAAGTCAAGACCACTAGAGTTGAAATAATTTTGGGTAATACCTTAAACAGCTATGGCTTTTATAAGAAATGGAAAGTTAGTTTTCACAGCTTCCTTCCCTGGCGTTTTATTACCTCACTACCCGATTTATCGTTGTAAATTGATACCAGTACTCTGCAATGAATGTGTCACCTATGAATACAGTTAATTTATGCATATAGACCGCAATTCATAATATCACGCAGGCCATAAAGGATATTTAGAAAATATTTTACAGAAGAGGTGAAAGGCTTATTCAGCACAACTCTACTTCGTCATTCATAGAGGAACTCCACCTGATTTATCATGAATAACCTAACCCATGATGATTTGCTTCAGCCTTCATCAAAATCATGAGGTGGTTGTAGTCTCTGCTCATATAATAATAGTGACACTGAACATCTTGAAGTCAATCCAAAGCAAGGACTGGAGACTAAGCTGGTGAAAGTGCGGCGCGGTCAAGAAAGACGCTACACCCTGTCATGTCTATACTTCAAATGAAAGTGGTTTCAAGATCATTTCCTGGGAAGATGAAAAAGTAGCTTGTTCCAGGTGCTGAGTTGAGCCGAATCGAGACTTTAATAGACGTTAGTAGCGGTAAACACTTTCAGAAAAATTTTGACAACCGGTTAATATATCTGATGTGGCTAAAAACCACTTAAATTTATCCCTAACACCTTGTTTATAATAATCATTATGGCATAACTCGATATATATATATATATATATTTCTAAAGCAGATAAATTGTAATCTCTTGCTATAACCCTCCTATAATATGCACATTATCACGAGATTCCTTCGTTTAAGAGACACTGAATTCTGCGAAAATGTAATGGTGCCGCATAACCATTGGAAACCTACTCTGTTTAAGTTGACTAAGCCAGAGCAGATAAAAGATGCACTACTCTACCCAAATTCGTCTCCAGAAGCGGAATTTCGTTCATAGGCACAAAAACAACAGGATAAACAATCTGTTCTCGGGCTTAAATATTCAGTCTTGAGTAAAATCAGCATGGATTCTACATTTTCTCCTTTTTGAATCTTCCCATCTTCAAACCACCAAAAGCGAATACATGACGCAGTAACTACGCAAGACTTGCCTCTAGCAATCATACTGTCTTAAACGGTGTTGGTAGACTTGTTGTAAATAATCAAAGCACCGATTTAATTTGGTTAAAATCTCCTTATGAAATACCTATGTAGATTTAACGCAGAATATTCCGAAGACCAGACATTGCTGTGCCTGTGAAGCGAAATTTCGACATTGTGAGATGAATTCCAGCTTGAGAGATTAAGTGTGTTCCTTGCATCGTAAAATGTGTTCTGAAAAAAATACACAATAATATTTGGTTGTTTTTTTCCAGACTTGTTAAGGGCGTAGCCAATTCTTACGACTACACCGAGTCCAAACTCCCCAGATCCTAATCAGCCGATGGACTATAATGTATTGCAGCAATAAAATTGCCAAGCTGTTCCACTAATAAATAAATACAGTTTTGAGACAACCTTTTCCCAATGGGGGTTCAGTAAAACCAGCCTGCGTCAGCCTGATTCCCGGGCTGGATGGATTCTGTAATAAATCCTGATGTCTGCGGTTATTTCGCGTAAAACTCTTTGAAGAACATATTGTATGGTTCCATTATAGTGAATATATTTATATCAATGGTGCCTTAGTCCCAACTACATTATTCGGAGGATATTGTCAAATTCATCAAAAAACGCTGCAAATTCAATACAATTACAGTGAGAGGTTTATCTTAGCTTCAAATTACAGATCGAACAAAAAAAAAGGAATTTCACGCAAAATGGAAATTGAAAAGTATTCGAATTGATTAAAATGTAATGAGTTCACTACCGTTAGGCAAAGTTTAATCGCTAAGATGAGATTGACAGGTGCAATCACAGGTATAATCGGTATTTACTATATACTACAAAATCGTCCTCCATTATACATTCTTGGGGAACAGTAAAATGTTGATATTCTTATAGATGCTTCATAGGAAACACCACACAACTAGATACCTGCCCATCGCCTCCATGTGCAGAGAGTCGACTTCTAAGTAAACGAGTAGCCAACCTACCAATCATGCACTTGTACTACACTATATTCTCTCTTGAAATATCTCTCACTTATTCTGCGTTTGCACCCTTATAGCTCGAAAAAAATTTTCTTCTTCGCTCCTGACTCAATCGAACAAACCATTGGGATGCTCAGTGCACATAATTGCTTTTACCGTTAGTGTTATTTAAAAGATCTTAGTCAGGTTGGAGCCCGAGATGGGTTTTGAGGATCCTAGTATATTGACTCCACAATAATATTGGGTATTAGGGTATGTAAATTATACCCATAGCTACAATGTCACTGAAGGGGTATCAAAAACAATTACTCATAGTCGACCACTGGGGATTACTTTGTGGAAGGCGAAAGGATCCGGTTTCACTGAGTCTCAATGAATATGAAACCCAGCAGTATCACATATCCGACTTAATTTGCATTTGTTGTATACCCGTTTTACTTGTGGCTTACTTTTATAAAGCGGAGTAAACTCCCAGTCTAAATCTTTTGAAACTGTAGGCAGTTAGCCGGTGATGAATTTTGTGAACACGCAGTATCTATTCTTGTGTTAGGTACTCCTTCGCAGTGCTGGGTTCCAGTAGTGGATCTGTCTTTGTTTTAGTGCAAACCTTTTAAGTTTTTTTCACTTTGAGGCTCGAAAAAATAAACAATGGGCATTTCGGAACTGCGATCCCCATTTTTTCTGGTAGCGTTGTAAAAATTTAAGAAAAACCATAATATTATTACTCAGCCCTTCAACAAATGTAGGACGAAAATGTTAAGATCCTCTAAGTCAAAATGTTTTATATTTCGCAGCTTTGTTTTGCTTAACTGGGGGTTCTTTATAGACATTGTCCAATTTTTTAATTTATTAATCGTGTACATTAGGGAGAAATCTGACGGGCTTCTGGGGCAAGAGAATAGATGCAGTGGTAGCTATAAATTTTCACATGTTTAAAGGAAATTAGATGGACAGGAGTGTCGGATTAATGCTAAAGAATCCACTCAAAATATCCGCCTTCATTTGCGTCTACTTCAGCCTCAATGCGTCTACCCGGAACTTGGAACAAAGTGATTTTACACTTTTCTTGGAAACATCTACAGTGGCTTTAATTTTATCTTCGATTAACTAAGCTATTTAATACTACAGCACGGTTCTTATAAGCTTTTCAGTACATATAATCAAACGGGGGGTGAGATCTGGTGAGATCGACAAAGGCCAAACTTTGGGGGAATGGGGTAATCGTAAATATTGACTGACTAAAACCTTTTTTGGCTTTTTCAACTTCCCATGAAGTCAGATCGACTTCTGTTAAGTTGCCTTCTTTTAGCCTAGTCACACAGCAGAATCATTTTCACAGGGTTAAAGGTTGATTTCCGTGGATTAGTTGTCACAATTGCCTTCTTATTTAGATGGCCGGATCGAATCAGTATAATGCAAGTTATTCTCTTGCTTGATCCAAGTGATTTCCAGTGACCCAACTTCTAGAGGAAGCATGTTGTATGCGTTCACACCTTTAACAAATCTTGAAAAGCAACTTAATATTATTCTCCTTAATTTATTCTGGACATTCTCTGCAATAATGAAATTCGGTAAATAAAACGTTCCAATAATTGATCTGGGTGCATATAAGGAACCCGATTCTCAAGGAAAATTCATTTATTTAAGAAAATGCGATGGCGCAGTTTAAGCCATCTAATATTTCATTATCCACCGCAAAATTAACCGCAAATTCATTCAGTTCTCTCTGTACGCAAAGTTTCTGGAAGCGGAAAATTGGAAATTTGCCGAAAGTTTTCTGTTACTTCGATTAATTTGGTGAATATTAACAATGATGTATTTTGTTCTGCAAGAAGATACTCAGTGGCCAGCTAGATTCTACATTTATAGTAATATGATGAGGTTAACGCCGAGATTAACATGATTGAAAACCACGGTACCTGTCATATTTAACACCAGAATAATAATACTGAAATACTACTCTGGACACGTTATATTAAGAAAGGGTTTTGTTTATTCGTATATATACTTCCCGTAAGCCTCAAACGGTAGTCTGTTGATCATAACCGAGTGTTTCCAAATCCTCTGACTGTAGCAATAAACGTAACCACCGACTCGTTGGATTTTCGACCTTTCCTATTTGCAATGCAATTTATCGGTCCTGCAAATAATAGGAAGACCTGTCCCAACAGCAGGGTTAAATCTCATTGAGAAATACAGGGTAAACGAAAAAAGACATGTAGCTCACTACCACCGTTCACATATTAGCCCTGAAACCAATAACATACCGCATTATAGCAATGAAGTAAACGCAGAAGTGAATCAAGTGAATGAGGAGGCTCTTAAACCATGCTACCTTAAGGCGTGATTCACGACAGATCTTGCTTTGCCCTCAATAAGCTGAACTTCAAAATGTACTTAGCTCTGGACGTTATTAAATGAAAACAACTGAAGTAGAGTATTAGTGACGTTAGCAGTCTGTACGCACTAGATGCGACTTTAGAATAAACGTATAATGGGCATTATTTAACTGCGACAGGTTTCGACCTAGTGAAAAAATTCCTTGCCCACTTTGGCAAATCTGAAAATTCTGCAGATTTTCTTTCAGGATTTATGACTTCCCAATAACAACACCAAATTATATCCACTACCTTTATAATCAACATAAAATGCATCTTCTCAAGTCTCGCCGAAGTCTCCCACTCCAAATTTTTCATACGTATCAAATGTCCAGTAGCGATTTCATCTTTATGAGCACCTCATAAACTTGAGTACTGTTGTTTAACATAGCTCATTTCCATAACGTTAAGATTTATTATTACTCGTTGAATGTGTTAATGCAATGACGGAGCAGCACCACTAGGTCAAAAATCCGTAGAAAGTGGCCCCAGGCGAACAGCTTTGTCCATCCCTGTATGCAGCATGCTAAAGGCATAGGGTTGAATACACTATATAATCGGTGTCAATTCTCCAAATCTGCCTCATTCAAGCTATCAATGAAGGCATATCTGAGGGTCTGGTGAACCCCAAGTAGTTAGAAATTGAGAGAACCTTCGAAGAGCATGCCAATTTGTCCATAAAAGCCACTTTATGTAGAGCTTTATGTTCCAACTAATAGAGTATCAGCAGCGGTAAGAGTAAATGTACATGGATTTTGTCTTTATGGAATAATTTCTCTGAAACTTTATATATACGTATATCACGCACTTTCAATTCAGATTGATGGTCTCTTAAAAACTAATATTCTTGCTGGAATCGCCACTGGTTCTACTTTTCAACACGAAATTCATGAATCCAAACAGGGTGCGTCGTATTGGAATGCAACTTACTTATTCAAAAATCAGTAGCAAGAACACAACGAGTGAGTCCACATGGAAGAACACAAGAACCATTCTACCTCCTTAACTGCACCTGAACGAAGCAAGTGGGACCCATCGTGAAAAACCTGTTGGCACTGAGCTGATCATCAGCTGGAGTAGAGCTGCATTCTTAAAAGAATTGCACATAGACCATAGTGGAGGGATACTCGAGCTACGTTGTGCTAGGAACTAGTGGTTTTCGGATGTCCTGTAGTGGTTTGTGCCTACTACAATAATCGCCAACCCAAGAGAGACATAATCACGCTATCTCGTAGCGTGCGAGGGTGTGTGTGTTAGCAACCGGAAGTTGTCTCATTATAGCTACAACTTATTTCGGCTAAGGAGAACTCGTCGTTGATTGGTAGAGTGATTCCTTGAGTTGTTCCTATTGGGTAGCCTCAATTGCGTTGAGAGACGTGCGTGGGCCGTTGCTATTGGGCGGCGTAAATCAGAGTAATAGGCACGCTACAGTCCAGTCACGATCGTTTATACGTGATATCCCCATGAATACCATGACTTATTTAGGTGATATGAGTTTGATCCTGAAATAACAGCGAGTTTCCTTAAGCATATTCTTGTTAGTGGTTTTGCAGCAAAAATCCTGCTTGCTTAACAAAGTGTCTTAGATTGGGCACGATGCTTGGCGGGGGCGACTTACTCCTTATCTCTCATTGGAATGCTATTAAAACATGTTACTTCTTCTAATGTTGCTCCAATTAGTATTATCTTTCAGCCATATCCAATATGCCAAAGAAGGTTAACATTGGATTTGGACCACTAAAGTGGTAGAAGGAAGGAGAGAAGACTTTTGGGGCTTAAACTTCATCAGTGGCTGAAGAAATTATGCAACGGATCCTTGTAAGATCAGTTGAGTTATTATTCAATCAGCACACAGATAGAACGTGCTGATCCGAGGTTATGGGTAGGGGAACACCTTGCTTACACAAACCTCACTTTCCTGGGGACACCATGATGAGTTTACCCATCCACTCTTAATCACTATGTAAATGATTTGGTCAAATCCACTTGTCTCTTTTGTATTATTACGTTCAGTAATTCAAAATCAGATATATTTTTTCGAGGTGTCTTTGGGATGGAGGGGCCAACTCGTTATAATTTGAATTGTCGGATTTTTTAGGCATAATTCGGTAATGGCACGTACTGGTATAAAAGGTACAATTTACGAAAAGTGCTAACCACCTCGAAATCAAGGAGTCATCCTTGTCAACTACATTCAACTAAAAATTCTAGCAGTTCTCATGAATAAAAAATCTCTCTTTATATCATTGTTTGGTTTAGATTGTAAGTTTTAAGTTTAAATGTTACAGTTCAATCGAAAATGTGTTGAAATAAAAGAATCAAATCGAATCTATGTTTAAGGAATAACAATTAATTTTAAGAGTCCTCCAAAGAGACGTTTTTCCATGACCTTAATGTTAATATTCTAGCAAAGTTTACTGCATCCATATTTCACTTCAGAATTCTGAGTGATGCGTCGACACAACAGAAACAATCACTGATGTTGAGCTTTGATAGCATGAGAAGTCTCGATACAAAAGTGACAAGACAAGCCTGTGACTTGAGCTTTTATTAAGGATGTGCAGAGGTAGTGATCCAGGAGCGGTGAATGACGCAGTCGATTAAAAGGTACAATGTGACTGCAAGTCTATAACGTGTTTGTAAAAATGATACGACATTACATGGTCAGATGAAATGACATCATCTGAGTGTCAGTAGTAATAATAAGATATTTCTTGAGCCAACAGTCATTAAAAATGTTTATATAAATAAATTTAAAATCAATTTTTGCTTGCATAGATAGAATTCATAAGCATTCCCTTTACAGGCAATAGTTAAATTAAGAGCAGTTATATAGTAACTTGAAGGTGACCTACAGGAACTAGGTGTGTGAGGTATTTCGACAAACTTTTAAGTCAATTTCGACAACATCGCAGAAGCTTTTAGTGAATATTCACGCAAAATTTTATATTTGGTAACTGTTAACATTTATTTGGCATAATTTTATCACGGGGACATTTAATAGTAAATTTTGTATCTTGCTGGTGCTTTTTTCGTAAATAGCCATACAATTTCGCACACTTTGTCGGATTTAGATGTGTTGTTAGATGTTTCTTTGTTTTCCAGTGTCTTTATACTACATTTTTAGTCCTGTGTCATATTTCTGAGGTTTTGAATAATATTTAAATGAAGGATTCTTTTATTTTAGTGAGATGAACGTAGACTTGATCTATGATACTTCCCTGTCGTGTCATGCAACCCTTGCAACACTTATTCAAAGGAGTCAAATCTGGAAAGGGCCCTTGTGTTTTGAAGATATATTGAACTCGTTCAATCTACTCTATCGCTATTTGGCTCGAGGTTCGTTGCCACCTTGAAATATTCTCGTTATTACCTTCTTGCTGTGCATAAATATTTTACTTTTACGACAGGTTTATCTACGAAGGGCCATGTTTATCAATATCGATTTAAAAGCAACTACTCTGCCGAAGAAAATATGTGGGGAACGGTAGAGTCCTATAAACGTCTTCTTGGGATAATAATGATTGGACAATGTAATTATACAGATGATTTCGGACTTGCGTTGGACGCGTTTAGTTGTTTAATTGTGAGTATACACGACCTCAATACTTTCATCTGCGCTATGGCAACATTAATCATTATTGATGAAAATTTCAGTTGATTTTCTCTGCAGAAAATTAGCTCATTCTGTTTTCAAAGTTCAGAGCCTGGTATTTTTCCATGACCATTTTTCTTATTTGAAGAGTGATTTCAAAGCTACACTGAGTTCCTGTCTCAAAGTCATCATTATTCACAACGAAACATCTAAGACGTTGAAGTTTGCGGATGTTGCTAAAAACCGAAGAGAAATACTTGGATTGCTTAACGACGTAAGTTAGGTAATCATTACTTTTAATGCGAAGTGTCTTATTTTTGCTATTGCGTGTGCTTGAAACTTAATAAACTGCTTTTTGCTTTGGGTATACATGATAACAAGTTTATCATTAGTCCACGAGTTTATCTGCTCATCAATAGTTGTTTAAAAATCACTTCCAAATTTATTTTGTCATTCCATGTATTTGTAGTTATTTCCTTTCATTTCTCCTATTGAAACATCCTATGATTGGCCGTGTTTGTGTTTTTTCAGTCTGCAAAAGAGTTGCCAAGCTATGCGGAAATCGTATTACTGCCAGGCAACGGTTTTCATGACGTTCCGTGTTGCATGCAAGGCTGTTCTACTAGTGGTAATCGACAGCGCTACTACCGATTCAGCCCTCTTCTCGATGGCATCGTCCGGGAAACACTGCTGCGGCAGGTGGAGTGCCTACAGTTGAGCATTGGTGCGCAACTGGGCTACAGAAGGTGCTCAAAAGCCCAGAGACCCGAGCCCCTGCCGGTGATCAAGACGCTACCTCGCGGAGGCACGTGTCTCAGTGTCTTCGGGACGGTGGAGACACCAGTTGTCGGTGTATGTATTAACGAGTCCTACGTGTTATCGGATCCGCCGGCTCCTATTCGTGCTGCACTAGTTTGGGCTTCCAAAGCGAACCTGGATTTGTGAGTGATGGCACTTTTTGATTATTTTGTACTGCTCTGGGTTCTGACCTAACTCGTTCTCCAGGTATTTCGAGTTCCACAGCGGGTAGTGCTAGGTGTAGCGTAAAAGTGACGTCGTGACTGCAATTACTATAGTGTCTAAAATTCACCATCGGTATGGTGATAAGGGAGCCAAATACGTGGTGCCCAGTGATTGGCGGGCACAGCCTGAGAGCAGGATGTGTACCGGTCTGTGTTTACATCTGGTAGCCTGCACTTCTTTTATAGATGCGGTGAATAGGCCATCTTGTCTATCCAAGAATTTGGATGGCAATTGAGGAATTCTGCTAGATTTATAGCGCGATTAGACAAACACTGGCTTAATAGATTTAAGTAGGCGTTTTTTTACACCTCAATGGTCTAAACATGTGCCGGAGAATAGCATCCAAGTAGGCATCGGTCAGGTGGTTGTACCTCTCTTTGCCACTACTACAATCTCAATAGGAACCTTATTAAACACGCTTATGTAAGTTGTCCATTATGCATAATATGAAGGTAGGTATAAACTAAATCCTACGGTAGATGTCTGGTAGAGTTTTAATCAACTACTATGAATTTAATCTACTATTTTGGTTTTCATGGCAAGGTCGAATTCCTAACAATTGGGAGCGCACCGTTATTTGGGTGTAGTCCTCCTAGCAGTCACTTATCCTATGCAACTTTTTTTCCTATGAGGAGCGAAGAAATAGAACTTACCACACGGGCAACGATTTTATGTAACCGAGGGTGGCTGAGATCAAGAGTTCACTTTTTGCGCGCAGAATGGTGCTGCCAGCTCTGGCCCAAGAGGGCAAGGCCCTGGAGGGGATTTTGCCTAAGGCACTTACTGCAAAGGTGGATGGGAACAGGCCCGCGCCCAAACGGGGTGAGCACGGCATCTATGAGGCCATTGTTTGGGGTATTCCTCTTCCCGAACAGCCGTGAGTCCTCATCAACACAACATCTCAAATCCGCATTAGAAGCTGTACCGGGCTATGCTCTTTCATCCGCCATGCAATGGACTTGCTCTTCGCTCGTACATTAGGGGCTGATGGTGTTCATTTTAAGCATCTGAACGGCAGCCAGCCTAGATAGCTCAACCTGTCAGACCGTCTTGTGAGTAGTCCAGCTGCCTAGGTGTCTGATTAGCGATCATCGAAAGGACTTACAGAAGCGATTTCCATCTACAAAATATCTCTTAAGGCCATTGGTCGCTCACAAATCTGCTTGGGACTGGTAAATGGTCCACTGTCGCCAATTTCGTTCTCGGATAGAGAACCTAGTTACCATCGATTTCTCATACCTGGTAGCGCCTTGATGCTGTATGAGCCCGAATATTGGTTAAAAGAAGCAATCGTATATGTATAATCTAGGATGTCATCTAATTTGAATGCTAAATTTTTCAATGAAGAATCGACTACCTTTAAGACGGTACTTATGAAATATATCATTTATAACCCCTTAAAAAGGGATTGATAGTGATTATCTGTCCACCTCGAGTTCATACATAATGCCTCGCCGCTTTTACTCGTACATCGCGAAGAAAACTAGCCAATATTATTTTCACTCAGGGCTCTAATTTTAAGTTAAACATTATACACAGTACTCATTAATTCCTAAATATGCTTTCATATCAAATAAACACCACGGAGCACCTCTAGTTAACGTCGTCGATGATCTTGAAGGGTTTTGCTTGTCCGTTAATTAGGGAACTCGATTGCAATTCTTGTCGTCACCATTTCGTTCTTGCAGTGACGACCCACCGCGGTTGTGCCGAATGAACAAGCTTCTCGGTGACTTACACGTCCAACTTGGCGACTTCGCTACCGGTCGTTGGTACTATCGCATCGCTCTGCGATACTCTTCCCCGAAAGATCCCGTCATTTGGCAATCAGGTCTCTGCATTCTTTTGTTTATTCAGGAGATTGGAAGTCTAGTTTCGGATGTTAAACTAAGTTGTTATTTACTGAGAAGCTAGATCTTAATTGCGTCTGCTTCTACGTATGATTTTGTGTCAACCTCGTTTCAAAGCGGAGCTTAGTTATAAAAGTGATTTGTGCATTCAAAGTTAAATACCACTTGACATGTACAAGGGTAGAACATTTCTGCACGTAAGCTGATAGTTATTCCCCATACACGATCGTGGTCAAATACATGATTTAACTTAGCAAAAGTAGAGAGCTAAAAGTATCGATAGTAATCCTTCTTCGCTTGGCTCCTACAAGTGCCTTTTTCCACGAGCCCTAGAATAAGACAAAAAAACCCTCAGAGACGGTGGACTTTAATGGCCTAGGAACGTAGGCTTGAAGAGCACGGAAATCGGCTTTTTATTCATTAATGGCCTTATCCAAGGGGAAGCTGCCAAAGGTGGGCCTGTACCTGGGCCGCACTAGTTCTACTAACTTAAAAATTGCCATAATACATAAATCTCAACTTAAAAGATACTTGCATTACAGCTCTTCTCACTGGCTATGCTGCGGCGATGTATCTGAGCGACCTAGACCCGAGCGGGAAACGAAGATTCGCGGATGTGTGCAATGGTCAGCCACAACTCGCGAAACTTCTCTCCCCTGTGCTCAACACATCCGGTGAGACTCTCTGGCTTGTCCGCTTCTCGGGCCTTTATTGGCCTTGTGGTACATTGCTGGTGATTTGATTTTTGGGGGTTTATTTAATCGACTGGTCGTCGGTGTCCTGTTTATTTCAAACTTGCAATCGCACTAACACATGGCGGATGGGATGGAGGACAGGTTTATTGAGCCCAACTCAGATGAACCCTGTTTAGGGTTGGGTTGATGTGCTCCTTGTTCTCCCGTGTGTGCCTAGTAATGCACCCTACTCAGGACAATGATTGGGGGCAGAGGTTTTGGAACCTGACTAGTTGGGCTTCTTTGAGTAGGCATCACCATCTGTGTCGTGGTAATATCTCAAACAGACACCGAACTGTGTGAACTGTTTCAAGCCTTGAGATACTTGGATCTGCTAATTTAGGTATCTTTTATTATAACATCAGCCTTTATAAATAGTTTTAGCTGATTTAGTTTTTCAGCAGTATCGTCCTATAGCAATACCCCGAAACTAAGTTTGAATAAATGCTCTTTTCGATCATGTAGGTCTCGTAAATGCTCTGGATTTAGTTATGCTCACCAAGACGGATTCAAAACTCCCACGAAGGCCTTCGGATGCCCTATTTCGAGCGAATCAATCCATCCAGAGCCTCCGAAAGGTCTGTTGCATTTAATTAAGAATTTTTTACCGACGACCAAAAGAAACACTTGGCTTTTCCTCCAAATACTGCTTAAGACGTTTATAGACGTATTACCCTATCGCGTGTACCTATTGCAATGACTTCTTGGAGTTCACTTTTTTCGGTAAATACGTGGAATAGTAAGTGGCGGTTAAAGGGCATTGAATGGGTCGATTCGTCTGTTATACATCGCATTCTTGTCTTCTAACCAATTCGAAGCTTCCGCGGTCAAACTGAAGCATTTAGGGTGAAAGCAAAGCAACTGGTACTAGGTAGGTCTGAATCGTCCCATGGTTTAGGTTTGCTGCATATTAAATAGTTTCTACTTTCAAAACCTATTGTAGAATCCAAATAGCATGGCTTTTCGTAATTTGTCTGTGCTGTTTATCTTATTCCGCCTTCATAGGGTCCTGCCATACCGAGGTGTGTTGTAGAAGTAATGTACAAAAACGCGGACTATCTTGTAGCGACACGTGTGAGTTGAATAAAAAGAGTACAACTTATATTCATTTTCATGCTTATTTTTTAATTCCCTCTCTTTTCTTTTGTAGAAAAAGGCAACTGCTATTCGCGTTCTGAACAGCCTACAAGCAGATTTCATTCCCCTAGGGGTATGGAATAATCAACACTAATAATGCTTTATTTCTCTTATTGCATCCATAAGCTTTCTCTACAATTCGCCTGCCCAAAATCGCCTTAGCCTATTACTGCATTCAAGGAGCTATCGAGTATTTCTCTTAGTTGCATTTGAATCAAAGCGAAGGCAAAAGCTTCGTCTTGGAGCAGAATGTATGTAGTGTCTCCACACAATTGAGGGGCTGATTACAACACATACAGATCTACCTTTCAAAGGCACGTATTCCGATTCAAAAGTAATCCCATCTTCTTCAGGGGTCTAATCAGTTTTTCGCCAAAGTCATTTAGTCCCTTAGCCACTCCAATAGAGAATGTGCGAAGATCGTTTTAACATCCCGGTCGACTCTTGGACAGTAATGTGTTTTCTGAGTAGCCTAAGAAGGAATTTTGACCTGCTGAAGCCTAGAGGTTCCCGAATATGCAAACTATTTCTGGACCGTACGTCGAACAAACGCATCACAGTTTTGCTCATCCAATTCCTTTAGTAGGTCTATACCAACTATTGTTAGGAGTTATCAAAAGAACGCTTATTCCGAATAATAAAGTGTACATGGAGTAGAAATAATTCTAAACCGTATTCTCTCTTATTTACTTTATTCAACGCCCAACTCAAGAGCTTAGGTAGCATTCGCATCGGCAATGAAATCGAAGGGAAAGGAAGAGGAGTGGGTTGTGGACAAACAAATGCCGATCTACAAATCTAGCTGACTTACGCCTAAGAAAATAGGCATGGTATAGTCCGTTTACTAGAAAGTACAAAATCCTTCCCCTTTCATTAATTAATCAAAAAGTTGATTGCTCGATGATAACTTATAGAAGTTTTGTTCTTTCTAGGACGTCTTCCTATTCGAGCGTTTCTACGTGTTAGCGCGACTCTTCTCACGTCTCGGTTTGTACCACAAGGCCGGATTCCTGCACTACCTGCTGGAGAACAATCTCCTCTCTGTCATCCGTGTGCCCCCCTCCTCGTCACGTCTCTCCCCTGGCTTGACCCGCTCCTCGGCCTCTTGTCTCGCCCTTATGGGCGCTCTGCGCGGCGCCAACCTCCGTCTCACCTCCTCGCCCGCTCTGACCTTCGCCTATCGACTGACCTCGTCCCCAGCGGGCTTCAGACTGGCACCAGGCAGTGTCCACGGCGTCGTCTATGTCTGTTCCATCGTCACTGCCACGAAGGAAGCGAGTGGCCATAAAGCTGGTTGGCCGGTCCTTCAAAGGCAACTGCTCATTTCCTTGATACAGAAGATCAGGCTTGGTCTTGAGCAGGCGGGATCAACTGTGCAGGAGTCCAAATGGGAGGAATGTACTGCTCTGTTGAGGTGAGAACAATGTGGGAAAAGGGACTGCAACATCTTCACCAGGCAAGAATCACGTTAGCAGTTGGCAGGTGTCTTTATTAATGTCGATGCGCCTATGCATATGGGAGTCTTTCGGAAATTTCGATACTCTCGTCAGGAAAAGACAAAGTTTTTGGGACTTACAAAATTTAATGTACTCAAAATAAATTTAATAGATAAGAAAATACCATTATTGTCCCCAAAGTTTCTTCCACAATAACCGTTGCTATTGGCGTCTTTTATAGCCCAAGTCTGACTGCGCAACCTCGAGCAAGCTGAATTGACACTTTCCTTGCTTGAATCCTCTCATCGATTGACTGGACTTTCGTAATACGAGAAGCCCGGCTGTCATTAGTGACTCTGTCGCCACTAATAGACCATCAGTTGACTGAGATATGCGACTGGTTTTGTCGTACAAGCTTGCCCTGTGATGTGCCCAAGGAGGGACCGAGTCTTGCTGCCATGCATATGGTCTATTATTGGCTACCCTCGTATCTAGGGCTCAATTAAATTGCTCAGCAGCGCCTTGTTGGCGTCTGAATTCAGTCATGATATAAACAATTTTATCATCCATTCTCCTGTTTGGCGTCACCTAAATGAAGGTAGATTAACACTTATGAGGGAAACATTGTGTGTCAACACCTGTTATACATCTGAAAGAACACCTGTTATTTTTCTAAATGTTTTACTTGTATTACTGTTTCTAACATAAGTAAATATCTGCGATTTGTTTCTATAGCTACCTGTTCTCTCTAATCAATGGTTGGCACGAAGGCTTGTCACCGATTGAAGTCTCGGGATACATCGAACTTCTACACAGCCTAGCTCTGGCCAGACCGTTGGATCAGCCGTCGTTGCCGAAACACGTGAACGACATCGTGCCCGCCGATTCTGGGGAGAATTCCGCCGACGGGGAAACTGTTCGATCCTCCTTCGGTCGGCCGATTAGCTCATCAGCTTGTCAACTTTCATCCCTCGTGGAGCTCCATGTGGATAAAATGCCCATTTTAAGGTAAAAGGACCTTATTGCGGATTAATGCGACTCTCCACCTGATTCGCTAGACCAGAGAGAGCTAAAAATATGTCCTTTTGCCTCGAAATTCTTGCCAAACTGCAATAGAATAAATTGCTAGAAAGGGCCTAGTAATATTGTGAACGGCTTGAATTGAGGTGCATTTCTTGAATACTGGTGAATGCGACAATTGTTACATTTCCCATGGTAGCGATGGGGCTCCTGTGACGGGTATTGAGTGTATAAGCCCTAATTCGAGTAAAGACAAGACTACAAGGTTACAGCTTTAATTGGACAGAAAAATGGAGTGCTTCTTGGTTATGGGGGCGATAACTGGGATACTGGGAGATTGCGCATCATGGACCTCTTTTTATCTGTTAGACTCGAGACCATAGGTGTAGTTTAGATTCCGTCTTTGGTGAGAAAAGACTACGTGAGTTTCACTTGTTTTTTAACAGAGTGCCATTGAAGAAACAATGTGGAAGGCTGAGGAAGAAGCAGGAGTCAGCACCATCACGGCAACTGAGCTTGGAGTTCATGTTGCTTAATAGCGTAACCAGCCGGAGTAGTAGCAAAAGACAAGTAGTATTGAAATGGTTCGCGAGTCGGAGTCTGGAAAGTAGATGTGCTGGGATCTTCTAACGTGGCAGGAATGCCAAACTCCTTGGTTTTGGGAGCACCTCAGGGTGGCCTTCAGATGGCGATGGACACACTGGGTCCTGTCTTATGAGGTCTGTTTGAGCCGAGGAATCCGCAAAAGGATCCACCATGCGGAAGCGAAGGACACGTAGGGTTCACCTGTGTTTGTGAGGCCTCAGCATCTTGCTTTCTGGTGGCTGATTCTCCTATGCAGAAACTAAATGCGGTGAGTGGGTGAGCTGGGTGCCCTGGTACGTAGGATTGTTGCGATTGAATGCATGCGTGTCGGTATGTCACGCGCACATGAGGAGGTGGCTTGAAAATAAGTAGTCATGTTTATTCCTTCTGTTCACCTACCAAGCTTGCTCTCATGCCCGAATTGCACGCACGTAGCAGTTCTAAGTGTTGTGCCGTTACTGTAGCAAATCCGTCGGATAAAGTTGTGAAGAGAGTGTAATTCCTTGCACAGGAGCGTATCAATTCCACGGCTGCCACCGTACCGCCTACCGTCTCGAATGTCGTACGATGCTCTAAACAGGATGGTGGTAATCCAGCAGACATCGACGAATACACCCGATCGCGCTTCCGTTGCCTCAAAACGCGGAAGTTTCTTGCGCCAGCCGACCTTCATCAGCAATCCCTTCCAGCTTTCGTCCACGGGTATGAAAATAGTAGTTCTTGTAGATTTAGTCGTGTTATGAGTAAATGCAGATTAGTGAAGGTAATTGCTTCATAAGTAATTAACTGAATACTGGAAAGGCCTTTCAACTTTCCCACCATTAACGATGTCTATTACTGTCTCAACCCGCTTCCCTTTAAACCTGGAGCGAAGCGTTTCAACACGTTTCCTGGAAAGGGCCTTAGTTCTGTTGTCAATCAATTGGACTTTTATGGAACTGGCAACATGGCGATTAGTGTCTTTTTCGAAGACAGCGCTCAACCATACGCAATATTCTCTGAGGATAACATCGGAGCAGTATGAAGGTGCCAAGCGATAGGAGGACTCGTAAAAATTGGCTGTCGACAAGCACTTTTGCCCTCTGTTGCATGGGTGGTGGCGAAGGTCTTCATTGGTGAATGTTTACTCATTCATGCTGCAAAGCCCGAATCCCGATGCTGCCAGGCTCCTCCGTCAACGTACGCTGCTTTTCGTTATTGGCGGCTATCCTCGTTATCTTAACTACTTTGTTCAGAAATTTCAGGTAGGCATCTGAGTCCTTCAACCTACCCCCCTCCAACACTGCTGATTGTCGTGGAAATCTGCATTGCAAGAGCAATCAGATCGTCTGTCACGCTGCTAACTTCTAGCCTTAGCGGCTCCGTAGTCCCCACTTCATACATGCTCGTTTTCCCAGTTATCAGAGAAAAGCATTGAACAGAGACCACAATCTCCTTATTTTAAATTTCGGCGCTACTAAATGTTGTGATATAAGTCGCTCTCTCCCTTGTTCCAGGTAGGGGTTGGGTTTTCGAGCATCAGCCATTCTCGCTGTCATCATGTTTGTAGGTGAAAAGAGTTGAAACATCTAAAGCAAGCATAGTATGTGGACATGTTTAATTCATCTTGGGAAAACAACCGAATATTTCCTAAAAACGCTTTCTTGGTTCTTTTAACGTAAGTTTAATTTTATCAACTTTGATCACTTCCCGTTACTGTGCTCTACAACGGTTGACAAGCGTGTCAAGTTTATTTTAGATACAATCGATTGGGTATGCAACGACCTTGGCTTCGTGGAGGTCATTTTTGACAATCCCTTTGCCATACGCCTTGAACTGGATCAAGTGGTGAGTATTTTGCACCCAACGCACCAGCCGGATGATCTATTTTGGCGAAATTTTATATAGGAACAGACAGACAAACGTTCGTCGTGTTGCGATGAAAAACAAGACTTTATCGCAATCCCAAGATTCTACCACGTGAATACGGGGGTTGGGAATTTACATTTTCGAAACCCGCTTACTTTGGGCCAAAGTCCACTGCTCTTAATTTGTTTTACGGCTCATCTTGGAATAAAGTGTAACACTCCGTTAAGCGAGTGGGGACTCTGAGTAGCAACATTTGTGTAATTGTCACGGGTGTCCTTACGCAGCAGGATACCCACTTAAGTATTAGACACATCGGGATTCGTATCCTGTACCCAGACTGCAGCGGTGAACACTTATGACACTTTTGAATCTGCTTGCTTGGTTTCACTTCATCCTCCTCATACCATGCTCTTGTACTTTTTTATATAAGGACAAAGTAACACCCACGCATGCTAACCTTTTGAACGCTAGCAGAAAGTGTGATCCCTTAGATGAACCTTTGTTCGATACTCTGACGTCTTTTCGGTGTAGCGCTGGAGGAATAAACTGAGCAACTTCCATGTATATCTAGTAGGTCGACGGGCGTCAATTGGGATGGGATTCGGAAATTATTAATCATCGAAACTCAAAGGATAATCTATTCGAAGCTGGTATCAGTGTAACACTTCCCTAGAAATTTGACGGTATTCTCGTACTGCTGTATACTTTGTTTCAGAGTTTTGAGTTAGCAGTGGATGCCAGGGACTCGGGAACTGAGGCCATATCTCTAAGATGTGTGAGGATCATCCCGGCGCTGGAGGAGTCTCCTGTAAGCTGTTTTTAAAGTCGTCCATTCAGTCATTTTGCACTAATGTTTGGCTACGAGGCTTTAGTAGGTAAGTTCAATGAATTTCCGTTGACTGCGCAGCCTTTGGGAGATAAAGCTCTTTAGCGCTAACGAGTTGCATTCCAAAAATTGCGAACTCGTTTATTAGGGCCTTAGCTATACACAAGATGTATCAGTTTTCATGAACAACAGCTAATCGGAATGCTGAAAACGTTAATGACTTCTTTTAAACTTTCGTAGGGAGAATATGATTTTGCGGAACACTAAGATGGTTCCTCCATTAATAAACATAAAAGGCTCTCGAATTTTCTAAAAATTATTCTTTTTAAACAGTTGTTTTGAATGAATAAAAGTTCTAATAATTTCTCTTAAACATTTCTAAGGGAAGTATAATTTTTGGTGTTATAAGAGTTCTTTTGTCGAGATGTTGAAATCAAGTGAGTACCATAATTCGAAGGAAACGTGCATTGTAACATAGGCTTATCAATCAATTTGACTTGTAACACTGTGACGCAAGACGTTTATTGATTGGAGCCATGACATTGTCTACTGTCGTTAATGGATGTACATTTAACAGCATTAGGAACTTGTCTGAATCTAGAAGTACCACAATTTCCTGTTTTCAAGGCCGCTGGGCTCACGTGGTACCTTTTTTATTTTTTTTCCTAACCCAAAGAATGAGGTCATTCTGAAGCCCTTCTCCGGATGCCTGTTTGAGCAGGCGACTCTCTACCTCAAGTACGGCACGGAGCCAGGCACTGAAGGCTACGCAAAAAAGGTCGTACTTGAGCCCAATTCCACCCACAATCGCTTCGTCTTCGCACTCGGTGTTGACTCAAGACTAGCAGGCGTAGATGCTATCAAGGTCCGTACCCCAATCTTTTGTCATTCCGCCAAAATTCATGAATCCGCACAACTTGAGTTGTATTTTAGTGGCGCCTATGTGGCATCTCCTATCGCTTGCTGACTTTCGGTGGGTTCCGTGTTAGTCTCCCGTTGAATGGTTCCCCTCGCAATTGGGAGCTCTACACAACTCCAGAGGCCGACGTCGCTTCCACTAACAGCCTGGTTGGGGCCGTCGCCGCGTCTGAGATGGCCCCTAGCTTCTTAGCTTCGCCTCCAACCCCACCGATTCGTGTCTGCCCGCCACTTCCCAGTCTGTGTCTGGTCGCCGGAGCCTACCTGGAGTCGTGTAAAGCTAAAAAGGATAAAAGGGTTGCTCCTCTAGCTCACCAGCTTCCCACCGGGTGCATCCTCGATAGACTGGTTACAGCGACCCCTTCATTTGCACCCTCTCTTAGGTTGGGGAGCACTGCTGGCAACCAGGAGACGAAACAAAGTCTTTGCAATGTAAGTAAACTGAAGGAGGCACTCCTCATGAATATTGTGTCTGGAATTGATTTTAGTAGTGTATTGTGCATCTGCTCGCTTTCATGCTTGGCACGGATGATTGAAAGCCACTTTTCTGCACATGGATTATGTATCATATATCCGTTATTAGTTAATTTTTTTAGAATTTCCCATTTTTATTAGAAAATTGTGTACGAGTTCGGTTTGTAGTGGCGAATTTTGAAATAGATCTGACTAGATTAGTTAAGACACAATAGGTTTTCCTAACGAAATGCTCTCCCACAGCATTTATAAAGCACAGCAACTATAGCGGTTTAGGAGACTTCCCCACGAACGCGCGTGAAGCTTGGCGAGGCCCAACGGAAATTTGGCCCGTAAAGGATAGGGATGCGTCGCCCACAAAGGCACACTCGGATCCACCGCCGGAGCCCCCCACTCCCTGCACTGCGGAGTTCTTTGGCCTCCCAACATCTATGTCATGCATGCAGAAACAGACGACTATTCATGCACCAAGTAGCATAAGTTCGGATTGGTAATTTCTGGGCGTAGTGGACAGCCATGAGATACGATTTCATTTTTCGCCAGAGCTTTTTTCGCAGATTTTTATTACTTACATTGAGTTACTTCATGGTAAGAAGTGCTACAAATATTCCTTTTATTGAGTCCAAGTGATTCCAATTTGTTTTCAAATTATTTGATGCCTTGTGCTTCTGACAATTCTGTTTAAGTTTTACAGAAAGTGCATGATTTTATCACTGCTTGTACGTTATCGAAAATACCAACGATGTCTTTAAAGTCTATTATGACAGCGACTTGCAAGATTCTTGCTTTCTTTGAAGTCACAAGAAGAGGGAAAATTGAACCAGAATTAAGTGATTTGAAGGGAGCCACTCTCGAAAATTCTAGGAGGAGAAGTGCTAGATATTCTCCCAAGAAGAAACTTTCATGCGACCTCAATTGAACAGGGATGATAGACTGTCTGGCCTCGCGTGACAATTAGGGGAAGTTACAAGTGTTCAGGAACTAGGGCCTGCTCAGGCAGGCACAGCGCAGAGGACTGAAAATTCGAAACCCCACAGACCTACTGGTCAGTCCTCAAAGCTGTTTAGTCTCCTCTTCTCAGCTGCACACACTCGTTCCGTGGCGGTCAAATAGAGTCACTAGCCAGTCCGGATTCTCTACGAGATTTAGGAATAACCAGTTTTTAAATAAGAGTTATATTTCATAGTGCGACTTGGTCCCGCTTGCGTAGTTTTGCCGCTCTATAGCCTAGTTTTCAGTTACCTGTTAATACCAATTGGTGACAGTTTAGGCTGTTCCAATTCCACTTGCATTTCCGCTCACAATGATTTGGAAGAACTGATTTTAGTACTGCATCTGAAATTAAGCTTGTTTGTGGGGTTTCTGAGGATTTGAGCAATAGATCGTGACGAAATGATGACTCTCGACTCAGTCCGTTTCGTAGGAGGCATCCTAAAAGTTTTAGAAGTACAATTCATATTAATCTTCCAAACTTCGGTACAACGTCAAGTGCATCCGATAAATTTGAGAGGGTTTCTAATCCTTCTCGGTATTTTGCCTCCAGATCATAATAGACTTGCATCCCTACGAGACGCGCTTGCTACCGATTCACCTCTTCGTGAAGTCGAATGGCAATGGCGAGAGTGGAGTGCAATCTGAGTCTTTCCTGAACGTCCTCCAAATCTCTTTGCAAACGACACTGAGCACGAACAAGTTCCTGCAGAAGTACAACTTGCTCATGGGCCAGTTCTTGCAGATTCTCAACGTTTCGGACGTCAGGCAAAAGGTGAGTCCTTAAATCTCGGTATTTTTGTGATTAATGCTCTCCAGAACCTTTCCATGGTTAGCCCAAAGAAATACTTGTTAAACTAGAAGCCACCATTTCGTCTCATACTATGTCGTTTCCAAACTACTTTGACGGTTGGAACTCATTGTGACCTTACTTGTGAACAAAAAACAAACAAACTTATGAACAAACAAATAAAAATGATATGATTTTTCATTTAATTTACGACATTTTTGAAAATAATAGGCTGATACAGGGATTGCGTGTAATGTAAAGTACGGAGCTGCTATGCTACCTAAAATCGTCTGATTAGTATGTGTTACTTTCGATAACGGCCACAGGGGACGGGACGCGTCGTAACTCCAAAGTTTATTTAACAAAGTGCAAGTCATCATAGTAACGACTTAAACAATAGTACATATTATACAGATAATAAATAATAGTAAATTACAGTTCAAGATAATCAGAAAATTATAGATATAATTTTCTAAAGATACAACAGCGTGTGAAGATGAATAAGTGAGTATGTATGGCTAAGAGTTTACTAACGCTTCCTCTCCAAACCTAAACGTCATATCGTTTTATGGAACTAAGAGGAACAACCCGAACTGCATGTCTTAGAGGGTAAACTTGAAGGCTATTATTGAAGGAAGTGCGCACACACTGGAATACAGTGGGCAAATGAACAAAAAAACATCCCACGAAGGCTCGGTCTAGGAAGCCGGCACAGGTAGGATCGATTGTCTGCCACCAGGTTTGAATACTTCCTTTCACGGGCTGATTTGGCTAACGAAAAGAAAGACTGGACAGGTCTTAATGGACGCTACACCATCGAGCATAGGCAAGGATGTGTATAGTAGACTGACTCATGATATCTTGTTGTTCCAGTTGCCCGTAAAGCTTCCCTGCTCTAGCGCTGTCGATCACTGCTCCTTTGGGGAGAAGAGCTGCCGCGGCTACTTCTGCGGCACCCTTTGCCTGGAGGCCAGTTCGAAGGCCTTCTGGGAGGCGTGGCACCGCACCACCGAGGCCAGAGCCGCGCCCTCGCCCCCACGCGAGACTCGACTGGTGGCGCAGCTGTGCATCGAGCTGGCCGCCGATGTGCCGCCGTGCACAGCACCGGACGAAGACTGGACGCGTCTGGTCATTGGACGCTGCGTCAAAGTCGGCGTGGAACTTCTCTTTCTCTCCTCCGCGCCCCTCTGCTTGTACAACCCGGGCTTTTTCCGGGTCGAGAAGGAAACTGAATTCGACTTTTGTCTCAAGACCGAACTGCCGCAGGAATTGTCGGTGGGTCCCCAGAATACTGCTTTTAAATATTGAAAGTGGCTTATTGCTCTAATGGGCGGATGTGAGGCTTAAGAAATAATGCAGACGTTTCTAGGGACTTGAGAAAGTACCACTTTTGGCCTGTCCGGTAGGTGTAAAATTATTTTCCAGTGGTAAGAAGGATTCTCTGCTCAAATAATGTTTGCTTAATCCGCTTCATTTAGCGTGTTATTTTTCATTAGTAGTCACAATGTATTGCATCATTCGTGCACAAAGAAGAAGGCTTCTAAAACGCACCGCTACGTTTTAATTCCTATCGGGTTGGGTGAGAATAGCTAAAGTGTTTGTGGCAGGCTTTCAGGTAAACTACTACCATTGACTACTCGAAAATGTATAAAGTAATGGCGTTAGTTTTGAGGTTAGGATTTACCTCTGATTCAAAGTATTACATTGGCTTAGATCTTGCAACGGTGGGCCCTTGAGGGTTTTGTCGTGTATTTGAAACGCCAGCAATGCCTAAAGGGAGCTGTCGGTTCTTCGGTATTTGCTATTTTCATAGCCAATTGATGGCAATGTCTCGCGAGAAATCGATGTGAGATCCGGCACTAGTTAGAAGATTTATTTTATTATTTAATGCGTCTAATAAAATTTACTTTGTCTTTTCCTGTCATAGTATAACTCATTTGGAGGCCTAAAGTATTTTATGCACTGTTGATGAAATGGTATTTCCCGGTCAGTAGCTTGAAACTGGTGCACTATTTTCACCAATTTCACCTGCACCAATGAAACCATTGTTAGGGAGAAATACCACAGAGTACAATCTCTCGATATCTTCGAGTGTTTTTGGTTAACACGATGCCTTGGCTTTACTTCAAGTGACTACCTCAAGTAATATTATATCCGCCACACAAATGGTCGCCGTTGTCGTTGCTTTTCTTTGAGAGCGTGTTGTTTCAATTTTACACTTTAGCTAAACCCGGGTTTAAAAGGGGGAATAAAGTGGCAAAAAATAGGATGAAGGGTTACATATCATTGATTGGACGCTAGTGAATGGTATTCTTGGTTGGTGTGATATTAACGACAAAGCTGTGATATTTCTATCTCTAAGTCATCGTTCTACCCTATGGCTCCCTTAGCTCTACCGCTAACCAACTAAGCTAATCAAATGCTCCTAGGTACTGCTTGCGGTCCCCAGTTAGTGGGTGTCTTCCCCTTTGTAACTGCTGTCTTGAATTAGTCTTGTCATCCTAGAGTTATTGCTTCAAAAGACCCAAGACACATCCCACTGTAGCTCATATACACATGCACGATTACTAAGCCTACGTGACCATCCTTATGACTCAGCACCTCCGTTATCCGGTTGGTATACGGATCGAACATCCTGGTAGAGCATCTGTTAACGCGCCAGTTCCTAGAACGTTTCTGTCAAATCAGTTTTCTCAGTTAGATTCCCTTGGTCCCACAGCGTTATAAATACTTGAAATCCTTCATACTATAAGGGCAACCAACAACTGGGTCTTGTTTAATAAATCTGTGCTCTTTCATGCCTTTTCTTTGTCTCTCGTCGATTTGTTGATCCCCTCGTGGTTTGAAGAAAGTAGTAAGTAGATCGGCTGACCAATCGGTTATGAAACCTTTGCAGATCTACTAGACATGTGAATTAGACAGGTGTAAATCATTCGGAATATTTTTTACTATGTAAAAAGTATTCTCTAGTTAATCTTCTTTGGATAGCTCCACCTCTTGTTGTTTTCTACCGAGAGCGGCAAAGGTAACATCAGATCCGCCTTACTGATTTAGCCTCTAACAGCATGTCTTCACTCTGTTCTCCTGTCATTGACGTTTTTGTTATTTCAGTATGTTCAACGCCCTTGGGCTCACTGTGAATCCTACCGTCTTGAGCTCACCGTGCAGTTCCTGTGGTGCGAAAACGTATTTCCAGTTAACCGAAGACAGTGTCTGTTATTGACCACTGAATGGCAGAAGTTCGCAACTCCGACGGATCGCAGCCATGAAGATAAAGGGGACTTCAACGCGGATGATCTCTTGGTCGGGTTACAGGCTTCCCCAGCTTTAGATGAAATGCTGGGCAACGTACAGATGAAACTAGGTCTGCCTGACCTTCTTGAACTATTCCAAAGGGAAAACTTTAAGCCCCTGGCTGTGGCTACTCGACCCTCGGATGAGCTGCTGCTGCCTTTACCGCTGCCTCACGCATTTGGACGTCTGCTGGAGCGTAGCGTAGAGGTAAGATAATTATTCCTCGCTCCTTTCCGTCAGAAAGAAGGCCGAGTTCGGGGAGCATACTCAAGCTTTTAAACCTGCCACCTATAAACCTAGTCAAGCTGTAGGATCCTACTCCTTTTAAATTCTTATCATCGAGTCGTTTTAT
This sequence comes from Anomotaenia brevis, assembly GCA_030710315.1. Lineage (NCBI taxonomy): Eukaryota > Metazoa > Platyhelminthes > Cestoda > Cyclophyllidea > Dilepididae > Anomotaenia > Anomotaenia brevis. The sequence goes on along the minus strand of JAUOZQ010000007.1, from coordinate 219,115 downwards.
TTAGGTAAATTGGACGGCCCACCTAGCTCTGTGTGTGGCGACGAGGAAGGGTGAGGTAGGTACGGAGCAGATCTACCACCTGCCCAACATCCGGAAAGGTCGCATTGTGCCACTCCTGCCTCCACAGATTTCGTCCAAGGAACAAATCCTTCCCTGGTATTTCCCTCTCCTGGAAAAACCTCAAAAGATTGCTCAGATACTCTGGCACAGCAAGATATGGTTACGTGAGTTGCGTGTGCATCATCTCTCATGATTTCCATCTCCAACTATTTGAAAGAAGATTTCCTTCAACAAGCCTCATCTGTTTGATTTATGCATATTTTCGGGATAGCTAAGACATTTTCCAACAAGACGCCATCGTTCCAGTGTCTTGTGCTCAGACATCGAAAGATTCCCTCTGGATTTGAATACAAACCTGTCAAAAGGTAACTTACGACGAACTTGGGGATCTGAGAAACATGTGCTCTTTATAAACGAATTACTGTCTCACCTTTCGTAGCTGTGCCAAAAGGTCGTTACCGCACGCTAAACTTCAAGACGGATAAGAAGTTAGTAATTGCGCTTCTAGAAGCGTTAGCCAATAGGAGGCAAGTTGAGAGCATATGCTCACACTTTAGTAAAACTGAGTTAAGGGAATTGCTGTATCTGAGGCCATATGCAATTTTTTGTACCGGCGAAGCGGCAGTTGTGTGAAGGATTCCTTAGAATCCTGCGTAAATTTTTTGAATGATACAGTTCAAAAATAACCTAATTTGAAAAGTTTTTGCTGGAAAGGGCCTAACTTTTTTAAAGAATAATCGTGAGGAATTTTAATCATCTACCCCTAAATTGACCTAGAGTGATGGCGTTGACGTAGGCGGGACTGTATTGTATTTTCGTTTGAGGCGTTTCAGACTCGTCAACCTGCTGGACCATGATTTCACCCATAGTCAGCATATTCCATCTACCAAGTTATCCGATCTCATTGCACTAAAACCTGATGCATTCGTGACTATGGTTCAACGATTCTTCTCGTTTTTAGTTCTCGTATCTATAATATTGTTTCTTAGCCAAATTAGTTGCTTAAATTTGTGTGATACAGAAAAATTTCACTTGTGCGTATGTGCATATATTATCGTTATGGGATACTTGTATTTGCTCTTAAAACCCATGAAAGTAGCACAAAAAGTAGTCGTAAGCGATCATACCAGCTATACCCACATTTCACTCTGCACTTTTTAACAAATTATTGAATTAGTCGCTACAGAACGCCTGTCAGACGCAGTTAGCCAGTCAGCATGCGTATTTCATAAATAATGTACCCCGAGTGGCAATCAATCAAAGCGTTGTACCTGTAATGATGGATGATCGTCATGTGCATCCTAACCACAGAAATTTCTTTATCGCGGGGCTACGTGTGTTTGAGTACACTCTCGTTGCTAGTACCACCTATGAATTATCTAAAACCAGTTTTATGAGGTGCTCCTGGTGTCGCCGTCACCGTACTTTACTAGAGTGCTGTCGTTTCCCTACAATGGATGCGTATTCTTTGTCGTCGTCTCGCTAATAAGTGTTTTTGATTGCAATCTACAAATTAGTCTGTTTCCATTCGCCAACAAGAGAGGACAGGAAGGCACGCAGATTTACTCATTAAGACCCAGTTGCACTTCCAGTGCATATTGCTTTAAGGTGACCAACATAATCGACTTAAGCACGCTTGGTAGTTAGAAACATTATTGAAACTAGCGTGTTAACGTATGTTCCACTAGAATGTTCTATCTGCGTGCAGATTGTGCGACTATGGGTCATCGGTGTACGTCAGCCAGCTATGGGACAGCCATCCTGAGCTCCCGACACCTGCATCCTATCGGCTTCCGATGACCTCACTGATGTGCATTAGAGTTTGTGCTGAGGCTCACTTCCACCACTTTGAGCACCCTACCTAAACCTTCTTCAACGTTACACGAAGGGAAATCACTTGGTATGGAAGTGGAATGATGAATCGGTTGTTCACCAGATGACCTTACTACCGTTTCAGGGCTACTAACCAACACTTGATGGAATGTCCTGGGCATGGTTATAGCTATAGGGATTCCATCAAACTTGGTACAAGATGCACTATACGCGCTCGCTTTACTTCAGTTTTGGTGTTTGGGTAATTTCTGCACAGAGCTAGTGCATCGGTTCGACAACGCTTTGATACCGATCTATACGGTGGATGACTGTCCGGTGTGCCGTAAGGAGGCGACTTCAGCCGAAGGGGACGAACCACCGAACTCAGTGGACCCCATGGCCTCGCATGTGGTCGCTCCTCCACTGGAGAAAATGGCCCTGGAACTCTACGCCGGCATCGACGAAGACGACTACTTGAGCGGTCTCCACCAATTCCTCACGAGACAATTCTCACCCTTTGCCAGTGAGTCTACTCCTGCTCACTCATTCACTCTTTTGCCTCATCAGTTCCATTTCATTAGCTAAATCGATTGGTCGCCCTTCTCTTATTTATAACTATCCTTTCGAAATCACGGGAGGTCCTTAAAAGGACATAGAGGTAAGGAGAGAGCGCGGATATTTTCGAGCGGATGGGGTTTTAAGATGTATCCCCCGGTGTCCAGTGTGTGCATCCAGTATCGCAATTAACTCTTACCAAGATGCTGATTGAGTGGGAAAACTCTGAATCCTGGCGAGTTCAAACAGCATAGTGGATCTGTGTGCTGATTGGGCGGCCGAGAGTAGGTACCACCAGAATCGTTGCATCCGCTTAGCGCACGTGATTCTGTGTGCGTAAGCCATTCATGAGGTTTGGTCCTTTCCTGAGACCCCGACAATTTACCATTGGCTGTTTAAATGAGCTTTCAGGGGTGATGCTAGGAGAATTTCAGTCGCCTCTGTTATCAGCAATATGAAGTGACACGTCCATAAGATCATCGTTAAATTTTTTCTGCGCGCCTTTAGAATCTTTTGCCAGAGGTTCACCACCTTTTACCTTAGTTTTTGGTTTTAAATGGGCTTTGGGTATTATTCTTAAACTCGTCAGTTTGGCATTCTCCACCGAATAACTTAGCCTAGGTCTTCAATTCTTTTATATCGCCAGCCTACTCTAGCAGTATGGGCGCAGCCTTCGAAATTTAAACCAGAAACGCTGGAGAATTTTTAAGAGTACTTGGGAATCTCCACAACTACCTAATTGTATGTAATAATTACAATGGCAAACTGTCGCAGGGAGTAAACCCACCGACCTGTACCGCCTTCGGTACGGTATACTTGCGCACAAGGTAACTACTTACCTGGTTTCTATCGGGGCATCATGTGCACCCTGGCTAATAATGAGTTCGTCTCAGCTAATAAGGTAATTGTTATCCCGGCCTGAACCTTCATGAGGCCCAATCTCTTCGTTATTAGTGTCCATCATGTAGGCTGGCAAAAAATCCACTCGCCCATTCCCAATACTGTCTCTGGAACTGGGGAAGGCTAGTTATCTGTCCTTGCCCTTGGAATAGTTGTAACCTTATCGTCGTTCTATGTGGTAATTTTCAAGCAGACTTCTTTCTCCTCAGAGTTCTAAGTGTTGGTTTGAGCCACTAGTACATTTGGTAAGCTGGTGATAAAGAAGTAGCTAGCCTCTTCTTTGCACTGGAACAAAGGTAGCCCCTAATTTGGTGTAGTCTGATCGATTTTGTGGGCCTCTTCTTCTTTTTAGATGCCGCCAAACGCAGTTGCGTGGACCTCTCAGAGACGCCGAGGGACTTTGTCAGCCAAAAGGCCCTGATGGAGTGTGTGGAGGACGGACTGGTGCTACACCGTCTTTGGCTTGGTCTAGATGTCTTCCAGGTTGATGCCAGCAGCAAATCCATCGCCTCCACTGATCCCATGCCCGAGGGGGAGTGCTTCTCCCTCAGTGGCTGTCTGTGGGGCCAGGCTGGTGTAAGCGCCCCTGGACGGCTGCACTACAGCCTTCTGGTTATTGTGGTGGTTTATTTTCTTCCATCTGCAGCCACGAACTACCAATTTGTGTCGTAACGTCTGACAGATTCCATCTTGCATAACTACTTGCTTTGTTTGCGGGGAGAGTAATTGGGATATTCTGGTTTCCAACCAAACTGAAATTTCTAGAACAACAGCAGAATCGGACGTTACAGCCGTAATCAATAGAAGGTCTGTAAAAAGTAAACTCAAAGGAGTGTGCTTCAAAATTACAGATGTGGTTTCTAAGATATTCTTTTCAACTCTTGTGTCCTCGTTTTCGATGACACTTTAAAGGGACACTTTCATGTAGTTTATTTTGCCCCTTTACAATGACTTTTGCCCTAAACCCTTTCCAATTTCCATTTACCAACTCATTTAGGCCGCTATTAACTTCATGATACCAGGATCACCGATTCGACTCAATGTTGGAAGTCCATCATATATTCTAAACGCAGGCGTGAAAACAAGGCTGGGACACATTTACTTGACTACCTGTTGGCTTGTTATGCCTAAGTGGACGCAATACTTGGCTTGTTTTCGTTTCTCACAGATGTTGATGGGTGAGCGCCACAGCACGAAGCCTGTGTCGAGGAGTAATAGCGACTTCTTTAACGGTGGCGATGGTGGATCTCAGTATGCCAGTGGGAGTGATCAGTCTCTCAGGGGATCAGTGGTCTTTCACAAAACCGGCAATTACTTCGTGCGCGGGTACGTGGACCTACTGAAGCTGCCTTCCAGCGAGGAAACGGAACCCAGGTCTAGGCCGGACAACAGACAGCATCCGCCCAAGCACACTCTCTTCTCCCCCATCGCCACCACCTCGCACACAATTCTCTTTCATGTGGAGGAACAACCTCGCTCATCTATGGCTGTGTGACGTACCCGCTCTCTCGCTTCAGTGGTTGAGCCTCTGGCTGTGAATCGCCTGACATTATTTTAGCTGTTCTTTGGTATAAAAAGTTGACACGTCTTAGTTGTTCTGGAGGGAAGTTAACTTAGACATCCGCGTGATTTTGTAAGTGCTAGAGATTTAACCCCTCGGGCCACGACCTTCAAGCCGCCTGGTTCTCGTAATTTTCCAACTGTTCATCGATTAGCATCTGAACTCGCGCATTCGCATCTTCCATTCGACTGGATCGTTCTCCAATGTTTTCGACACTATTTTAAGTTCTTTTATGTGAGTATTTTGCTTTTTTCCTGCCAGTATCTCTCATGATGATCTTCATCTTTTGGAAGTAAATATATTTGTGTTTACATTCGAGAACTACCCATTAACTGCTGAAGCCAACTGTTTCGGCCTAAAATCATTCATCGCTTTTACAGTCAACACATTTTCAAAATTTCTTGTTTCTATTTCCATTGTTTGGATATGTGATAGTATGCTTTCTGACACCATTAAAGTTTTACGATTTCTAGTGGATCTGAAAATTTCTTATGAGTGAAGTGACTCGGCTTTATTTGTTAACGGAATAATTCCCCAATTCCCGTAATGACCTCTGATACTAATGTTGATTGCGTCACCGAACTATCCAGTTTTGAACCGGTACACACAGAATTGTAGGTCAAAAGGTCTGGTTCAACTGGAAAGTCAGCGCTTTGTGTTATTGCAGTTCTAAAAAGGCTCCACTGAAATGCTTAACTTTTTACCATTAAAAATATTTCACCAGCTCACATTCATAGGCTAGATATATACCAGAGTAACCTAGACTTCCCCATTTGCCACTCGCCTGGCTATTTGTTTACTACTTCCATTCTTTCCCAGCTGGAAAATGTGCTCTTGTTCCAGCTCTCTGTGTCAAAAACGTTACTGTAACTCTGGGAAGTGGTATGCTGTTTCATAGAATGTCTGTCATCCAAGTACTCTTCCTTGCGTATTCGATCTCCCTTGATCTTGGGATATGCAACACAAGACTCATTGGTAGAGGGTTCAACTTCGTTAATGAAAGTTCAGTGATTTCATAAAGCCCGAAAAATTAACAACAGTCTGTCGTATCAACGCTAAATGCTCAAAATTACTAGCACTTAGTTGATTCAAATGAGAAACGCTTTCCTATGTTTTCCTTTGAGACACATTACAAATGCCACCGATAGCCACTAAGTCTAGTAGTGCTTTTAGAGCTGGAGACGCAAGTCATTAAGCTGGAGTGCCAATTGCGACCCCGTCGTGGGATTGGGAGTTGTTTGGGTTGCTCTGGCGTAACTTGGATTCAGATTATGACCAGCTCCAAATTAACTACTTTTACAATTATGACCTGAAGTTCTTGCAAATGGCTTTCGGAAGCCCTTAGGCTGGGTTCTGTTATTCGATCAATACTAAGAATTTTCGCTCAATGCAGTTTCAAGGATCAAAGATGCATCTCAGGCCTTTTGAGCAATCTATCGAATAAGATTTTCTGTACAATATTTGTGAGGTTATCCATGGAGAGCGTCTGCCAAATTAGACCAGAAGGCGGGACAATTGTATCCGAGGCTCTTTTTCAGAGTGAAAGTGGACCAGACTGGGGTGCGCTGTGAGTGAAAAGCTTTGAATGTTCTTGTGTGTATGTAAACTTCCCTAGTTTAGGACGAAGGGGCACCAAGTGCGTTGGATCCGTAACAAAAGTAATACTTGGTTACTAAAAATATCTGAATAGAAGACGAGCATCGGACTGTTTCTAGCAACCGAAGCTACTATTGTAAGAATTTGTGAATTCGTCTAAATTTTGGCTTAAAGGTCCTGGGGATTCAAATCAATTTTCTAAATGGGTTGTGGATTTTGTGCGCCGGTTCTCGTTGACTTCGTACAAATTTTATAATGCATGGGGGTCAACTAGTTTGACATTAACAAGCAAACTGAGGCTACATTGACTAGGTCAGCCTTAGCGAGTTTCTGTTGTCTGTTTAAACGTGGTACAAATCCTACGCAATTATTTCTTCGCCAAAATGTTTCATTTATTCACTAAATCTGAAATTCTGCAACCACAATACCCAAAATGTGAAACGTTATCATGTTGATGAACTCTTTAACTATTAATTTTGTTATCCATTCAGGTTTACATTTTCTCAGATTTGATAAAAATATATTAGTAACCAAGTAAATTCATTGAAATGTGCTAATTACAAACTTTAATACCAATATGCGCTACAACAAATATGATAAAGCATGATTTTCGCTATTTTATAGACAATGCAATGATAGGCAACGTAATTCTTATCTTTCTGCCAATTTTTTTAATTTTCGATATTAGTTTGTACGTGATGTATGAAATCGAAATAGTCATTTCTGTTAAAGCTAACTGATCTTTCACCACAGTCAAGGCTTCGTAATGCTCTGTTCAATAACCGTTCTAACGTACGTACTTCTTCGGTGCTGAGTTTGGCAAAAACCGTTTAAAACTGAGGCAGCTGGTGTTGTCGGGTCAAGGTTCCGAAACTTAGTATTCAGTTTACCTGCCTTCATAGAATAATATGTAGATATTTAAATACTTGTTCAAGTGCACTGACCATATTTAAGACAATTTTCGGGCTCAAAATAAAGATTCAGGCTATGTAAACTGTCACAACTATCTGGGAATGATGACTCATAGTACTGGCTCTTGGTCCACAAGTAAGTCAGCTGAACTGGCCTGGTGCAAGGGTGGGATCAACCGTAAAAGCATAGCCCATTTGCAAGTCTCGTGATTGAATGACTGTACGCATACGAGGCATCTACACACTCGCCGTTCTTCGATCGAGTGCTATTGAATTCATGACGTGAACCTAATTTCGAGTGCCCTTAAATACTTTCCTTCCGTTAAAGTCGTAAAATCTATCCATTTTATAAGTCATTCTCTCTCAAAAACTCTTGGTTTCTTGTTGTGTTTGACTGGCTGACACGTAGTTCGCGATATCGGCAAGTCATTTAATGCACTATCAATTTCAAATTCCAGAACCGTCCGCACCTGACACAAAAGAATGGCACCTGAGTGTGTAATTGGCACCATGTAGGTATCCAGCTGTTTCACTGTGCATTTTCCACGAAGTAGGAGGTCAAACGGAATGCACCAGTCATGTCAGTTTACTTTTTAGACTCGAGTAGGAAAACTGCCCTTCTAACCATGAGAGATGTCACTTAAACTGTTTACTTACTTGTATGCCACAAGTTCTTAAACGTAATGGGATGAGAACACTTGGCAACGCAGCCGATTGGAGGTTCGCAATTTAACACTCTTGCTCATCAAATCTTTACCATATTCCTCTTTACATTCTGCATTGAAATCAAGATCTAATTCTACTTATGTCTACTAGCCCACAACATTTTGAGCTTAAATTCTGGATTCATTTTATTAAAAAAATTGAAACGGAAAATAGTTGCGCGTAGGTACAATGTCGTTTATATTAAGAAAGTGAATATGAAAATTCGAGCCAAAGTGTTCATTTTTGATCGGTCGTTGAGTAGGCATTAAAATGCTGCTTTATTCTGGTCCTCTGTTTCTGAAACGGTGAAGGTAAGAGAAAACAATTCTTAGTTGATTGATACCGAGACATGTTCTAGATTGAAGCGTTACCTTAGACTTCCGAATTAGCTTGAAAATAAAAATGATAATTTAACTAAGTTTGACAAAAGACACTTTGTTTTTGAAAAGGCATTTCAATATCCCCGAGAGCGCAACGGAGTATTTGTTGTGAACTGATAAATCACTTACCGGTGTTTTAAATGACAACTTGGCTTGATATGCATGAGCTTTAGGCGTACTCCTTAAAGCCTCTCTATTGAGTAACCACAAGTTTTTTACCGCATTTTCGTCAGTGAAACCTCCTAACTTGCGATAGACATAAACAGACCGACTTAAGCTCGCGAGCGCCGCAAAAATCGATGAACCTAAAATGCTTGGCATAAATCAGGGTTTTTGATAACGTAAGGCGTTTACAGGGGTGTGGATCATCTGTGGCTAGAAACCATATTTAAGATTGACGCAGCGAGTTTGAAGGTTTTAATACTTTATCGCCTTCAAAAGCACTTGCCTTTAATTGAACTTTAAAAAGTTTGAGTAAACGAAATAAGATCAAGTAGCCTGGCAGATGGGAAAAGAACTCACTGTCGACGGAGCGAAAGGGGGTGTCTCGAGGAGCATGGAAATCGACCTCCCCATCGCTGTCGCCGTCGCCCAGTGAGTCGTGGAAGGGGTCCTCCTTGCGCATTTGGGGGCCGCCTGCGGCCATGCGCACGAAAATCTCCTGCACTTCTTGCGGAGTCCGACCCTTGGTTTCGGGCAGGTAGACGAAGAGCAGGGCTATGAAGATTGCCATGAGCACCACGAAAGGCAGCATCGAGTAGTCGCCTAGGACTGCCTGAAGTGAAGACAATCAATTGGCAGTTTGCATCTCTGATAACTGATAACCGCTTCAAAAAGACAGACTAAAGGCCTTCAATGCGGCCTAGTTCTACCCCTACAGTCCTTATCTTGGCTTGTAAATGGCAGCATATGAGGCCCAAATGGGAAATTAGCCTTCTCGATATTTACAATAAGAAAGCCAGCAAAACTTGGAACCTGAAAGGTAGCATTGGATATACTAAGTATGATACTGTGGTAGTAAAAAAAGACGAAAATGGGGTTGAAAATGCTTAAATTACATCTTGCTCAATTCATTATTCGCGATCAGCCTCATGAAACTGCAACTCTCGGTCCAGTGTCGGTCATTTCTTCGAAAATTTTGAATTGTGGTTGAGTTGTGGATAAACCATAATTTTAATTAAATACAAGAGTCGAAACAATGAACCTATGGTTATTGCATCATACTATGAATATGCTTTCATGAAGCACTTTTCCTAGTCGGCTTATATACTATGACTCGGAGGGTTATTTTCTCATCCCCAAATGAGTTAATGAGACTACAAATTGGGCCAACTCTGAGGTCCCGAATCACTAACTTTTCAACATTGCAAAATGCTTATACGTAAACTATGAAGGCTTCGGACATGGACAACCAACTCACTGAAAGATGAGGGAAACCCAGGACGACGACAATTTGTGCGGCCCAGTTGACAAATACTGTGATAACGATAGCAGGATCTCGGGTTTCCTGAACAAACAATTCAGCCACCAAAAACCAGGGTATGGAACCTAAGACAAACCGAAAGATAATGTTGGTCTGACGAATTCGCATGTGTCTATGGAAAGTAAAAAAATGCTTACCTGGACCGATAGCAAACCCACCGACAAAAACGTATATAAAGACTATGGCAGCGTAAGAAAGGTTGCTGTTGTTATGCCGCGTCGCTGTCGCAATAGTGATGATAATGGCACTTCCAAACATAACAGTAAGACCCGATATCAGCAGTAAACGTCTTCCAACGCGATCGATTATGAAAATTGATACGACGGTCATCAGGACTACCATAGAACCAACTCCCAAGGTGGCATACTTGGCTATCGATGTTGAGACGAGGCCTTCGAAGAGGGAAGTAGAGTATTGAAGAGCCTAGAATTAAAATGACAGGCCCTGAACAGTCTCTTCTAATATTAATCGATAGTTGGGCGGAAGAGGTGGAAGACACTTACAACATTAATGCCTGAAAACTGCTGTGCCAAGTGGGCAACCACAGAGATGAAGAGAGCCAAACGCAAGGACTTAATGACGAATAGGTTCTTAAATTGGAATTTCTAAAGTGAGTCAGTCACCATCGAAATAAGTGTCTTACATTAGTGTCCGTAACTTGACTCTCCTGTTCAATGAGGATCTCCTCAAGCTCCGAATCAATCATTTCTGAGTCCTTACCACGATACCACTTGAGAGCGTTTCTGGCACCTTCCCGATCTTGACTGTTGAGAAGCATGTAGCGAGGGCTGTCTGGGAAGAGCCAGAGAAAAACGAGGAGAATGACCGACGGGACGATAGAAAGGCCGAGCAGATAGGGCCAAAGTTGCTCCGTTCCCATAATTTCACTCAACCCAAGAATCTGCGATATAAGGATAGCACACACAATTGCTAGCTGATGCATTATTCCAGCTACTCCACGCGTTTTCAAAGGCGCTATTTCTGTTAGAAATACTGGAGTGATGCTAGTAAATCCACCTGAAAGAAGGGTGCGAAAGTTGAACGACAAAATGGCTTACCACAAGCGACTCCCACTAATATTCGACCAATTATAGTCATCTCGAAAGTTTTAGCGGCTTTACTGGCCATCATTAACAGTGAACCTACAGCCATTGGTATGTTGAAAATAAACAGTGCCAGTTTCCTGTTTAAAGCATTCGAAACTTAAATTATTTCCGACAATGATTTACCGGCCCATTTTATTCGAAACAGGTCCTCCGGCTAACGCGCCGAAAATCCCACCAATAGCGAATCCACTAGTGACAAGAGTGAGCATTGCCGTTTTAAAGGATTCTGATGCATTATAACCCCTATTACGCGTTGTGTTACCAATGAAATTGACAATAAGCTAAACAAAATATAAAAACAAAAAAAGTTACTGATTGGGGACTATTAATCACTCCAGTATGATAACCGAATTGGAAGGAAGAACCAAAAATGATGATCGTCGTGGCGAAAATATAACGGTGATTAGTCATCTACGAGTTTGAAAAATTAGAATTATGTTTTAACAACATAATTTTAGGTGGCAAAAAAAGACAATGGATGGTAATCCTCTTACCTAGATAGGGGTCTAAATACGACAAATAAACTCTCAGAGCAGATTCAAACTCGTCGTGCTTCTCAAGGCCACAAAAATAGCGTGTTTAAACACCTAATGCATCCTAAAAAGCTTACAAAAATATTTTTAAAAAGCGTATAAAATTTATATTAAATTAATTTTTATTTTGAACAAAATAAAATCATTTGAGGTAAAAAAATTTAGTAATATGTTAATCCTTTAAAAGCTATTTAAAAGAATGCTAAGTTCTAAAGGGTCGTTCATAAAATTCACAGAGCTGACTCAAATGCAGACTAAATAATCAAGCATTAGCATATGTTATGAGGGCATATCTAGCCGGGGCAACCGAAATAGTCAAGGTGTTTAAAAACATGTTAGAAACATCCAAACAAAATCATCATTTGATATTATTAAAAAGTACCCAGGTGAGATATATTTCAAAGGTATAAATCATTATTTTATCTAGGTGTGGGATAGTTACTTGGAGAAGTATAATAAGCAAAATCGATTTCCGATTAATACTTGGTAATGGCTGTAAGATACTATCAGATCCACTTAGGCAACTTCAAAGCAGTAATAGTGATTATTTCCTATTTAGACAGCTTAAAAACGAGAACAGTTAAAATTCGGAAAGGTGGCAGATCTGCATAAAATTGCCTTTGGAATATAAAAATTAAATAATGTTTTACAACTGTTAGTATAAAAAATGAATAAATAATCAAGTCAACATAACTTGTAATATTTTAATAAATGTTTTTACGCAATTACCAACAAATTACAGATTTTTCCTTATTATAAAACTCTAACGCAAATTATAATTTGAATTTTGGAATATTTTTTACAAAAACATAAACTACACTGTCTTGAAAACGATCTTTGTTTGAACCATCACTTTGGCGAGTCTTTTGAGGGGGGTTTCGTGATTGCTATGAAGTTTAACAAGGCAGTAAGTTCGTCCAGCCGCAAAGCTCGTAAAAGGCACTTCAATGCTCCGTCGCACATTAGAAGGCGCTTAATGAGTTCTCCTCTCTCTAAAGAGCTTCGTACCAAGTACAAAGTGCGAAGCATGCCTATTAGGCGTGGAGACGAGGTACAAATCGTTCGCGGAGAGCATAAAGAAAATGCATCCGCAAAAGTGATCAAAGTCTACCGCAAGAAGTTCGTCATTCATGTTGAGCGAGTTCAATGCAAGAAAAGCAATGGTGCCTACGTCCCTATCGGCATCCATCCGTCCAATGTATGTTCTTTTATAGAGTTACTGTGTTTAGGTCGTGATCACCAAATTGAAGCTTGACAAGGACAGACGCAACCTTCTTGAAAGGAAGGCGGCCTCTAAGCTTGCCGGCTTGGATAAGAACAAGTACACTGAGGAAGTCCTTAGTGCCTAAATTTGTATATCAATAAATGTTCCTGTTGTTACTCGGTATTTCCCAGCGTTTCCATTGTGCTCCTGCTGGAAGTGGTAGTCCTACGGGGTGTTGTATAGTCCCATATCGGGTTTTGGTGCATTTTATACATGTTCCTGGAGCTGGTCTTCTTTGCTTGTTAACTAAAACCATGGGACTGGCAGGCCGCCTGGTGAGAGCCCTATTCAAGCTGTTCTTTCGTTTTGGGCGACCGTGTCTAGTTCAAGCCTCAAGATAGCATTTTCATCGGGGTCTGCCTTCCGAGTGTTGCTTGATACTCTGCCACCGTGACATGACCGAGGTTTGACGGTCGTTTTTGATATTTTTGGATCCCATGTGTATCTTCAGAGCGTAAAGCCGTCGCTGCCCACCGAGCGTACGACAGCGACAAAGTATTATGACAGCCTAATATATATATCTATTTGGAACCTATCTGAGTGAATATATCAAGTGGTGCGCACCACTTTAAGCAAATCTCTGCCTTTTCATAGTGAACTTAAGGTCAATCGAAGCGTCTTGCTATTGCTGGTTGGTTCATTCAACAGATAAAGATCTTGCGAACCTGACAGGGATAAATATGAGGTTGTTTATGTGGTTTTATGGTTATTTCTTTCCTGTAAAGCGTGGGGAACGTAGGGAGAGCAGAGATGGGGAACAAAGGAACAGAGAGGAAATTGACTAGCAAGTTGGGCGCACAAACAGCTGGAAAAGATACTGAGAGGAAGAATAACGCAGCTCGTCCCTCTTTGTCGTCATCTATTGACAGAGACCAAGGTCCTTCTCAACCACCTTCGCCGTGGTCGGGTGCATATAAGGTCTGTTGACTTTGTAGTTGTTTATCGCCTGAGCTTTGATTGACGGCCATGCCATGAGGGCCCTGTAAGTAAAATAATAACAGCAGTTAAACTGTTAGAAGCGACATGTAGTGTGAAATAAGTCAGCCTACTTGTAAAGTGGTCTAGTGTACTTCATGCGACCCTGGCTATTGAGGAAGTCCAAAGCACTGTCCACACCCGGAAGATATTGCGAGTAGAGAACAATCAATGACCAGCTGAAAGTAGACACCCAAAACCACGAGGTTAACAAGTTTGCAAAAGGTTGTTTACTTATGTCGGAATGAGTAGAACAACGGAAAAGCGATAGGAGAGAACATACAGATATCGGATCTCGGCGTTTTGGGAGAGCGAGACGGCGAGCATGTTATTGAGTACTAGGAGGTTGTCGTGAGCCAGGGGAACGCACTTGAGTAGACGTTGCCAGAGTAGTTGGCGTTGAAGTGGAATCATCATCTCGTACTGACTGCGCACGTACGCCGCCGATTCGGCGTCACTGCCCAGCGACGTGGTGCGTATCTTCTCTGCCACCTGGTCCACTACCGTCGACAACTTGCCGTTTGTCCTGTTAGAGGAAAAGAGTCAGAGCGAAACCCACGTGCGCAGATATAGCAGACTAAGCGACCCCATCCCAAAGGCGAAGACAAGAAGATCATTAGGAAGGCAGGGACCCAGCGAACGTACCTGGGAACCCAGGGAATGGGACCGGCGCGGTAGAGCCAGGTGTTCCAGTCAACCTCTTGGAGGACATTCTGGCCAAGGTGCGCGGCGAGGAAATTGATCCACGTCTGAGTATCCAGCGACTCGCGGCGGAAGTGCGAGATGTAGGCCTTCAGCCACGCCAATATGGCCTCTACAAATTCCCAAGACAGAAAGCTTAATAACTTAAACTCACCTTAAGGCATTTACAAGCACCACCATCCATATAGACACAAGGACGCATAATAGACGTCATTCCAACTATTCTACCCTTGATCACAACTCGATAAACACAATAGCACTGCAAATAACGGCGCCAATAATGCCAAAAACCGACATAGAATGATGATCAACTTAAACGACCTAACCGAAGAGAAGACTCTCGAGATCATCTACGCGATTTCCTTACAGGACAGCAAAGTTTTACTTCTTAGAAAGTTTGACTAAGTATGGCAAAGATCCAGAAACATCAATTTGTGTAGTTTTACCAATAGTTCCTTAAGGCCTCCCGTACATTTGACCCATGCATACAGATATTACTATCAAGGGAAAACTCACGTCTACCATACTTATTCTCCAAGTAGTAAAGGAGAAGAGAGCCCTTTTGGTAGGGTATGATGCTGAAGGCATCATCAGTGTGAACACCCTTCAAGCAAGGAACCAATTTGGCCATAGGGTGACCCTCCTTGAAGTCGTCCAGCTAGTGGAAAAGAAAAAAGCATGGCTATGGCACTCTGAAGGGAGTCGCATATACACGAAGGAAGTCAAGGCTCACACAAACAAGCAGTTCTTCGTAGCCGAGCTCGATGAAGAGCTCCCTGTAGTCGGTACCGTAGAGGCGTTCCAGAATGAGGCCCTCCACATAGACCGTGTGTCCTTCGTTGAGCCAGAAGTGCTCCCACGAGGCGTTGGTCACCAGATTGCCCGTCCACGAGTGCGTGATCTCGTGCGCGATCACAGAGGTCAGCGAGCGATCTCCAGCCTGGAAAAAGGCACCACGTGGAGTACATAATGGAGCAAAGGCAGCCTTAGCCTTCCATCCAAGTCCTCGAAGTGCTCTAAGACTACTGTATCGTAACCGACCATCCAGAACGGTTGTGAAATGTGTATACATGAATGAAACCAACATCCCAGAAAGCTTAAATGAGCCTTGTGGTTTTAAATACGAAAACTCTTCCATTCGTGTGGGGAAAAAGATATTTCAAGCATCCATGTCGTTAGTCACAATCATGTAATGTAGCAAACCATCTGAACCACACTCACAAAACGGTCATCTTGAAACACCCAAAAGCTTCTGACATTAATCGATGCCACTTATAGTACACCCCCCCACCCCGCATAAGTCATGTGAGATCCCAACTAGAGAGGATACACTTCGAAGCCAATCCACAAAACCACTAAAAAGCGGGATGAAATGGTCCCTTGAGTGGGTGGAGGGAGTCAACAGCAGATCTCGTCCTCAAGTCTAAGGCATGAAATGCTAACCTTTGTATTCGTCGTAAATCACTTGATTCACCTCAGATACGTGGCGGCTTACGTAAGGTACTACTTTAGAAGTGTCAGTATGGGTTGTTGCGACTCCTTTTTTGGGACATCTCAAGCGTATTCGAAGAAACAGCGAAGACAACGATTGAGTGAAAATACGTGAGACGAACATTAAATCGAAATCTACTTGAGATGCCTTTTAGGCGTCTGGCTCTATTGGGAAACCTTACATTCGTACACTAACGACCGAAAATGCAATAATTCCAGCTGAACACGACATTCCCATTCCGCTACATTTGTGACTATGGGCCCAATAACGAGAAAGTTACTCACAGGCAACCCGCCATAGACTGAGAGTGCTAGAAACTTGAAGCCCCACCGTGCACCAAGTCATTTGTACCTGACCCCAACAGCAAAACTGAGGTCATGCGAATTCTTAAATCCTTGTTGCTGTGGAAGTGTGACTGCTTTTAGTAAGGAGGGCTGAAAGCACAGTACCACATAAAGAAGGCATAGGTTGAAGACGACCACTCGTACAATTTCAATTGGAAAGTTGTACTACATGTTTGAGACTAAGTCGATTGAAAAATCGGTGGAGGTGCTCAATTTCAGACCCTTAATATTTGTAAAATAACTAAATAACATCAAAACTTGGGGCTCCTCAAGAAGCATGCACTACATTTTGCATGACTGAGAAATAACGTAGTCAAAATAGGCTTTAATTTGGCAATACGACAACTTGACAGCCGGACATGAGACCAGTACAATAAGGGGTTTCACAGAGCCTTGGCTAGTTGCCTGAATTGCTGTGAACATGGGGAATGATATCTCACGATTCAAAGGTCTCCTACCAGTTAATGCACAGGGTGTTCGAAATGGTTTACAGACTAATACTTAGCTCGTCTTTCCAGATGAGTTAAAGGTAGTCACGTACACTAGGCACCCACTAAAAGCGTTAATCACTTTTAATTCATATAATTGATGACAACCAGAAGAATGAATGACAGGAACTACTCCCAACCGATTTATGAAGAGAGTACATCGCATTACGATGCTCATTTGTGCCGGCCATCAAAATATGGAGGAGATAATAGTCGTTGGACAATGTCCCCTCCCCCGCCTATATATTGTAAAAACAATCCAGTGCGATGAACTGGGGAGTCGTAATGGAGACTACGAGGCGGCTGTGGCTAGATGAAGTTTGCAACAACAAACGATCCGATCGCGCTCACTCGCTCGCTCGCTGAGATTGAATTCAGATGCCTACGTGTAATTGCTGGCCGTAGAATAAACAGGAAAAAGTATTTCAATGAATTTTTATGACTACAACGAACTCCCAGTGTTTGATCTCGTTCAATTTGCCTAGATCTTAACTCGACGATGGCGCTGTCATCGAGAAAGACTGCAATCGCCACTGTGTCAGTACCACAAGAGCTCAGTTAGTGAACGACAGAATTAAAGCCGTTTTGGAGGAGACCATTCCCCTGCGAAAGTGTAAAACCAGCTTGTCCCGAGTAGCACCGGATCGAAGCGAAGAGAGCAACTGTGTAAACTTACAAGAAGACAGGGAGTGACAAAGGTTAGACACGGGTTCTCCATGCCTCCGTAGGGGAAACTTGGTGGTAAGACAAGGATGTCGTATATGTCCCACTCGTAGGGTCCGCAGATGCACTCGGCGGCGTCAATCATCTTATCGACGTCGGAGAACTCAACCTGCGCTCGGGCTACGACACTCGGTTCAGCCCACACCAGGGAACGCTTGCCAATGCGTCTGCAAAAGCAATAAGAAGTACAAGTAGTAACAATGCCTCGAGGGATTGTCATTCATTCTGGTCATACCTTTCAGCATCATGCAGCCCAAAGCGAAACGATTTTCATTAAATATCACCTTGGTTAAGACAAAGTATAATGGGTTTGGCCAGTACACACCCAACAAGTCTCAGAGACTCAGTAAAATGCATCGTAAGGAGGCAAAAAATGAACCATTCCAGTAGATTTAGGACCTCAGAACTGTCCAGGGTCCAATTTATTCGATCTGGACTATAGTACCGGAGACTCAGTGATCACAAAAGTGAAGTCAATATAAATTATTCATTAGAAGCTAGGGCTTTGTATTTATGATATCGAAATATGTGAAGATAACGGATATTTTGCAAACATTACTACCGAACCGTTTCTCAGTTGGAATTTAGACAGCTACAACGCAAGAGTAGAGCATGCCAAAGTTAATGCAAATTAAATTCCTGAAAAATAGCTCAAGTATCAGTTGCTGCGAACGAAGAAACGCAGTAGAGATAAGAAGGAGCATGTTCCCATAGCGCAACGGACATGAACTTCGCGCCTGAATCTCTAACAAATCAGTATAGGAGCAAAGTTCACCACCAGATGCGAAGATGACATGAATAGTCGGAGAGTAGAAAAATCACGAACGAAATTCCTGTGTTAAATCGCTGAAAAAAATGGGCTTGATGCACTGTGGTAGCAGTGCCTATCACTTTTCATGCAAGTATGCACACAAGCACACACCACAGCAGCACAGATTTGCAAATTTAGGAGAGGTGACAAAGCCAGAGATTGGTGGCGCGTCAAGCTACTTCCTGTTAGGGCACCTTACTGCTGGTAAAGCCAAGCAGAGCAAAAAGCCTAACCGTAGTGTGTGTCAGTCGCAGCTGAAGAGATTCCAGGCTTCCACTACTAAACCAAGCCATTGCTTGGAAATGAATGCGGTTTTCGTGATGGTAAAAAAGTGTAGATATTGTCTAAACGTGATTCTGCCCAATTCTACTTTAAGATTCCTCTATTCTGTTACTTGGAGCCCGTGAACACTATATTCGGCGAAACTGCGAATGTATACTTTCCCTCGACTGTGGAAGTAATGCAACAAACTTTGACAGATGCAAAGGAGTTGCAATAAGAAAAAATTACCATTACATGGGTTGCGGTTTAAGAGGGATAGTAATGACCCTAAAATCTTTTACGCAGCTCTGAAATCTGTTTGATCCCCGAGTACAAATACTAAAATGAAGAAGCAATCAAATGTTGGGTTTTTAATTTAAATGCTAGTTTCTTCACAATTTAAGAGCAAGAGATCGTTTACAACCTACATGCAGGCTTTTAAGAAACCATAATGGTTTAATATCAAGCTTCAAGTTTCCATTTTCTTCTAAAAGACGAAATAGGTAACTGATAATAGATAACATGGCATTCCACTACCCTCTAGCCTCCTCAGGCGAAAATTCCAACACCTGTTTTGATGCAAAAGCATCACATCGAGCTGACATGACCGCCGAACTTGAATAAAAGAAATCGTAGCTTCACAAGGCCTAGTGCTTTCTTCACTCCCTTTTTTACATGCCATATACGGTCGCAGAGAGCACCAGAGATCCAATACTAAGAAAATCTTATGGAATACCACAAATGGTATTTACTAAAACCCAAGTCTAATTTATCCAAGTCTTTCGTAAGAATATTAAGGAGAAATGAAATGGCTCAACGCAGTAAGTTAAAAATACTTAAAAGGAAACTGACAAGGTGTTTCAGTGACTGCAGTCTCCAAGTCCAACTGTCTTTTGGAAAAGGTTTATTTACTCGAAAATTCTCGGTTTGAGAGGGAAACAGATTTGTCACACTAAGTTTTAACAATCAATTGCACATCGTCGGAAGACTGTAGCAATTAGGGATCATGATGATCAGCCTAGAGGGAGGATAAGGATTCACAGTCGTCGGTGAATTCCATAGTAACTTAGTTATGAAATTACAATAGGCGGCTACCAAATAGCTGAATGATCGATTACCTCTCAAATTGAACTATAAAAAGGTGTTCCTTTTAAAAAGATCCGAAGTGGCTTTAGCCAGACGAACTGCAAAGCAAGAAATGACTAAACAGCCTTTAAAATATTCGAATGAAATGGAGAAGTGAAAAAGCACAGCTGTCCCGTACGCAGACGCCGCAAAGGTGCTGCAACATGGAGCGCGTGCAAACATGATGAAATTCGAAACGGGTAATAATAGATTAGGTTACCCCAAGGACGAACTACAGCACAAACTCTACTGGGGTAGAAGGGGTGCTCATGCATAGTCACTAGGCTTATAAAATCAGATTTCCCAATATTCCCCACGCTTCACTGCATTACGATCGAACCCTACAGGAAAATACAAATTTTACCAATGGAGTTGCGGAACGCTAAAGCACACATTTAAGAATCCTAAGTCAGTGCGCTTGCATGGTGATCTTTTAGTCAGCGTGAAGGTAAGGAGAATAAGGCACTCACCTAAGTGCAGTTTAGATTCTACTCCTCCATGCAATTATCTTTTTTCACAGAATATCAGAATATTAAAAAATTCGCATAGTAAGCATGATAAATGCCCACGACCTCATTTATACACCTCGAACTAAAACGTACTCACCACACCAGGAGTACTGCTAGAGACGTCTTTACAAATAAGAGCAAAGTATACAAAAACAAGCAGCAGAAAATCGTGTAATTTTTCACTAATAATACCTTAATGACTTGTGGAATTCACAGCGACAGTTTCCGAAAGGTCTCTTAAGACCTGAGCAAATAAACTGGAGCGGTATACCTCCACGTCTGCACTAAGACCAAACCAAATTTGGGAGACACCTATACAGCCTACTGCAGTTCAAAGACTTGCCGAAGAATTTAAAATAAACTGAAACGCCGGAGCATTAGATATCTGCGTGAGCCGAACTTTGTAGATTTCAAAAGGTTGACTTACGCAGAAGACAGTTCGCCACAAGCCATGGCGACGAGATAGCTGGGGATGGGCTTGTCCTGTGTGAAATAGTGAACAGCCGGCTTCTCCGGATCCTCGCAGGAGCGAGCAGGCGAGGGGCGCTTTGCTCCCATTAGTACCGTAACACCCGGAGGCGCAAGCACCTGTAATATCGAGCAAGTACGCAAACTGGCGTATACAAATGCGAAATCACCAGCTTGAAATGGATGTGATTTGCATAGAGCAAACTGTCATCCCACCGTCTAAAGTTCGTTCCATAGCATGAGCGAAGCTTAAGCCATGCAAACTTAAACCGGTGGTAAAATTGAAAGTACCGCATTCAGCTCAATACCCATTGACAGGGAACCCAATGTCAAAGCGCTAATAGCAGCAATTAGTGCTGTAACTTAAGTATTCAACTCTCTGTATAATACTCTTCCAATCCTCTATGCGTTCTGTGGACATTCTTCCCAAATTAACCCCAAAGTGAAATGAAGACAGAGCATCAGCGGCCTTTTGTGGTCCGATAAGATAAACAACTAACGATCAAGGTTTGTTCCGTTGTTTATTCGGATATACATGTGGCGATAATAAATCTAAACAGCTATCTATACAAATACCACCGGCGAGAGAACATCAGTAAGACGTTGGTGCAAATGCAGCAGATTTACGTGAATGAATGAGAAAGGCAAATAGATACAGAAACAGAGAACAATTTAAATGTACATCGCGTACCAAAAACTACCTGGTTCAGATATTTTCAAGTTAAAGGAGAATTTTTCAATCGCAACATTTCAGAAGCTCATTTAGAACGTTGCACCCTCCATTCCGTTGACGAAAGAAACAGCACTACATACAACAACCTGATATATTGATAGCTCTGAGAGCACCAAATAAATTCTACACGATGCAGCAAATAAGACAGTACTCCAAGGATTGTTTCTAAGCATAAATGTATAGTAATTTGATTAGAAAAATACCACACGTACACTTGCACTAAAGGTGAATTTGACTCTCGGGGTGTCTTGACATGGAAATAGACTGCGAGCATGAATTGCCTCACACTGCGTGAAGAGGAAGGGGTGCTTTTTGTCCGCAGTCATTTGAGCATCGAGCCACTGGAGGGCAGAAGATTGGGGCATTGTAGAGTAATCTATTTTTACCATAAACCTGAAACAAAAAATGATATGTAAGTTGAGAAAACGGGGAGTCGTAACACAAGCATGGAAATTGAAATCTTACGAGGAGTTTTGTTGACCAACATTGATACACAGAACACTTCCTAAAGCAGGGTAACATCCGGGGTCTACATGGTAATCAACTGGCTGGTCGTTTACGAGAATGCGAGACAATGATATATCCTTGATATCAAGTTTCTGAAAACAAAGTAATATCATGACTTTCCAAGGTCGAAAAGCTGCTAAATATTTTTTATACTCACCAAAGTTTCACGATCTCCAGCATAAGTATCCAGCGGAACAAGGTGGAGCTTGACGCAGCCGCTAACAACTTTGTTTTCGAAATCAATGCTCCAGTCAAAATCAACATGCTTAGTGAGGTACAGCTCAGGATTGGACTCAGATGACGGATCACTGACTGGTGCCAGTTTTAAATCAGCAGCACCCTAAAACGAGACCACGTTTCAGCGTAAAACATTGAATGAACACAGGTCATGGTTGAGGTGCGCGAAAGTCGGAATAAATCGACAAATTAATAAACGTAAACCAAAATTGACTTTAGCATGCAGCATCGATTATCAAACGAACAAGTAAAGATGCCAGCGACAAAGATATGATAATTATAAACAATAAATCCAACTGGAAAAGATAGGTGATATTTACGAAATCGTCTGAGACTCACCAGTATGTGTGGACAAGACATTTTTTAACTACTCAGTAGATGGCAATCAAATCAGGGACCAGCAGTACAATAAGATGATTGGGGTTTTCGAAAAGTAGCGATCATTGGGTAAACCAAGATACATTAATGAAAACAAATACACACAATTTGTTAATAGTATATGTATTGTTTTTTAACTCATTACATTTATAAAATTAACAATAGGAACGACAGAAGCGATTTGCTTTCTAATGGAAGTCGTAAATATTTTCTCATAGAGACACAAAGTTTATTAGCTCTAATTTGAACTTCGTTATAGTAATGACCAAGTCAAGTAAGAATTCGTTAGCACTATTTAAAAAATGATTGCATTTACCCTACGCTTCTCTAGCGAGCTATTAAAAGCCCGCTATCCCAGCAATACTGAATGTCTTTAATGCATCTGAGAGGCAACGTTTCATTTAGTACTTGTAAATCCACGTAAAAACATTGCTAGCCTTGTTTTTTATTCGAAAATATTAATGCATGTCATTATCCAATGTGAGATTGTTATTCAACCTTACTAATGCTCAGAAATAGAATACATCAAATGGTACTTCAAACAAATTTACGTGGCACATATCGTAACTTCAAAATCGTATTGTTTCGATGCTTTCAAAATAAGCTAGACACTTAACCGCTGGTTGTAGAGAACCCTATCTATTTTGGTATTGACTGATTAGATTTTTACCGATGAGATTACGTTGCTTAAAATGGCAGGCTAATATTGGACCACTGTGGTTTATAATATTTTATCTGATCTCTTTCCTGCCTTTTGCTCTGGTCTCTTGTATGAAAAAGTAGATATAAATGATATCTTACAATTACTGTTTTATACATGTTTAAACCTGTGGAAAAGTCCACCAAGTGGCGCATAATGTTTTAGAGGCAGAATTTGCTCCAACCGCAGTAATTGTATTTTGCGTTCAAAATTACATCAACAAAGGCCGAAACAAGTATGGATAGTCTTTATAAATGAAAATTTTGGCATAGCAAATAGTCGGCACTTAAATATATAATTTCATAATTACCCGAATAATTATTCGCAACAGTATGTAAATCTATGGGCAAGTAATCAAAAGTCACCACTTTGCAGCGCTGATATTGACTTCTTATTCAAGAAAATTGGTGGAAAGGTTACATCCACGACTCTAAGCCATCCAATAAAGAAAGCGTTCTGTCAAACTTTGAACTAAGTGCGGTGGGAAGGGAATACCGAGGAAAGTTGATCGGAGCTAACTCCATTAACCAATGCTCAATCACTCAAACAGGGTAGTTTGAAGGTGTAATTGGGTAAAATATGACCAGTGCTAATGACTTGAGTGGGTTGCCTTCAGTGAGTGGTAGTAAAGCGTCGAGTGGGAGCAAACACAGGTTTATGTTTGGTTATGTAGCAATTCGAGCATTTTTAGGCAAAGCAAGCTATCTTTAAGAGCTAAAAGCTGGCAGATTAGTAATTTGTAGTTTATGTGAGCTATTACAATTCCTATTATTGGATCATATGAAATCTCAGATAATGCTATTCCTCACTTTAACCTCATGGTTCCTCAGCAGGGTAGCCGATTGATGGTTTTAGAGCATAGCATATAAACTACCTAATTACACGATTAAGGGATGCAAAACCCACTAAGCACTTTCTATCTACGTAAGGAGTTGATAAAAATTTCTGCAAGAGATGGCAGTCCATTGGAAGCAATTTAACTGACGTTTGTTTTATATTATTCATCTGGCCATTTAGAAAAGTAGCTTGAGTGGGAAAATTAATGGTTAAAGAGTGTTATATAAACGACCCTTAGCAGATAGGTGCATTAGTCCTAGATAATTTGTATCCCTGTACTGATCCAACATAATTTATAATGATTAGGCATCTAGCCTTGATATATTTGTTGCTCTTAAATAGATGCATTATTGTAAAGATAAAATGAACTAAGGTCTGTAATTAATTCGCAATTTATAATTTTCAAAATGACTATGCTAGTAGTTGTTGAGGGAATTTGGGACTTACACGGGAATTAAACTAAAACCTGTATTTGTTTAATTATACACAAGGACTGAGCCAATTATTTATGTATTCATATATTTCAATTAAAATTAGCTTTGAGGAAATTCCCTACTAATGTGGTTTAAATTCCCCGTTTCACCAAACAATATTGCATTAATAAATTCTTTTATCCATATGTGAGGATACATAGATGTATCTCACAATTTCAGTCAGAAATGAATGAGATCGTGGCATCATTTTGCGGTTTTACAAACCTTTAAAGTGAATTTTCAAACTTGCCAACTGTGACCTCATACGACAGCAAAGTTATTCTCTGGAACATGATCTTACTTACGGATAAATATGAGTTATTTTCAACCCGATACTTAAAATAAGATTTTCCCGTTCGTAGTTCTCGAGCGGAGTGATTTTCAACTCATAAAATGAACTGCAGCATTTTCTAGTGCTCGGACCCCCTGCCCAAAACGCAGTTGTGACCTGCAAATATAGTGTGGGAAGATAGGCCATAGTAATTGTGACAAATAGTAAGTTCTGTGCACGCAGGTCTTTACGGATTTTGTCAAGCCTTTAAATGCACTCGGTTTCTAATTAACCACTAGTCACTTATTCCAGCTTATTCTATGAAGAAGACCTAAATAAGTGGACTGTGATATCTCAGAAATCATTGAAGGTAAATAATCAGGGATTGCAATTATGAATTTCCAGAAAGCGGTAGGTGTTTGTTAGTTCATATATTTCATAGATGCTGCCATGATACCGATCGCTTTCATTGTCTTGTTTTCGACTTATCATTCCTTCTTTATAAGTAACATTAATTGTTTTTAGGATCAGATATGGTACTTCTACAATGAGGCAAAGTGAAGTGACATAAATGAATGTGTGCTAGCGAAGCTGAAAGATAGGTTTCGAGTGTGCTGCTGTGAGTTTAATGGCCTTTTTATGCCCTATCGATCGTTGCTGACGTTAAAACTGAAAGACATTAATCAAATTATCGATTTTGAGTTATGAGAATTAGATCGCCTAGATGCAGAAAAGTAGCAAATGTTTATTCATTCGGAGTCTTGGTGACCGGAAACTCAAATAGCGAAGGTAAGTCCAGGCTTTTCTCAATTGATCGATTTGGGTATTCTACTTATAAATAGTCAATTACAACTTTTTATTATTATTGATCGAGTTCAAATAGGTTGCCTATGGTAAGAAAATCGGGGAGCTTGTTGCAGTCATTAAGTGTATTTCCGAAGTCAACTTCAATATTTCTAGACTTAGAACAGTCAAAGACCTTAATCGGTGTCAATTGGATGGGTAGCTGAGACGTTTTACGATTTTTAAGTGCTTTGGTGGCAATATTCGAGGCATGCATGGGGTATCATTCAAAAAGTTTTTTAGGTAGTCCGTAGCCTCATTTCTTTTAAAATATAACAACAGATTCTGTTTATTTGATTGATTAGCTTATCAGGTTGCCTTAGACATTTACGATGATAAATTTTATCCGGTAAATGTCATTTTAGATTATGGTCCATGGGTGTAAAGATGACTCAACAACCCTCAAATGCTAGATTACAGGCAACTGCACCAGATACATCATCACGTGTTACTCAACCGACTTTCAGCATTTCAACAGCTCCCCTCAACGTTTCTGGTCCTACAACCACCTTAACCACAGCTGGGATATCTGGAAACACACACATGCTTGCAAGAATGAGCAATAGCACCAATCAAAATAATTTTGGGCAGTATTATCTCCGCTTCCTTCGGCATCATTCTACGAGAGCCAGTCCCGTCACGGTCCGTCATTTCACTTTTAATGTTTAAGTGGGCATGAAACTGAAATTTAAGTTAGTTGTCTCTGTCTGCAAAAAATCCTCCCATTCTTGACTCTTGACGCAGTTTTAAGGATTCAAATAGGAGTGAATTTGGAAGGGTTGTATGGTATTCTTACTAAACTGTCTCTACCAATGGAAAATCCAACGCTTTTCAGAAGTATGGTAAGATATTTTGTGTCGTGAGTTTTTTATGAGCTGGGATGAATCCAGCTAATTCCAGGTGCAAATGATAATTCTTTTCAATTGCTCCTATCTCTCCAACGATTTTGAACTGCAATTCTATGCCAAACCCATTAAGTTTTGCCCCCAAATTTGAGAGTTAACTGCCAATCATTGCCTTTTTATTTCGGTACTATTTGTCATAAATAATGAGTCTGAAAGTCCATTTATATAACCCCCCTTTCCCTAAAACTCCCATTAATTGCACTAACGTAATAGCCTATTTATGCTTTCTGATCAATGAATAACCTTTTACTCTACCGACAGGTCCAGTGGCTGCTTCAGAACTACGAGACAGCCGAGGGGGTGAGCCTGCCTCGAAGCGCACTGTACTCACACTACTTGAATCACTGCCTTGACTACTGGCTGGAGCCTATGAACCCGGCCTCTTTTGGCAAACTCATTCGTTCAGTCTTTGTTGGTTTGCGTACTCGGCGATTGGGAACTAGGTTAGATTGGCACTTGTACACAAATCCGGTGTATGGAATGGTAAAAGAATGATGATCATCACCATTTATAGGGGCAACTCAAAGTACCACTATTATGGAATCCGCATCAAGCAGAATTCGAGTCTCAATACGATGAAAACTAATAGGCCTCAACAATGGTAAGTTAACTATCAGACAAATTTCATTACATACAGTTGAGACCAAAAGAAGTAACTCGGGGTCGATAATAGTGCATGGCAAAGATCGTGCAGTTGACATAACTTAGCATCTCAAAAAGTTAGCAAGCCTCTAGATATTTAACCTCTGCTGATATGAAATTTCTACTATCAAAGGTTCCAGAAGTACCCTGATTATTCCTCCGGTGCGACGGGTATCAAAACTGAGTCAGCTTCATCGTCATCAGGACCGTCAGCTTCAAGTATCTACAGTTCCACTTCTCGGTTTCGACCCTTTAGAGCTAGTAATGGCTGTTATACTGTACCAGGGCCAGCATCAACTCAGTGCCTATCAATGACTAATATATCACTCAGCGGTTCGTCAGCTAGCAACAGTGGTGTTAGTGGGGGTAGCAGTACCAGCTTCCTGAAGCCAGAATTCCTGGCTGGCCCCAGCACCTCTGGAGGAGCCTTTCGACCGGTGAATACTAATCAGTTGTCCTCAGCGTCGTCGTACTCCAACCTTCCGACCATGGTCAAACCCAAATCGAGTGGATTATTCATTAAAGAAGAAGCACTGGACAATGCATTTGGTAAACTCTAACCTTGGTTTACCTTTCTATTGTAATGCAAATGGCTTCGATGCCACAGTAGCTTGGAATTTCCCAGTAACAACCATTTAATATTTTGGAAAATTACACGTGATATTGAATCCAATAAGCTTTCTAAAACAAGGGCATCAGGAGGAATTATGACCCAGGCTCCTGATAAGTCACTATCTTATGGTTTGATATGCATTGGTTGATGGTCACTATTTTGCATGTTGAATGATGAAGTGCTCTAAAACTGATGTCACTTGGTGTCTTAGCGATTCCCTTTCACTATTGCTTTTTTGTTTCCTGGTCCCTGTATATGTTAAGTAGATGTCATTAATATTTCTCATTAACCTTTCTGGATTGGTGGAAATGGGCAGAATAATCCTATATATTTAGCCATATATAAAGGAAGAATCCACGCCTAGTAAAAATCGACTAATAGTATTAGAAGTAACGGTTACTAAATGATGGGGTGTAGCGTCTCTATCCTTATTGCAGCCTATATTTGATTTTGTTCTGTGCAGTAAGGAAAGTGGAATCTTCTGATAGTAATTCCACTCTGTGGAGACCATGGGACTCAGGACGGGTAGGAAGCATACCAGGGGAAAACCGCAGTCAAGGGGGTTTCAATATGCAAAAACCTAGCAACTCTACTGGAATCTACGACTGGCAGAGTAATTCCAAGGTCCTCGGCTACTCTGACATTTCGTCCAGTGGAATGGAAAGTGGGTGAGTGGTCGGTGTGTGAATCGGGACGTTTTTTGTGTTGTCTTGCTTGAAAACACCGGCCCTCATTTACTTTGTTCTCTTAAGGATGAGTGTTGTAGTTCTATCAAATAATGATATAAGGTGACTTGCAAGCTCAATATGTTTACCCTTATTTTCGCTTTTTGGTACCGGGTGTACTTGCGGTGACTGGTTATGCTTCTGAATCTCTTCTACAGTCCCCTGAACTGCCTGACTGACCAAAGTGGCGACAACGAGGACCGACTTCATTTCGGTTCCGGAAGTGATCGCAATGTTTCCTTGCCAAAACTCACCGATCTCTGCCAACTCGTCGGCATTGACTTGAGCCCTACTTCAAGTGAGTTTAGGCATTTCCATTCTTGATTACTTTCACCCTCTTGCAGAAAAACAGGTCTCCTTTGTAAAAGATCAACCGGTAGCTTTAATGTTTACTTGAATGACTAAATTACCAGGTTACCAATTTATTCCAGTCTCAGAAATATGTTCAAGAGTTTGGTGAAAGATCCACTGCCTTGCATCCAGTCTTAAATTTGAAGTGGAGGCTTTGAATGCCTGTATGGTTTTTACACTTTTAGCCTCATTTCCGATGGATCTTTCAGTGGAATCTACTAGCGGTGAAATGAATCGGCTTGGTCGCGAAATGACTGAGCGCGAGGCAATACAGGAATTTGTGAAGCTGTATGAACAGCATTGTGCCGATGTCTACCAGGCCATTATCACACCTCAGTTGGAGAAACTGCGCAACATTTGGCAGAGGTTTTGGAGTCCTCATGATAATCTGTCATATGACTTAGTAAGAGGCATTGGGTTTCCCTATACTAAGTATCTTATTTGGTTTCTTTACAGACATTTGCAACAATTCCACGTTGTTGAGCTACGCAGGGAACAACGGACTGATTTAATGAGCCATCTTTTTCGATCCAGTTGGCTACAGCTGTTTACTATTTTATTCTTGTGTTTCCAATCCCATGCTTTATGTACCATACTGCACGCATGCTTTTTGGATTTTATGGACACAAAAAATAAGCAGAAGGCACTTTTGGCAAAAATGAGCTAGAGCTAGAACTGAGACCTTAATCAACCATAAGGCCCTGTGTGTATAGGAAGATTAACGAACCCCACTTACCAGTAATTATGCCAATTGTATTTATGCTATTGTAATTACACGAATAGAATGTAATTTTATGTTTCAGAGCCATAGGGACACAGTGTCAAGCAGCGGTATCGGTGGTAGTGGCAACGGAGGAGAAATTAGACTCAGTAAAGTGCAAATGGCGCTGATTAGTAGCCGCAAATGTCTGTGCCAGTTTATCGAAGTCGCCGACAGAGCTCTGTACCAGACGCTACTGGAGATCATTGTCAGCGATAGCCTCAAATCCATGCCACCTTCGCTCCTACACACAGTGCGAATCATGGTTAAGCGTGTCCAGGTGAGCTTTCACTTTAGCTAGTGAATGTTGCCTTTTTTTAGAAACACCTACGATAAGGCCATTGGAGTTACACTGATGAAGAATGTTTGGATTTTTTCTGAGATAAGTACCACTTAATGACATTTACAAAAATAATTAGAGATTAAAGAAACCCAAACTTCTCATACAATAAGTTATAAAGAGATAACAGTTAACTTAAAAGAAACTAATTTTAAGAGGCACTTGAGCTGCCATTAAGCAAAACATAATATTGCTTAATTTTAAACATTGAGATTTACGGATATTTTGCTGCATCTGCAGCACTGTTTAAGATCAGCCATTCGCCACCTAAGCCCAACACTAATCAACAGCAAACTGACAGCCATCAGTGGGTTCGTGAAGGGACTGCGGCGAGTCATTGGTCTGGCGCATCTCAGTAGGGCGGTGACTCACGTTCTAGAAACACCAGATCGCCTGGAGCAGATGCGAAAAGATATTTGTAAACTGGATTTGGGGAGTATTGAGGTGAGCTACAAATACATCTTACCCTCAAATAAGAGATGATGAATAAAACAAAGCCAGTTGATTATCCTTTGCACAAAAACAGGCACAGGGCTCGTGGGCAAGCGACTGTTTACCATCATGGACACTCTTCTCCGAACACAGCCGTTTTCTCACAACCTACGGCCTCGAAGACCCTGTTATGGGATCGGCTGGTATCCGTATTTCTACCACACAAGCGAATCTTGTGACAGACGTCATGGCCTCTAACAGTAACGGTGGTGGAGCTGAATCGGCCGCGGTGGCAAGTACAACGACTGGGTGTCCGTTCACTGTGGTACAACTGCACTCGGAGCTGCACCAGCTACTAACAGCAAATGCTCCACTCACTTGCTGGGTTGCGTGGCTCGATCGTATTGTGATGCGCGGCTTGGCCGGACGAGAACCCAGTGGACCCAAGAGAGCTAATGCCGCTAGACAGCTCATGCTTGTGTGGAATTATTACAGGTGAAAAGTGTGATTTCTTAACCTTACCATTTCACAATTCTTGGAGCTGAAAATATCTACACCATAGAGTTTAGTATCATGATGTTCGCACAAGACTAGAGAATTGGAGAACTAAATCTGTCTAAAAATGAAGGTAGTGCCTTGTAAATGTGTATGCCCATAAGTTAGGCAGAAGTCAACCGATTAGTCCGTCTACCCTAATCAACGATTCACTCATGTAGAATCTAAAATAACCTAATATTTTTATCATTTCACAGTAATAATAATATTAGTAGATTTTCCTAAAACTATCACGAGGACATTTTCAGTAATCCGTAATTTAACAGAAATGTAATAAGTTTAAACTCCTAGGAGCATCATTTGGGCCCATGGAACAAGTTAAGTACCATATTGAGTCTTTAATAGAGGCATAAATAAATACTGATTTTGTATTGTGTACTTATTTACGTCTGCAGTTCACTGTTGATTCGTGAGTTGACTCTGCGTTCAGCTCTCAGCTTCGGTAGCTGTTATCTACTTCGCATGCTCTGCGATGAGTATCTGAGCTTCCGTCTAGAACAGATAGCTAGTTCGCCCCTTCCCGTTCTCACACTCGTCACCACTTCCTCCACCAACACGTGCAGTAACAGTGATCGCGACGTGGGTAAAGCACACAGGACAAACAGTGGTGACACCAGTGGATGCTGTCCATCAACTAATTCTTGGGATGAGACTGACATGAGACAGCAGGAGGTGGAAGAAGCTGACGAGGCTGCGACGGCAGCGGCCACTCTTCTAACGACTTTCAACAGCAACGGGAGGGGAGAAGAGGTGGAGGATGTGGGGGAGAGGGATCCTTTGGCCGATTTAGGGATGGGATCAGCAAACAAGGATGTGGATAATGGACTTTCATGGGATCAATGCCCCGTTTCAACTGCCTTCGTAAGTTAATCTTTGATTGGTCCATAAGGAAGTCCTGCTTCCAATCACCGGTACCCGTAAGTTGAGAAATTAAGGCGGTTTTATGCAAAGATATGTATTCTTTTATCCTCAATAGCAAAGTTGTTTCGACTCAAACCATCCAGTTGGGGATTCCCTTCTGTTCGCTCCCTCGATGGGACTGGGTACAGATCTGTGGTCGATTCCGCCGTTCGGAGGTTTCGGTGTCACTGGTACTGATTTAGTCAGTGGAGCCTCAAATTCTCTTTTGCCTGCTGCCGGAGTCAGTGGGAGAACTGTTTACCCTGAAGAGGAGTCTCTTGGGCTAGCTGCTGATGAGCATTCACCTTCAACGCCACCAGTGCAATCACTGTCATCAGATGCAAACCCCACACCTTCACCAAAGATGAGCATGCTGCCAGTGTTCCCTGACCAGATAATAACGCCATCATCACCTCCGTCACAGGTGAAGCCAGGAGCTCCTGACGCAGTGAAGAAGGGGAGCGGCCAGGCGGATTTTGGGCCTGTAATGAGTGGACAGGTTCCAAAGGTAAATTTAACTGTCATGTACATTCCAACGTCATTTTATTATTCGCAAGTGGGCATTCGCTAACCTCTACTGCCTCAAATCTCGTTATTTATTGTGGCACTTTGAGAAAAATTATTTACGATTGATAATCATCCATAAATGGGCATTTAGCCATCTAAATTCCAAATGGATGAAAGGATCAAATGCTACAAGTTACTCTTTAGTGTAATGCCGCAAAATTGAAATAGATTTGTCTGCAAATCTTTATCATTCGAAATCAAAGAAGCTGTTGATGAGTTAAATCTAAAATACCGGGTTCTGGCGATACTGTGCCGATACTGGGTTTCAAGATCAGAGTGTTGAGTATGGGACTCTTTACATCCTTGGACGTTCCCTTACGTCCTTCTACTAGTAAAGGTAAAGCAAGTGTCATAGACCTCATATTATTAAAAACTAAAATTCATACCGCGGTTATCTGTACTTTCCTAGATGATTCGGAAATCTGTTTGTGTAACGATTGGAAAGGAAGAATCGCTGGAGTGAACATTTGGTTGTGATGTTCCGGACGGTTTTGTTACCTGTTATTTTAATCGTTATTTTTCGGTGGATCAAGTTGATTCTCTCACCTTTGAAAACGCGACAGTGCAACTTACACCTTATTCTACTAGGTTTTGGCAATTCTAGTCACATTAATAGGCAAAACAAAATATATCTGGACTGTTTGTAATCATGAATTGTAGTTACGACTTGCAGCAGCTTATGCATAATATAAACAAAGCAACAATCGGAACATAGGGGTGGGAAATGAAAAGATATTGAGTAGCGCAGCTTCCATTATGAGTGGTGTCGCTAAATTCTTCGTCCATGATGTTCATCAGCGGAACAATTGCATACACCTAAATAAAATCAACTTAACTAGTCTTCAACACACATCCTCACTAAATTATTCAAAAGTACTTTTTTATCAGGCTTCGCAAGTGTTTAAAGAAACCCAAATGCCATTGTAAGAAGACATTTGAGTCAGTTATCTAGTTTATTTATATAGTAAACTCCAACGATGTATTTGTTGTAAACAATACAGAAAATATCGAACAGGTGTTTAAAAGGAACAGAGAGCCTCATTACATAGCTAAAAAATTGACATATTCATATATATAATGGCGGCCAGAGACATTCCGTTTTGAGAAGCCATCGAATTCGTGTAAATTTCTAGTAGTGCCACAAAGCCACCCTTAATTTAAAAAATAGAAAAAAATCAATCTCAGCATATTTAAATTTATAAATGTTAAATTTAGATGACTTATTAAATTGGCTTCTAAATAGGACATTATAGATGTTTTGGTTAATTGTTTAAAGTAATCTATTTAGGACCATTGATCTGATTGGCTGTGCCCATTGCTATTTATATTAATACATATTCGCAATGAAGTGAGTTGTGTCATCATTTGGCTCGTCTGTTCATTGCCAATTTTGTGATTGTAGGTTATTTTAGTGGTCGTAGGTGGTATAATTGGTATTTTGGCGTTTCGAAGATTTGGATTTTATCGGTAGTGGGTTGCTAGTGCAGTGTATTAGCTCACAGAACTTCCTCTACGTGTGTCAAAAAACTAAAGTTTTGATACACGCTTGTTGTTCTCTTATTTTTAATCGCTGTATCATTAATTTTATGTCTGTTTAAACTTTAGTCCCTCGTATACACCTCAGCCGAGTAATGTGAGTATTGGTAGCATCTTAAACAGTAACCCGCCGGGTTCTGTTGAACAGATGCAAATCACTCCCGGTGGTCAGCAAGTGTGTGTTCTGGGTAGCTATATTGCACCTCCCAGTGCTCAACCACAGAGTCGAACTCCGTTTACACCAAATACTCCCACGACTCCTTTCGCAGATAGGGATGGATCGATTCCGCAGCCGCAAC
Source organism: Anomotaenia brevis (assembly GCA_030710315.1). Classification (NCBI taxonomy): domain Eukaryota; kingdom Metazoa; phylum Platyhelminthes; class Cestoda; order Cyclophyllidea; family Dilepididae; genus Anomotaenia; species Anomotaenia brevis. Next base: position 184,747 of record JAUOZQ010000007.1, on the reverse strand, counting down.
TACAGTAGGCTCTACTATTTTAGCACTGTTATCTTGCTTTACCTTCGATTCTAGTGTATTTTAATTTTCCAGGAACATTGTGTGTACAGTGAATTTGGATATTAAGTTGGATTTACCTAAGATAGCGAGGAGTGCTCGTAATGCTGAATACAACCCTAAGCGTTTCGCTGCTGTAATAATGCGTATTCGGGAACCTCGAACGACAGCTCTGATTTTCTCCTCGGGCAAGATGGTGTGTACAGGTGCCAAGAGCGAAAAAGAAGCTCGGTTAGCTGCGCGCAAGTACGCGAGAATAATTCAGAAGCTGGGTTTCAACGCACGCTTCAAGGGCTTCAAGATTCAGAACATGGTAGGTTCCTGCGATGTCCGCTTCCACATTCGCCTGGAAGGCCTAAACGCGGCACAGGCGAAGTTCACAACGTACGAACCGGAGATCTTCCCTGGTCTGGTCTACCGCATGCAAAAACCAAAGATTGTCCTGCTTATATTTGTCTCTGGCAAGATTGTGCTCACGGGCGCCAAGGTGAGGGATGAGATTGACCAGGCCTTCAAAAATATCTATCCGATTCTGAAGAACTTTATGAAGATGGACGCCGAAAAGTCCACGCCGCAACAGCAGCTGCCCTCACAGTCCGGCTGAGGTTTTCCTGGGACAATGGCCTCCATGTTTTTGATTTATACTGCATAATTATTTTTGTATGAATATATCGTGGCTGTTTGTATCTCTCACACGAGTTCAAATATTGCTTATTGGTGTTTGTGATGTGTTGGAGTGTCGTCTTGTGGAAACATTTAATTGGGACCTGCATAAATCTGGTTTGAATTATTGGTACAGGACCTGAAAGCTTTCTGTGGTCCGGCTACATTATATGAGGCATTAAGAATACCTACACAATAGTATACTTGGCGGCTTGAACTGTTTGTAGGTAGAGCATTCTAAGCTTCTTGTCTGTATCAGTCTGTATGACTGCTATGGAACTTGCGTCTCTCGGCCTCATTCTTTTCAATAATAGACGTAGCCTAAAGGGTAAAAGGGGGATGGCCGAGTGGTACCGCATGCGTTGTCTGTAGAGCGTCTCATTGGTGTATTGTCTAGAAGGTATCCGGTAGAGATTCGTACACTGTTCGGTGATACGGGAGTTCTGCTACCTACGATTGGGGTTGCTGGAAGCAATAGATGCTCCCGGTTGAAAATAAAAGGCACAATCTGCCATACGCAAGAAATCTGACGATTAGTGTTAGTTCTATTTTACCAAAGCATCACTTGCGGTTGTTTTTAAAAAAGAATTGATTTTTATCGGCTACTATCCACGTGAATTTCCATGTGGTTTTAGTAGAAAAAAAGAAGCATTCCTAAAAATAGCACAATGCTTAGGAGAAATCACCCCTCACAAGTGATCTATATCGACTGCAGCTCTGATGCGGAGGAGTTGGTGAATGATAGTCTACAGGCCCTAGACGCCAACCAAAACGGGTGTGGCGACATGGAAAGTTCAGGCGATGGATTTTTGCGGAATTTCAATGTGAAATTACGGTGCCTCAAGTCAACCGTTTCAATGGAGCAACATGCAATGGAGATGATGCGAATACTGCGACATGTACCGGCTGACTGCTCGAGTTCTCAAAATCAGCCTCTCAGGGGATTCGTTGGATTGCACCATTGTGCCTCAGAAATTCCTCAAATTGACATTATAGATAAGATAAAATGCAACAAAAGTAGGGTAGAATATGGGCCAAACACTAGCAAAACTAAACAAAGACCTGTCTTGGAAAACAATCACAACAAAATCAGGAAACTCCCCCATCCGGATTCTTTTTCGGGCCTGAAAGAGCCCAAAAAGGCCACGACCACGAAAGTCCGATTTATTGCTGGGGCGAAACTGGAAGGAGGTCAGAGAAAGGCTGGCAAACGAGCCCTTCTATCTCGCAAAATACCTCGAAACGCCGTTGTGAGTGATTTTGTATCCAAAGATTTCTCCGAGGCCTCAGAGTTGTACTCGAATTTCTACAAACTATGCAAATCACTCAAGCCAACATTACAGCCGGCCAGCCCTAGCTGTGATAGATTTTCTTACTCTATGAGTTTTACTCTGGGTGTGAACTCCATTCAAATGCACGAATTAGGTGAGCTAATGGTCATTCCCTATTCAGATCCCACGTGGGTTGTTGTTACTACTGTAGGTTGGAGCAGTCCATTGAGAAATTTGCCCGTTAAAATTAAAACGGCCTCCGATCCAACACCATTCAATGCCAATCCCTGGGGTAATCCTTACCTCGTCAACCAGGAAAATGCATTTGTTCACATCGAAAACGAGAACGTCTACTTCATTAGAAGACGGGTCCCACTTGAAGAAGTGGTTAGCGACTTTTCGCAATCCACGTCCCATGTAGATGTCACTACATGTGATTCAGAAGGCATCATCAACCTATCCTCAGGATTGAAGGCTCAGTTAACTTGCACACTGGATGCCCCTAGAGATAGCACAAGGAAGATTAAAAATTCAACTGACAGTGTTTCTATTGGAGATATGAGCTTTTTCCACGACCACAGTAAGAAGAAAAAGAAGAAACATAGTTTCTCGTGTAAGAAGGAAATTTCGGAATCTGAAACCAAGACAGTGGTTGTGGATTCACTAGATGCAATATCTGCGGACTCAATGGAGGATCGAAGCAACTTACTAAGTTGGATTCACTCGCATTTCCAGCAAAGGAATAGCCCAAAGCACAAGTTTCCTACCAGGCATAATTTTACGAAATTTTTTACAGCCGCCGAAAGCTATAAATAGAAACGTAATACAAGCACATCATCTGAATCCACCGGTTATTTCACCAGAGAGATGGTTCTGGTTACTTTGTTATATTTTACTTAACTTGATAGGAAAGATCCCAGTAAGTAATCATTGATTTGCACACAAGAGCAGTGAACACACCGGTGCATGTTCACAAGTTTATACATTGGTGCTGTAGAGGAGTTAGGAGTGTCCTCTTCCATCTTCTTCAATCCATATGAGAACCGATTAAACATTAACAACAGAGAGATCGGAATTAGTTGGCAAGGCCATTGTCGTAGGGCGTGTTCTTTGCTTAGGACACCTCCAGTAATTTTACGTAATGGTAACAGGAGCTGTGAGAGTGAGTATCACTCAGCAATGAGATCTGGGCCTTTGGTTAGACTCCAACCCTGCTAACTTATAGTGTAATTGTGAGGGCTTGCGAATGAGCTTTTGGGTGATCTGAATGCCAAGTGTAACTGCCTTCACCATACAGTACAGTGTCTTAAGGCGTTAGAAATGTCCAGCAATTATGAAAAAGTAGCCTCACCACCAACGATGATACGATAGGTGCACTCCGGAAACCGGTGCTCTAATAGATGTTCTGTTAGAATGCTCAATCGGCGTGCTGATTGGGTGATAGAGACGATGAGTCACGAGGTTGGTCACTTCCCCCAGCGCACGTGGCAATGCGTGTGCGTCAGCAGGAGATGAGAAGTGGATCGTTTACTAAGTGAGCTACCGCTTGGCTTCGCAAACCCTATATGCAGATCATAGGCCTCTCCAGGCCCGAAGGACAAAGGTGGTATTAGGTAAACCCCATTTCATCCATGACAGAAAACACATGATTAGTTGATTTTTGAGGGCGAAAAGTACATGAAAGTGGAGAATGGGACAATTGATCACTTAACTAGGCCATGTGTTGATAAAAATAATCCGGTTCGAAAAGTCTAGGAGCCAAGCTTCAACAAAAGATGGACTAAGACGTTGTATCCTGCTTGAGAAGTCGCAACGGAAAATTCAGCTCTAAGACTAAAATCAATATATCCATTGCAATTAATGTGTTTCCCACTGGGGCTTACTAGCGTTTTTATAGTACCCACAGGATTTAAAGCAGTTATATTAATTGACCTTTGAATTTCTGAGTTCACTGAATCAGGCTTCATGTCATTGGCGCGACATGTGGCAGTGAATTTGGTTGATGCCGGTGTTAGGTTGCCATTATTAATCTCAATCGTAAATTGAGTCCTGATTATGCCTCTCCCCGCTTCACTCATGTTTTCCTCAATCTTTGAGGCTTCGAATTTAAGTAGTTTTTCCTTGGCCCATTCGACGAAGACCCAAAGATCCACAAACGGCTCTGCTATGACATCTATTGCTATACGAATTAGCTGTAATGGATCATGTTGTTACATTCAAAGCATCCCTAAGAGGTAGGACGCCCAGTTCGACTTATTATATCTCACTCTGTAACAAATACAACTATTCAAAGATGCCACTGATACTAAATGTTCACTTCCCTGCGAACTTACTCACCTATCAAGAATATATATTATGTATATCCCAGGTATCCGAAGCTCAAATACACCGTTGCATGTCCCCTAAATGGATGCACTCATTCCGCAGTTGTCCATTAACGTCCCTATCCAGGATCTTTCGTTTTAAATTTTTATCACATCTACTCCCTAACTAGGGTAGAACTTTATTTCTGAATTTGAGTATAGTTGCTTGTGCCCTAAACGTGACTATTCGCCATTTGTTCCTAGAGCATAAGTAAAGAAAAATTGACCAGTCAGTCTTCACTCATGACTTTTATTATACATTTTTTGTTAAGAGGCCTCCAGTCAGTGGCTTCAAACAACGAAAGTATGCCGTACGTCATGAGCATTGCGTTGTAGGAGCAATTCACGCTCCGTTTGGTAGTGGCGAGGAACGAAGAACTCCACCACGTTTTTCAGGGTGCCCCTGTTAAATGGGTTCTGAAAACCCGTCTTCAGTCCGCCAAAGTACTCGTAGCGTCGCCAGTTGGCTATCTCGTTAGTTGTGATGTTGAGCAAAGCATTACTCGCCTTAATCAAACGAAAATGAACCCTTCATAGGGGATACCGTTAATTTTAATCTCACGAAAGGCTAATCTAAAACACTTTTGAGTTACGAATGCAATCCATTGACAGCTGAACTTCAGAATTACGCACTTTGCCAATGAAGTTATCAATCGTTCACACTCTTGTCACAGGAGCTACCGGACAGCATAAGATGAAAAGTTCTAAATACAAATTTGTTTTTAATATTTGATGCAGATTGTAATATCTAATTTACATATTCCTAGTAATGTAGACCGGAGTGGTTCTGGGAGTGATATACATTTTCCAAGCCAATATGCTTACAGTCATGAAGAAAGCATTGAGACCAAAGGTCCACCCGATTGAAAGAAGAAAGAGAGTGATGATTTCCCAGGCACTGGTCGACTCTGCTTGTCTCCAGTATCGAATCGCCAGCCATCCTATCCAACTGCTAACAAGGGTCACCATTAGTCCCGTCAGAAGGAACCAAGTGCTAGATCAAAGGCAAAAACATTAGCGAAAAATACCTCCACACCCCTAATAAAGCGGTAAACCAAAAGAGGCTGGATTCCTCATTTTCATGACCATGGAGCAATCGTAGAGCCTTGGCTTTCAAAATCCCTTTTTGTTGGAAAAAAAATAAAATTCAAATGCCAAAATATTTAGATAAAATCAGTGATGATTAGTTGGTGGTTCAAAACACATCCAGATGGCCATCCTGTGCTTAAACTGAGTCAGCCAATCGCTATTAAAGGTTCCATGGTTGGCGTCAAGCACAATGACTCAAAGTACCTTGTTGGATACTCCTATCCGGTTCCCAAACTGCATTAGCCAATAACTATTATGCTAACTATGGGTACTGTGAACTTGATCCCCTTTTATGTTTCTTACATATGGTGCCTTCTTCTAGGGTCATTAAAGAGAGGCACGCACTGCGGAGTTGCCTGGTCACGTCCTTACATAAACCCCTCGACAATGATCGCTGAGCTCCTGAAATGAGCATTTGCAACATCTCCAATTGCATTACATGCCCAATTCGCCGTTAATTATCCCCTTTATAGACCACTTGAGTTGATACTCTTTGTGAAGGCTTTGTTACCAGGCTGATGACCGCGTGTGCCAGGTGACTTATCGGCTCCGTCGCCGAATCAACACGTAGATAGAACATTCTATTTAGCATCTGTTGACGCACCGGTTTCTAGGATGCTCCAATCCAATTAGCCTTCCTGGTTAGGTTCCCATTTCACCATAACTTTGAATACCGGAATTTGCCAAACTCTTTAATTCAAGGTAACTGGATATATGTTCTCTCTATTCCGACGCTGGTGATTTGCTCCTTTTGGGGTCTGACTGATAATATTCAAAAAGAGTATGAAAATCAACTAGCCAGTAGATCCCAAGTCCTCAGAGGAATGCTGACTATGTGGAAGCAAGCACACACGATTCCCTCTTTCAAATTATTTACAAGAGCCTTTTCCGCTCGTTGGGTGGTCATAAATGAAAACTTTTTATACCACCTTAGATTAAAGCAAAGATGCTCGTATGAGAAAAGCAGAGTAATGTTTTGAAGGATTTGAAAGAAAAGCCCACCGGTTATTTTGGCCCACACAGTTGTCAGTGACGGGGCAATGATGGTCCATGACCTGGACGCAGCGGTTGCAGAACATGCAGTGCTTGGCGCGGATGGGCTTGATGCAGCCGCAAGTGTGGCACAGGCTGTTGAGGCGTCGCTTCAGCGAGCGTATGGACCGCTGAAGGGCCTTTACCTGCAGTGGAAGCAGCCCCGAGTCTAAAACGCTCGGATCCCCGCAAATCTGGCTGCTCCGGCTGTGCAGTCGTCGGGCTTCGACGCAGAGCTTGGCGTAATCACAACGGTTCATTATTAGGCAGAGATGAAGCAAAGTGCTATAACAGAGCTACAGTAAATTCGGCAAGGAAAAAATAGGCTGGCTGAAGTAGGCGTCGTGAATGTACAGATACGATCTACTAGATTTCCCTCTATTTTTAAAGGGTTTTTGAATCTGTCCTTTGGGCTTTGAGGTTTCCATGATTATTGTAGCTGAAATGTTGGTTTCCAGATGACAGAAAATCCAGTTAGTTATTGTACAGTCACGAACATTTTATTTCCTAATCATACACTTTGAATAAGCATTTGAGGATTGAGGGACTGTGATCCTCAACACTGCCTGTTGGTAAAAAGATAGCGTGCATATTAAACTAGTAAGTAAAAAGGTGCTGGAAGAACCTACATCGCGCATTTCTTCCTCATACTCGAGAGTGTTTGTTGGCAAAAAACCGGGATTCTTGTAGACTTCAACGAAAAAGCATACCCAGAGAAACATGTTCATGCCAATGAAGGCGACAGACTCCTTGTTTGATAAAGATACCGGGCTTTTGGATATCTAGATAGTAATGTGAGATTACTCAGTTGTAGTTAGTAGTCAATCTAGGCGGTTAGCATGTCAGAGTCCCAACAATCGTCAAAACCAAGTTTAAGTACACCTCGAACCAGACATCTAAATTTTTTCTATCATCGGTAACAGGCGTCTTCACGATTTTTGAAAGCTTTGACAAGCTACCTCTTCATAGCCAGAGCCTATGCTGTGTTGGAAGCTCTATGTATTCAATCAAATTAAATTTATGGGCAGACCCTTGAAAGATAGACCATTTGGAAAGAGCTAGTAATTTTATGAGCAGCACTTAGGATGAGCAATCACTCATAATATGATGATAATTTGAGTCTAAACATATGTAATTTGACGCGTAGAGAGAACATTAGCTTACTCGCAAGTACATGTAGGGATAGAGCCAGCCGAAGGAAATAGTCAACATCCAGAAGTACAAGATTCGTCTTCGTCCTGGTGGACCACTCAGCGTGTACCTGTCAAAGGCAAAACTTTCCAATTTTTCAATCGTCCTGAACCTTGTGGTAGAAAGTCAAAGCGAATTTATAAACGGCACAAGTTGCAGTACTCTTCTTTGCTCCTCATTTACAAATTACAACCTTCCTTTCGCTTCCAAATTCATTGTTTGAAACATGTTAAAGGTATCGTGTATTCTGCCGCATTCGAGACCTCCTAATCGAAGAATCAAGCACAATAAAGCACGTTAGACTTGAATTACCGACAGGGTAATGCCTGGCTCCGCTAATGTAACATGTCAAAACTGCTTGTTTATTTTTTAGCATGTAGCAAATTCTGTTCTCCCAAACAGTTCAATATTCTGAGAAATTCACCCTACCATCAAGCAAAAGCTATATAGTGCAGCATTAGTCCAACTTTTGTAGGTAATATGAGTACGTTGTAAGAATTATAAATACATGTATTAAAACCAAGGTCATTTCTTGTGGGTAGACTCCTCGATTATTTCATGCAGTAGTTTATACTTCGATCTGCCCTAAGAGACCATAACACGCCCTATCTAAAGGAAAAGCCATCGTCCAGGAACATCAAGTATGATAGCTTGACACATCAGGCTGTAGAACTTACATGAATAACGAACACAAATCCGGTGAAGTCGAAAAACTACCCTCACGTCCACTGTTGTGAATCTCATATCTAATCATCTCCGCCACTTCATAGAACCTCTGGTGATGAGCCACCATCTCTGGCGTCTGTCCTGCCCCGTTCACCAGACAAGGTTCGAGGCGCGAATTAGTAAACACGCTAGTCAACTCCCCTGTCTTCTCGCTGATCCTGAATTGCAGTGTGGGTGGGCTCAAGGCCATTTTGAGGAGGGCAGACGCTGTGCTGATATTACCGAGACTGCAGGCGATATGAAGGGGTGTATTTCTCTTCTGATCGTGGCATTCGGCCGCTTCTGGATAGAAACGCATCAAGAGACTGCACATATTCGGTGCTCCTGATTAGGGGAAGTATATGAGAATCTGTTTTTTATTGAGGCCACGTTTAATTTTTCTACATGGTGCACGAACCGGAATGGGCCGCAATATGCAGAGGGAGGGATTCGTCGGCATCACGGGTTTTTAAGTTGGCTCCACAAAGTGTGAGCAAAGTGACTAGGGCTGTGTTTCCTGATCTGCAAGCTTAGAGAAAGTGCTGCAGTGTAAATGGCAAAGTGCATGGCAACTATAAATAAACTTTTACTAATTAATCTGGTTTAGCGCATTTAAAACGGCCCAGACACGCTTAGGCTTTGTTGCCTAGGTCAAAGATAAGTATGACTGTTCAATGTATACAAAATGATTTTCGTAGGTGAAAGCATTATTTTAAATGGAACTAATTTTATGAATTAACACAATCAGAAACAATAATGCTATCCATGCTGCGTACCATAATGAATTGAGCAAGATTTAAGTTGATCGGTTTCATTCAGATCTTTACAGCGATACAGCAGAAGTGAAGCGGTTTCAAAACTTTTAGACAGACATGCGACAATGAATGGAGTCTGCCCTAGAGCATTAAATAGGTTTTGACCCTTATTGAGACAATCGAGGTAAGCAGCTGTTTTGAAAGCATCTCCATATGCTGCATGATGCAATAGCGTGTCCTTAAATGCGTCTGTGATTTCGAGCAATTCAGGATGTTCTTTAAGGTATTTCTTAATTTTTTTTAGCTTTCTAACTTGGTCAGATAAATTTATTCAAACCCTTGTCTAGCTTCTTTGAATATTGAACTGATGATTACATCTGCTTTTGGGATGGATTGATAGCACAATTTACCCCTCTCGGCGGCTGGAAACATGATCTGTTTCCGTGAAGATACCCATTTAATTTAGCATCCATACATCAAGGTCTTACTATAGAATTAAAGAGAAATCAGTATTCATTGAAATATGGACCGTTTGTTTCGCACTTCTTTTAAAATGATATTCATAATATTTCATGAATGCCGATTAAATCAATTAAATATTCTGAATACCTCAAATTAGCCAAGGTGGTTTGAAGTTCATTCATGCTAGCCCAGTTGGACCATAACAAAGGCCACTTAGCTTTCTAGTTTAGTCTTAAGGTAATGACTTAAAAGTCATATTGCCTGTCGCAAACGAGGATTCCCCGGAGTAAGCGTTTATCGAGAAATGATCAATGGCAAGCACCCATCAAAAAAGATGTATTAGTTTGACCCGAGTGCAAAAAACTCAAAAACTGATTCTGGTATCGTTGTACGCTGTTAGATGCTCAAAATACTAGATAAAAAGGCCCGACTCCAAACGCAAACAGTTTATTTCAAATTGACACGATCCCCAATCGTAATAATTAGGCAGCGGGATCGTACATCTTTCTCAGGCGCTCTACAGCATCGGGTTCAATCTTCTTAAACAGTGGTTTGGGCTGCAAAAGAGAAATTGAATTAACTTGTGGAATAGATTAAAGCAGTCATCATATAAATAGCGGGTACATTCTATGCTATCCACAAATGAGACGTTTATATAGCTACTGATCTTTAATTTTACCCCTTCCCCCATCAGCAAAATCAATTCAGTCCTGATACCGGGTAGCTGACCGGTCAAAAATTGGCACTTAATACTTCGTAACGTATTTAAAAGGGCAAAACAATAGGAATTTTAAGCTGTTCATGGACGAATTGAATATTAGACAAGGTAAAAATTTGGTGTTTTTCGTTAACAAAGTTGCACATCAGCATCGTGTAGGAAAACCACTCGAAAAATAACCAAAAAAACCCAACCTGTCCAATAGTATGGCCCTCCGGTAAGAGGCAGATGATGTGTCCACCATTCTCGATTATTGGTGCCAGGGTTCGATAGTCTTCGGATAGCTGACACTGTCGGAAGATTTCCTCCGCGAAGCTCGGCATAAACGGCACGAGAATGATGCCAAGGAGAGCTGCGATGTTACAGCACACACCACTAACCACGCCAGCGCGACCACTGTAAGGAAAAGTTAAATCAGCACACAATCAGTGGGCAGCAGTGCTCTTTTTATTCATTTTTAAGTTCTTTGATTAAACAACGGCAATCGAAACAAGATGCTCTGTCACACATAGTGATGGCAGATCACAAACGAAATTGCCCTCTCACATAGGCATTTTCATATATCTCCACCCCAACATGGTAATGACATGGGCTATGGAAAGTGTTTGAACAGCCTTTGATAGAGAAATGTCAGGCAACCGCCAAATTCTTTTGTGACACTAGAATGAAAATGCTTACATGGTGTCAGGCGACTTGTAGAAGGCCCAGGGTTTCTGAGCTTGCAAATAACCATTCCCAAGTCGAGAAATGCCCAGAACTGAACGAATACCTTCTCTTAGACGGCAGTTCTCCATGTGGCTGATGTACTCCGCCAGAATACCGTTTACCCGGGCAAGGAAAGTGACGTCGTCGGGAGTCAGGTTTTTCATGGAGGGTACAGTCGAATTGAAGAACTTCATTACGAACATTAGCGGCCTAAAAGTCGGATAGAACGACACATAAATACGTTTTTAATGAGATGATGCGGGCACCTCGACGAATGTGAGGCCTACTTCCTAAATTAAAGTCATCGTTTTCCGAATCTCCCAAACACAAGCTTCCTTTTAATACTCAATGAAATCTGCGTTTAAGGATCAAAAGTGTTGCCGTCAACGCTGTAAGCATTAAACCTTACCTCTAAGTCGCCAGAACTCCTTTTTGAGTTACAAATCTACAAGTACTGTTTTTACTATACTTGCAGCCAGCACATAAAAATTGTGAGTTAACTAGTGCTGAAATTTCTCGCTCCTAGAAAACACCTCTGTACGTTTTTAAGTAACATTAACCACCGATATTGCAAGGTATGATGCACTTGCCCCTACGAACCTGTTGATAAAGTTGCCGAGATTGTTGAGGAGCTCTGTGTTATTCTTCAGCGCAAAGTCCTCCCAGGAGAAGGTGCTGTCCTGTTTGGCCACAGAAAAAGTGGAAAAAAATTAGAAATTTTCCAAACACATTAGAACTTATTTTTCCAGTGGGGTTTAAAACTGCCAGACTTCCTGTTTTTCATAAATAAATATATATAACCCCACTATCTAGTACTCGCTGCTAGATAAAATAAACGACTATTACTACTTCACCCAGCAAAACGGCCAACTATGGGCATACCGACGAATGACTCTAGTAACTGACCCCACTGTTATAAAAAATACTAATTAGCACCTAACCAACCTTCGCCTTTTGGAAGGATATTTATTCGGGCCGATTCATTCAAAAGCATGATGGATCCCATAATGAAGTCAAATTCTCAAAGCTATAAATACTGTAAACAGCCAAAGCTTGGGTACGTATACGTTTCAAATATTTTATTAAATACACTGTTAATAGCCTATTGTTCAACGTAGTCCATATGGCAATTTTTAATTCAATAACAAATCCTGAGCTTGGAGAGAAAGCCTTACCTGAGTTTCGGGGCGTATGTAGGCGAGATAGAAGCGCCAAATGTTCGACTCAATGCCGCTGTCCCGTGCGTTGTTGCCGAAAACACCGACACCTCGGCTCTTTGAGAACTTCTTGCCCTCGTAATTTAGGTAGTCTGACGAATTTAAATTTAGAAATGAATCAACAAATTGGTCGCTTGGCCAGTTGGTTGAAGATGCTTCCTCGCCACATTCGATTAAATGCCCAAAAGCGACAAATAGCACTACCAAAATACGCTCAGAGATTACATTGGTACGACTCAGTCGAGAAGAACCCCACGTCACTAGCCACCAACTACGTTTTGGTTCAGAGAACCGAACCAGTGAAAGATTTACCTCAAAATCGCTTGAGATCAATGAGAAGCATTTTAATAACACTTATGAGTTAGAGGCTTTTTGTGGTAAGCAGGAAGACCCGAAAGGTGCCACGTAGCGTACCGGTGGCGATGATATGTTTGACGAGGGTAAATTTGCGTCCAGTGCCCAAAAGGGATGCTGGAAAGATGGAGGAGTGGAAGGGGACGTTGTCCTTGGCCATAAACTGGAAGTACTCCACCGGCGCCACATCGGGCTCTGGCTGCCACCAACGACGCCACTCGGGAGTGTAATTGGCCGTTATCGACATATAGCCGATAGGAGCGTCGAACCACACGTAAAACACCTGCAAAGCCGAGAGAAGGGCATTGTGTGTGTGCTACCAGGTGTCTTTCAGTTACTCTGGCAGAATCCAACTATGATTCAATAGCCGGAACTGGGTGGAGATTTTCTCCTACCTCACTAACTACTGCCCTCAGTTAAGGTGAGAGCCTAAGTAGGAAAGATGCAAGTGTTACTGGTTTTAGGCGATAGTCACTAGTTTGGTCACAAAAGCTACCGAAATGAAGTAAAACAAAAAACATTTCTTAAAATATTAATCCCGTCTGGCACTTTCCGAGTGTGCGTCTACCAAGGTATTCTGTATGTGAATCGGAAGACGTGGTGGTAGTTTGCGAAATTCAGCCAGCATACCTTGTTTTCGAACTTTTTGAGGGGGACTGGGACGCCCCACTTGAGGTCACGTGTGATGCAGCGACACTTGAAGCCGTCGCGCAGCCAGGTGCGCGTGATGGACAGCGCGATCTGCGTCCACTTGCATTCCGGGTCCAACGTCCGTGCCTTAAAGAAGGCCTCCACCTTCGGCTCTAGCTACAATGCAACGTGACTCGGCAAACATGTGAAGCCTTCAAAAGGTAGAACATATTGGTAAATAGACTATTGATGGTTCACATCGCCTTCAACCCACTAGCCAGGTTGTGGCACGATATGTTTTAATACATCGACCAAATTCCAATTTATGGACTGTTACAGTTTTTAGGGAGCCTATTTAAAATACCACTAAAACAGCGCTTCAGATGGCACAGGTGGACGATTAAAGGGGAATTCTGCTTGAGCAAATGAATCCACCGACTTAGAAATCAATGTTGTTCAATAGCACCTGAGTTAGGCTGGCATAAACTTTATTTAAGCCAAAACGGAATCTTAAGTGGCTTTGACCGTTAATTTTACTTCCTATTAACGGTATTTCCAGTGATTCCTTTACCAAGAATCAAGCTGCACAAGACTTAGCGCCTTCAATGTTTGAAAGAAAATTAAATATTTCTTGACGGTTCGACATGGGTTCTAAAATGACATTTAAGTAACCTTGTACTTACACAAAATCAATTCCACTAAAAGTTCCAGAATTTATTAGAATATTCCCGATAGAGGAAAAAAGGAGGTGTTACCTTGGGGAGATCCAAGAAGAGGTGTTCAGAGGTCCTAACCACGGGCGTGTCGCGACAGGCGATGCACCGAGGCTTGACTAGCTCAACGGCATTGAGTAGTTTGCCACACGAGTCACACTGGTCACCTCTTGCGTCCTCCCCCTTGCAGAATGGACAGACGCCCTCGACAAAGCGATCGGCCAGGAATTTGTCGCATTCACCGCAGTAAAGTTGCTCCACAGAATCCTCGACTATGTAGCCATTTTTGTGCAGCTCCGTGAAGATTTCCTGTGTGATTCTTAAAGTGCACGAGGACTTGAACAGTTAAACTAATTTCCAATATTAACGTGAAATTTAAAGAATCACAAGCCAAGACATCAGGCAATTGCGTAAATGATAGGTGACCTTAGGCATCAGGGACAGGGCAGTAAAAAAACATGGTTATATTTCAGAACTCAGTACTTAACGCCTGACGTGATTTCAGTAGATGGACTAATACACTAATCTCCTCAGCTTTTGACTTTTTACACTGGTCAGCGTTTGATAAAAACTTCGTTGGAAATACAGAAGCAGATACCTTTTAAGTACTTACTCAGTATGCAAAGGTGTAGACGTCCTGCCAAAGTAATCGAACTTGATATCAAACCAGTCGTAAACTTCGCAGTGAATTTTGTGATATTTAGCGGTAATTTGTTGTGGTGTAAGTCCCTCTGACTGAGCACGAGCTTCTGTCGCTGTTCCATATTCATCAGTGCCACAGACGGAGAGCACGTTATATCCAGCAATTTGGCAGTAGAGTGCAAATATATTAGCACTCAGCAGAGACCCGATTAGATTTCCCAAATGCGGAACATTGTTTACGTAGGGCAGCGCTGACGAGATGAGAATATTACGCACACCCAACTCCTTTTTTAGTGGCAGACTGTGAAAGAAAAAAAAATAGATGGAATGCGTAAATGGGAGAGCACTAGGGAGATGCAAGATCTCACATCTTTTCATTAGGTTTGAAGTGCACAGGTCTGGGAGAGGGAGTGACGGAAGAAAAGGTCCACTGCGCTTTTAGCATCTGATCGGAAGAGACATCAACTTCCAAGCGCAGTAGCTCGATATCATCAGAGTTAATTTGCCCAGGGCCACTTTCAGCCTTCGATTTCTTGCTACTAACTCGTGGCCTTTTACCGGTACCTGAAGACGACTGCGAAAATAAAAGTTCATTGGTTAGTTTACCTCTTTTGAAAATGCTTTGATGGAGAGATCTTTAACTGCAAGTGTGCAGTACTCAGTTGAATTCAGGTTTTTAGCCAGAGCATACAGGTGTGGAAACTGCTCAAGTGTATCTGATGAAAGTGGTTTTAAGCGATGAAAACACATACCACCATTAGAGGAAAGCTGATAAATATCAGCCCAAACCACTAGACAGGCAGCAAATAATGACACTTCATCCACGACCTTTTCAAGATTCATGAGCTTACATTGAAGAGAATTCAGCATACTAGTGCATTCAACAGAGTCTACTGAGGAGCTGCGACTCAAGAAAGGCTTTACCGAAAATTAAAGGAAAACTCTAATACCTTCAAATCCAAGAATTGCCACAGGAGGAAATCACCGAGAGCAGAAGACGACACAGGCACATCCAATATAAAACTAAAAATTATATACAGGGACGGTCTTTACCAGATGATAGCACTTATTGAATGAATCCTTCCTTTCGTAGTTTCCAAAATAGCACCATATGGAGCTACAACATGAATAAAAAACGTTGGCAGTTTTACCCTTTCCCGCTCCAAACTTGAGAATTTCCACGTTTTTCACTTTATGCGCAACTGCTAGGGCAGGCAAACAATTTATGTTTTTAGGATCTATGTGAAGTTTCGACATGCCTTGTGAGCACGAAGGCTAAATCGTTTTGCCCCTACGACCAAAAAGATAAACCAACCACGAAATTAGCTCCAGTGTATGTATATATCGAATATTTCGGTTATGTTTCTCAGTGTATTTGATATTTTAACGGATTTATTTGCAGAATTTAAACATAAATCGTTTTTTTACGAAATACTGCTTTTGCAACAATATTAGTTCCTTGAGGATTCGTAGTTGTTTTAAAGCTGATTCCTTCTCTCTTTATGACTAGTAAACTTAATCTAATTCCACAAATTTAAGAAATTTTTGTTCATATCCTTAAATTGTCCTCACATTCCAGTAACTTTCAAAATACACATCGTTTATTGGGATTAGCAAATGCTATGTGAATGAATGATACTTCGGAACTTTACTAACCCTACGGTTTTCTAATGAAAACTACTAAGAACTTTTTGAAATGTTGTGGTGTAGACCTATTCGTCACTATTTAAGATGTTAAGCATTGTTCAACGCTTCGGTAGTGAATTAGATTCTGGTCCTTTAATATGGTGGATTTATTATCTAGGCTATGAACATAGTTTCTACTTGCAGTAGTCAGTCTCATCTGTTTGTATAGATGGTTATAATCGGAACAGTACTTAGATTTGTGATCAATTTTAGCATGAAGCCTGGATGACGATCCGCCTTGAAAAGAGAAAAATCTAGGCTTCCCAGGCCCCACTAAATTAATTTAATGAGTTTAGAGCATCTATACATGAACACATTTCCACCTAATTTTTAAGCCTAGGTGAATTCCATACTTTTGTATAATGGAAATTAGTTGAGTATCTAATGATTCCCATGAGCCAATAAATTTTACGTTAAACGGTTAAATGAGGTAAGGAATGCATATTGAATGGCATTTATCCATGAGAATATCGTCCTTGAGGCAGCGTTCCATTAAATTAGTTCAAATAAGTTGCAATTTAGCTTGCTGACATGGAACGACGGCGGAATCAGAATCAAGTATTGATTTGATATCGCGGGCGTACAAAAAGTTTAGCAAATCCATATAGCTTTTGGACTTCCCGTAATTTACCTGGGGGAGGATCCTGAGAATGAAAATATAAAGTGCATTATAGCATGGTTGGAGTTAAGCATTATGCAACTATAACGTTAAGATGTCCCTATTCTCGAGCTTTACGCAAATATGTACTGTATTTAATTGTTTACGCACACCTATAAACCAGTCCTTTTTATAAACTCATCCGATTATATTACTCAAGGTGTCACTGGATAAGATAACAAGATCGGCCCCAGAGTCGTATAAACAGAAAGTGGAAAAATTGCCTTATCTTTGGTTTAGGATAACTTGCCTAATTACCCAGCTAGACACCTCGGAATGATAATGTCAATATTTGAGTTGACTAGACAGCTTCACGAGATTTCGGTACTACCTTTGAAAGCTTATTTGAAAGTCGACTCCTAGCACGGTTTCTTTTACTGCTGATCTACCCACTTTTATCTCACCATATTCTAAACCTACCAAAGGGAAAATGCTTTCAACTTCTTCGTTATGAGAATGCTGGTACAAAAGCATCCCAAGGTGAAGGGCGACTGAAAGATAAGCGAAAATCAATTTTATCCAGATATGGGTTACAATAATCCCATATTCTGAATGTGGAATGCACTTACTACTCTCGACATCACGTGCTTCCACCAAACCAGAATCCCGCATTCCAGTGACCAGTTCGAGAGGTGAATCTGTTAAATCAATTTTTACAATTACATGTTGAAGTTAAATGCTACATGTTGGGTAGACAATGCCACAACAGTATCATTACTTATAGCTGAGTGGAAAGCACTTTTTCTTGCTAATTTGTTCATCGTAGCGAAAAGCCTTTTACTTACCGACGCCAACTTGAAACACGAAGCCGATATCATGAAGAGCACAATTTTGTCCCGGAATGCGAATGCGCAAGACAACATCATAGCTTGGTTTGGGTTCCTGGAAAAATGGCAGATCAGCCATCAGCGAGGCCAAGAATAGCTAAGATTTGAAGTGTATCTGTGTGCAAATCGCCATCGTAGGCACTTTTAATCAAACTAGGTATTCCCGTAATTTTGATGAGTTTTTATCCATGATACGAAGCTTTTTGCTTGTTATTTTAGTATAAAATCACAACATCAATGCACTTTTGGAACTGATGGTGCTGAAGCATACAGAATTCTTGTGCGTTTTATGGGAACTATCGGAAGTATACTAGTTAATAATAGATTTTAACACCACAGTGAAATGTTTTGGGGTTTTATAAGAAATGTGTCGTTGTACTATATTTCATCTGCGTCAGAGTTGTTTCAACTCACACTACGCTTCCCTACATGATTCATCATGGAAGAGAAAAACTATCATGATGAATCGATCCAACCATCGAAAGATAGATGAGATTGTGTTCGCCGTTCAATGCACGGTAACACTGTGAATTTAGTTCAAGGGAATGAAATGGAGGATTGCAAGAAAGATTACAAGATGACTGGGTTTTAAATAGCTAGATAATTTGCATTAACAGTGTTGGAAAAACCTAGTAGCATCGGAATTCTGGCCTTTCCACTGTGCTCAATTTTCACAGAAAGAAGTTTGTCAGCTACTTCATACCGACTACACAAGTCGCTATGTTTGACCTCTTGAACTACACAGATACCAACCCACATGTTGATCATATACGGGGTGATAGCTAAAAAGGCACTAGTCGCTGCAATGCCAGCCTTACAAAAACCTGTTAATTTAACTTACAAGAAAAGCAGTTTTGAGGAGACCTTCCCCATTGGAGTGTGCAAAATCTGCTATCTCCACATTCCGCGTCGGGCCGGATTGAGGCGGAAATCGACACTAATAGCGTCAGTTATTAGGAGTGAAACTCACTAAAGACAATCTCTTAGTTAGATTTCCATATTGGATTCTTCTTTAATCTATCAAATTCGGTAGTTGTCAACCACTTTTTCTTTCTCCTGATGATGTGGAATTCATCCAAGGCATCCTGTACAGCCTTTCCGTAAACATTAAAGGAGGTAGCGTCTTGTCAGACACAGATACCAATATTATAGAATACCCTTTTCTTTCCTCGTCATCTAGCTCTAGTTGCTAGGTCAGGAATAGTGGAATGCTCATAATTGTAGCTTGAACCCATTGATGGACTTAATCTTTTACCGTATACACGAGGAGATTAAACCTGGAGGAAATATTTGGTGGAGAAAAACTTATAAGTAACGTAAGTTAGTCTGAGAAGCCTGACGATCTAACCTACTTGAAAGCTTGTTGTGCCATCACTACAGATCCAACTACCAACCCTCTGGAAACGCCACCTTAATCTTACTAGAAATGTTTATAAATAACTTCTTCTCTGTGAATCCCATAAATCTGCAACTGAGGTCTCATCAACCTGCAGTGAATCCCTCAAAGTCGGGTTGAATGCCTATTAGTAAATTACAAATCAAGCCCATGTAGGAGGTTGATTTTCCGCTTCAGTGGGATTTCAGTCTTATAATCTCAAACTCACAGATCTCACCTCAAAAATGTCGTCTTCAGTTCCTTGATCATCGAACATGACGAGGTCAGTCTGGGTTCCCCTGGAAATGACCTCAATGAATTCAATTTCATCCTCTCGTTGCAGACTCTCTCTGAAGAAGGGGAGAAAACTTAGATCCATCAATACTTCAGCTACAAGCTCTGTCTCGATGGATGTATCACTCTCTTCACCATCTGCAATCTCTTCCTCCAATGTGCTCTTCTCTTCATACTCTACAGCTACTTGGTCGGTATTGCGGCCACAGAGAGTGCTTGCGTTCACAAACATTGCAACTCTAACTCGTTCAAAAATTATGGTCATTTTTGCAGCAACTTCAATTTGGCACCCTCGATAGATGTCTGGGATACTGAGGCTCCTTGACTCCACCATAATTGTGAGGCCAACATGGGCTTTCCTGGAAGCCACAACTGTGCCCACTTTCTCACCACTGACTGGATTGACGGTAAAGAGAGAGAACGCACTCGAGGTAAACATTTCGACTTCCTCATGGAGGTCGTTGGTAACGTCGTGTTTTTCATCATCAGTCAGGTCATCATTGAGAACAAGATGAGTATTTGCAGCAACTATCACCCCGACCTCAGCTGGGGGTTCCTCCAAAATATGTTGTCTTCTAACGACTGTGAGAAGTCCCTCATCGTCGCGTTTCTCATCATCATGCTGATTACCATCGGGGTTCAGAGGAGCGATATGATCCCCAAACTTGGCTTCCCTGAAAGTTCCAACTGCATCCCCTTTCTCCAAATCTTGGTTAACTTCATTTTTCCAGCCACGGTTTTGTTCGAAAGTGGGGACAATGAAAACACTCGAGGTATCCACTCCAAATTCAATAAGGGAATTATTGAACGCTTCTCGTTTTTTATCAAGAGCTTCATCAGTATTGCTGGTGGGATAAACACTTGCTTCTACTGGTACCCCAATCCCAATTGGAGTTTCCTTGAAAATATCTTGTCCACCAATGACTGTGAGGAACCCCTCATAGTCTTCCCCGTTCTCCTTCAGTGTCTCTTTATCATGCTGGTCAAGATGTCGGTTCATGGGATCTACATGACCCCCAGCAGGTGTTGCCATTTCAATCAAAGCCTTACTCGTTACAAGAATGTGGTCGACGCTGCTAGAATTTTCATCGAAATCCCAACTGAAGTCACTAACCTGAAACGAAGAAAAAACTGCGTGTTAAAATAACTATTGCTTTTGACCTAATAGGTATCCCAATAAAGCTTTATTTGAAAGCAATAGGCTAAGACTAACAAAGTAAAATATTGCAAAAACTAAAACAGCAAGTCTGTAACACAAATGACTCAACTCACTTGAGGCTGCAACAACTGCTAAATTATGGAGGAAAATTTGTGTATCGATTCACATTCAAATCATTTTTCAAATGTGCTGATCTAAATAATAACAATAAACAAAATTTGCATTTAAATGAGCGTTAAATACATCTGAGCACGGTACTAAGTTGCGTATTTATACATGCAAATAATTTGAAAACTACCCAAGTAAGAATAATATCATTATTAAAGACTATAAATTGACCAAGATAGCAAATTTTTTCAGATGTTCAGGTATTCAAAAAACCCACTTCAATCTACAGTAAAGGGATAATTTTAAACATTTTATTGACACGAATACTACTGACCACACTCAGTAATTGAACAGAATCATCAAAAAAGTATGACTGGGGCTTTCATACACGTTGTAATTTTCCACAAGAGTTTAATGGCAAACATCAGTGAACTTTCAAACTTATTGCCATTAGTGAGGGAGACCCTAAATGGAATTATGCCTTCAAAAGAAATTTGGAATTTTTTGGAAAAGTACAGCGATTAACTCTCCAAAGCCTTTTTCACAGCACAATGTTATGATTCTCATCGAGTCAGTCGTTAACTACGTTCTTCTGACAAAGACCTGTCGGCCATCTCTTGTTTGTGGACTAAAGTGGACATCATTATGCCTTCATTCTAATCGACATGATCTTTGTCTTTTGTAAATGCTTCCCTTCACTACAGGGCGTAGCATTTTTGCAAATCCACCGAAAAAACACATACTCACCATCGCAAGATTTACACGCGGTTCATATATATTCGGAATTTCGCCGTCTAGTAGTGCACTACGCAGAAGTTCGTGGTCCTGAAGAGAAAAAAGAGACAAAAAATATTGGAGTACTAGGTGAATTCTTCTTTTCCCCATCCATACCATTTTAGTGTTATGCTACGACGGGTTATCCAATTAAATATCACCAGTGCTCGAAATTACCAACACCCATGCGTACGTTCACTAACCATTCTATCTTGTTTATGCAGTTTAAAATTGCCCTTACGCACCGAATTTGACTTTCACACTTCTAACAAGTGAAATACTGATGACCCAATGCTCAAAGAAGAAAAATTGCGGTTCAAACGATGTTTCCAACAGTTTACACGCTATCTCAAATTACACGTCGAGACAAAAGATCACTATGGAAAAATTTAATTGGCCTGAGTGTAATAAACCCGTGCTTTGAAATTTTACCTCAATCTATTCGAGTGATTGTCTGTAATCAAATTACCAGACATGAAAATTCCTAACTGTTCAGTTTAATCGGTCATCTATTTCTCTGCCATCTTAGCTACTACAATTTTTGATCGAGACCCAACATTCTAGTCAACCTCATTTTTGGAGGTCTTGAAAACGAGCCCCTAATGTAAGCTACCAGGTGGTGGCTTCCAAAAATTCTTTTGTTAGCGGAATTTCCCATCACTGCTTTGTCCATACGGTTCAATGCTTTGGTGGCTATACGATTTCCCTTTCTTCACTCAGGGTAGCCAGCATAACTCTACGAAATCCTTTTTCCACATCGTCTATCGAAAACGTGCGGTTTCGAAACTTAGGGTCTTTTGAGCTTTGAAATTTCGTGAAACAGTTAGAAGATGAGGATTTAAACATATCATAACTTTTAGTACTTAAAATTAATTAAAATTTGCAGTCATTATGCAGCCTCTACTTCTAGAATTTACCTTGGTTACTCCAAAGCAGGGTACCCATATTAGCACATCAATGTATCTAATACCGGCTACTACTATGTCCTTGGAAGGGCATCCGGAATCACCAATAATTGGTTCATAAGTTCTTAGCATTGAGATATGCTTACAGGGCAGAAATAACCATCGAGATGCGAACTAAGATGAAGATGATGGGAAGGGGTTCAGAAAAAACAACCTTCGAGAGAAGCACGGCTTGAGAGCCTTCTCGTCTCACAATCTTCCAGCTAATCATTGTTTATTCTACTCTGGATCTACCTACTTCTTCCCTCTTTTTCACAAACTATAATCCGGCCTACATTTTGATCAAAACCTACCTGCCGAATACAGCACGACATGATTGGTGTTAATGCATTACTAGAGGAGCAAGTTATCTACCACTATCTGGCCTTCTTGTTTAGATAAGTGAATTAACTTTTGTCCAGAACATTTAAAAATTTATTGAAAATTATGGCGTTTAATTTAACATATAATCTACATTTTTTGTTTACGAGCTAAATAGAACCGCCAGCAAGGAGTCGGCTTACCTCTGCCATGGACTGGATGAAAGGGTGGTTGAGAAGCTCCCTAGCAGACAATCGCTCTCCTGCCTCCATGAGTAGGCACTTATCGGTGAAGCAGCGATACAAATCACCGTAACGAGCGTACTGACCGGGCGTGGTCTCCATGGAGTTGATACTCGGATTCGTGGTAGCCATGGCTTCCATTATCAGCTTAAAAATGGTTAAAATTTTTTGGTTTATAGGAAGTCGAGTGAGTATGCTAACTTTACTGTTCTGTTGCTAGAAAACTTTTTCCTCTAGAGGGTAAAACCTAGTCTTTCGGCCTACAATTTCGAGTGGTAGCCAAAATCCTTAGAAAAAGATAGAATTCGCGATATATCCAGAATGTAGAATATCTCAGTCGCTGAACTAAATGGTGACATTCAAGGGTTGCGACGGTCTATTTGCAACCTGATATTAAGACAAATGAGAAGACTGTGAGGGTTTATGTATGTAAAAGTACATGCTTAGACACATAAAATATTCGTAGCCTCCTGTTGTTTTAATCTAGAGTGCAAAGACATTTCTTTATTTAAAGTTTCAATGCAGGTAGGTGTTTCATTCACAGCAAGTCTTCAGATAAAACTATACAAACAATCGTCTGGTATCTGGGCCAATTAATCAAATTCTCCAGTGGGATGTATCCGTAAGATTAATGGGGCTATTAAAAACCAACCTGTATAAACTAAGACAAATCCCTATTTCTTCTATGCCCGTTAGCATGATTGCGCAGTTCATTCAAAAAACTCACATGCATGTGCATTGCATTGGAATTAGGAGGGTGTCCGACAGCCAGTTCCAGAGTAACAATTCCAACGGACCAAATATCGACTTTTTCGTTATAGCTCCTGGTCTGAAAGCGTAGTGTAGTAAATTCATTACACCATATACCCCATGCTGCCTCATGAATAACCTACAGGACTTGTGGAATTCAAAAAAATGAATCAGAACATAGTTTGGCAAAGGTGCAATACAAAAAGGACTGTTAGAATGGCGAGATTTTTCTGTAAGTAAAACTGCTCCAATATCAGTCCTGAACATAGTTTTCTTGGTATCGGTCTCTCGTTTGAGCAGGCGAAAACATTTTCCTTTGCTCAAGAGCAAGCTGGCTAGTAGATTTAATGTTCAATGTAATTTGTATAAGCGTGTACAGACACGCCAACTTTCAACGAATGGTCATAAATAAAGTTACTGATTTTTCAGAAGAAGAAGAGCAAACAGGAACTTCCACATTTTAAATAGTAAATCTGATACCTTTGTTAAATTCGGTGACATAAAAGTTGTATCCATCGCCCTTTTCTAAATAACTTACCCCTGTCATGACCTCAGGTGCCATCCAAAGAATGGTACCAGCAAATGTGTGATGAGGAATCGGTTTAGGATTCGTAGACTCATCGTAGTCATTTATAAATGAGCAGACGCCAAAGTCGGCTATCTGTATCACTCCATCGTCTCCTACCAGCAGATTACAAGACTTCAGGTCTCTGAAAAACGATTAACAAAGTAATCACATGTATCTCCTAATTATCGATAAAAAAATCCGTATAAATACACATAGGACTGCGAAATGAGAATAAGTAACTTAGATTTTTTAACCGCAAACGAGGACCTGTAAATATGTTGCGTAATGATAACGTTTTCCAATATATAATATAATAAATAGCACCCAACCCACCGATGGAGAATATTATTTTCGTGTATGTAAGTGAGCCCAGAGAGAACGTCCTTAAGAATTGTAGCGATCACATTCTCATCGAAGACACCGTCGAATATGTTTGTAGTTTTTCGCTTGTATTGAATAACATCAAATAAAGAACCTACGAAAAGTGAACAATACCTTCTTATTTACCCCGTTTGCATAGGTTCATTACGATGCAGCATTTGGTGTCGATCGAAAAGGACGTATAATAGTCAACTATGTTCTTGTGTCTCAATCTTTTTAAAGTTTGTATTTCAAGCTTAAAATAAAATAAGATGTGAAATTACCACCATGGAATCAAACTGTCCATCAAATGGATCAAGATTGACTATTTTTAATGCACATGACTTTGAAGTTTCATTGCAAATAGCCTCATATACATAGCTGTTGGCTCCTGCACCTGCAAAGCGTTAAAAAGAATGCATTTACCAAGCAGTCTGAGTTTCATGTACCCGGAACTCTCCTGAGGCCACCTCGAAAACATTTCCTGACTTGTTTTAAAAT
This sequence comes from Anomotaenia brevis, assembly GCA_030710315.1. Classification (NCBI taxonomy): domain Eukaryota; kingdom Metazoa; phylum Platyhelminthes; class Cestoda; order Cyclophyllidea; family Dilepididae; genus Anomotaenia; species Anomotaenia brevis. Next base: position 159,634 of record JAUOZQ010000007.1, on the reverse strand, counting down.
TCAATTGAACCTAAACATGAATTCGAGCATGGGTTACATAATATTTACGGGAAAATTAATGGCTATCCTGGAACTGTTAAAAATAACTATGTAATTTGTTGCGTATCGACTGCGTGACTAGAATATGAAATTGATGTAGGTCATTTGAAAAATGCATAGGTCAACATCGGCGTCTAGTTCGTGAAATTAAAACTTAAAAGAATTAAAAGTACTTTCATAAACCACATGTGTTTATTAGTTTAGCATTTCGATTCAAAATAATTTTTGCATTAATTGAATATTTTTCTTTATTTATAATTTTGCTGATTTGAGTTTCCCAATTCTATTCAGCAGAAGCTCACTGATGACCTCGTTTGTTATGTCTTAAATTATAATAATGATTGCTTTGAAAATATATGCTTAGGTGAGGTTTTAACTGAATGTTTTTATTGAATTTTGCTATTAGCAAGGCACAAACCCAAAAAATCACTTAAATTTATCTGCAACTTAGCTAATAGCGCTTGGGATCTTCAACGAACTGTTACGAACTATTCGCTGCTGTACTTATTTGTTCCGAATGATCATAAAGTTTCGAGTTCGCAGAGCTCACTATATTAGAATCTGCGGCTGCCACGCCGTGCCCCTTAGTCATAGACTTTAACATAAAAAAATAGAATTTTATTTTTGCGTCTGGGTGTTCCTACGTGTATTGCTCAATTAAAATCAAAATTGTTTCACAATCTAGATTTACCGACAACTGGTGATAAGTATCCTCTGAGGATATCACCTAGCTTATACTCCAAAAATATCTTTGGAATTTTATTCTAGCATAGAGGCTCAATTATCACTTCAGACCATATCCATAGTATTAATCTCATGCTTTTTAAGAAGATTCGGTATTTGATAATTGCCTTTCCTAAATCAATAGCATCATTTAAATTAAGGTTGTTCTTGACTGATTACTCTAGGTAGAAGCATGAGTATCCAACTTTGAAAAACCATGAACTATATTGTACCGATTCATACTACTTTGGAGTAACTGCATTATTTAATCCTATGCTAACAGAAAGCAAGCAACCACGAATATTGGTAATCAAAAAGTACCTTATTCAAATGTTAATTTTTCGATGAACAATAGTGCTAAAAATGCCATTAGAATTCTAGGATTATATGCCATTCTTTCATGGCAAAATAGTTACCAATGCGATCAGCATGCATTAAGAAATTATTTAACATTATCATTGTATGAAAACTCATAAAGACAAAAACATATGTTGCCATTTGGTACATATTGTACGCTTTACTAAAGTAGGAAATCAGGGCGTTTTAATAGTTTTCAGAAAATACCTTTTTAAAAAGATGCCTTCCAATAAAATGTGATACTCGACTGATGATAAATAATCTCTCATCAAGTTTGTAATTTACATCTAAACTCTAGTATTTCAATATTTTCATTGCCTTTTCCATCTCAAGTTCTCTATATCAATTCTACATAAATTTCAAACAATTAAATGTCCTCTAATGACTCAGCACACTAAAAAAACGAATTTAACCTCATACAATAGAGCCATATATATTACTAATAAATTTCAAGCAGCATAAAACTGAAATCGACCATACTATAATCTTCCATGGGATTTTATTGTTTCATGAGACTAACCTGCAGCCAGCTCTCATTGAATTAAGGGCCGGTATTTTCCATTTATTGACGGAAGTTTTAACGTATCTCGATCAAGTCTTCATTATATTATCTCTACAAGTTCCTAATTCCTAAGCACTCACCCCTAGTTCCATACACGAGACGTATTACTGTAACTGATACTTGTTCCTTACTAGGTTTGGTAAAATTAGCGTGAAAAATAGTTACTGTGAATTAAAGCGGAGTGGAGAAGAGCAGGAATTTAAAATTAAATTAAATGTCTTAAATAAATCACAGATGTTGTTAAGGATGGACGCAAATACTGAAACTTAGATTATCAAACATTATTCGTTAGGTCGTACTGAACTCGAACCTCACTCCACAAGAATTTCAAATCGTATCGAGCCTTCCCCGCGTTCTAGATCGACGTTTATGTTCTTAGCAATGAGGTAGCACTGGACGCGTGTTAGCGAGTCCCTTTTCATCTCTCGGAAAACCACCCACACCAGGGGCTGCAAGTACCACCTCTGGTTCACGTAGGGAAAGAAGTCCGCGTGGAAAGTCCCATTGTCCCTCTTTCCTTCGTATCGGGCGTCTGCCCATACACCCCCGCCTCCAGTGTTGGTAACACCCACCTCTGCAGTCGCAGATCTATAATAGGACTCGAGGTCATAGTAACTGATCTCACCCAAATTTGCATGATCATCATGCGTCACACCTTCACACCTCACCACTACACCTGTTGCTCCCTCCACTGGGTCTGGCAGCCAGCCGTAGAGTCGGTTCATCTTCAGTACTATGCAGGGACTCTCGCCATCATAGCCGAACACACTGTCAACATTACACGGCCACCCTACATTCAGGTCGAAGGCGCACGGTCTCTCCGGGTCAAATTCGTAGGTCCGATTTCCCCGAGCACACTGGCTCAACTCAACTCTATCCCCAGCCCGTTGGTAGGGCTCCAAAAAGGCTAGAAATTCTGCTGTGTAGCCCTCGTAGTTTTCGATGCTGCGAGAGGTCAACCGAATGAGACTAGTGTAGAGATTTGGGCGGGGTAGAATACTCAATCCAGGATTGAAACCGTGGACACTACCCGGTCCAGTGATCTTTGGGCGCTGGCGGTCGATTTCGAAGTACATGAGGGAGCAGCTGTAACCGAACGAAGTGGCTATGAGGATGCAGTAAAAGAGTAAGTAGTAGCCAAGGCGCCAGAGACAAGCAAGGAATTTGGGGCGTTGGTATTGTTGACCCGTGAAACGGTCAAACGAGTTGATGGCCTCTTGGCTTTCAGGAAAGAGAGTTACATCTCGTTCTTGTAAGGCTCTGTATTGTGCTTGCATAATGAGTAAGCGTAGCTTTCTACTGATAGTAGAGGCTGTGTATTTTATTTATTTTTACGAATTCTATCTTATTGGATAGATGTGTATGCGCTGTGATGATTGGTCAAAATAGTACATGAAAGCTTAGCCTTCTCCAATTTAACTAAGTTTGTGAAATGCAGCTTTATTACGATCTTACCATTTTTTCTAACTGCATCTTGAATCAGAGTTGGAATTACACACTTAAAAACATAAGCATCGCTTGGTGGGTGGCCATCTTGGACTCTTGTAACTTTTGATGCCACAGGAATTTCCAGCCAGATCCGGATATTAATTGCATTACAACAGAGCTTTCTTCAATCTACTACTACTACTGCTTCTAACATATTCTATCGAATGTGAATTAGTTCATTATGCATTAAATTATGGGAGACGTAGTGGTTCCATTTCCGATCCGCATAGCGACCGTCACCCAACCAGCATGGCGCTGGACAGGGTGGTGATTGGCAGCCATTTATCGGTCTAATGCACTTAACTTGAAGTGCGTCCTTATACCTAAAGCGATCTACCCTGGTCGTTTTGGAAGGCCACTGGCTCAGGTAGGACAGCCATGGGCCAACCTTTTCACTTACACCATGATATTGCATTTAGCAAATTTATTAGCTAGCTGGAACTACACTTAGTAAGAGAGCTTTACAAGAGTCTGTGAAATTAAAAGTAAGTCTAAGCTGGTCACCCATCCAATTTCAATGGAGTAAATTTTAAAAGTGTCATACTCAAGGTGAAACTATGAGCTGATGACTTTGGTATTAGCAAACCTAGAAGCCAAGAAGACATTTTAAAACAACGATACTCAACTTACTTTTATGAAGAAGTATAGGTTGATTTAAATATTTTAAGTTTCAAATAATTAGTTAAAACTGCTTTTTCTGAATTTTAAACTAAACGCTAATGAAAAGAGAGTTAATGTGAAATACAAGTCCCTAAAAATAAAACAGCCTAATATAGCCTTTCAGATAAAGTAAAGGCTTCATTTAATCTAGGTTGTTTGTTACCACCCCTGATCTCGTTGTAAGTTGCGCTGCAACCCAGGAGACGCACACGCCCTGCAGTTGTGGATCAAGGCTATACTGGAGTTACCATCTTTGCATTTTTCAGTCTTGTCGTTACTCAAATTAGTTCTGGTGGGAGTCCTTGTGTTCTGCTAAATGTTGAACCCACATAAAACTACCTCCTCTTGCTTTTGTGGTTCCAAAACCGTGACTCATCTCCCCGGATCATATGCTCTCCATTGTTTTCTTCTAACTAACAGACTAATAGATTGATCTCTCCTTATTCATTTGATTCTTTAATTTATCGACGAGCTTGATCAATTCCATCACTAAAGGCAAATCTTAGCTGAATGTGTAAGTCATCGTCACTTTTTCTTGAGGATAGACATGCCTCTCCAGTAAATCCTCTGCTTTTTTCACCCATTTTTCTCCTAGTGGTCTGGGACAACACATTTAAACAGTTCTCACAAAATCTCTATGGTTATATGTTCTGCCAGGAAATCTTGACTTCACTGCAGCTTGTTAGTATAGAAAATGAACTAGTTAATACAATAATTCGGTGGTGACCCCTTAAGTTTTTGGTAGTTTAGGAAATATGACAGTACAACCTAGATTTGGCTCACCCGGTTTACCATAACGGATTCTAATCTATCTAAAACATCATTGCTGTAGTCAAGTAAGCCTAGCATCGAAAGATGCGGAAATGAAGTGACAATTAGAATTGCAAACGCCGCCTCATTATCCTTATGCAAATTTGATGGCCCTTGTTGGGATCCTGTTTATTTCATGGAATCATTTGAGACCAACGAGTATCACGTCAGTGCAACCATGTTAATTTATTACATACAGTCCCACAGGATCCTTATTGCTCCATTGCAAGTGATCAGAGAATGTGTAGGCGAGATTAAAATTGAAATGAAGTAGAGGATTATATCCAGTCAGATGTGCGACTGATCTTGAATGAATTTCAAGGGATATTCTAGATAATTCAGTCAAAATTATTCTTAACTGCTAAAGGCAATATTAAGCATGAAAACACCTCCGAAAATTTCTGAGTTTAGTTTTCTGCATTTTAGCTCTTCATCAGTATTTCGAGCAGAAATATAGAGAGGGGTTCTCCACCCACTATAGACGGGACCGGACAACGGTGGGGTGTGTGCATTCCTGTGCTTGGGATTTTGATTATCGTGCCCTCAAGAAGATCTCATCAAAAGCAGTATAGAATGTGAGCAGAGAAAGAGATGCTAAGGGTTATTTGTGCAGTTGGTAACCAGAGCTGGACATCGTGAGTCGAGGAGCTGGGGATCCTGCTAAGTACTTGAGGGGAAATCGGGATTCACGCAAATATGCACCCATTTACTTATTGATGAGTGCAGCTAGGAATAGCTGTGGTTTTGTAACTAGCAACCCAAGCTGAACACCTTGAGTCAATGAATTGAGTATCTTACTGGTTAGGGCTACCAAATGTCCAATGTTAAATTGCTGATTTACAATAAACATAATTTCATGAGATCGCACTGAATTGTGTTTTTTACTCGCTTACATAAAACTGTGTAACAGAGTAATGTGCCTTTAATAGGTGTCCTAGAACCGCGCATAACAGTAATACAAGACCCGACAATGCCCTTTTTAGAATAGATCATCTGATCTACTCAATTTCTATCAGTACAGTATTGAGGTCGCATCTCATTTTACTACTCATAGGTAAAAACAGCCACTGGTATTAGGAAGAGGGTCCTGGGTGTTCGGGTAAAATTTTGGACGTAAACATGACTCATAAACAGACAAAGATGCTATGTGAATTAGTACGATGTCTTTATTTTGAATTAAAGCAGTTAAGGGAAACTATTTTGAACCTGTTACTGTTTCAGACCTTGACGCAGATCCCGAAATGTATGGTGTACCAGAGTATAGTATTCCCATGCTTTACGATTTATCGATACGTGCAACTAAAACCCCTCCGTTCAGCCATACTCGAGGATTTCATGGGGAACTTTGCAGTTTATTATGGAAGCAGTATAATGTGTGCTTTATCGTTCATGACTGGCCTTTTAATTTCGACCCAAGGATTAGGGATGCTTGAGACAACTGCGTCAAGGGTTATTGCATTTCTGCTTTTAGTCTATTATGGACAACACATTGAGTATTCTTGATAGTTACTTCCCCAGAGTCGCTATCAGTTCTCATAAATCGGTGTGTAGCTTCCGTCCTGAGTTGAACTTAACTGAGATGTGAAAAGCAACTGTCAGCCCAGTTCAATACATCCTCATGCCTATCATCTTATTCTGTTGTTATATACAAAGTGGCACTCAAGGTAATAGAAGCAAATGCCTATTTTTATTTTATTCACATGCCATTTTTGGTGGGCTTTTACTTATTTAAGCCTAGGAGATATTTGGGACTTCCTAGGCCCCTTGAAGGCTTATAAAGGCTATCTAAAACCATATCAAAATAATAAATCCATGACCATTGATGCATCATGGGACAAAGCCAATGTTCTCCTACTACTTCATTACACCCTTCATAGGCTCCGAAGTTCTAGTCAACATAATTTGAATATGAAGATTTTGGATAACTTCAGCATAATCACTCTACTTTCTCGTATACAGTCGCAACTCTTGCGATTCAAGACTAGGACTCAATGCGACTAGTACGCTGGAGAGAAGTAGGCTTTTTTCGAAGTCGTGACGATAGGAGAAGAAATGACTCACCTCTAGGGAAGCTGAGAGCCGACCAGCATCGGAGATTCTTGCGGCTGATAGGGAGCATAGCGGAGGCTCACTTGCGGAAAGTCGCATAACTGGCACTGATTGGACGGAGACAGTATTGCCGAGATTGAAGAAATGTTTAAGATGTCATACAGTTCTTAATATTCCTTCACTTATACTATTAATTCCACAAACATGTAAAAAGTGCTCTAGATGAACTTGACAGTCTCATCAGAAAAAGTGGATGTTGGCTACCAAATTGAATAGAAAAGGTATTCCATCTGCAAATTTGGACGTTTCCCTGAGGTTCGTGGGGAAGGGCAGAATCTGCTGCTGATAAAATTATGGCTTCCTATTACTGGCAGGTTCTCGTTATCCAGGGTTTAAAAACAGTAGCCGTTAGCACTTCTACCTAGTCTTCTCTACGCTTTACGAGAAACTCTTCTTTTGTGCTACCTCAATCGACAGCTCGTCTACTTTGTTGCTAGCTTCCACCCATCACGTTATCCTCGTCTTCTTCTCCATTGCAATTCTCCAGTTTATACCGCATTGTTTTCGCAGTTGAGAAGCGGCGACTGCAATCGACTCTTTTTGGATTGGCAAATCAGCTATGGATCCCAGTTTGCATCTATTCTCATTGCTATTACCTAGTATGAATGGAGGAGGGTTAAAATTGTCAATAGAATAGAAGTGTGTGTGAACACCTTTACCATATCTGGGGAAAATAATTAAATATTAGTTTGAAAAATAAATTCCGAACAGCCCGTAAGCAGTCATTATTATTCGAGCCTTCTTTCTGGAATGCAATGCAGAAAGTGAATGACTTGAAACAGTCATACACAACAGAGCACTCCGCTCATCGACTCGGTGTCTAGTTTTGGTTGATAGCTTAATGTCATCCTATTCCTAAGTTGCGCCCGTCAATCATTGGTATGCTTGTACTGTATATAAGAGTTTGGTTGCCCCATCAGGCCTTTAATTGAACCTTTTTAAAGGTAAAACCATCAAGCGCGGACACAAGCCTGTACTGCGAAACAGGGGGTGCGCCCACCGTAATTGTGAGATCACGTTCCTATCCTGCTCCTCGTGGAGTGACTGTCCCTTCGCACTCTCTTCTTTGATGGCAGTGAGGGCTGGTAGAGAATATCCATGGAACTAAGCTAATTACCCCGGTTGTGACCGTAACTAAATTATTCCAATTTTTCTCGAAATTGGCAAAGTGATAGCACATTGTCTTCTTCAAATGACCACAAGCACGCTTTGTGCTTTGAGACTATCTGTTTCCAAAAAGTTAATAAAATCTAGGGTAAATTTTATAAACCAATTCACTTTGAGAAATTGCTTTCCTCAACTATCTGATGTCTATAAGGAATTCAACAATTTATTAGTGATTAAAAAAAAAAATTCTGGTCGAATGTCATAAATAGAATTAGCATTAAATATTAGCTTCGAGAGAGACAGGTAAATCTATAGTTCCGTAGCATTTAAATGACAAGAATGAATATGAAAGAATAAGAGATATTTTTAGGATCCTAAAGTGAATTTTATATCCTATGGATGCATATAAGTACGGTTGTTCTTTTAGATTCGATCATCTAAAGTAACTTTGCGCCATTGGAATAAAAAAATCACTGACTACCAAGAGTGCATGTGAACGAGTTTCGGGAGTATAAGTAGTATAGATGTAGGATACTCAGAATTTGCCATTAGTTTTTGTGCAGAAGGAACAATCATGGCCAACCAGGTGGTCATCATGAAGGTTTTCAGAGGTTTTATTACCGGTTTTTAAAGATACACACCTGTACTTTTCATACTATTCTAACTCGCTTGTAAGGATTCGCAGTTGTCATGTCCACTTATAAACTTGGCATTTTAAAACTATTTCATAGGCATGCATCTCACCTCCGCAAAGTAATGGTCTCGTTTAAGCAAAAATACTTCCACTACTCGGTGGACAATTAACAAAGCCTAACTCCCAATTACTGGGTTTTAAGTATTCTTCCTCTCTTTAGACAGAGGAGAAGCCTGGTAACAAGCAATAGTAAACTGACTCCAGCCGCACTAAGCCAATTAGTGACTCTCTGCAGGTGCAGTCATTAGAGGGACGCAAAATCCCTGGTGTCGCACTCACGGACTCGCCAACCAATGGGATAAATGTGAATGGAGAGGGGGAAGGGTTTTCTAGTTCCTCCTCTCTTCCCCTTGGGCCCTAGTGGTGACAGTTGACAGGCCATAGAGGGAAGAGGGGTACTTGTGTGCTCTCCTGCTAACATAAGTTCTCCACCCCCAACCCTTTGCCAAAACCTGCGGTAGTCGGTTGTTGGTGGTGGAGAGGGCGACCATAGTTTGAGAAACACGAAAGCAGCAAAAGCTGGCATGTCACTAGCATCCGCGCAAATGGGGAGGGGCTGGTGTTGCTAGTGAGGACATTTTTAAACTCTTCTGTTCTTGAAAAAGCAGCCAAGCAGATGGGGGACAGCGAGGGAGGAGGGGGAAGGAACAAGGTGTGAGTGAACATGGTGGACACTGGCTGGGCAGCAATAACCGTTGACAGTTGAGAGCTCTAAAGAAGGCAGTGGATAAATGTTACAACCTCTAAGTGGGAGAAGGAGAAGTAGCTGGAAAAGGTGATCTGTGTCTGGACGCATTTACGCGTGTGCGCAGGGAAGCAAATTTTCACTGCGAAGAGCGAGCAAGTTGGGAAAGATATTGGGATAACTAGTGAAGTGTAAATCCCGCAGATCTTTTCCTGATAAATGAACATTTGAAGAAATTCGGGGATTGAAGTGTTCCTGTTAGTATGAACTAAGTAAAATGATCCACTCATTTTTTGTTAGCTCAAAATTCTGAATCAAATAGACCACGTTATTAGTGATCTTATTTGATCAAACGGTAGACTTTGATAGAGGTAATAGTGCTTACAGACATAAAAGTGGCCGCCGCCAGATTCTCGATTATGAATAAGAAAATTTTCCAATAAATATTGGGTTTTCTATGGTGCAAAACACTTAATAATAAGTTTGTCCTCATATAATTACTTATTACCTTCTCTCTAGGCTTGAATAAGGGAAGGTGAAGCCACTGACGCCTCCGCATTTAGCTTAGCCAGTCCTATTTGTAGAAAAAATGAATTCTAAGGAGCAAAATAGCGGTTTCTGGAAAGATGGATTTCGATTAGCGACTTACATTCTTGCCATTTCTATTTAAAACTGCCCTGATTGTGGCTATAAAAATATATTCTCCTCTATTTAAATTCTTTTAATCTAAAATCTCTGGGGTTGCTTGCAGAAGGACCATTTTTCAAGAAAAAACGATAAACCTCTTTAAAATAATGGATTTTTAGAACGAAACGCAGTAAATAAAGCACCATTTCTTCAAAATCGGACTGATAATCGCTTTTCTCAAAGTATCCCTACAATGCAGTGGTGGTATGATACTACTCGTTTAAAGTGCTGGAACCCCGTTTCTAATGTTGACTTCACACATCCATCCTAGGCTTAAGTGTCCCTTTAACAAGAGTCCTCGTTAAGAAGGAATTCGACGCAATGAACCGAGAGTTCCGACATTGACTCCCAAGTCCATGTTGTACTTAAATAGCATTTCGTTAAGGTTTAATAGCTGATTGAAATGTTGGACCCAAAGCATACGAAAAGCTTAAAGCCCAGCTCCTGGTTGGTAGGTACTTCCGTTAGTTGGTCCCCTCCTCCTACTCCATCTCGGCCTTCTGCTCCTGCTTCGGTTGCAGAGCCCTCATGCGCGCAAGTGTTCGCATCGTGTGTCCCTTTTCCCCTCCTTGCTTTGACGAGCGCGGGCAAAGAGTCCACACTTTTGCGCAAGAGGCCCTATCGATCGATTGCTCGATGGACACGCGCGCGCCCAGGGCTTTCGAGTCAACGAGCCAGCTAGTTGGGTGCGCGCATGCAACCGAGTTCTGTGGTCGGCTACAGCAGTGGTGGCTGCCTTAGTCGGGCCGAGAGAGAATGAGTCCATTGCCGAGGGTGGGTGGGGGAGGGGGTATCAGGCAGCTGAGCTGATGACGTGGGAGGGAAGGTGGGGAGCAGACTGGTCCCTTGGGCACAGTAAGTGTTTACCCCCTCTCAATGTATGCATGTGTGAGTGCATCGAGGCCCTGGGGAGTTTGGCCCTCGGGCAAGCAGATTACTCACGCACAGAGAAACATCAGATGACAGGGGTGGGTGATTTCGGGAATGTGAGGCCTCTAATTCGTTTAAAAATCATTGTTTCTCTTACTCACACTGCCGCTTCTGAGCATTAGCAAACAAAGGGAATTTCGGTAAGGGATTCAGCCACAATAAATAAATGCATATTTGAGACAAGACTTCCAAAATTTCGAGCAGCAAAGACAGAGTAACTCGTGACGATCGCAAATGATAGGTCACTTGCGAAATAACAGTATCACTATCATTTTAAGTAATTTGCCAGTCCTCACATCAGACAGAAGTATCGATTGACATCTGCTTCTGTGTCCAGTTGTGAGTTTTCACTTTTCATCTCACATAGAGAATGATACGATCGCTGTCCAGAGCCAACCACTTTGGTAAAGCTAAATTACTAAACTTTGTAGATAAGCACAGTTTAGTTGAGTTCAAAAGAAGCACAATGGAGACCATAAGCCCACGCTGGCTATAGGAAAATAATATAACAGCAGGAAATCTGATTAAGTTCGTACACCAGGTTTCCACCTAAGAAATCTAACAAAGGGTTGTAGGGCCTAGATTAAATCCAGCAGCCCACGTGGACTAACGCTGACTTACGCTACATAACTGCAGTGTGGATAAAGAGAATAGCCAGTAATAAGTGGCAATGAACAAATGTCAGCAGCATAAGTCACTCCCCCTCTACCAAATCTCAAATGGTAGACACAAATGGTTGTGAGCACGTTTTTACGGCGACTACACCGGTGTCACAATGCTTTGTCCGTGAACTCGTCTGACCGTAACTTGCCCATTGAAAACTATGCATGACTGAGTGCTGTCATCGAGAAGGACACTAGTCATCGTGATGGCTCCAGTACTATAAGATAAGTGTTCATCGACGACAGAATAAAAGTAGTATTGAGGAAAAAACCTAGGAAAAGCGCAACACCACCTTGCCCCTGCCTCATTCCGGTTTGAGCCAGATTGAACCTCAAAATGAGACTGTCTAATGCATCTCAAATACCATGTATATGACCGCAACAAGCCTCAAAACTAGAGACTTGGTACACCAAGTTGTGTTTATCCCACAATCCCACAACCTGTCTTGATTTGCCTTAAAAAAGCTGCAGCCCAGTAAAGGAAGGAGAGCACATCATAAATGTAACAGGAACATTCGCTCTCCCAAACACACACAGGAGGTAAAGGGAGGCAAGCCCACGTTCTTCGTTAGAGTGCGTGCGTACGCCTTTGTAAGCCTGCGCGATCTCTCGGCCCAGATCAGCCAGCGCTCTTCGTTCACCGCGTCTGGATCGATGCAGGGCCTCAGTCGCTTTCGTACGCACCTGCGAGCGCGATCGCTCACAAGCTACCTCCCAAAGTGACCTTGGCCGGAGCCAATGCTGATCTCCCTTTGGATGGGGAGAGGATCGGAGGTAGGGAGAGGGTGATGGGAGAGATTGTAGACACTATGCTTGATTCCACGTGGTCACTGAGAAAGAGGCTAATTACGGCTACCCCCCACCGCCACTACCTAGGAGTAGGCACGACCGTGTATCTCCGACTACAGTTAAAACAAACTTCTGTTTCCCTACCGGGTCTTGTGAGACTAGTGGAGCTATTAAATGAAACCACTCGTCAAGAGAAAAAACTAAAGCCAGAAGAATAAATGACATGGCGGTAATTAAAAGAGAGCAAGGCAGTAACAGCGATTTATTACAAAGGCACATGCAATAGATCTGATAGTCACATTTCGGAAAAAAAGTGGCCTTAGCTCCTATAAAGTCTCAGTCCGGCGCAATCCGGAGCCTGGAGCAATCAGATTGATTTTAGACTTCCCCGGGGAGGGATTGCCTCGAAAACTACTTCTAATATGCTGTCAAGTAACTGAACTTATATTGCACTGGTAAAGCGATTGTTGTCTTTCTCGACGGCGCTGGGTGCAGGCCAAAAATTTAAGTTCCCACGAGTTTTGGCGGGTGTCCGAATTCTCCTCCTGCATTCTGCTTCATGTTATTAGGAGCTTAACTAAAGTGGTCGAGGGCAATTGCAAGTTGGTACCTGATTACTTCAACTTATGCCCCTTCCAACAAGTATTTCTATTAAAATAGTTAAACTCTCACCCCTTCAATTTGAATCAGCTCGTATAAAATGCCTACAAATGCCTCGTTAATTTCTAAGCAATTATTATTTCACTCCACAAATACTTTCTCATAATAATAAATAGCAAATTAAATATCTTGATTAGTTTATTCAAGCTATAACAAACCACCACCAGTCAAGATACTTATCTAATAAAACTGACAGGTACAACATGGGGTTTAAAGGAAATTGTTGCATGAGGCCATTATAAGAGCCTTCCTAAATATTTGATACGTAAGTCCATTGAGCAAAAAATCAGATTGAAATATTTGGCTGATACAGCAATCGTAAGACTTGCGAATACTGGTTTTTAAAGCTAAACAGTGTGGAATCAAAATGAGAGCACAAATGAGCCAACTTTCAGGCGAATTCGGGCTCTAATATCACACTACTCAAAAATCAGTCAGAAGACCTGGAAGGGTGTGCTAATTTGAGAACTACAAAGTACATGCATAATTTGGCAATATGTTCTAGTTCTTCTGCTCTAAAGGACAGTTGCATGAATGACTCCATGACGCTAAACGTGATCGTGCTGTTAATCTAACATAGTTAGTAAATGATCATACGAGTTATAATTGATGGAATTATGGTGCCGGAATTTCCAGAGAGAATCTTATGCTTGACTAGAATGCATCTCGGTAACAATTTGTTTGTTTGTCATTTCCGAAATACCTGTGTCTAGCTTATATCGTAGTCCCGGCTTCATAATTGCATGTTCTCCTGATTTTAGTAATTAAATCTGTCCACCTCATGTGATTTGGCAAGTGTAAATAGACAAGCGACTTGGTGCTGAGACCATTGGCAGCCCAATAATTAAATGCGTGGACCAAAGTTGTTGGGGTGCTGTATTCTCATGGAGGGTAGAACAGACAAGAACAGTCCTTCAATTGCAGCGACTCAAGCAGCGACGCCCATGATGACTGGGCCTCTAATTAGTGGGGAGGAAGATTAGAAGAAGGAGAGGCCATTAGACCTTTTCACGCGACCTCTTAGCTGTGGAAACGCCCAATCGATAAGACTAGGAGGGCAGGAGAAGAAGCCCACTCAGTTAGTTGCTACAATCGAGCGTTTTTGGACAAATTTGGACTTAGCAAAATAGCTTTGGTGCAATCTAGCTTTGACCTACGTATATACTGTTCTCTTTAGTATTTGATAAACTTTTTCAGTGTTTTTTAATATGATTATTAATATTTTAAATACACTTTACAGCTATCAATTCACCGATTCCGTACCAATAAATTGTTTGTATATTAATAAACGTTTTTATTTTTCACATAAATTCGTTTGATGAGTCGATCATGATTAATGTTTCGATGCCTATTTAGTTTTTACTAAGGACATAAATCCGAAACCGTCATTCGTAAGGAATGGGACGGAGCTTACTGCTGAATAAAACAGTTCGTCATTTTCCTGACCAATATGAGCTTTTTCGCCGTTGATAATCGCACCTCAAACGAATGCGTGACTTAGTAACTGCAAAATCTATCACTAAAATACCCCATGATCTATCAAATAAGCCTGATGACTAGACATACTAATAATCTCCAAAATCGATGTGGTACTACAACGGAAGTGAGTTCCGCTGGTCGAAAATAAGGGTCTTATCGGACGGTCGATCGTCTCCATGGGGAAGACGGGTGTAGGTGCCCACCGCTTCCTTTTCAACCCCATGCATGAGCATTACTCACTCACTGTAAGATATAATTGCACGCTAGGAAGTTTTCAAGGGAATGAAGACTGCGGCAGTGCACCCAGCAATTATTGCACAAACACTGACGCCTAAGTGCTGCAAAACAGCACAAGCTCAAAGCACACAGAGTCCGTCAAACTGGCCGGACTCCCACTTTGTTTAATTATGCCTTTGAGGTAGTAGGCCCTACATGCATACATGACAATGCATTTAATCTATTGAAATTATCCCTGAACCATTCACTAGAGTTTATTTACTTGGATGCATGGTAATCAGCATAAATTTATCAAAGCGGTTTGATGTTTCAAAAACATGTTTTTATTAAGAAAGCTATAATTAGGAATTCCTATTCAATAACTCTTTATTGTACTTCATCTAATGGGAGGATATTTTGAACGTTAGGAAATGCAGCTTGAAAATGCAAAAGTATTGTGACTTTAATCCACCAACCCTTATAAGCCAGGATTGGAAAACAAAAGCGGGCATCATTCTAGAGGCAGAAGTTAGCCTTCCAAAGGTAGTTTCACTCATGTACAATCTCTTCAAGATAGAGTAACTATGAATGACGTGGCTTTGGTTCTAAACACCTTGATGAATTTAAAACCTCTTGAGGGGGGATATGGCTCAAGGCGTGCCTCACGTTTCAGTTAACTTCCTTGACAGTTGCAAAAATACAGTAACAGTGATTTTCTAGGCAAACAAATTGCGACTATGTAAATGGAAACAGGGTTGTAAAAAGCGTAAATAAAATAGGTAGCTGAAATGAAGTACAGGATTACAAACGACTTTAGGTTGACCTTGTTACTAATAGTACAATATAATCATTGAACTGCATTCTCCCTTTCCCTTGCTAGCTTTCGCTTACTCTCTAGAGAACTCATGTTTGCTCAGATATCTGGGTGGGAAAAACGCCTTTGAGGCTTCCTACAGACCGTGTGATGGCATACCGACAAAGACACCGCGCCGTTCGGCTGAGAGAGCACACCTACTTGGACAATTTCAGTGGATTTAGAGGATGGCTAGCTAACGAAGCGGAATTCCGATGCTTCGTCAACCTGACTTCCGCTAACAAATCTCGACGCCCCACTAAATTCATCGAGAATGCCTATATCCAGTTAATCACAAATATCGAATGAGAATCAGGTGCTGCTGATCGGAAAAAGCCTGGATCTCTAATCCCATTCGATAGTGTTCCACCACTTCATGATCTGTGTGTGAATTTTCTTTCATCAACCTTTTTTTAAGTCTGCCTGTCAGTTGCAATTACAATGCACTTGTTAGCCATCCCGAAAGCCAATAAACGACCATGAAACCCGTATCGTATGTCATTCCTCAATTTCCATCTTAACTGATTTACTAAAAACTTAGTTAAATAGAGTTTTCTACATGTCTTGGTAATTTTACTTTAGAATTCGCACTGTAATCAGTTGAAAATCCAGATATCGATGAAACACTCAGAGATAAAAAGGTGATTCAAAAAATTAAATATGGAAGTGTAACGTAGGACGAAGCCACTGGACGTGAGAAGGCAGCCATTAATCTGTAAACTTGCCTGACCATATTTAATGAGTCACCCCAGCCGATTAAGACAATGACAATGGCACCACCAATGAAATTTACATTTTGCGGACAAGGCTTAAAAGAAAATGTTGTGAACTTCACAGCTCTAGAAATTCACTTTTGGTAAACATGTCGAGTGGGGTTCGAGATCCTTTAAGGTTTCGTTTTGTTAATTCCTTTTCTGTAACCTATACCCTCTCTGATGTTACCTGCTGACGTATTCCCACTGAGTTTATTTGTTTCGGAGTTAATTCCAATCGAGAGATTAAATCAGACCCCTGATCTTATTTAACAGCCGTCTATTTACCGTGGCAAACGAGAAGTTGACAAGGTCATTGTTAATGAATCACCGCCCCGAATTTGAGAAAGGGCTAATTACAGTGTCTGGATGAGAGTAAGAAGACATATTAGCAACCCATTTTAAGTGGGGTTATTCAATCGGAAAGACTTCGTTAAGAATCATCCGTTGTGTTTAGTTTAAGCCTCCAAAATCTCGGTGAGTACGTCAAAGAAGACGGGGTGGATATGCCTTTCTAGTGCACTAAGTGTGAAGTGGAAATCTTCGTTGTTAATTGCTGCACATAGAATCCTGCCTCTGTCCTCAACCCGTTTAAGGTCACGGTTGAACTTAGGCCATTTAAGGCGACGATTTGTCCTCAAGGGAAAGAGCCTGACTCAAGGGGATTAGAGGACTGCTTCAAAGAGTCTCTCAGGGGCTAAACAGAGGTTAGCCACATTAATTAATGCGGCCCTGATGTGATTTCTCAGTTATTTGGGAAGCGGCTTATCACATGTAGGGGTCAGTGGGGATTTATATCTCTTACTGTGAGGTAGGGGCTTGAATTTGAGCATTTGGACGTGGAGAATTGCTGTCAGGACACGGTAAACATTTCATGTGCTGCATCATGGTTAAAAAATTACTGGGAACAATCACAATGAATTGAAGAGTGATCACCTTTTGGGGAATAAAGAAAACCCATGAAAAATTGTTATTTAATGTGTCCAGTCTTCATAAGATCAGATGGAAAATCAATTACTCATGTTTGTTGTTCCCTTAAGCTTTCGGTGACTAATTTGAGACTGGCGGACGACATGACTCAGACGAGGGGAACGGGATTTTCATAGCAATCACGTTTTCAGCCTGATGAGATAAGACGGAACGGATGGAGAGTAAAACCGGATTCTGACCGTTCTAATCTTTAACTATTGTGACTGGCTTTTGAGGAATGGCAATGAAATATTTCATTAATACTAAGATGTGCGGTGCATAACTGTAATAATCGGATTCACGCTTCTCAACAGAGATTTGAAGACATTACATATCATGACGTATTGACGAAAAGCTACCTTAAAAATTTCATTCACCTTTTTCAAAGAGTTGTTGGTCTGCTTCCACTCTTTAATGCAGTCACTCACTGTCTCATCAAGCAAGTCATTCTCAGCGTATTTATCTCGAAAATACAATGTCTAGTATGAAAGTATAGGTACTGCTAACATCATATTCAACTTCCGCTCAATTCCAGCTAGCCTTATGCCAGCATATAGAATGAGTCCAATTCATGATTAATTAGTAGTTGGAGCGTATCCAGTTTCGATGTCAATCCCATCCTTGTGTTTCCATTTTAGAGGAGCCTTGAAAAACCACGGCCACTTGCTACCGCGTATATGTAATTGATTTCGTGTTGAGAAAGACTGATTTAGATAAATAAATAGCTCATTAATTCTATGGCTTTTTAACGAAAGTTGTTATACCTGCTCAACTTTTAGTCTACTTTGGTCATAATACCATGCCTTCATATCCCTTGAAATAAGAATTATCGTCAGAATTTTGATGAAAATTTAGCCATCTGTGGTGCACGTGAACTTGCAGAACAAACTTTTCTAAATCAGTCATATTTGCATCTTGATAATATTTGATAAGCGATGTTTTGGAAGAGGAGAATTTTCATACAGCGCCCTTCTCTAAAAAGTGTTATCAAGAAAAGGACAATCCCAATTTACATCTAGATACACATCCTAATAGGTTCCTGTAAAAGTCTTCAAGATATTTATAATTTGGCTTTTGAGGCTGATTTGACAAAAGCGATGAAATGGATCCAACTCAAACTCTTAATATGAAAAAGTATTAGGCCATTTTTATTTCATTTGTCTGAGTTGAGAATACCAAATAATAACGCTCAAAACAAGCAAACGTCTTTAAGGCATCGGTGATATAAAACTTTGGACAATTCTGGTCAAGAAAATATTTCACTTTTCTATTTAAGCTTTCGTCTATGAAATTTGCATCCCAAACGTCCATTTCTTGCACCCTTAAAAAGAATCTATTTATACATAAACAACAGTGGAATGGAGGTACCGGAGATCTTGGGTAGAAAAGATACATGAAACGATTAATTCCACTACGAGTTTGACCGATATTTGCCCTTCTCTACGGCTGTGAGTCATTCCACCAACATCTTGATAAACCATCCTCCAGGGAAGCCTGAAGCGCAACAAAGCCAATCCCGAGAGAGGCCCAGGACTGCTGCTGCTGCTGCTGCTGCTGCTGCTTCGACTAATGAGAAGGGGGAGAGGCACTCCCTGCGCGGGACACAAGCACGCACTCACACGAGCATTCGAGGCGATTTCGGTGAGTAGGTGACTCAACCAGGCCTCTTAGGAGGCAGGCAAGCGACCATCGACAACACCATCATCATCACCACCAGCAGCAATCCCATTTGGAAAGGGGAAACGGGTGCGTACGGCGCGTGATCATCAGTGTGCGTGTGCGCAAGCGAGCGCCGTTGTGGGAAGATGCTCCCCCATTGGTCAGGCCTCAGACAGCACCTGCACGGCCGCACTTCGCACGAAATTGGCCAGCCAGCAAGCATGCTCCTGCTGTTGCAGCTGCGTGCGCAAGGAAAGGGGGGAACACCGGGGACAGGGGAAAGTACCCACACTCGGAATCACTTGCTCACTCCCGACTCCAGCAGACGCTCATCATGCCTCAGTGTTGCTTTGCGGGTTGCCATAACAGAACTGATGATGGACGGGGCCTGAGTTTCTTTCGCTTCCCGAGGCGCGATTTGGCTCGGACAGCCGCGTGGGTCGTGGCGTGCGGCAGAAAGGACTTCAGTCCCTCTCAGCACTCGCGGGTGTGTTCGAGACACTTCTCCGCGGTGGACTTCGATCGCGACTCAAGACATGACTCCAACGGTGGAGTTCATCGGCGATTGAGACTTAAAGACACGGCCATCCCCACGACTAATCCAGTAGACAATCCATGGCAAAACACAGACAACATAGTCAGTAGGAAGTCGCAGAGATCGTCGAACAACTCTGCAGCCACAACGACGACTGTCAGTGTTGCGAAATCTACGTCTCCTAACGTGCTAGCTCCTAGTAAGTCAATCACATGTTAGTTAACACTTGATTACACCACACTATTAAACCTAGTTCCTCTCCGTCAGGGTAAATTGAGCATAGAAACACTCGCTTAAACCTCTGAACTCCAAGGACTCGAAGACTCATTAATCTCCCTTTGATTCGTGGTGTTTTAATGTTAGAGAACTTTGAATGATCTTGGCCTTTAGGCATCCAGCCACTCATGAGTGTAAGATGGTGCTCGAGGCTGTTTCCTTCTTATTTGTATAAACGTATGGGCTCTATTGTATCATTACGGTATAGAAGCTACCGGATAGCACTGCCTACTGAAAATAAGCGAAACGCACTTAAAAGGTGAGTACCTCATCCCGCACACAGGAAGTGGCTCAAATATGTCCCAGTTAGGTGGAGATGGAGAATGAGCCAATTGAGAAGCAGTCTCACCAGTATGAGCATCTCTTGCCTTAAAAAGGAGAAAAAACTCTTGAGTACCTCTACGCCTCTTCAGTGACTTCCAAAGACAATTATTTCGTTTATATTTCAGGATTCTAGCCCTTTGTTGAAATTCGCAGATCCTACTACTACTACTACTAGCTAAAGAAAATGGCAGAATTATGCGTTTATGAGCTTATGAACGTAGAATCTTTCTAATAGGATGAAGTTAATGGAGTTCTAGGTTTTCATTGTTTCTTTTGCATTCATTAAATATCGACAAAGAATCGGTGGCCAGCTACCCCCTCCTAATAGGTTCGACCATTTTTCTGTCATTGTGGAAAAGGCACAAACCACATATATTTCTACAATAAATCAAAATACGGTTGTTGTTGATGATGATGATTATGTTTTTTGTTAATCAAATAAATTACAAATCTAGAGCTAAGAGTGGTAGGGAAGACTTGTGGTAGGACAACTCAAACCACCAGGTTACTTAACATACTTAAACATGTGCTGTACTTCTGCCATGTCTTCCATATGAGGCTCAGAGTCAAGTATGATTCCACTTGAACTACTGAATTATCTTACGAATAGTAGGGAGTATTTTGGAGATATCGATCACAAATATGGCATCGAAACCAGTTTATATTACACTTAAGCTAAAGTGATGATATTTTTTAAATGAGAACATATTCTTTGAGACTTCCAGTAATTTAAAGGAAGTTAAATCTATCGCTCGTAGTTAGATGTCGAGCATTAATATTAGTCCTTTATGCGTCACAGTCGACAACTAAATTGGATGTTACTAGACTGATTCCCCGAGATGGGCACTTAAGAATTCGTCAATTTGAATAGTCTTCAAGTCCCCATTTTGTACTTCGTTCTTTCTTTCAATTTTATTAGTCTTCGTACGAGGCAAAGGACCCAACTCAGGTTCTCAAATCCGAATCTTACAAACGGAGTGACGTGAACTTCTAAATGTGTCAAATTAATTCATCCCCTAAGGGATAATCAAATAACAAGATGAAAACTAGAAAATAGTCCGAAATAAGTAAACGAAGTTATAGTTTCACACAAATGACCTTCGAACCACCTATTACTATCTCAGAAGCGTTTTATCTGATTTCGAAAGAGTTTTACAATTAGTGACAGGCACAGTCACTTGCGAATTCCTCTAACAATTCCTTCATGCTAAAGTTGGGTCTTCTCCACTACTTTAGGCAACGGTTTTAGATCAAACACTGAAAAGTGTACGCAGTCACCCTGCTACACAAGTCTCACTTTCTGAATGTAGATTAAGTTTGTCAGGTGGGAGGGCTGATTGCGTCAAGGCTAACGATATAAAATGGAGTACGAATAAGGTTAATACGACCAGCATGCCATCTTTTTGGCGTCTCAAATTTAGGATAGCGTTTCTGAAATTTGAAACACACCAAGCTTCCTCGAATAAGAAAGGGAGTAGGAGTTTCGAGGTCCATGTAGAGAAGAGTTTGACCTCAGATGTCATGGTTCCTTCTTCAATTTTTCCATTTTTTAAATTCTTTTATTTCTTTTTTATTTACGCCTCAAAGCGATTTTAGCTAATAATTTGGCATCTTCTCTCATAACTTGAGTTCCAGCATGAAGAGATTTAAAAATAGGAAGAGGCGAGAAAGTGCATTACTCACATTTGGTGAAATACCTGGACTGCCGAATGCGCCTACTCACGAAAGTTATGAATAAATGATGTGGCGCAAGTTTACTCAACATGCCTGGGCCTCACGCGTGGGCGAATTTCTGTGGTTTTTCGTTTATCACAAAAAATCCACACACCAAGATCGTGTGGTTTATTTGATTGCAGAGCACCTATGCTTTGTCAGATATTACCAGAGATTTCGTGGTGAAATCCTACTGATTGTGAGTTTTAGTTAGGAAATATTTTTAGGCCTCAAATTAATGCTTCGAACTGTGCCATTGAATTTGTCTAAGTAAGCAAGCTTATTACAGGAAGATACTTCTGTTAAAAGAAGGCACACAATAAAACTATTTTGCTATTACTGATGGATGTAATTACAGCACTTCGGCCCCAAATTGTAAGCATGATTTGATCCAAATTCAGAAATGTGCGATCTATTGGTGCTACTTATTTATATTGAGTAGAGCGTTAGAGTTTGATGGTGTTCAAAGTTTGAGTTTATTGAACGGTGCAATGAGGAAAGGAAATTATTTCTCTCTATTCCGTTTGCGATCAATTTCCACTGATGCCTTAATCTTAGTAAAGTAAAAATCCCAAAAATGCATTACCTAATTAGTTCAAATTAATGAACTCAAGTAATTTCCGATTCAAAGACATCTAGATGAAAAGGTACTGCTAATGAAAATAGGAGGTATTCACGGCAGATACATATTCGATAATACAAGTAAGCAACTTAAAGAGCTGTATAGCTTCATCACTGTGACCATACTATTGCCTAGCTTATAAAATTTGACTATACCAGTGGAATCCTGCAGGAACATTTGATTAAAAGAGCATGAATTAAAAAAATTTGACCGAAAATTGGCACGGATCGTCAGCTTTTCGTTAATTTGTTTAACGGGTCTATAGATTCTTAAAAAAGCACTTTTAACCGCCGTAAGAATTTTCAATCAGAAGTTCCGAATGAACGCCATTCTATAATCTAAACGAAGCTTAGTATATGAAAAAGTTCGAAAAAAACCTTAACAAAATATCACTTTTTCAAGAAATATGAATGCCTTTGAATGGTAAATAAAGTTCAGCAATTTCTGAAACTCCAACTAATGTAAACCTTAATAAATGCTTTAACGAAATGCATTTAAAAAAATAAATATTTCAAAAATGAATCGTATTTCAATATTTATTGCATATTTCTTGATTCATTATTTCGAGGAGTAAGTTTGTCCAGCCTTCTCTGAATTCCCATTGGTCGCATTTGTTGTTTTAATCCTCGAGGGTGGTTGGTCTGAATAGTAGACGCTTCTTACTGGTTGGTTCGGGGTTGACTCGTTTTGTAACCATCTTGGAAGTCTGTCGTTAACTGGTTGTTGTTTCATTTAGTTTTAAAGGCATTTCCCGAAGATCGTTTTTCGATGTGTACCCCCGCCAAAAGGTGAGTCTTTTTAGTTTAACAGTAATATTATTAGACCCAAAACAGGAACAGATGTACTCGACTTGAGCCACAAGGACAGCGTTGATCCACCTAAGGTAGCTACCAATTGAGCAATGTGGTATTATTTTTACAGAATGCAGCTGATGTTATCGTTTTGAGCGAGGATGATGAAGAAAAGGTGACGCCATCGAGTTCTGACACCGAAAAGGAGAATGCGCCTTGCAGCACTAACGGCAGAGATGGCCTTGCAGAAATATATCGAGTCGAAAATGAATTACGGCAAGAAGAAGCAACTTTACTGCTTCTCCAAAAAATTCGCGAAAACCAGAAGTCTGCCGAAGGCACGGTTGCAAGCGGCAATGTCAAGCCTGTGACACCTGCCCAGACTCCTACTTCTAATAACAATGTTTCTGTCGTTCAAAAGTGCTCTGGTAACCAGACTCCACAAAGGCCACCCTCAGTTACTCAGCCAGCAAAAGGTGTGTTCATTTAAATTTCCTGATTGCTTCTCTAGTAGCTTCACCGACAATGCCTCAAACGGGCTCTCCACTTCCAACTCCAAAATTCACGAAGCAGGCAGCTCTGCAGTCATTGGAACAGTTATTTGCCTCTAAAAAGGCAGCCAACCGCAAACAACTAGATAGGAATCTAGAAAAAGTCAGTCTTCCTCGACCAACGACCGGCACAGGATTATGTGAAATTGCTTTCATCCCTAGCACCGCGACAAGCGACTTTACGTCGTTGTTAGGTCTAGAGGAAGTTGTCAAGGCCATACAGGTAATGTTTCGTTCTCAAAAATCTTTGGAACTATTGTACACTTTTCCTATGTATGCTGCTTGTGCTACTCAGGACTATGACTCAGCCAGTAATGGGGTGTCTACCGAGCTACGCTGCAGTTTTAACCCGTTCACCTGTGTCAAGTGTGGAACTGACTTTACACCAGTGTGGAAGCGGGAAAAGCAGGGCTCATCTAACGTAGTCTGCGAGACCTGTTTGATTAATACACAGAAGGTGACTCTCAAAAAAGAGTACGAGGACGCCGTGCAAAGGGTCACACAACACCATATTGCTTCTGAACGTGAAATTGACAGGGAATATCATGACATCGTCAACACCCCGGCCAAACTGGAAGCCTATATCAAGGATCAGGAGAAGATTCTGCTTACTGCTCAGCAGGCCCAAATGCATATTGCTCAACAGGCTGCATATAACCAGCGCTACAACAAGGTTAGCTCTACCACTTTGTACTTTCATAATAATAAATTTGTGCTTAATAGGCTGCCGTAAACTCAACGCCCTCAGCTATGCGTCAGTCTCCTTCAACAGTGGTTAGTGGAACTTCTGTTGCCGCCGCAGCGCATCAGCGATCACGTGTGGCCGCGACAGGTGGGAACAGTGCAGCTGGTGTGGGTTCACCTGCTGTCACGCCCGCATCGGCCCAAGCAGCCTTGATTGCTCAAATAGCTCTTGAACAGTATGCGAAATCGATGGGGAGTCCGAACAATGCAGCGTCCGGTGCGAATGCTGCTCTCATGATGGCCGCAGTGGCTAAGTCCCAGCAACAGGCCGCAGCTGCCGCCGTACTGCAGCAGCAGCAACGTTTGGCTGCTGCTCATTTGTTATCCGGCTTCCAAAGTCAGGCTGCCGCAGCACAACAGAGTTCCGCTGCAGCAAGCTCTGCAACAGCCACCTCCTCAGATCAGGCTGCCGGGACACTTGCTCAACAGATTCAAGCTCTTTTCATGGGCGGTGCTCTCCTTGGTGGTGGTGAGTCGTGTCTATGGACTATTTTTTGCCTATAAAAGTACCTCGACCGTCATTGTTTTATGGTAACGTTAAGTCTCCTTTTGGGGTTAACGTGAGGACACTAGCTTAGTAACGTAAGTAAAGGAATACTCTCATTGGCTATCTAATTAATGACGACGTGTGTGTATACACAGCATCAAGCCTAGACAATTTGGGGTTTTTCGCTTACTTGCCCCGTCCCATGGGTGTTGCGTGCGTGTGCAGTTGCTTTAAAATTCCTCGCGACTGCGTATTGTGTAATGTGGAGTATGGAAGACGAATAGTGCCGATCTCTACTGTCAGTACTCCCGAAAAGAATTGCATGTAGTCTCCTCCTGGTTAATAGTCATTTAATAGTTTGCTACCGACTTCGTCTCCTTAGCTCTGTTGTCTTGGGGGGCAGTTGTGGGTGTCGGTTCCCCAGCTTTCATTTACATTACAGTATGCTAGTTTCGTTTGCAAGTAACGCGTTTTCAATTTGTCTGTGATCTGATTTTTTCTTGATAGGTGATGCAGCCAGTGGCATCAACATTAGCGAAGATTTTCTCGATAGTCAATTTGACTTTGTTCGATCATTTACTTTTTTGTCTTTAGGCGCTGCTGCTCAGGGTTCGGGCACACGTGAGCAATTGATACAGCAGGCAATGCAGTACATTTTACTACAGCAACAGCAACAGGCTCAACAACAAGCGGCAGCGCAGGCAGCTCAAGCCGCTGCTGCTCAGGCAGCCCAGCAAAACGCAGTTCTCTCGCACTTTTTGGCCCAGTTCCAAAGCAATCCCACGACATACTTCAATCTCATGCAGCTCTGGGTCGCCTCAAACATGAATAACAGTAATAACGCCGGAGGCGGCAATTCTGGCAGTGGAGGCTCTGCTCCGCCCAAGAAGTAGGATGGTTCGGAGTGTCCCACCACTGCTGCTGCGGCTGTCATTTAAAGTCGTCTGCCCTTTGGTATTTCATTGTATCTATACTCCATTATCCTTTCTTAATGTACACAAGTAAACTCTCGCGCACCTGTCCCTTGAAACCGCAATAAGCCTCTTCTTCCCTTTCCTGTTTTTTTCTCATCCCCTACCCCTTCCGTCCTTTACACGTACGAAACTTCATTGTTTGGTGATTTTAGTACGAAACTGTCGCTCTCCGTCTGACCCATTAGTTGCGCTATATTCTATTCGATTTTCTGCTCAGCCATTAAGTATATAAAAGCAAGATCCGCGTGCAAGGTTTATAACTCGTCTCCCCATGTGTGCGTTTCCTAGTTCTAGGTTTGAGCGATGGAGTCGCATTACGTTCTCTGTGGGCAATCAAGACTATCATTAACTACGCTCCTGGCTTCGACATTTGCTAACTTTAGGGGGGCCTTGGGCACTTTATTTGAGCCAGATTCGGGGGCATTAATTTATTTGGGTGACATGGCTACCGGTGTGGTTTACCTTGGACACGTCAGAAATGGTGCTTTTTTGTGAATCGCCCTACCAAACAAAGGCGTGGTTTGATATGCTCTGCTCCGGGTGGGGTCGTTATCAAGCTTTTGAAATGTCGCCTGTGTGTGCTTGAATAGCTTTCAATAGGTATCGAAAGCCTAGTGGGGTGGTGTTGGTCTCTGCTCACAGTCTGGGGACTATGCATTGATTGTGCTTTTCGTCGGTTTCCTGACACTGGGTAGTTCGACAAATTTTAATGTCTTGTCAATCAAAATATCCCCTGGTGCCAGTACACTAGACATAGAACTGAGGCTCTTATGGGTGCCCTTAGCGGAGGCCTTAATCGGCTAGAATGCACTCATGTGGTTTCTATGCTAAACTGAGGTCTTAGCAGCGGACTGCGACATAAATTCCACTATACATCACACTTCGCAAGATACATTATCGCACTGAGAATAGCATCATACTCAGGAAAGAAGGCTAGTTTGTACTCGATTTGATGCTCAGCTGTTTGGTACAGGGAAAGAACGCATTTAAGTATCTCTGAAGTGGATATTTGCGTTTAGAGGTTTGTGCCAATCTCAAAATAGCTTTTTCACAAATTTAACGTAACAATGTCCTGATGTCAAAAATATTTACCAAAATAAAGTGCAATCTCGTTTCCTATGCAATCATGAAGTAGTACTCCCTACGGGAAAGTGATACCAACGTTATAGACAATCCGAATAGACCATTCTCTCCTTTGTTCTACGCCTTGGTAAATTCTAGAGGACTTTTGGTGTCTCCCCGTTGTATATGACTCATCCTGTGTTGGGTATAAGCCCATTTCATTGTATGTCCCCGTTTTGGGGCGCGCAATTTTACTCAGGGTAGCACTAAGCGTCAAGTTGGACAATTTCTATTTGACTAGCCTCATCATAAGGGCTTCATTGACTAGAATAGCAAATTATTCAATCGGGCTTTAATGACTAAAAGAGCTTAAGACCACAAGTTTGGGAGTTGCATCTTGCAAGTTGAGCCATATCTACTTTCATTAACAACAAGTACAGGGTTTCGACGATAAATTTGATAGTCTTATAGGGAATAGGCTCAACAGAAATTTAATAGTCTAGGGAAATGCACTATTGCCAAGGATTTTTGTACAGAATCCCGTCACCATTAGCCTGTACTATAGCTTCAATTTAGCCGGTCGCGGAACCCGGAACAACTTGATTTGGCACTTCGTCAAAGTCGAATCATCGTGGATTAATTGGGTTAGCAGTGTAGTACTAGCACTGCTACGATTAGTGTCTGCCTCCTCGACAGCGCCCCATACAACTTGTTAGTCCACCGGAGGGTTAAGTTTATACGGGCAGTTCGTTTGAGGTCAAACATTGCTGGGGATTAATGCATTAACAAAAAAATTGCTGAATGATAAGCATTCTGAGGTGTGTCCGGATTCCTTAAATATGGTCTATTATTTGCAACCCTCATTATCATCTATGGCTTTACTACACTGATGCGTATTCTACGTAGGCACCTGAATTCTTCCTAAGCCACCCAATACATTTTGGAAAGATTTTTAAGAAAATCTGCAGCTGTTTAGAGCGCAATCAGATCGTCTCCTGTTATGCTAACTTATAGCCGCCGCAGCCTAGTAGTCTCATGTCTTTTCCCAAATTAATGTCGAATTGCTCCACAGTGGTCAGAGGGGGGCGTTGAAAAGTGACAATATTCGCCTTATATTGATTCTCTCTCTTGATTAAGGTGGGTTCTAGCCATACATTCCTCTCGCTGTCAATCACATAAATGATTGAAGAAGGATTAAACTGCCAAACGAAGCGTACTGTGTGCAAACATCTTTGACAGATCTGTCAATAGAAGCTATGTGTTACTCTGTAAGTTCATCTTAAACATCCTATTCTAGTAATAAAAGAGCTTCGAGGAGTAAGTTCATTTGGAGTCTCATGTAAAGAAGGAAAACTGACGCTGGTTCCTTTAGGCCCGGCCATACAAGCATTACATTTTATGTTAGTAGATTCAAATTCAAAGCACCTGGCTGGCTGTAACAAACATGTTTTTGATACTGTTCTCACAAACGGCCGGCTATATCCGCCAAGCTAAGAATATAGAAGAGGCTTTCATTTTCAGCAAAGAGCACACACTCCAAGGTACAAAAATGAATGATGCTGTTGCTTGAATGGTTAACTACAAGGTACGGCCATCATGATACAGGTACATAAATAAGCATACAACTCACCACACTCGGTTTTAAAGCTATTAACTGCTACAATTTCGGAAAAACTGACAGCAGTATTGGTAGCGCACAGTTAAATCACGTTACCAAAGGAGACTCGGGTATTCGGGTGTACTAAGAGAGTTTTATCCGATGCGGAAATATCAGTCCATGCTTACAAACGATGGATGCCTGTTGTTGTGAGACCATTTGAGCCAAGGTAGTATATGGTCTGAGTTGTCACACTGCGGGTTGCCACTCCTCTGGGATCCTCACTGCCCTGATCAATGGGTAAACCCAAGCTTCATCGATGTGGTCATTTATTGTTTTTACTGTTTTACACCACTGTGGCCTAGCGACAATGAAAGCAACCTCGATGCTGACTGCTGTGCACTCACACATCCCCATTCGCTAATGCTGTGTCTGATTTAATCGTTCAACTACTTCCAAATGAGATATAGTGGTCTTTCCACCTAAAACTTGTACAAAGAATGGCCAATCACTTGTTCAATTTTAGCATAATGTAGGATCTAAAATCAAAACGCCATTTACGAAGCTCAATTTTCAACATAGTGACTTTAATTTCCCGGCGATATGAACCGTATTGTGCTCCAAAATTACTACATTTATGCTATAACTGCATCCACTAAGGACACGACCTTGAAAGTGGAAGTATCGAAAACGACAAGTCAGAGTGCACTGAGACATGCAAACAGCGTTTGTACTATTCACCCATTTGATTATGTGACGTTATGCCTCTTAAGTAGATGCCAACGTAAACAATGTCCTTCAATAAATCACTCAGTTACAATCTCGTTATTTAAGAGATAGTTGTTATTTTATCCCAAAATACCGCATTCGCACTGGCTCTAGCGACTCATCATTCCCTGCCACTCGATTAGAGTAAATAATTGAGACTGATTAATTTCCTCCTTATTTTGGATACAAAAATCACAATTACATAGTTTATTTTAAAAAGGTCTCCTTGAAGATTCCTCCAAGCCTCTCAGTCCACCCCTTCACAAAGCACTATAAAATCTTTATAACACGAAAGTGCAAATTCCTTAACCCCAGATGCTTTAATGTAAATCTTCATTGGGTACTTCACAAAGGGAGATCATTGAGGGTATTCCTATTTCAACCTTTTAATCTGTGTAGTGTAAGTAAATTTGAAGTCATGGTAGTTGAGACACGATTTCCTTGAATGTCAATGCTATGAAAATCATCTAAGATCCTCTTATACCAGCTGCCACTGACTCAGGACAGGATAGGGACGAAATTCATTAAGGAGGAAGAAAGGACGTTAAGTAATGATTGACGAGATTAGTGAGGACCCAGGATGGTCGTCATGATTTGATACAACGAAACAGACATCGTGCCTCGAACTAACCACACTTTTCTGCAACCATCCCTGGGTTAGTTGAAGATTATTTTCAGTGTTTTTGCTTTCAAATGATGCAGTAACATTTAGAAGTCAAACGAAATATGAATGGTTCCGCAAACAACCAATTGAGTTATCATGGTGAATATAACAGTAAAGTCTAATGTAAGAATGGGATTGTCATCACTGTTTACAAAATACACACTATGATAGCTCGGTTCACATCCATTTCATACAAAATGGAAACATCAAAATCTCCTAGTCTGTAATATGTAACCACGATGATTTATGTGTTTGGTATTCACCTGGAAATTATTTATATAATCCTCACTTGCCTAGTTCACATTCGCCCTATGGCTATGTTATGGGTTTTGCCACCTCACCCAAGGGCATCATTAAATCAGTCGAAACTGCCATCATGTCATTTTTCCAGAGTCTATATTTATAAACTTCTTAGGCAGGTGTTCTTGAAGGCAGGAAAAGTGGAACACCAGCAACAACCCCGTGCAGCAGCAGCAGACACGGACAATCATTAGCAGATGCTTCACGAATACTACAGCCTTGTTCTTCCTATTAGTCCTTACCCTATCGCATCTTGGAAAGAGAAACATTCTAGACTGTACCATCTAACGCTACGGCACGACTCTGTACTCGCATTCAAGGGACACGCACCCCGTAGTTGGCCTGTCACTTCCCTACTTCTGTAAGTCGCGCTTCAACATACTAAAAAGTATTTAAAAACAAAATTTCAATAGTTTACATGAAATATGACGACATGCCTCTAGGTATAAAATCGCTTCATTTTCAAGTGAAACGAAAGTGGATTCATTCCATTCAACTCCAAACCATTCTATTTAACTTACTGTTTCTCAGATGGTTAGCGATGTTTACCATGTTCCCCTATTAATTCCTCACCAGAAGACGCTAAGCGACTCATCGACGTTAGAAATCTAGCACGATTACAATGGCATCTCACTCTCTTCGAGACAAGCAGATTCATCTCTTGATACCTGCCCACAAAAAATTTTTCTTTTAAAATCTTGTAGTGAAGAAAACATTCATTTTGTCTTGATACATGTTCCCGTTAGGATCCCACCTTATACCAGTGGTTCCTGTTAATGTTGTTGTGTCCCTGTTCTATTTTTCCAGACAGGAAATATAATTTTGTTCCTCTTAGCACAATGCCTGATGGGATATTTCATCACGCAACGGGCCATGAAAAGTATCGTTACAAAGATATTATTTCGGGTTATTTGTCATTTAGTCTAGGCCAAATTTTAAGGCAATCGTGGGTTATAAAGCTCCCTAGCATAACTGTCTGAGCAGCTAGCAGTAAAGGTGGTCGTTACAGCCTCTGGTGTGCTTCTTTGTTTTTGCCATAGAAATTCGATTCGCTGGCTGGACATTCATATTCGTCATTTGGAAAAACCGCAAAGCCCAGTTCATCCCCTCATGATGTCTAGCTTTGGTTGATAGGTCAAGAAAAAGATAATTACACTTTTTCCAGACTGCTCCTGCCATTGTCAAATGCTAGCAATTATGCAATGACGCTCAAGGGACAAGCGTACAACCGTTCTTTTACTTCCCTACCCAGTTCCTTGACGTAACAAAAGGGTCTTTCTACTGTTCTTAAACAGGCCCCTAATTTGTGAAACTTCTAGTACCATTAAGGTATAAAAAAGCGCTTCCAAAACAAAACACAAGTCGGTTTTCTGCTCTGAGGCAAGAGGGCTTTGGTGATTGCTTTGCGAAAATCCTTGGTATAGGTAAATAACAAGTAAAAGGCAATTCCGAAAAATGATTGCATTCACATACATTGCGACTTTGTAAAGATATTCAGAGGTAGTAGGAACGAACTGACCTAGTGTTTTGTCAAAAAACACGTTAAATCGATGAGCTGACACGGGTGATTTAGGAATAATCTGTCTTGTTTAAAAAGTCCTTATCTCTTCCCGATCCTGTAGTACTATTTAGATGAACTCTACTACTCCGTAAAATACCGTCACTATCGATTCGAGTGCTTTACCTGAGCTTATGCCAAAGAATATATTAATTAGGAGAGTATTGGTCAAAATTATAGGAAGAGAATGCTTAACTAGTATCTTAAAACGTCAGACAGTCAAGAAGTAAGCTGAAATTATTTATAATCTTCAATGGGCAACCACTTCACTTTCCAATCACAAATTTAAGCCCTTAAAAATCTCGCATTCGTCTCTGCAAACCGATCTCCGAAGGCCGACTGAAGGAATGAGAAACCTGATTATAACAAACTTGTATCTCTTAATATTCTAAGGTACATCAAACAATTTCAAAAATAATTCTCACTTACTTTCTCAGCTGTTATATTTTTTGAAGATTTCATGAGCCCCTCTCGAGTCTCCACATGACTTACCTGAATTCCAGTTGTTGTGAAAAGGATCAATTTCCTACCTGAAAGAAGAACGCAATCATCCACATCATTTACACACTAGGGCAATATCGATCGATGCATACACTGCTCTTAAAATCTACGAGCTTTTGCAATCATTGGACTCTATTCAGCGTGATAGAATTATTGCACAAAGAATCGAACCTCATCAGTTTACTCTGGCAGTGTATCTGTTCAAGTATTCAAAAAAGGGTTCATGTGGATTGCTGGTTAAGCTATGTTAACGACAAATCTCGAGACTTGTCTTATAAAGAGAATACGTAAGATTACTGTAGCTTATTTTCAGGTATTTATGGTGGAAAGGCCCTTTGGTAGAGATTACTGTGTCACCAATTATCATAATGTGTTTCCTAACTCACCATCGTTGGACATTTTGGTCAAATTTGATGGAAACCTGGATTTAATTATCCATCGAAACGGAAAGAAATCGTAGTCTGAGATTACTTAACGATGAACGGTACTACATAGGTTAAGGGAATCGAAGTTTTGCAAGAATCAAACGTCTATTAGCAAGACATCACAACAACTTCCTCATAACTAATCTCAATGCTTTAAGGTGATTTCGACGCCAACTATGAGGAAAGACTATCGTATAGATGCACTTTTTTGGCTCTTTCATAGCACGAGTTTACCTCGGTTGCGTGGATGAGGTGAAGACTTTGAGACAGGCGCATTGTTGCGCGGGTCTTGCGCCACTAGGCCCATCAGTACAAGGCCACTCGTTCGCTCGCCGGCGATTCGTAACTGCAAGGAGAGACAGCAAGAGACAACGAGAGGCCTGCCTGCATCAATGTGACGCAGTTGTGATTTATCGATCGATCGCCTATGCGTGCGTGTGTGTGCACTGTAGGCGTGCGCATTCGTATGTGCACACACATCCGTATCATAATTAGTCAGGGTGGCGGTGGATTGGGATGGGGGGCAGAAGGTTGCTGGTGTTGATTGGGGAAAACACTGCGCACACGTCCTCACACAAACAGGTCGTGATGTATTCAGAGGTTTCTGTAGTTGTCATTAGCCATCAAGTTTATGGGCATGGTACTCTTTTTAAAAATACATTTATTTATTTTCAACAAAACCACTTTCGATTTCGATTTTCAAAAGACTTGGAATAGGCATCCATAATAACGATTTTTAAATAAAAAAACCTAAACTGAGCACAATTTCGATTACAATGTGAAAAATTCTTAAGGAGGAAGGGGCGATACAGCGTGAATCGAAATATCTTTCAAAATAAGTTATTGATTATTACCCAGACCAGTTTGGAAGCCCTACAGTAGCCGGGCTCCGAGGATTGATTTCTTAAGCACAAAGCTTGGGCCACTAGTTAATCAAAAATGCTGACCTGAAAGAATGTCTGTGAATTTCATGTCACATCAGTAAACAAAGCACGATCTATAACCCCAATTTCGATTAAGTCCATCTTCAAGAATAATCCATACAATGATCGTGCTCGCTCATTGCAAACCATGACTTCTAACAAAGCAATTAAAAAAACTCCTATTTGATTTAGCTATCTAAATTAATAAATATTTGATTAAAGAGCGCTGACTTTTGTATTGAGGGTAGGAATGTGGAAGATGTATGACACTAAAATGTCCTGTTTCACTAAAACGGGTATGCATTGAGTTTCATCGCATGGTTGCACTAAATTGTACAAAGCTGTTTAAAGATTTTAGACAGAAACGCGATACTTTATTGTCGAAATTCTGGCGAATAATATATTTATATCTCATTATTAAGTAGATCAGTGATTGCCAGACATCGCGACTATGAACTCGTATCAGCTGATTAAGTGCAGAATTGGCTGAACTCTGGGGTTACGATGTAGCGCTTAAGAACTGTCGTGTATCCGTTCTAAACACCGGAGGTCGGAGTCTCCGGAGACGATTTTTCCAAGTAATATGACCCTGGTGGATGCACGAATATGCTCTGCTTTGAGACAAGGGGTGGTATGCTACTTCTCCAACATTTGACTTACTTGCCCAGGAAGTCATAAAAGGAAATGGAGTTTGGTTTCTTCTCTTTGTTAGATGACTCATCTTTCTGTATATGAATTACAAATTGGCACTTGAATGTGTCCTTCGAGCGGTACATAGTACTGACTAACTGAGACCGATTGTCTGAAGCAAACTGAAAGCTAGATTAAGGTCAGTAATCAGTGCCTTTAGTTTATTACTACTGAACGAACTTGTTAGAAATTGTAAGCAAATGAGACTGTTTGCAACACTGTTATTATGATAAATTCTTAGATGCTTGAGCTTCCATACAGTTTGTTCGAAATATATTTTACAGAAGTGCTTTTGTTGATAAGTTCACACCCGCGACGCTAGTAGATGAAGTAGCGATGGTTCCGATTGATTACACGGTTCTTGGTAGAGACTGAAGCTATCAACTCGCTTTGCATCAAGCCCGAATTCCGGTCCCAGGGTCCTCCAAAGTTACTTTTTGTAGATTTTCGGAGGAAATCAGCCATGTGAAAGCAAATAATCGTATTCTGCTGTTGCTAACTTCTCATGGCCAAAGCCTTCTCGTAGTCTCCACTGCCTCTTGTCCTCCAGTTTATGCCATCGGATTTTTTCATGGTGCTCAAGGGAGAGCAATGCGTAGTGCCGATAATCAATTCTCCATCTTGATGGCTGAGGCGAATCATCGTAACACCTTATTTTTCCAGCGAAAGTGAACACTTTTAACACATGAAAAAGATAACCAAATGTAATTCCAAAAAGTTATTCGCAACACTCTACCGAAGTTTTGGGTAGCCCTACATAAACCTAGAAGGGTTATTTCATCGAAATAATACTAGTTCTAAGCTAAAACAAGGGACGAAGTGGTACGAAGAGGCCTGAATATAAAACCGGACGGAATATTGTTTCGTTGTTATGATCAGAAAGAGGCCGTGTAAATGATAACGGACAAACAGCTAGATGGATATATGACGGATCAAGTCAAACTGTCTAATGCTGTCATTAGAACCTAGGCCGAAAGTGCTTCGACAATAAATCCGTCGATAACGACACCAGTTGAGCAATATGGATTTTTTTAGCTTACCCAAACAAGCTGTGGTATTCTCGGTGAAACTCATTGAATTCTGAGATCCGAATACGGGTGTAATTAAATCAGAAGTCACGTAATTAGATTAATTGCAA
Source organism: Anomotaenia brevis (assembly GCA_030710315.1). NCBI lineage: Eukaryota > Metazoa > Platyhelminthes > Cestoda > Cyclophyllidea > Dilepididae > Anomotaenia > Anomotaenia brevis. Next base: position 124,101 of record JAUOZQ010000007.1, on the reverse strand, counting down.
ATGGATTAGAAACCCAGATCTCCATCAAAGGCTGTTATATATATATATATATATATCGGCAAGAAGTCAACATTCACATCGAATTCATTCATATGAAAAGGTTAAATGCTTCAAGCGTAAATTGAAGCATTCATACCTGGCCTACGAATGCCCCCTTGAGAATACTTTGCTCCTTTTGATTTCAAGGTAAGCTCAGTGTGTTAAATACAGATTTGTTCCAAGTGTTATTTTTTGCAGATGGCGTCACCTTGTGCTTCAGATAAACATGATTACCTGGTTGTTTCTCTATGCATGTCGCTATGGTGATACATCCAAGATACTATCTAAAAAACGGTAACCTGTCGACAAGGTACTTTAATTACACCAATGACTACATTTTCCACTACGGCCTTAAAAACCCAAAATGGGGGTTTTTGTGACCTTCTCCATGAGGAAAGAGCATATTTTGGATGGGTGCTTTGTGCACTCCCCTTGTTGGTGCTCTGCGTTAAAAACAAATTCCTCCTATTCAGGGATGCGTGGCACGTGAAGATTCCAGTACCGAGATGATATTCTTGCTTGATTGAGTCTGATTGATTCACTTGAATTTTGCAATAGTTTGTTATAGAAAAGTTGCAGTATTTTGCAGAAACAAAATTTGAAGGGCTAAACTCATATCCCTTCTATTTTCCTTCATTTATGCCTGAAAAGAAAGAAGAGAAAGGGTCACTGATGTGGGATGTAGATGAATGAAAGAGAGCCGGGATAGTTCATCACAGAAGTTTGTATTTACCCATTCACCTACAAATTCATAAAACTAACGATTTTCAAAATCTAATGGCATCAATGAAAATTTAGTTCGATTCCCAGAAGTTTGATTATTATCATATATTACCTCAAACATTGTACGCTTGAAATATTGATTAATGTCTGGAATATATTCTTCCATCTTGTTAACATCACATGTTCAAAAATACTGGTCACAATACACATTTTGATAAACTGAAAATGAAAAATTAGGGCAGTTGTATGCCACAGATTACCTCACATAAACTGTTGCTTAGTTTTATTGACATTAATTTCAGTGGCAAAATGTTGGGTTTCATCATGCACCCGCATTATCTCAGTAAAAGTCTAGAATATTCACCTGTTCTAGGCTTGAATAGCCAAGACCTTACAACTTGGTGCAAATGGGTAATGACTGATTAGAAATCGGGGGAAGAATGATAGACCATTGCTGTTTTGTCGCCTTGGACTTGTGGTTTGATTTTACTCTAAGAAACGCAAAAAAAAGGAAGGAGGAAGATTGGAGAGAACTGCTGGAAACAACATGAAAACACTCGTCTATCGATCACTCTGCATCGGTGGAGGAGGGTATGACCTTGAAAAGATCTTAAATAGGTTTATAAAGTGATCTAAGTTACATTTTTGAACAAAGTGTGAAAAGAGGTTGATGGAAAATGAATGTGAATGAAATACTCACACTCCGGAAGTATGAGCCCACTTCTCTTTAAGCCAATCCCTCAATTTACAACCAGGAAGTGTTTGCTTTATCAGCCTCAGCCCCAGTGTAGCGCTCAGTAGTGAGACGCCTAACGTGAAAACACTAACCTGCCTTAGAAAAATGCCTAATGACTTTCCTAGAATGCTCTGTTAATCACTTTATCGCATTTAGACACTTATCGTATTTATCGTGGGCTAATCTCCATCAAGCGGTTCTTTAGTGACATCACCTTGCGAGTATATTAACTCTTGAACAGTGACAAAGGACTTTTTGGTAGCGTTGATTGTTCGGGGAGCGATTGTCATGGCAACGGTGCTCTAAGGGAGTAAGCACACTCACGCACGCAAACGCATGCGAACGAAGTTCATGATGCTGCCACTGTGGATGTGAACATTGGATTCTTCTCCTGTCGGGTTTCACGTCACTCATTTACCCCTCTCCAACACATAATCCTCAACAAACTGTTCCTGATGAAATGAGTGAAGAGTATAGAGGACCTGAGTCATGGTATTGGGAAGGTGATTAGGATAGTATAAATACTTTATTTTACACCGAATGAATGGTAAGCTCAAGAGAAGAACATCCTTTCGATATTACTTCATGTCTTTGTCACTTACTTTTTTCCATAAGAATAACATTGTACTTAGGCACTGAAAATGTTGGAACGGAATAAATCAAATTACATCGAACCAAATCCTGCGCACATCCCATCCACGTTTATGCTGTACGATGGAGGCGGTTTGCTTTTCCATGGCGATACTTAGCATCAGAAACCAAAGCAGTCTCTCTAGAATTTATCATTATGCCCTACCTAAGAAGTGTGTTTCAGAACACAAGGAAACTCGAGTATCGTATCGATTGGTTTTAATGGGATAGGATCGGTGTTCAAATGAACCACACGCCGCCTTTTGATCAATTCCTCAAGCCACATAAAACTCTTACGATAGCGTGAAATCCCAACTTTGGAATGAACGAAATTGGACAAACCTCGCCAGCCTATCGGAGCTCAAATTAAAGGAAAGTAAGTAACTACACTTTGATGGGAGCCAATAGAAATCCGGTACGTGTAGTTTTTAGTCATTATTGGCTAGAGGGTAGAAGACGTATGTGCGGAGGTTGATATTGAGCCGCACTATAGAAGTCATGTGACCATGTGATCGATATTTAATTATGCAATTTAAGGGATCCTAAGACATTCTTCTGTACAAACCGATTCCTTAATAATCTTCCGCCGAATGGCCAAACAATTTCTTATTATTGTTGTAAAGTAGCAATCAAGTTAGTCAGAACTGTTCTAAAATATAAGGTATCCAGAAATGAAAGAAATTTGGAGAATTTTATAAGCCGAAGAAGAGGCAATGGGATGGTGGTTTCATTATCCATTATTGGAAGGAGTTTTACAATTTGTGAAATTACCACAGTGACTAAAAAGGGACCAGCCCAAATGCAACTCGTATCTGTAAACTTCAGGAAGTGCTAAAACGCGGGGATTCACTAATCTGTCGAAACTGATAGCTATTAAGATATCGAGCATTCTTCTTGCCTTAGATTTGTTCTAACTGCTTGAATGTTTTTGCGAAAAAAGGCGTTTTAATTGTAATAAATAATTTTGCGTTTTCCAGTAAGGTGATATAAGGGCCATTCAAAAGTCGTAAATGGTAGCCATCAGAACTTGCATTTCATAGCTGATTCGTTATCCAAAAGTACAGTTCATTTTCTATAGATTGCTATCAATCCAAACGCTTTTCAAAGTCCCAGCTAAGCACACCGACAAAATTGTATACGTATCTCGAGTGCAACCAAAGGAAGAGGACAGAAGGTTTAAGGCATTCTCATTGGCCGATTCCTTTTTTGCTTACGTGCATCCAATGGTCAGTCAAGCCTTGGAGGATGGTTAAAAATGAAACGAGGAATTTTTTCTCGAATTGATGGCGGGCCTTGACAAATGCCACGTATTTATGACTCATCGCTTAGGAGGTTTCTGATGAAGACGGCTTTTGATGGCTTTTTCTGAACCGGACGCTCCAAGGGGTTATAGAAAATGCTCCGATAATTCTACTAAGGAGTAAGGCCACAGTAGAGGGACATGAAAATCCTGAATATTTACCCTTTAAACTATTTTATCGTAAACATGAAGCCAGTATGTAGCAGAATCTTTGGGTTCTTGATCCTTGATACTTAAGACATAATTGATCCTTTGCATCCAAATTCATTTACTCTGTATGTCGTCTACACACTTCAGGGCTTCTTTGTGGCCACAAGCTCCGATGCAACGTGCGACACGTTGCATTGGAGCTCCAGAAATGGGAACTACATTTTATCCCACCATTTAAGTCTAGTTCATGTTATTTAGCATGTGAATGTGCTGTTAGGGATAAACTTTTCGAGACTGATTTATCAGAGAAAGAATTTGCTTGTCATTATCAAGGATCCAAGAAAGATGCCACTGATTAGACCAGATACATTTGCGGTCAAGATTTGACAGTACATTGGCTGGGTGATTTTGGGGATTATGCATCCGCTTAAACTCCCTTGGATATGTTGCTAATGAATAGTTATAATGGGGATTTAGACTCATCATTGAACTCTTCAACCAGCTGGACATTAAACTTGCCCTTTTGACTTCATTAAGCTTTTATTGATGTGAAAAGTGCTGGCCAATAGCTACTACAAGTTCTGGCTTTACTTTGAATGGTAGTTTAAAACATTCACCGAAGTCAGTGGGAATGAACAAAAAAGCATCGTTAGAGTGATATGACCATATTCCAGAGAGTAAGAAGAAACGAAAAGAAATAAGCTAAGCAAGTAAATCTCAATGGATAAGCTGGTTTTCAAGTTGTCCATATCCATGATGTGATATCTGGTCGATTGAATGCAGTTATAGTTTCGACCGTCTGTCAGTAAATTTCTGAGAGAACTTATACCTCAATCATTGTTCAAATGCCAGTCGAGGAGAATTCCTCGGAGGGGTCACTGTGATAGCCTCTACCGATTAGAAACATGAAACAATTTTTCTAACAGCCCAGTAAGACAATATTGGGGTTGCACCCACAGGTTCTAAAATTCTTATCTCGTTTTATTGTCAAAGATTCTTTTCACCGAAGTAGCCATTTCGAAGGAACATTTAATTAATAGTAATACCCACTACTAAACGGAATAATAGATAAGGCGAATACCTGTACAGTAGGCGGTTTGATAGCGTGGCAGAGTTACCGGATGGAACAAAGCAGGTACGTGAGCATGATGCCGTGCTAACATCTCATTGGCTAGACAAAGTGCAGACGTGTGTGCGTGCCATGAGTGATCGATAAACCCCGTAAAATGCGCAATGAGTACGTGCTGATGGAGATCTTGACTATGGCTGCCAGACAACAAGGGCCAGGCTGAATTATCGCTTCACATAACCACAGAGACTGCGCGTGTGCAGGTGCGAATACCAAAATTAAAACCCACACCTACCCAGTTCTTGATAGCCTTGTTAAAATACCCATTTGCACAGTGCGGGCCTTGGGCTGCACAAGGGTGAAAATCTCTCAAGCAATTGTACTAAGCCTGGGATTTGTTTCTCAAGCCCCTTTACCTAGTATTTCTATCAGTTGATCTTTTTGGACACGAACACTTGGGGATAGGTAGGTTTTCCTGTTGTGCTCAAAGGTGTGCCACTGGAGTCAGGTCCTTCATCAACTTTTCTAGCGACGGCATTCGACAGTATTAAAAAGTTCCCAGTAAATAGGTGGCAAAGTAAAAGAAATAGACCGTTTAGCTTATGTCTTCAAGAGGATATCATTTTGTTTTAACACTAGTCTCATGACGGGCGACAAGTATTGATCAATGTAATCGAGTGCACCTAAGATTCAGGTTTGGGTGAATCCAAATCTTCAGTCGGAACAGCATTTCACGGTCACGATCTTCTATCCATTGCTTCCACAAAAGGGTGAATTGACTAAGGGGCTCTTTGAGAAGCCGAATTCTTTCCGCTGACTAAAAGGCAAGAGCCTGATTTGAGTTATTTGTAGCAGCCCTACATCGCAGGCCACTCAGTTCATCGACTCAAGTTATATAGGCTTGGCTCCCAGGTACGAAAATACACCTAGAAATGTTTCTAGGCCCAGATACAGCAATTAGTAGGTGTTTGATAATGTCAAGTAAAAGCGTCTGATCTCTTATCGATCAGACTAGGTAGCTTAGTATTCTCTTTTTCGCAGCGTTGCATAAGTTTGCCTTTTCTCATAGTGATGGACACATCGAACAAAGGCACCGACTATACTGCGAAACATTATCTTGGATTCTACAAATTGGCCACTTTTGTTGAATCCATTCTGGCTACCAGAGGCCTGAATATACATCGTGACATCCATTTAGTCTTCGAATAATGCATTTCCTTTACCCCTTACCCCTCAAACAACTAATAAACTAAAACCCTTGTTAAAAGCACTGTTTTGAAACTCCTCCAAACTGCGTTCTGTATTTGCATTGAGCCTATTCCCCCATAACTAAATGAATTAATTTTTTTCAGTTGTATCTTCTTGGATGTATAATGTTTACTTTTATGATGTCCCTGAATCTTCTTTTGCCTGAGAAACGGCTTAAGCACTTTAACAAAGCCACAATGTTGGTTCTGGTTTGTGGTTAATATCACTTCATAGCGGCCTTATTACCTAGACTAGACTTCACTAAGCCGATTTATTAGTGGAGTACAGGTGCCTACATTTAATAAAGACTTTTCAATTTTTAATAGAGCTAACGACACCCGATTAAATAAAAATTAAAAGTTAAAGAAGGTGTATTATTCATAGATGTGATTCTCCTGAGCTTGCTAGGTTTATATTATCTTTACGAGTGTTACATTACATTGCAAGGTGTCCGGTCAGAATGTTCCGATAATTTATTACTATCACAATCCCATATCAGTTACCTCAACACCATGGCTCCAAGATGCCAGCTGAAGGGAATTTTAAGGGTAGTGTTTTACCAACATTTGGGCAACCCAGGGCATGTGAGGCGAGTGGAAAAAAACTCAGGTATTCCTACTTAACCTTGAACTTATGTTCAGGTTTTCTGCATCCCGTGTATCCTGTGGCAGCCATTGGCGTCATGACACCTTAAGGCAGTAGACAAACAAATCAACACACTTGTTAATATGATCATTAGCGAAGTAGACGAACGGACGCCACTTATCTCCACAGGTTAATGACGCTTCATTAAACTCAATTTAGTTCGATAATGATTCATGTTTTTCTTATAACTACTATTTATGATTAGAAGCATTTCCAAGTCACATTCGCACGCCATAATTAGTTAAACCGATTCACACACGTGAAAGTATCGATTGATGTATGTGTTCACTAGCTTTTATCGGTTAGCCAATAGAATGCTTTCCTTCCTCGACTGTAGCCTTAAGAGATGTTTTCGAAAAATAATGGGTTTGCTAAGTCACCTTATTAATGTCGCGTTTTATTTTAACTCCTCTATTAGCAGATATTTTAAAATTTCATCTATTTGATATCATTAACCTTATTTTTGTCAGATTTTTCTTTACAATTAGTGGAAACGGGATAAAAGTACGTTATGGCTAGAACGGCACATTTCCAGAATCTAAATCAGTTTAAAGTTTTCAACAGGTGAATTTTGCTACTTAACAGTTAAATGTGTGACTTGCTTTAATTCTGTTTTCACGAAAATTTCCACATTGATACACATGTCGTATTGCATTCTGCTAAATGACATTATACAGATCAAAGAATTCCCAATGACTGATTCTATTTAACACAGTGAAATGCAACATTCCATGAAGCTAAAAAGTACCAACGAGGGTTTTAAAACGTTCAATAACTAAACTATTTGTGATTTTAGGACCAGATGCAGATTCGGGCCCAATTTCATCGCAACGACTACATCGACACCTTGCATGCTGGAGTGAGCTGTTGGAACTCATAAAGCTCTCTATTCCTGTAGTGAGTTGCTTTATTTTAAAAGGGAATACAGTGGATGAAACTGAGTTTTTAGTTTGCCATAACTTCATCTAACTTTTGAGAGTGGAACAATCGGTTTCACCAAGAAAACATTTTGAGACAGGTGAAGTAAATTTCTTAGATTTTGAATATTATGAAAACCTGAGTTTACTATTTTTTATACACAAAGTGGTCAATAGAAAAAAAACATCAAAATTTGAGCTTAGATTAGGGATTACGGGATCCCCCCCAGTTGGCTTAACGGCAGCAAAAGCACTACCCATAAAATTGTTTAGAGCAGGAATTTTTGCATGTAAATAAAACAAAGGTAGCAAATTGGAGGTTTTTCGAAATGTATATTAAATTACAGCGGCAATGCACGAATGTTAGTTCATACATAGTAAGCCGTTGTAAGAACGCAGACATTCTGCTGCTTGAACCTATTTGTTTCGAAAGAAGTATTAAAGATTACGAGGGAAAGCAAAATTAAATGGATTGGTTCGTTTGTTTCGATAACGGAGGAGAGCTAATCGTCACATACAAAGTAACTGAACATAATCTTCTACTGCTCTTTAAAGTGTTCATTAAACGCACACCGCTTCTGCGTTTTAGATTCTTCATAGTATGCTGTTCTTTGTCTCCGGTCTGACGAACCTAATGTTTTGTGCAAAACTGAGCATAACCTGTTTTGCAGCCGCTAGTCTGGCCAACTCAACCTTCAACATGGGTGGTGCGGCCGTTGTCTTCGGCTTGTCCATGGCTTGTGACACACTATTTGCCCAGGTGGGTGCCCATTTACCTTCGCTACCCAATATTGCCATGTACTCAAATGGGTTAGCACGTTTGACATTATTTCAATGATCTTTTTCCCAAAAGTGTCCACAAAACGATTTTCACCCATTCTGGAAGCCCTAATAATATGTTTTGTTCAATAGTCTTGAAAAGAAGTAGAAAATTTCAATGAGTGGAATCACAGACCCTTAGCATTTACCGTAGAAAAGTGCCAATAGTTCACGAGTCAGTACAATGCTTGTTTACAAAGGGGGTTTCACAACCGAATCACTAGAAAAGCGAAGACAGAAATCAAAAGGACGGTGAGAGTCATGTTTTTATAGTTGAGGCAGATATTTCGTACTCAGTGGTCAACGACTGACTAGCAAGTGGAAGATCGATAAAAGCAAACCACGAAATATGGCAACAATTGTAATTAAAAGCAACTTGCATTTAATAAATGTTAAAAATAGAACCAGGCTATGGGTGAAATATCAACCACTATTGTCGAGTTTGCTGGTGACAAAAGTAAGAAGCATTCAGAACAGTGAAAAACCTTTGCCTTTTATTTTAGACTTACGGAAGTGGAGATTTTGACCTACTGGGGATACACCTTCAAAAGGGTAAATTTTTAGATGAGCATGACACTGACTTAGCCCAGCTAAAACGTTTCTAGGGGTTAAATCTAACTTCAGGAGCAAGTTCCTGGTCGCAGTTTACTCCCAAAGCTTATTACGTCCAGAGAGGAAGAGCACATTTGAAATTGTTACCATAAGGGGAGGGGCTTGTTATCTCAACACTGAAGTGATTGGTCCTGTCAGACTGATGTGAGAGGTCAGGAAGTGAGTTACTATGGCAGGAAATTTTGAAGTGTAGCAACCCTAATCCATTTTCTTAAATGGGGTCTTTCTCCTAACACACACAATTTTGTTACCGTTATAGTTACACTAATGTGATAAAAAGGGTATGACTGAATATAACAAAATATGATGGTAGAAAACAATCACTGCCTAAGAGCCACGTAGAGACTTGAGCGGACAGCTACGCCTTGCTTGCATTGACTGGTCTCTCAAAAGGCTCAGGCACTTCTGGGCATGCAGTTTACACCCATCTCTGACGCAATGGGGTGGGCGGCCAGCTGTAGAGTGCCACTGAGACTTAAAAATGTCACAATGGATGCATCATTCGGATAAACATTTAATAGGCAACCTGACTATGCACTGACAATAATCTTATTCAGTTGCTATTAACTATTTTAGCTCTGGTTATTATATTTTTGTGCTGTCTTCCAAGCGCAAGTCTGTTTCTCCTAATTGAACCGATACTGCTAGCCATGGGTCAAAACGAACGAATCTCGAGGTAGTTTCTTATTCAAGTGCAGTTTAAATTAATTGCTTATACTTTAGATTAACAAGTGTTTTTTTGCTTCGCATGCTGCCAAATCTTTGGGTAAATATCAAATATCATTTCTGAAATTCCACAAAATTAAATTCTTTAGTTGATGAGCTTTAACAACGTTCTGTCGAAATTCCTTCAAGCGCAGGTAAGTCCTTAGAATCCGAAATTAACTGTCAGCATTCATAGTTAAAAATGCTTAAAATTTCAATTGTAGAACCAGACCTTGACACCATTAATTTGTGGTGTTGTGGGTGTTGCTTTTAATGCGCTCTTCCACTATATGTTCCTCCTTCGTTTGAAAATCGGAATTATGTAAGTCTCGTTATGTGCATTTTTTAGAAGTGATCCAACACATGCATAAAGCAGCATAATGTCCACAGAGGGTGATAAAGATATGCTGTGAAAAATAGCGAGCACAGGGTCAAAATGCCAGGTTGAACAATATAAGCCAGTGTAAGAAAAAACTTGACAGGCGAGGGAACGCACTGTTCAGTAATTCTACATCCATAAAGCTAGTGAAGTTTTAAGTATGAGTTTGAAATAATAAAAGTATTACTATAGTTAATTTAGATAATGGATGGGAATTTATAGGTGTTTTTAAACCCAAATCGCCCTTGTTACGAAGTTTTCATTAAAATCGACAAGTGGATCTACTATCGAGGGTGGTCTGAGTAGTCTAAATACATTTAATGTTGTTTTCTAAGCGGCTCAGCCATCGCTCAAAACTTGAGTGCAGCAATACAGGCCCTTCTTCTGCTCATCTGCATTGTCGTCTCCCGGACCTGCAGGCAGTCATACTCGGGTACGTTTGCACCCTTTTGTCCACATAGTTAGTACGTACACTCAAAAAGAAGGGGAACGCAGTAGTCCTTGTGCACATTCTTCTGCTTGCTTTCTTCCCTTCCCACCTTCCTCGGCATTTGTGTAACACAGAGCTTCTTCATCCTCTCCCCTCCTCTCCCCTCTTCGGTTTTTGTATACTACCTTGTCACGCTTTGGTTTTTTGGTGGAAACACTGTTTCCTCCACAGGCTATCGGAAAGAGCTTTGGGACGATTGGGGCAAATGGTTCAAAATTGGCATCCCGAGCCTGCTTATTGTTTCCCTTGAGTGGTGGTTCAGCGAAATCGGTGCAGTCTTCGCAGGTAATTAAAACTTCAGTTGTTATCACATTTCAAATCAAATTGTATTTAGTTAAAAATCGTGAAAGGTACTCGTAAAGGAATGGGTAACTTGAAATTAAAAATTAATGGAATCACTGGAAAACCACTCATTTTGGCTATCTCCATGATCCCTAATGGGAGGGAAATGGACCATCACTCTCAAGGAAACAGATGGGTCACCATCCACTGTGGCGTTAGCTGGTTTACTGTTAAAGTATTTCAAAAGAGCATATAATCCACAGCACGTCTGGTTATAGTGGAGGTGGGGTAGTCCGGGTGCAGGATGTGTCTCTAGCTGTGAGGGAACAAGATCAGGTTAGTATGCTGAAAGCGTATACGCAGAAGCACAAGCTGTAGATAAGAGAAACGGGCTATTACCGATATTTATTCCAGATGTTGTCCATTTACTGATATTTCAACCAGGTTATTGGGTGAAAACTCCCCTTTGTAATCTTCGTTGCATTTTGAAACAAAAGTTCGAAAACGTTTAAAAATCTTTTAGGATTGTTCGGCGAAGTGGAACTATCTTCTCAGTCAATACTCTTCAATCTGGACTCTCTTATTTACACAATGGTGCGTTATCACTATCAATGATTGTCTAGTTTACCTAGACCATAATTTTCCACTTGAATGATTCCGGACACCGGATGATTATTCAAGTAGATACCAGCTAAGTTTTGAAAGCAGAGGAAGAAAGGGAACTTCGTGATTTGACGTAACAGTATATTGAGCCCATACTCTCATTGATGATCACCTTAGAGTGTAACTGGAGATGCATAGTAACGCGAATTGGGCAGAATGACGGGTTCTTTGCCACTCAAGTATCGAGGACCCGCATCACACTCATGTACCATTGACTTTTGATTTATCAGACTGAGTTTCACTAACCTGATTCTCTTTGCAATTTAGATGATTTCCATTAAAACTTTGTGATTATCCACTACCACAACCCTTCAAAATACACGGTTATGTTATATTGAGTATTCCTATCGCGGGTACTAAGTACGATATTCCTAAAAACAAATTGACTTTTACAATATGTGAATTCGATTCATGTAGCTAAATGAGCCCAAACAGGAAATAATTGAAATGATATTTATAGTTTCAATCCGTTTGAAAAATAGATAGTATTAGCTGATTTTGCGCAGGTATATATCTAAGATCTCGCAAGTTTAACGGGAGTCAATCTGTAGGAGTTAGTAAACTGCCTATAAGTAACCATTCAAGACATACACCTGGCGTTTAAGGATCCAGAAAATTAACTACATCCACTAAGTCTTCTAGGTCGTCTTTGAGCCTCGAGTTCCATGGAATATCCTTTTTCATATCCACAGACACTTGTTAATGCCAAGGGCACAGATGATGCAGAAACGACATTCGTGAAAGCCATGCGTATTTTAGTTAACATAAAAAGGAATTGAAAAAGGCACCTGACAAAGTTTGAGATAACATAACAAAATCCGAGAGAGTTATGGTATCGTGTAGTCAACCGTTTGAGTGATTCTTGACACAATTCACGTGGTTTGTGTTCGCTATTCATGAATTTATGGGACTCTGCTCTTTGTACCTTTATCGCCTGTCCAAATAGACAATCATAAATTCGACATTGCCATTCATTTATTTGAACAGCGAAAGTATTTTGATGGCAAGTATGGCGTATTTGCTTCTTAATAGATTCCCATTGGAGTTGGCACCGCCGCCAGCATCCGAATCGGACAGAGCTTGGGCAGGGAACGCTCAGATTTGGCGCGCATCACAAGCTTTACAACCCTCATTTTTATCGGTATGTGAGACTCGTGTTAGTGTAAATCAATTCATCATTTCCCTTAGGGCGGCATCAAGGCTTGACATTTGGTAAAAAAATAATTAAAATTCATTGTGAAATATTTTCTAAGATTTGGGTGTTTACTACTTTTGACATTATAAATTCGTTGTGAAATCTTTGGAATGCTTTGGTTGACAGCACAAAGTAACGGTCTTGTGTAACGGTTGTCTAACTTCTGAATATAAATAAAGGGGGCTGATTTACATTTTAGAATTCAAAGTGGAAGTGTGGTTTTGCTGGCCTCCAGCTCAACATCTTATAGATCCAAAAAGATTAGACAGAATTAGTTAACGCAAAATACGACTAACTGGTTTAACTAGTGACCCCTGAATCTGAAATAAGTATTATGTTTCAGAAGACGGTATTCACACATCTCACCATATTTTATTTTAGGTTTCACTTCAGTTCTGACGGCAACGATTGTGTACTTTGCGCGGCGATTGATACCAAAGGCCTTCACTGACGATGAGTAAATAATGACTCAATTTCATTTAACGGTGGATTGTGAAGTATCCAGGATAGTTTCTAACCTAAATTAAAATGGTGTGATGGTTCGCAAGCATAGCAAAACCTTCAACTCAAGAAATAATTGGCCCTTCGGTACTTTCTAAGATTTTTTGATATTTGTCATAATTTTAGACTGCTATATAGCTTGAATACTTTCTGAATTCCATTTCTTTTCCCACTCTTCTCTTTCTGTTTTGCCACAATTTTATTTACATTTTAGCCTTGTTTACGAAATGACTGCAGATGTTTTGAAATTGACCGCGGTAAATTTAATTTTCGATGGATTTAATGTAAGTTGACTTACTCCCTATTCATTTCAATTTTATCCGTTCAAGCGAAGAGCATTGAAGGTTCCTTTAAATACGCAGTAATTCAGGAAAAACCACAAATTTGATTTAAGTCAAGTCTTGGAAATGCGGACAACTTATAGTAATAACAAATTTGGTCGTCCTTAAAAGTTCCTCTTGGAACAATATACTATTCGACAAATTTTCGCTGATGAAATTCATCTAAAGTTTAATACGTTAAGGGGTTGGCGGATTTGTTCTGTAAGGCACAAGAGATGCAGAGTCTATTGCTAGAGATCTACTCAGAACATTGGACTCAACTATTGATGAAGAAATATAGAGACGGGGGAGACAAGCCAAACAAAGCCGGTGTATTGGACAGCTTTAAAAATGAGGGTTTGCTATTCGGCTAAGCCTTGAACCTCAGCTCCAAGACAATCTCAGTTGTTTTATTGGCCGAGACGGACTCGCTCGATTTGTCAGATCGGACGCTTGGATGCCTGGGCATAATATAGTATACACGATGCCTTCAACTGTCGATTATTGAACTGTGAATTGACGATTGCAATTCAGGGAGCCTCCAGCGGTATTTGTCGCGGTGTAGGACTGCAGAAGTGGGGAGCCCTAAATATGTTCATCTCTCTCTACGTCATAGGACTTCCCATTTCTTCCAGCCTCGTCTTCAAAACCTCAATGGGACTAAAAGGTGAAATTCATCACTGATTTTTATAGATCATCCAAAATGTTGTCTCTAGTGGTCCACGTAAAACATAATTTTATATGGTGACGTTTGGGAGCAACAAATTTCAATTCGTTGCATACAGGAGTAACGTATTTTTACGCTAAAATCAAACGAAATCCCTAACTGAAGATACAATTATATTACATTCATACCACTTGTGGGCATTTTGCGAGCGTATAGAGGAGAGTATTGGAACAAGTCAAAGCCTTACCATCGTCATTTATTAGTAATTCTATTTAACTCGTGAAAATCTTATGTAGCTAGTTGAGACTGTAGGGTCAAGGTTATAAAGGACAAGTAGTGAGACTGATTGGGTAAAGCTTGGATTAGAGTGCGGTTTTCGACAAACTACATTAGTCACATCACAATCATATGCTCTAGAGCAGCGAAGTCTTCAAACTACAGAGGGTGGAGTTTTATGGGATTTTACCAGCAGAAACACTGTCGTTCAACTGGGCCCGCAGTGGTGGTTTTATTTGCAGGCCAAAATGACATGACTTTCTAATCTTTCTAGGTATATGGACTGGAATGATAGTAGGAGGAGCCGTCCAAGCCACTGTTTATCAACTGCTTATCTATTCTCTCAACTGGGAACGCGAAGTTCAAAGAGTGAGGAAAAAACACCAATTTTGTCTATTTTTTATGTCGAGTCGTTTAAAATCTTACCTTTCACATAGGCTAAAGTGAACACCTCCATGGATCTTGATGAGCCAGCTGAAATTGCTGGCCCTGAACCGAACGACGGAGATGCTTCCCGAAACGAACCTGGTAATTGGAAAGTTTTAGAAATTGCAGATTCCTGGGCTAGTGCATTTCAAGAGCTTCTACTTGACAACAGACAGAACTCTAGTAGTTGTGGTGGTCAACTATGAATAGCCAAATCGAGTGTAATTTTATCACTTCGTAATTTTATCACTTCTAGCTGGACATAGCTAGCTTAGAAACAAACCAGCTAAACGGATCATTTGAAAGTCATATCAGTTGACGTATTTCTATATGATAATTTAACCGTTTGGAGTTTTTCTAGATGTCCAACCAGAGGATCGGCCAATGCAGCAAACCAACAGAAATCTTGTGGCCAAACGAGCATTCTTTATGGGTACCCTGCTTGCGATATTTGTCTCTTGTTTTGTCATAAGGTTTAAGCTGGATGTAGCCAAGTTTTTTAACGTCACCCGGGCCATGTAACAAGCCCTTTCCCAAATATTGGAGTACCTAGAAATCGATTGCTTGAAAATTGTACTTTCGTTGTTGAACAAAGAACGTTCGTTTTCGAAATGCTGTTTGGTAATTTACATTGTACTCAATTGATTTAAGTAATACAAGATAAAAGTTCATTTTTGGCATTTGTGCAATTTTTCGGGTCTTCAAATTTGGTTTTGCTGCAAGGGATCGACCATTTTTTGGGGAATCGTGTATTAAGTGCAAACAACACTCATTTTTAAATATTAGTAAAAATCACAACTGGGTAGCTCTTGCCCATAGGTGTATAATGGCATATCCTACTTGAACTAACTTTATTATAGCTTCGGCCATCAAAAGTGTTTATTCCACACATTATCTCAAAGAATTTCTAATGCGTAAAAATAGCGATAAACCGAAATGTAAAGAAACACTTACATTATTTTCCTAGATATTTAACCTCTATTGATCTGCATCATCTTTGTAAATTTTTATTGTGAATAAATTTCGGTAACGTGTTAGGAAATTGAGAAATATCAACAAAGCCAACGAAAGAGACTTAATCCATTTCCCTTATTTCTCATCTCAGTGTTCAGGAGCCTAAAATATTGACCTTAACCAATGAAAACGCAGAGTAACAAGCAACCAATCGTTATACCTGCTTTAAAGCAAACGTCCCGTACCACAATGAACCTTTATTTTGTGCAGAAATGTCCATCAAATCCCTGTGCACTGGCGTTCTCTACCGGTGCGTGTACTTTTCCTCTTTCTACCTGTTTCTTATCAGTTTTTTTACCGGCTACATGCATTTGTTTATGTACTTCCATATTGATCGCGACCACCCACGATTGACTGGCCCAAGCAGCTGCTTGGGCTTCAACCCTGGACTAAGTATTGTTCCCTGCCCAGATTCGGACAACAGCCTCATCCGCTTGTCATCGCGCAGTATTCTACTTTATGAAGGGTTCACCTCCGAGCTGCTGGCCTTTTCAGCCCCCTACCAACGAGCTGGTGACAGAGTTGAAATGGCTCAGTGTGCTCGCAATGACGGGAGCTACGTTTTCGACATTGAGCGGCCCTGTTCCTACGATCTAGATGCTGCTTGGCCGTGCAATGTAGACAGTGTGTACGGCTATGATGGCGAGAGTCCCTGCATAGTACTGAAGATGAACCGGATCTATGGTTGGTTGCCGGATCCAGTGGAGGGTGCCAATGGTGTCTTGGTGAAGTGCGAAGGAGCGACGATAGATGACCAAGTGAATATGGGTGAGGTGAGTTACTTCGACCTGGAGCAGTACTACGAGGCCATTGAGATGGACTCGCTGGGGCGCCAGGGCAGACGGATAAGTGGCGGCACGTGGGCGGAAACGAGAGCCAAAGGCAACCCCTACAACGGCACTTTCCACATGGACTTCTTTCCCTACGTGAACCAGCGGTGGTACCTACAACCTCTGGTGTGGGTTGTGTTCCACGAGATGAAGAGGGACACCCTAACGCGTGTTCAGTGCTACCTGATTGCAAAGAATATCCATGTGGATTTCGCTCGCAGTGAGGGTTCCGTTAAATTCGAGATCCTTGTCGAATAACTCGGTCTTACCTGTGGGCCATTTCGGTCTATACTACGGTTTTTCATGCTTAAGTAAGTGAAATAGTAAACTATGAGCAAAAATGGTTACAAGTCTTGTTCGGTTTCAGTTTTTTTTCTCCAGTTTGGGGGAATTAACTTCTGTATTCGTTGCAACTTCACAATTATGATTTTATTACGACAAACTGTTTTTGTACTCAAACAACAAGCAGTAGGTCACACCCTTTCCAAAAGCCTATGAATAGCAATCCAGTCGAACTGGTTAAGAGAGTAATGTATGGGTTCCGCATGTAGCGTCTGATCTTATTATCCCCTAGATAGATGGGGGAGTCGACTATGGTCACAGTTCTGGAATATGCGACCTTCGGCGAAAACCTTCTATCCTGATCCCGAATACCCAGCCTAAAAAGACATTGAAAATGAACTCCCTAACCAAGCCATGTACTATGGAAAAAACCACTATTAGGCAAGTGTTAAAGCCATGCGTGTATGTGTCAGCACGTGTTGTCGGGAAAGAAGTAAGTGAAAAAGTTTTAGTTAGTAAAGAGCTCCGTCAACGTCGGACCATATTGAAGCCTTGAGTTAGGCTTCTGAAGGTAGGAGGTGCTTGAATCGAGGAATAAATGCTATATCATTCCTAGCACGCACCATCAGAACTTACGTTAACACTCTCAAAAGTATGTAATAGGCTCTCTAGGGTGATTTTTCTTCTTGATATCTTTAGGTGATGACCTTCCTGTAATGGTAATATTTAAGGCGTAATTACGAGCTGCAAGGGCTTCCACAGGTGATAGGGCTTTAGATTCCCAAGCAACCACGCCAACGCCATAGAGCCTAATTACCTTACACTGGATGGTTGCATGCGCAGAGGAAATGAGCTTTATGAGCGAAATCGTCAGTTTATTCGGTAGAACTGCCTTCGTTTTAATTTTCGACTCTAAGCAAACGACAATTGAAGCAGTCACTTCCTTTCTACATATGATCAAAAGGAACACAAATCTCTGGAGTTTTACTGGTCCCTAATTTCATTCATCATGTGGTTTTTCATTTCATAAGATCTTGGTGGTTAGAAACAATGCAGTTTCCTCATGTCCTCAATCGGAAATAATGAAATTATGCATTTTACAATATAACCTATGGCTTTTGAGATATTGATATTCAAGTGGATATTCAATTTCAATTATTATTTGAAGGAAGGAAGACGGGAAATATCACCATTCAAAAATCAGAAAGAAACGTCTTTTAAGCTTTCGTGCTTTGATAAGTCTGGATCGGTGTGTAAGTGCCCGGAACACCTGCGATAGCGTGTCGTGCCAAGAAACTCCCCTGGTTAATACCAACGCCATAAAAGGCATGATTATAGCACAACAACAAGTGAGACCTAAACTAATACGTTCATAATTTATAACTTAAATAGCCCTAACAGGAAAATGGGAAATATGGAAATGTTGGAATCGAACTAATGAAAATCGCCTCTATGGCTCAATCCAATTGATACGTTTTCTCTCTCTTGTCAGTTACTAACATCGTAACATAGCCTAGCCATTCTTGAATACTGAGGTGTTATTGAGTGCCGCGTCAGCATTGATTTTATTGAAGATCTTATACGCAGAACCATACCTTCCAGGAAAAATTGGTGGAAGTCTAAATATCTAAATTACACTGATCGTCCTCCAACATGTGCAGACTGAGTAGTAAAGTAGGCAGTAAATGCACAAACATCCGAAATATCTGAGAAGCAACAAATAAAATCGTAGATGGATGGGAGGATGGAGATAAGTGGTTCTGTTGATAGCTCGCTTAGATAGAAAACCGATTTAAGTGGGAAGTAAAATGATGGTTTCTGTTTATGATCAAAGAGTTCTAAGGTTTGTCGTTAGCCAGCAGGAAGCAGAAGCTTTGTAAGATGTGAAATCGATGGAGATTGAGCATTGTTTGATTTCAAAGCTCTCCATGTAATTTTTAAAAGCAAATCGCCATGCTTGCATCGTATTAGAAACAATCTATTATGGCTCCTTACGAGTATCGAATGAATACGTACGATGAAGCGTAACAAAGTGGTTTTCTTGGTTTGATGAATTATTTGTAAATAAATCGATGGGCATATTTCCACTGATTTAGGGGTGCTATCTAGCAAATTGGGTGAGTAGTACTGAATGACGAGACAGCGCAAGTCTAGTTCAATTAGATTTTATATCTTCTTCTACTACTCCCATGTCGCCTTCTTGTTGCTCATACTTTATTGAAGATAATTACGTCGATTGATTCTGGTTTGATAAATTTGTTAACAAATTATCAGTAAACGACACAAAATGAACGAAATTGCAGAAAAAATACGTTGTTTCAAATATTATCATAAACATACAAAAAGTCTGCTTAAAAACTTGCGCTAAAGCCTGAAAAATTGAAATCCCAACCAAGAAATATAAAGACCTGACTTATGTGTAGTTAAAATGGAAAAAGTTGGGTTTTCCTAAACTTAAAAACAAAGCCAAGATTGTGACCAATAAATGGTAATGACAGTAGCCTGTAGAACCAAAGAGTGATAATAATTAGAAAAGTTTCCTTGTTTTTATAGGTTATTGACAAATCTACATTTAAATAGTATAGGAATAAGTGAAATGCATTTGAATCAATTAATTTACCGTCACTGTATTCTTGTGCAACGAATCAGAAAATATGTTAAGATAATTATACCATCTAGAATTTAATGTTCGATTCAACTTTTAGCGCATCAAGTTGAATCCCCGAGAGTCGACCAATTCCGTACGCTAACATAAACCGTGCCGTGTATTATTTGACAAAAAGTTCTCCAATATTATAGGTTGGTTTGCCATTTTATATACAACAAGGGAAATTTACCCCTAAATTCAGTAGGGAATACTCGAAATAAATATGCTGTATTCTATTAAATACCCATGTAGTGCAATTAAAGGCTAAATTTTTATTTTAGTTGAATGCAACTATTGCCAGAAGCTAAGCTCGTAGTTGTCATCGTAGGCTTTGTGATAGCATTTGTGTTAGCTTGTGGAATCGGAGCAAATGATGTCGCTAATTCCTTCGGCACAAGTGTTGGATCCAAAGCTCTTTCTCTACGAACTGCCTGCATTCTTGCAACCATCTGTGAATTTGGTGGTGCTGTGTTGATGGGAGCACGTGTTTCGAAAACTGTACGAGACGATTTGATCAACGTGAATATGTTCGCGAACTCTACTAATGGCACGGACCTCATGATGAATGGACAACTCTCGGCCCTTATCGGTGAGTCCCAGTATTCTTACAGACAACTAGAGACAATCAGTATTAATTCGGAAATTTTCGCCTCGCACAGGCTCGTGTGTTTGGACAGTAGTTGCGACCATATTCAAGCTACCTATCTCCGGTACCCACAGTATTGTCGGAGCAGTGATGGGATTCAGCTTGGTACGTTTCGGCGTAGAAGGAATCAATTGGTGGAAAGTAGTTCAGATAGGTGAGTTTATCTCAAATGACACTCACCCACTCTTTGACCTTCCCACCACCACTGACCATTCCATTATTCATTTAGCCATATCCTGGTTTCTTTCACCTCTGGCTAGTGGAATCGTGTCTTCCCTCGTATTCTTTGCAATCAAAAAGCTTGTCTTGGAAAAGGTAAGAAAAGTACCAAAATGTCGAATACATGAACATTTATTGGTGATCATCCGATTTATTAAATCAAATAACCACTTCGAAATTTTTTAGAGCATCTTATATCAAAGAGAGCAAGTCATCAATAAAAAATTCAAATGCCTGAAATGGCTTTAGGTATTTAAATTAATCATTTAATTAGCAAATTCAGTTTTGTGCATTTGCTCTTAATCCGTTAATAAGGTCATATAATAAATAGAAGCGGTAGTTCTAGTTATAATAAAACTTGAAGAAAAGTGGGTTTCCTCCACAATTCAGAAGGTTTGTAGTACAAAACAAAACTTTTGGTATCTTTGTTTGAAAATCTACACAAACAATCTCACATACTTTGGAACATCTAGGAAAAGTCCCTCGAATCCGCACTGATGATTCTTCCTTTCCTCTACGGAGTCATCATAGCAATCAACGTGTTTGTCGTCGGCTTTGAATGTCTTGAACGTACGTATACATAGGTTTATTCGCCATCTTCTATTTCGTAAAGTGTGGTGTCGCCCATAAAACCCTAGTTTTCTTTCGTTTTAGGTTTCCATATTGATCTACCGCTGTGGACCAAATTCGTCGTACCCATTTCCAGTAGCATCATAACGGCCCTCATTGTATACTTTATTGTCGTCCCGATACAACGAAAACAAGTTAAAGGTCAATTATCTCTTACTCTTTCCCTTGGTATGACATTTTGCCAAAGTACCATTAAGAATATCTCATATCACGGCCCCGTATCTATAGATACTTCAGATTCGCAAGTTTCAATCCGTCGATGGTTTGTTGATCTAGATTATATAATTTAGCCGATATACCAAGAGATGCGAGAAATATTTGGGACAAAATCACAAATTTTGATAGAGTGGAGTTGATTTTCATGTCAGTCTTGAATTAGCTCATCTAGGATATTAAAGAAGAAGTGCTCCATTGGACGTCAAATGGATTTTGCTCCGCTGGCAACGATAAAAGCGAATAACAAGATCCATATTTGAGCTTAGTAATTAATATTAATTAATGAATTAATATTAATACAGTGGACGAAACAATGTATTCTTATCTAGGGGTTTATATTTAGTAACTTCCTAGGCCAACTTAATGTGAATGTGAGCCAATAGTTAGCATAAGTACCGGGGTTTCTACTTCTTTTGATTACCTGCGAATTAAACTGCGGCTTCTGTTTCTGTCCAGTCTACATGGAAAGATTGAACAGTCCTCTCCGTGAGAATGAAAATGAGGGAGGAACAAAGTTCTGGGACAAAATCAAAAGGTCTTTGCGGCTGATTTCGAAACGAAAGTCCTCTCTCAAACCCCAGCCCGCCTGGGAAAACCCTGAAGACCCAGGTAAAACACTACTCATAATTACACACCTTTATTATTCTTATGGGTAAATAATTTGAAAGGACAAGTCGCGAGTGTGTTAACTGAACCTGGGTGGTGATTATACCATTTCCAGGTTTCATGCAAACTTGAAGTCTAACGTTTAAGTCGAATAACGTAACGGCGTGCTCTAATGGCTATCTTAAAGCTATATCGCAGCAATTGATAAGTATTGAAGTTGATACGGGACTGTTGGTAGTAACTTGGCCTTAATCAATTCCTTGTAGTCTGAGGCTGCACCCGCTAGAGCAAAGGATAATAAATCCATGCATCCCCAGGTTGTGCATCAAAACGTCATATTGTGTCATTTAGAGGCAGTATTTACCGATGCGCGTCCCACTTCAGTCGACCTGGATTCTGATTTCCATTACAGTGAAAATCCCAGCAAACGTACGTCTTTATTTTCGGAAATAAATGTATCGAGGACTAGGGCGAATAAAAGTATTCACTGAATTTAGATGGTGATGCTGTCAGGAAATTCGGTAATGCGAATGTTAACAGAGTGCTTGGATCTGTAGAATGTGAATATCCATAGTAAGCTTTATTTTGGTATGCTTTAGAAACGGCTATTACCGAAGATGTTTTGGTCCCAGTCAGTATCCACCAACGAGGAAGCCCTAAAGAAAGTACGTTATCATGGTGCTAAAATCTACAAGAAAACACTAGGGGTGAAAAATAGTCCAAAACTAAGGCAGTTACTATTCATGCCTATGAACAACGATAGTGCACATTCATTATAGCTTTAGAACCAACTATCCTCCTTCATACCCCAACACAGCCAAATATTACTAAAATTTGTGGCAATGGACTTAGCTGCTCACTTCCAAGGAGAATAACTGTTTGGCTGATTGCTAAGCAACCCCAATAAGCCCCCTGTCTGTACTGCTCCGATGTCTCTACAGCACTCCATCCTACATTTTTATGCACCCACTATGTCAATGGACAATGTCAAGCAGACCCTCAGGAATTCTTCCTCAAAATTCTTTTGATGTTGATAGAGGCAAGCGAAGTTCATTCTAAGCCGTTTGAACTGGAAATATTCTAGAAATATATATGAAATCCGCTAAGCATAGGCTTAGCAGTGTGAGTAGTTGGGAGCGTTTAGATTCACGTCTAGGACACAAAATTCGTCCAGAAAGTCATGTTATACAATTGCCGAACTAACTACGAATTCAAGAAGGAAAGGTGTTAGTTAACGTCAAGTTGACGCCCCACTTTGTTGCTAGCACTTGCAGTTTGACGTGACATTTTAGGAAATGAATCATCAAGCAGTTATCCCACATGGTTTAAAAGAGAACTTTGAAGAACTACTTACAACTCCATTTGGATAAGCACGATTGTAATTGAAAATGCATTAAGGTCCACCTTATTTCGCAAAATATCGGTGGGAGCGGTTCATAACCGTTTATTTATTCTTTTAGGTGAAGAAGATATGGACTCTTCGGTCATACTCGAACCTGTTGTTGTGAGTCCCTATTTTATTTACAAGCTATAGCATCAACAAGTTCTAGAATGGAGCGGAATGCAATGCTGGCATTATACTTGCCTACAAAATGTGAGAGCTAGCAAATGTTTTAAGTCACTGAATAATGTAGGTATTAGAGCCTTTCACGGAGTTGTCATTTAGGTAAGGTAACGCTTTCATTAAATGGTAAACTTTGTAAGTGAATTGAAAATATGCGATCTTAAAATACCAGGTAAAAGTTTAGTGATTGTTCCAAGTCTTAATTAGTTGTGGTTTAGTCCTGGCTTTGAAAGTGTTCTATGTTCAGTATGAGGCAAGTTCATGAAATCGTGACTTAGAATCAAAATGGAATTTCGGGCTAAGAACTAATTATGGCACTTTAATGCCATGCATTTTGACCTCCTGGGATCTCATGACTATGGGAAACTACAGGTTACATTGCTGAAATAATCTTCCAGTCATAAAAGTGCCCAAATTTTTAAGTTTCAAGATAGTTAGAATTTGATTTTTTTACTTCAAAGAATGCAGAATCTGCCTACGGTAACACACCAATTGTAAGTCTTCTCCAATGAGAGCAATTTGATGTGTGATTTAAATTTTCAGACGAAGGTCGCTTTACTTGAAGATAGACCCGAGGAAGCGAAAGTATTCTCTTCGGCTCAAATCCTTACTGCAATGTTCGGCTCCTTCGCACATGGCGCCAACGATGTTAGGTAAAAATCCAACATTTATGGCATGTTATTCAATTGCATAATATTTATGCCTTGTAAAACTGTAGCTGGACATAAAAGTTATTAGAAAACTAGGACCATTTGAGGTAAAAATGTAGCTACTTTTAATAGGTGGTATACAAATACCAGCGTGTTTGCCTTACGAATCTCATGTAGTAATGCCTGAGATACTCAATATGCTGAAATAAAGCGAATCGGTGGATGAATATATGCAGGGTGTTCTGAAGGAATTCGGTAGCCTCATCAGGAAAACCAGAAGTCCATAGTAACCGCGAACTCTAATAAGATGGTGAGAAATTCAATCGACAAGGAGATCGCTCTAGTGTCAAAGAGTTTTACTCTAAATAACCGCCTCATTATTTCAACCTTATTCCGTAATAATGTAGAAGCGAGCCGATCATGCTCTGTTTTAGTTCTCATCGATTAAGTAGTAATGGCATGACTGTGATCATCGTCTTGATCGACAGCCTCTTTCCAGTAATCCATGCACATGAATGGGGAAGAGTTTAATCATTTAAAGGAAACGGAATGCATGAGCACCTACAACATGTCTGCAATTTTTCTTCCCTAAAATTCTCTATATCAATACCCTGGAATAAGCGAAACACACTAATCCAGGCATTTAACTCCCCTCTTTGGACTTGTAGCAATGCAATTGGTCCGCTGATTGGACTCTGGCTGTTGGCTACAACTGCAGATCTCAAATCGCAGAAAGAGACGCCGATCGCGCTGCTTGTCTACGGAGGTGTTGGTATCTCCGTCGGTCTGTGGATCTGGGGTCGTCGCGTCATTGAGACCATTGGTGAAGGACTAGCCTTAATCACTCCCTCTAGGTAATGCTTATTGTATTCGTTTTGAATTATGTGCCTTTTTCCGGTGTCCCACGTATTTTAACTACTCCCATGGATATCACATTAGCGCGGATGCATAAATGCATGGTTGAATATTGCATAGCCTTGAAAGTAAGTAAGTAAAGTAAGTAAGTAAGTAAGTAAGTAAGTCTGGTTGAGCAAGATCGCAAATGACCTGGGAGGATTAATCTAATCGACTGGCCGTCGATATTCGCTTATTTATACCACTCCTCTCTGCACCTCATGAGGACCCACTGGACACAAGGGGGAACAGGGCTGGCGCAAGATTTTTTCGAGTCATGTGTGGGATCGGGTTGTTGTCTGCCTTGATGTACGTATGTACCCATCTAAGTCCTCTTTTCATCCAGTACTGATTAGCGTTGAAGTCCACTCATGCCGGTGCCTACCACCTGTGATCGGTCAAGTTGTGTTCGACTATGATGATTGATCAACTTGAAAATTAGGTGATTAGGAATTGCCTGTCGTGGATGTCTGGGTCTTGCATATGACCCCAACAGAACGGCATTGAAGTGCTAAACTTTATTCCATAAACTGGCGTTCGTTATAACTTCTCAATCATAGCTCCGATAAAATTAAATGGATGAAATGGAGCCGGAGTGTTTTTTATAATAATAATAATAATATGCAGGGTCCACCTACGAGAGTCGTTGATACATTAGGGAAATGGGAGAATAGTTCGAAAGGAATCCTATGGTTCCAATATGCATTTTAACCACAGGTGCCATGCAGATTCAAGAAACTGGGTTTGCTCTCCCATGAGCTCAGCACACGTAATTCTATGCGACTTGGGTGTGTACATTCGACAGACTACTCCAGTAGTTCTATTGCTTTGGTGATTCCGGTTCACTGAAGGGTTGGTTAAACTCAGTCTTTTAATGTGCCCATGGATCTCTTTGAGCTCTAAGAACTAACTCTC
This sequence comes from Anomotaenia brevis, assembly GCA_030710315.1. Classification (NCBI taxonomy): domain Eukaryota; kingdom Metazoa; phylum Platyhelminthes; class Cestoda; order Cyclophyllidea; family Dilepididae; genus Anomotaenia; species Anomotaenia brevis. The sequence continues at coordinate 98,196 of JAUOZQ010000007.1, read as the reverse complement.
TTTCCACCATGTTTTCTCTGGCTTAAGCGCTTCGTTTACCGCCGGCTATTGATTTCACTGACCCCTGAATCGTGACGTTAATACCGGCGTCTGCAGCTTTTGGTATCTGAGCGCCAGTGAGACCTGAGTCTTGTTTTTCAGCTCTCCATTTGCCATTCCATTGGGTCGTACAACTAGGAGTGCGATAAAGGCAACTGGAAAGCAGTTTGATCAGTTGCCCATAAAGTATCTCGTAGACCTTTTAAGGTGTTGAAAGTCATTCTGGCTGCTTGGAAAACCATGAAAGTTTTAACTAAACAATGAAAACCCTACTTCTGTATTAATCCACATGTTCTTTCATGTTTACATTTGAACTGCGTCGATCCGACTGTAAAAATACTGGAGATTTTCTAATTTCCTCGCTCTTGTGATGTCCCCTAAGAACTCTTCCCAACGTCAATTCATTGAGAAGTGTAATCGGGTATTAGGGTATTCAAGACGGCGAATCACACGAATTCCTATAAAGTTGCAACAAGGATGCGAGAATGGGCTTATCACTGGAAGATCAATGCAACGACGCTAGATTTTTCAAAGCTGCATTCTAATTATCTAAATTACCTCCGCCAATCACTTATAGGAGCATTTTAATTCTCTCGAATCAGGATGGAAATAGCTAATAGCGATATCCCGATTTAATGGGTCTAAGGGTTAAACAGTCTCTCTTCTCAGTGTGTAGAGCCTTCTTTGATCCCTCACAACAGAACAACAAAACTAGCCTGAACACTTAGATGTGCGGCATTTTGTGAACGATCGTAGGATGCTTGATGATGATCGTGCTTTTTGGATATACACCTTCCAGTTAAACAACAGATAGATTGGTTGATTAGAAAACCAAGATTTTCCTCTAGTCTTTTGACTCTCAAATGGTCGTATCGATTTTTCGGATCACGATGAGTGTTTTTGATGAGAAAGAATATCAAAGAATTTAAACATAATTAAGCTCGTTGTAATAATTATTAGAAGGTATACTGTTGTATTGTAATTTACATTTTTGGCTAGAAAAGACACTTTTACTTATCATTTACTCTGTTCCCAAGTGTTTGGTATGCTATTCCTTCTAGTCCGATGCCGAAAAGTGGAGATATGTGGAAAAGAAAGAGACCGTGGTTCAGAGTTTCGGGATTGAGATGTAGTAACATGGTTGTGCATACGCAGCATAGGATTAACGCTAGTAGCTGAGGCCTACTCTATTGACCTATCGGTTTTCATAGGGTGTTGGGGCCTTGGTAGACGATATCATTGGTCTTGTAGTTCTGATCTTTTTCAGTGGAGTGGCGATCGAGGTTGGTTCTGCACTGACGGTACTGGTTGCCAGCAAGTTGACACTGCCAATCTCCACGACTCACTGCAAGGTCGGCTCGGTGGTGTCCGTGGGTAGGTTTCGAGCGAAGGAGAACGTCAACTGGCGCCTCTTCTTGAACATCGTTCTCTCTTGGATTGTCACCCTGCCCATTTCTGGGGGCATCTCGGCCCTCACCATGTGGCTTCTCACTCGCGACATCCCCTAGAGATGGAGGAGGAGGAGGAGGAGGAGGGGAGGAATTGGTTGAATGAGTGTCTGGGAGACTCACCGCGTTGTCTATGCTTTAATGTAGAAATGTGAAGCGTTTGATATTAAATGCAAACCCCTCTAGTTGTGCTGTTACTAAAATTGCACTATCTATGCTGAGAGTAAAGGCTCAATAGTGAAGGGGTAAAATTCATTGGGAAAGACGGTCGTTCCCCAAGGAGCCTGAGGAGCGCTGTGGAGGGCGAAGTGCTTGGTGCGTGCTTTCCTTGAGGGGCGGTACAGTGTTGCCTTAAGCATTCAGTGGTTTCTGGTCTGCAAAAGATAGACGGGATAACTAAAAGGGGAACAAGACCTTGCATAGCACATTTACTAGCAATCAGTGGTTGCAGCTTGGTAAAATGATGGCTATTGAGTTACCAAAGCGAGGCAAGGTGAACCAGTGAGCTGGAGGTCCCAGCAGGGTGCACCTTTTTAGGAAATCCAAAACAAAAACAAAAAAATGGATCTGGAAGATTGCACTGGGTATCTAAAATCACGTCCATTTGCTTTCAAAAGCGGCTCTGTCATCGTCAATATCTGTTCATACTCCAGAAACAACAGTTTTATTTCTTTTTCATAAAGCTAAATACACAAGCCATTTTGTTTATGATACCGTTTCAATAAAACCTTTTCCCTACAAAAAAGACTTCATTAAAATATACTGGATTATGGAATCGAAGGGTTTGTAAAATCGTCTACCTAGGCAGTTTGACATGCTAAACTTGCCTGATACTTAACACCCAATGCAGCTATTTGTAACACTTGTTTGGTTCCCCATATATTTTCGAATATTACTTTGTGTTTTTTTAATCAAATTGTAGATTTTACTTAATACCCTTAAATCTTGATAGCTCAATGAAAATAGTGATATAATTTCAAGCTCTTTTGAAAATATGATTGTTCTGAGTAAGAACTGTGAAGCTTTAAAAAATCGTTTGGTTTTAAAATATAAAATTGGATGCTGACTTCTGACACGCAAAATTGGATTTTGTAAGCTCCACGATTCAAATCCACGTAAAAGCACAATTACTTATCTGAAAGGGGTCAACGCCCTTTAATATTGTTACATTGGAAAAATAAATATTGGAAACAAGCACATAGCATAAGGAATGTTTATACAGTTTGGATCTTAACCAGTTTAAAGAGGATTTCTGATATCCTCGAGCAAGATTAAGTGGGCATCTTTGAAATACCTAAATAGGCATTTGCTGAGATATAGAAATTGCAAGAACTCACGAAACTGTCTCAATTTTGCCTTTAAGCTTTTGCAATGTTACGAAAAAGCTAGTATTGGATAGAAGTTGTCAGTTCGTTCAGGTCCCCGATGAGTCACTGATCAGTGACAGTAAATATTTGCAACTGCGATGGAATTTGTCATAAAGACGCGGTGCATTTAGGCGATTCGTAGCTTCGTTCGTCTCCTTCACCACTATTATCGAAACTTCGATAATCGTCCTGCTTCTATTTGTATCGACTTTAGGCATAATATACTACCTAAAGGGCCAGAATAAAAAGTACGGAAAAATCTTCGCGAGTGAAACCAAAATAAAGCATCGTATCAGTTGGCTAATACTTCATTAGAGTTGTCGGAATTTCGCACTACCTAAATAATTAATTGCTTAACTGACCTTTTATTTATGCAGAAATTAGAATCAGGCTAATGAAATTATAATTAAAAATAAGCAGTTTCGGCACAACTCCAACTCCGAACAACTGATCTTCTACTGCTCCTAAAATGGCATTCGCGTTTAACAGTCTCATTACTAAGGCTAAGATTCAAAAATACAGGAATCCAGGCTGGGACACCAATGAGGCTATGTTGCCATAGTACCAGCAAACGAGTATTTTACCTAAAACAAACAAAATTGCTGTCAACATACAAATGTTGAACTTCAGGTAGAAACATCACTGAGGCGCCACATTGACCGGTTTTCTTTGCACAACAGCATGCCACTCAAACCGCCCCTATTTTCTCCACTGCAGTGAACACGGATCTGTGCTGATTTACGTGTGCTTATACTTATTCTGGCGGGCTAAGTTGTCCACAACTCCTGCATTTTCCATTTGAACTCAGGGAATAGTGTATGAGTTTTTCGCTAGCAGTGAAAATGCCTTGAAATTAAAGTTCGGTAGCGTGCTTATTGACCATCACGAGGTGATTGATGAAGCCGGATTCCTTAGGCATAATCCTGTCAAGGAAATATTTTAGTACTCTATGTTCGGTAATTCACCATTACCTTTTCTAATTGGTAACTATGATAAATTTTAATAAATAATTGCACTTTTACCTCTTACTCCCTCAAAATTAATGATTTTGATGAATTGTCTAAAAGGAAATAGATCTCACATCTCAAACAGACTATTTAAAGTATTTACAACTGCCCTGATTTGATCAAATAATTGTGCAACGCGTCGAGTGTAATATTTGATTTCATGTGTTCTTTAACGTAGTGGTCACTAGTGTTTACCAAAGTAAATCTGAGAGATCATACAGCAAATCCCTTCATTTCAGGCTCCTTGTTTGAATAAAATCAAAACAGTTTTAAACTCTCATTATTTGCATAAGTATCCTAAAGTTTAAGTAAAAGTTCTCCGCTGTCTTCGTAAATAAAGGTTTAAAAATTTTAAGCATTTGAGCAGTCTCTGGTAGACTTCGAAGTAGACGTCTTTTAGTTTGAAAGACTGTGCGATAAAAAGAAACAAATTGGTTTATTATTTGTTACCAACTTGTTTGGGTTAAATGAATAACAGCACAAACATTCGCCCAGTAAAACGAATTGGTGATTACAATTACGTATCGCTCCTTTCTTTACTAAAGATGGGAAATACAAATTGACATTAAAGAATCCTTGAAACCTAGGAAATAGCTTATCTTTTACTCATAAGAGTGAGTTCACAATCACAAATACCTAGTTCTTCTCCAGCTATGACCACATTTTCCATCATGATCTGTATTACCATATCAGACCTGCCGATTCTTTACTTCCCCTCCCCCAGAATTGAGTTAAGCAGACTCCTCGATTTCTGCGTTATCAGACAGACACCGTTTAAATTAAGATGAATCATTTGCTCATCCTCTCAGCCCCCCCCCAAAATCGTCACTGACCTAGCGCGAAACCCGATCGTCCTAATCTTCCATCATGGGGACACTCCTCTTGAAATCGGTTCTGAAGCTATTTTTGAAAATACAGGAGAATATCACCGGCATTTAAATTTCGTGGTTAAAATTTATTGAGTTATCAAAATTACAGACAATCCATAAGGCATTCCCCCGTTCTGAGAGAGCAATCACTTACTAACATTGACCACTAGCACTTCGTGAATATCACTCCATCAACCATCATCATTTACCGCAGTAAGTTATAAAGTATACACTTTTAGAGACAGAAGCATAGAGAAAAAGGGTAAGACAAAAGAGAGGGGGACAGGGTTTGGCTTAGAAAACATGAAAGACGCTACGAGGAAAGGGTAGGAGGAACGTGCGGAGAAGGGGTAGGAATTTAATGGTAGTTGTGGTGGTGGTGGTGGTGGTTCGAAAGCACTGGAAACACGATGCAAGATTCAGCGCCTTTAAATAGAGCAGGAATCAGTAGGAAACGCTCTCTCGAGCATTCTCAATGCTCAAAGGGATTCACCACGCAAATTAGAATCTTTGCGTATCCGTGAAACTCAGATTCCAGTGGTACTTGACCCGGTGCCGGCGGTGAGTTCTAAGTGAAAAGGAAGCCAATGTAAGATATACAACATACTTCATTTAAAACACCCTCACCCAGTTCTTTTAGTGAAGACGATGGCGGCTGCGGCGGAAATCGACTTCTTACTTGAATCTATCAAATCGACCACAAAGACTCCCCAATTATATTGAGGTCTGGGGATTGTGATGGCCACCAGATGAGATGATCAACTTCATTAGAATGTTGATTCTCGTTCTATTCTTAAAAGAAATTCTATCGGTATCGATTGGTGGAACATTATCATCTTGAAAGATGGCGGCGTTCCACTCCCTCCGGAAACTTCTTGAACCATAGGATGAACTTAGCACCCGAAATGCCTAAATAGTCCCGGCTGTTAATTCTTCTGCCATGAACGAAGGGAAATCATTGGCCCGACGGCGGACTTCCAAGAAACAACACCCACGATCATTACAGAATCCTCACCATGTTTTGTGGCTGGGATAAGGCAGCAGTCTGTATTAAATTCTTCTTTCGGCTCTCTCCAAACGAAGTACACTCCGATGGAGTGATGATTCGCCAGAGAAAATCACATTCCTCCACTGCTCCAGGAACCAATTCTGGAGGTTTCTGCTCCACCACTAAACGCTCTTCCGTGGTGGAATCCAGCTCCCCAAGAGGAAAGGCTTTTTGTGGAAACTAGGTTCTGAAGGTGTTCATTGAGGAGCTCTGCACTGATTTTAGGGGCCGTGGTCTTGCGATTCCCTCTAAGAATTCCATTTGAGAGAGTCCGACAGTCTGCCTTAGCAAACAACCCCGACTTTCGACCAGACAGGCGGCAGTCATTGCTTTTGAGACCCCAGTACCTCCCGGCAGTGCGCCAGGCATTCTGGATAGGGTCAGTTTCTTTTCCACAAGCGCCAACAACTTGGCCTCTTTGAAAGTCCGAGAGGTCTGTCACTTTAGTAAGGTTATAACCAATATTTTAAACAACGTATAGAGAAATAAAATAATAAAACATTGAAATATGTCAAGTTTGGATGGTTTATAACATGTTCAGAACTTGATGCCAAAGTGGTAGGTGTTTCCCTGCATGTACATATAAATACCACTGTTTTATTAGGGGATTCCGAAACAGATATATAAAACTAACAAAGTGCTCACCAGAGCGAAACAGTGCTCCCGCTCATTCGGATGTGCAACCAGTTCGCTCATGTGGTGCGCGACTAAAAGACAAATATTTTAGCAGGCATAAGCACTCCTCTCTCGAAAAATAAGGCACGGGTCCAACGAAGTCTAGAAAGACCAGTTCACCTAGAAGCAGATCACAGCCATCCAGGAGGTCAGCCTCAACCAACTCACGAGCCAACACGTCAGCCGGGTCTACAACGGAAAATTCACACACCTTACACGGATCATTGTCGTTCATCGTCTTTTAAATCCACCACCATCTACATCTTTCCTGCTGGGATGTGTTCCTAGACTTGAAGACGTCTTATGAACCTTCTTAAGTTAAACTTCCGAAGGAACCTGTGGAGAATTCGGTGACGATCCCTGAGGGAAAAAGTTCTGCGCCATTTACACACACGATTGACTATACAATTCTGAACCGGGACCAGTGAACAAAACAATGAAAAAATCAAAATGGCGACCACATGATATATAGAGGACGGTTCGAGTGTGTGAGAGATGACGATAGGGTGGATTTATACTTAGTGCAACTTGGATCGGAAACATTTATGACACACTGTTTGGCCTATTCCGTGGGTATACATAATAACGATGAAGCTCAAGTTATGGCAGGGTGTTACAAGCTGTTCATTGTGAATTCAAACAACTGAGACCAAGTGCGCAACTTTTAGATGGGGTTCTTTGAGTAAGGAGTACCGAATAGATGATAAAATTTTTCTTGAAGCTGGTGCTTTCCTAAGCAAGAACTCACCCCTTCCAGCTACAAAGTTGAAGCCGATAGTCCCGACGCTCACAGAGTCAGTCTATGGTAAGTCACGATGGGCTACAATTGAGAAAACCGAACAAGAACACTAAATATCCATTTCCTTTAGCGTTTGCTATGAATCCCCTAGTCCTGACAGCTTATGAATAAATTTGCCTTGCCAAGGAATAGAGTAATCTTTGGAAAAGCAATGTGAAGCAAAAGCTATGCCCAACATTTCGAGCCTGATGATAGGTCTGGTTTTTCCAAACACAACTTGTCTATAGGTTAGATTTTCTAGACCACTTAAAATAAAAAAACACGAGCTGACGCTGAGAATCCATCCTGGTAGACAACTTTTCATCAAACAGCGATTTTCCGTTATAAAAATCACCATCTTAATCTAGGAGTATCGAATTTCTGTTAGTTACCTAAAGGGTAATGCCGATAATTAATGATTTCCTAGGTAAGAGATCATTGATAGCAAGTGTCTGTAAACATGTCGTCGAAATTACACTACGATAACTTAGCGAGCTGCAATCATCGGATGCCGCAAAACTATAATTTGAGCCAAACTGGCGAGTATATTAAAGTGTACAATGAAATCATTGCCCGAATGTGTTCACATAACTCAGCTTTGAAACTGCTCTGCAATCACCCAAACAATGCTAAACGAAACTAAGAACGACGGCTAAATTCAGTAGTAATTGTACTCCTTGTCATCTACATTTTAGAACCGTAAACGAAACCGACAATCGTCAATTTGTGAAGCACCACAATTAATAGTACGCTTTAGAAATGAATAGAAAAATTCCTTAAGAATATTTGCAAAAGTTGTTGACTTAAAAGCTAGTTTCGGTGTGCAAGCTGTTTTCTCTTCTTTCATGGCCAGAAAAAACACATATGGGGGGCTTACTTCACTCATTGGTGAGTATTCAAACGGTCTTTCTTGTACCTTGCAAAGAGGCAAATCACTTGACAACGGTTGCCACTTTGAAATCCTGAAAAAGGGTCCCCCACTTAAGAGAAGAAAAAGAGGTAGGTCTTAGCACACAGGGTCCAACTCACGCCGTCGGAGGAGCCCTGGCCACTGGCGCTTTGCTGCGCGAACTTAGTGGTGGTGGTGGTGGCGGCGTCGGCGGCGGCGGCGGCAGGGAGCGGCGAGGCGTCGGGCGCCGTCGACTGCGTTGGCGGGGGTAGCGAGGGCAGCTGCCTGTTTCGTCGCTGTTGCTGGGAGAACCAGTGGCGATAGAAGACGAGGCTTGTCGGCCCAGCGTGCCAAAGTTCCAGTCGGTGTTCTCGCGTCCCTGAAGTAAAAAAGATGCATCAAACAGTGTACAAGTTTGATAATTACAAAAAATAAAAGGCACTTGAAGGCAACAAATAGCAAGAAAATTACAAAAAGGTTTTAAAATTCCCAACTCAAAGTACTAAACGAGCTCTGGATGTGACTAGAGCAACACTGAAGGCCTTGCTTCAGAAATGAGGCCATTTGAGTAGCTGACTTCGCTAACATGGGAACACCAAGAGACTAGTCCACGCAAGGGTAAGAAAAAAAGCAATTGTAGTCCACTTTTTGTATATATAGATAGTAAAAGTTCGTCTAGAAATTAGGTGTCCCAATCGCGCAAAAGTTATTTCCAATAAAATAAGGAAATATCTGGGGAACAACTTTTGCATAAAGGTTTGTAATGCGCTATTTCAGTTATTTTTATCAGTTGTCCACTAATTTCAAGATAGTCACAAGAACATTGGAACCGAGCTTTGCCTGAAACAACGAATAACCAAAACACCAGCTTGCCATTTTGTGCCTTGTTAGGGCAATTCAAGTGCGCAAAATTGCGCACGGAAAAATAAATAACATTTCAGAAAATTGAAGGCAATGTTTCAAAACCAAGGGACATTCGGACAGAGCTGGCAGAACAATTATTTCATCTTTATCTTGGATGAATCACGTGCACCTGCACCAACGACTAGCGACACTGAAAACGGACCGCAAAGACCAACATACGCGAATTGTGGGCTCTATAAAAAACTATTTTGAAATGCGTTTTATCGCAAACCACTTCGCCTTTAAAAAATTCAACATCAATCTCATGACTTCTAACTTGTTTCTCGTTATTTCCCTTAGGCCTTGAGGCGGCTATTGATAACTTCATTTTTCATAAAGCGTTCTCTCGTAGTTTTGTGAACGGACACTTTGAACCACGTATCCTAAGCTTGTATGCACTATGCTGTCTCAAATAAATGTGTCTAATTTCACGCAGATTCTCGATAAAATTGTGTTGGACTAAAAGTTATAGTGAGGAGTGACAAGGCCGCTCGTCACTACAATTGAAAGAATACTCATTAAGTCAAAAATATAACATTCAGTAGATTCCAACTCAATTTAGTGGAGAATTTATCCCAGATAGAAAACAAAAAAAGTATAACATCAATTGCTTGATGGCCATGCACAGTTTAATTTTTCCACAAATTTACCTCCCATATTTGTGGTAGCAGTATGAAAAAGTCCACGATTAACCGTAGCAATTTAACTCTAGATGATTTAAATGCATCCATTAGGTGACGAAATTCGGGGTAAACTCGTGGTTAGCCATGAAACGCAAATCAAGGAGGAAATAGACTCACATTGTCTCGCTTCTCAGGTTTATCATCGGAGTATATATTCTGCTTCAAAGCGGGCGTGGGCACAGCAACTCATGGTCCTACGAGCGGGAAAAAAACATCAGCATCAAGAGGCACCTACCTCCCTCATCGATCCTTTCCCGAAGTCTCTATCAAAGCATTATCTTACGCTTCAGAAAAGAGCCTTCAACAAGAGCCAGGGAGTAAGATCACTTGCAATGTAGCCCATGGTAGGTCTGTTAAGTACTTTGAAAGGCCTTATGACCCTGATTGTTTCGAGCTTGGGAGGCATATATGGAGAGACGCATACAAATAGTTTTGAATCTTACTACATTAGAACAGAAAACGTGCGAAAACACTTTATGACAAACACCTTTCTCAGGAACAACCAAACCAATACATTTTTTTTAATAAAACGGGCATGTGAGAGCCGATTTGACATCTCACCCAAGGAGCACTGCTTCAGAAGTCCTCCTAGTACCTGAAAGTATGCTGGCGATGCTTTCACGTGGGTGAAAATGAGCCAAAGCGAGAGTGCACCGAAATCAAAGAAGTCATCACGGAACCAATTGAATGCAAATGTGTTCATTCCCCTAAAATTGTATGCCAATGGAAAGCACTTATTTCATTCTCGTTAATAGTCATTACGTAGCTCAGGTGCGTGCCCAGTTGAGTGTATCTGATATCTTATTCTAAAGAGATTGGTAGAAGTGTGGCTAGATGACTTGAAAATGTGTGTGCACGAAGTCAATAAGAACGATTCCAATTCGAGGGAGTGATCAATCAGCATGTGTTAAGACCTAGATTACAGGAAATCATTTCTTAAAACCGACTATATTTACAAGGCCTTAAGTTTCACAATTTTCATACGTTTAGTTATTGTCTCAAACCGCTTAACTTTGTAATTAGTTTGTAAGCGCAGATTTGGAGATGGCACTGCATCGCCATTAGTTAGTACTGAAAACTTATTACTAGTTAAGACACTCAGATATCCGTTTGTATTCACTTTAGTATATTTATGTACTTTTCAACAAGTCAATTTCTAACAACAAACCCGCATTTAGCCATCACATTTGAGGTATTTTCCATACCCGCAGTTTTTGCTCAGAAACATTCATGAACTGCAATTTCAGAGCTTCAATTGAAATAGAAATTCACAACTGCGTGGTTGGATCAGTGGAATTGCAGAAAAAAAGTACAGAAGCCTTAATCCGATGACATGCAATCAAATAAAAGAAGTTTTGCGTGACTGCACCTATTTATACGCACAGCCGACTACTTCACTTTTTATGGTGCTTGAAAGTACCAGAAGTGCTCAAGGCGATATGACTTACTTTCGCTTTTGATTTGATGAACGAGTGTCCCAACAGTTCCCTGGCCGTTGGTCGTTGAGCGGGGTCTTTGGTTAGGCAGCTTCGCGTGAATTTCCTATACTTGTGCCCGTACTCCACGTATTGATTCGACACCGTTGCCAGGGTGTCAATGTCTGGCGGGTCATTTTCCAGAGTAAGCATCAGGACCTGAAAGATAACAGATTAGTATAAAATTACTAACATACGAAATTGCTGTATACCCCTAGAGACGGAACATCTGTCAGTATTTACTACCCAACAGGGCTTCCATCTTGTTGCTCCACGGCTGGATGTTGGAGTCCACCTTTATATTAATACGCTCTCGGTACCGTTCTTCCAAAGCGGTACTGTTACTTAAAGCGCATATGATCCAACTGTGGCTCCTTTGTGAGACAGCCTCATGATAGGGAAATTCAGTTCAGTAGTCTTTTGACCACATCAGAACTAAACCATGTCATCAACGAGGTTTTCGTCTATTAATTTAAAGTGCAACAGCTCCAGAGCAGTTTTACAAGTCAAATTTCCGCTGTTGTCTGTCACCATTCTTTAGACCATCACGCATTCATGCTGGCATGCTGATCAAGATAGGCAAGAGTCAATGGAAAAGATTCCTGTTAAGACCTACGGTTTGCAAACAAATCAGCAAGAGGTTTCTACTTGGGCCTTTCCGGATCACCTTCATGGCCCGAAATTACCGTTCAGGTTTGAGAAGTGAGCATTAAATTTCCAGAGATGATACCCGATTTCAAATTAATCTAAGAATCGGTTACGGGCCAAGATACTGAGCCTATTAAAAATGTCAACCGAACGTGCCAACGCCATTAAAGGGACATAAAACCACACTCCTTAGTACTGATGGTCACTCCTATTGCTAATAGTACCATTACTCCCGTCAGAATGAGAGAAAGTGTTGCTTCCTAACCTGTTTTCGACTAAATGGTCAAATGAGATACTCATTTCCATTCGTACTTAAATGAACGAACGGATGAAATAGCTCATATTTGGGTAACACAGACACAAATAAAATAGAGAACAATATCAATTTTAACAGTCTTTAGTGGTCATCAAAGGATAGGCCTGGCTGCGCTCTGCAAGGAAGCAATGAAGCGTTCTCGCCAACTGAGACAAATACGAATGTACAGCTCTCGATCGCTGCAGACATCTTCATGGGGCGTATTTTGCATAGGGCACCTGTCCTGTGTCCACTTCAATTGTTGTTATGCCAATGGACCAAATGCTAGCCTTTTGATTGTATCCTCTGGTCTACAATCGGCACATTAAAAAACGCGGCGTCACTAAGAGAGGCGAAGTGATAAGAGCGAACCATGAAGATATGAGCCTTTAGCTGGAAATTCAAGGTACATTCAGGATGCTCGAGACCGGGATGGAAGTGTTGTTCCATGACCAGGGGATGTTGATAACAGGCGGATCTTTTTTCAGGACTGCCCAATATTGTGGCGTCTGCAAGCCGTATTACACAGTACCACCGAATGGCCTTGGCGGTATTCAGCGTGACTGTGCTATGCAATTCACTCTTATTGCACTATGCACTGATGCGAGAGACAGTTCTCATGATCGTGCTGCCAAAAGCCTTTTAAAATCCACAAACGATCACAGCATAAGGGCCTCATTTCAAGTTTGAAATTTAAACCAAAAGCGTGGATTTTTAATGCCGCAGGCTGGGCACCTTGGTGTGTGATTGCAGTCGAACACTTTATTGTCATGAGGTTCTGAAACAGGACTTTCGATTGGGAATCAGTTGAAGTTCCTAGAGGCGATTAGCAGTAGATAAGCTGCGAAAACAGGGAAGCCAAGGGTTCTGCTAACACGAGCTAGTGAATGGCCGTCATCTGTTTGGCTTAAGGACACCACTAGGCGGGGCTAATGATAAATCCTTCACTGGGTGTTTTGCGATATTACCGAGGCGCATCACACTAAATACATTACCGTCTTATTTACAAAGGCACACACTAGCTGCATGACTTCCAGTGCCATCCAACAGGGTGTTCCGACGAAGGTGTAGCGTCGGGCCCCAATGCTGGTCGTCTCTGACAGGGGCTGGCGTGCAAGGAAGCCTGCGACGCCAAAGTTAGCGATCTAGATCACTCCATCGTCCTTCACCAGCAGGTTGCCACATTTCAGGTCTCTGTGGGTTTAAGCAAACAGAAAGTAACCTGCTTGTCACCCAATTACTGAGTATGTGTAAACTGGGAAATTTTAGTGGCAGAATTATAGCCTAGCCAACTCCGGAATCCGAGTGAAACTACGGACCATGACAAAACAACAAATTTCGAAAAATGGATAGATGTGATGAGTGCCCTATCGCAGTTAATGGCATATCCTGGTGGTATAGTAAATGTCAAACAAATAAGGTTTAAAAAAATTGCTACAAAACAAGAAATTAGTGTTTGCGAATGGCCTACATTTGCTATACATAACAGGAGCCCACAACGAAAAACCTTAAATGAATTGGGAGTGATTGCAAAAATAAAACACGGAAGATTTTATGAAACAAAATAACGACCATTAGGATCAACGTAACAGACAAAGCAACAGCCTCGCATGATATATATATAACCAAACAATACAAAAGTAGGTGTCTGCACCAAAACGATGGCTTAAAAACGGATAAGCAAACGACATGCTTGAAAAATTTTACAAACACACACCCGTAGATATAGGCAAGACCCTTCAATACATCTTTTAGAATCGTAGCAACTGTTGACTCGTGGAGAACACCACAGGTTGTCTTTTTTCCTTGAATTGACTTAATGACGTCCAGCAGTGACCCTGCAATTAAAAAATTCACCCCCTCAAATTGTTATTAAAAAAGCCGTGACATTATATGCCTTACCTCGACTGCACAGATCCACGATAATACACAACTCTGCATTGTCGACGAATGAAGCACAGTAGGCTTGTAGCGCGCCAATTAATCTGATTCACGCCGTCCAATAGCAACGGCCCACGCACGTCTATCAATGCAATTAAGGCTACCCAATAGGAACAACTCAAGGAATCACTCTACCAATCAACGACGAGTTCGCCTTAGCCGAAATAAGTTGTAACTATAAATACGACAACTACCGGCGTGCTAAATAGATACACACATACATACACACGCACACAATACACACTCTGGTACGCAACGTGACAGCGTGGTTCTGACTCTCTTGGGTTGGAGATTATTGTAGTAGACACAAACCACCACAGGCTACCATGTTTTCATGCTTCATATTCTTCATTGACTTTCTTTCTCTTTAAAACAAATACTGATCGCCGCAGAAATAACCCACGTTTATTTCCTCCAAAGATGCAGTGTTCGATTGATCCAAGTTGATTATTCGCATTGCACACTTGTGCCCAACTGAGCGACATAGAGCCTCATAGTCTACTGAAGACGCACCTTGACCAATAGAATTCCCAATTTCATATTCCGAACGGTGGAGGGGCCATTGAACTGCCTTTTTAGTCAGTGATAACCCACTCGTTGCAGGTGCAGACATCAAATGACTTTGACACTCGCTAAATTGTGGTTTCAAGAAACTAGATGAGTTTTAGTTATTAACCTATAAAAAATTGGAAATAATCTGACAATGCGAAAGCAAGAATGATATTCAAATACTAGTTGCAAGCAACGCAAAATTCTCCATTCATATATCAAAATGAACACGCCTTGTTAAATACCCAACGAATCATCTGTGAACCAAAGGGCCTCAGGTTCGTAATACACAATGTGTGCTCAAGGGATTATAACAACGACTAGATTATGTTGTAAGTAAAAATCCACAAAGTACCAAAAATCTATAAATTATTCCGTGACTTGAATTTTTTGCGTAACGATTTAAAAAAATGGAATTAGAGCCACAATTTTTGTTAAGCACGCGTTCCTCCCCCACGTTAGGCTGCTTGGGATAGTAAACCAACTTCCGACCCCGAGCACAGACCTCGACTTCGCCCCATAGGAGTCCAGCCTACACAGGGAAGTGCACAAACAGTCTTCAGCTAGTCTCTACTACTTTAGCAGGAAGTGTAGTATGTACACACATAGAGATAGCTACAAGAAGAAAAGTGACACACACACGTAGGAAGTTAACACAAGGCCTCGGCGACAGCGTAATGCAGAGTGGAGGGTATGCAGGAATGAAGGAGCAAAGCGCGCAGAAGTTACTGGGGTTAAGTTGTGAATAGACGGCGCTGGTGGAAGGCACACGACAGAAGCAGTGTTGAAAGCACTGGAAACATGACGCGTGGTAATAGGCGGTGGAGGACCAGGAATCGTTGAAAAATCCCCCTTCGGGCGATTTCAATGCTCAGAGGGGTCAACCAAACGAATAAGTATCTTCGCGTAGCCGTGCAGCTCAGATTCCACTGGAACTTGGCCTGGTGCGGGTGGGGAGTTCTGAACACACAAAATATCGACTACAAGATCACGACTAGATGGGAAAGTACGCCAATCTAAGTCGTTTTAAAGAGACTTCAACAACAAACAAAATTCTGAAATTACTAAACACGACTTTGTATTGTAGTCGATTCCCGATGGAATAAGATACGAATTAAAGGACTTCGCTTGTTCTCCGCAAGATCACACAATCTTCTCGTCGTACATAGCATACCACTTTTAATAGTGTAATTGCTGCTTCAAACATACAGGCCCTGTATCTCTATCCAACGACTATGCGCGGTTAGACTAATCATTACTGGTGTATTCATGTGGATGATATAACTTCACGATTTACATAACATACTTGCTGCTACTCAAATAATTCGGCATTCGTTGTATACGACTACATGATAGCACTAAGGGAATATGGATACAGGGTGATATCTAGCAAAGCACTTATAGAAGGACTCACATCTAAATAAGAGAAACAGCAATAGCAGTGTAATTTCTGACTATGCGATAAAGCTTTTTTGCGCTAAAGCAGGAATGCAGTTTGCAGTCTGAGGAAGAGTAAACCCAGTAAACAAGAACTAAATCACTCCCGTGAGAATTGTCACCATCTTACTAGGCTTTACTCCTTACCGACTATGGGACCTTGATCTTTGAAAGCTACTAGATTTGATGATAATTTCGCCACACTCATCTAGGGGGTTTATTTGTTACTTCCTTTGATACCAAAAAAAGCAAAATGCTTACCAAGGCGAAACAGTGCTCCCGCTCATTCGGATGTGCAACCAGTTCGCTCATGTGGTGCGCGACTAAAAGACAAATATTTTAGCAGGCATAAGCACTCCTCTCTCGAAAAATAAGGCACGGGTCCAACGAAGTCTAGAAAGACCAATTCACCTAGAAGCAGATCACAGCCATCCAGGAGGTCAGCCTCAACCAACTCACGAGCCAACACGTCAGCCGAGTCTACAACGGTAAATTTGCACACCTTGCATTGTAGAGAGAACAAAACACCACGGCAGTAGGTGCATGTAAACCTGAGTCTTGTGTATTAGTAAAACTTGGTTCGGCCGATTAGGCAGATTCAGTGTTATTTTTCCCAAACTTATTCAATGGGAAAAAGGTAGACGATGAAGTCGCATTTGCTCTGTCTTGTCGCCGCGAAGTTCAACACACAACAGTGATAGTTTATACATACCCACATACTGAGATTTGGGAGTCTTCGAAACAGCGTTGGAATAGGACGTTTTGGCTGTCTTGTCGGTAATTCAATAAAGGTGTGGCTTTATAATGGGTTTAAATTGTATGTACGACGTTATCGATTGTGCGAAACTCCTGCAAGTGGCACAAATTGCTTAAGGAGTACTAAACGATGTGGTGAAACTCTTGGTTCTTGTACAGACGTGCTCATACGTAGTATTATAAATGTGGGTGTTGGGGCCTTACTGTCGCCTGACTAGCAAGCAGATCAATCACACTTGTCGAACATTACCCATTAAGCTAGTTTCCAGTGTCCTGAATCGCTACCGGTTGGATACACTGGATACAGCGGGGAAAGTGCCGATACACGCTGCGACGGACGCCGGGGACGCACACCTACCCATTTCTACTCACGCTGTAAGTGGTCACCTCACATAAAACTGTGCTCAACTTGTCCTCTGGTAGCATAGAAATTATTGACAAAAATCGGAAGAGATCGACCAAGAATCCACCACATAACTCTCCACAAATGTAAACTGAGAGATTGATGATTTTTTAAGAGAGGAACTCACCTTTTCCAATGACATAATTGAAGCTAATATCCTGAAGCTCGTTGTTTTGGGCAACATTGCGTTTACGCAGGGTCAGCCGGAAGTATGGTACTTTAGGCTAGAATGGACAAAAATAACAGACACTTTATTAGCGAAACTAACTACCTTGTGCTTAAGGATTTTAAATCACAATGCAGATTACATTGAATGGTCTCTTGACCTGATTGGCCATCCAAATACTAAGCCCCTGGAAATACAGCAACATTTTGTAGAATCGTTTTCAAGGGAAGAACGGATGAAAGTAGGGCTACACATCGATGGTAATCACCAGTTCTAGACTCAAAGTAACCTGAACGCATTAAACACTCCAGAGAAGTTTATCTCCATCTATTAGAAGCCATAGCAGGAAGCGTTAAATCATTCAATACACAAAAGCTAGGTCGCTTAGCTGAAACTCGCTTGACTGATTTAAAAGGTCATTTCCACAGTTAAGTGGCGATTTTGAGTCGAAAAAGGAAAGATATATTGGCCATGTCATGCTTCTTGAACCTTCGGTCGAAGGAAAAAAATGTGACTGAATCTTTTGATTTCCCATATGTGTATGTGTTCACAGCTCCATTTAGCCGAATCTGCAATATTCGGATTCTTTTACCGTAAAACATTTAAAGGACGAATTTCAATCGCCAATGGTTTCTTCAAGCCTAAATCAAATTTAGACAGATATTCCATTTAAAACCGTTTTAATAAAGCTATCACCGACGCTTTCCTGGTGACGATACCATTTGAGTTCGAAAGCTAAAGTAGTTATCTTTAGGCAGGAAATGAGCACTTGGGAAGCATTCTCATGCATTTATTCTAGGTTGCATCGCAAAAATACTAACACTACCTTGCAATAGATAAGACTTCCAAAGAACGCCACAACATAAATTCATAAGAAACAGCAGTGCGTTACTAGACTCCATTGACTCTTAGTCTAGGCCAATTGAAGGTCATGCAGGAAAGGAGTGACAAATTTGTGATCCAGCCGCCTGTCAAAAGACATTTTTATGCCAATGACACCCAGTGTGATCACAAAGGTATACGAAAGCCAGCACGCAGGGTATCATCCCTAAGCAATTAGAAACATCGAAGCGAAACGATGCAGAGGGAAAAGGGGTGAAGCACACCGCTCTTTGAGGCCACGATTGGAAAGTCCAGTCACAAAAGCACGTCAATACTCACATCATCGGAGGAGCCCTGGTCAGTGGGGCTTTGATGCGAGAAGTTGGTGGTGATGGGTCCGAACCCCGTGGGCGGGGAAGAGGGGGTCCCAGCGGGGACAGGCGGTGGCTGGTGCGATGACGACGCGCCCGACGTTATGGATCCCGATCGTGGAGGAGGCGGAGGGGGTTGGGCTGCGGCTGTAGTCGTCGCCTCATTGCCGCCCAGAGCACCTGCACCAACCGCCTCGTCGCTGTCATCATCACTCTTATTGTAGTAGGCGCCGGCGGCAACCGAAGAAGAGGCCTGCCGACCCAGTGTGTCAAAGTTCCAGTCAGTATTGTCATTCACCTTGAGGAAAATTAAGTGCGGCAGGAAAGCAGTTGGTAAGAGTGACTCTGAAAGCGAGGAAAGGTAGCTCATCCTGGAAAGACTACTTACCTTAGCAGCTTAGCATCAGGGTCAACATCTCCATAGATTTAGACCCAAACACAGCCACCCAATGGCATTTTCCGCATACTCTACGACATCTTAGGCCCTGATAAAGTAGCTTTACGCCAAAGGAAGTCTTTTAAAATACCTCGGCTCAGACGCGTAGGCGTATCCCGGTAAACTGCTAAAGTAGATCGCCGACTAAGCAAGCTTTTATCTATGGACCGCCTTAGGATAATCGCAATTCGTAAAAAGTAAGTAGCTGAGATACAGCTTTAAGATGGGTTTAACAGAGCGGGCATCAATTTTGAGACAATTGGAGCATCAAGCTTTCATACCAAGTCAGCAACACATTTTTTATACCCTAAGTGACCTTTCGACGGTAAGAAAGCGTGATCAAATTTGACCACCGGAGAGACACCACATTTTTTGAGAGCCATGGGAATTCGCCAACAGCAAGGAATGATGAGTCTCCACCTAGTTTGTTACCACCTTCAACAGACTTTAAGCACGCTTTTGGAGAGACCAAATACGCTGACAAGATGAATCCGATCCTAATCCCAGAGGTATCTTGTTACATCTCATGAGATGATGAAACCTTCCCACTAAGCCGGCCATAGGTGAAATAGGCTAGTGTAACAAAAATTGTACACTAGTCCTTGCGTGCGTGTCTGCTTAACTTAGATAAACACACCTGGTGAATTTTTAAGCGTTGCCTCTCTCGCACACAATGAATGGAGACCCACATTTGTATTCGTGTCCGAATGCCGCCCCACACAAAAGCAGATTGATCGGAATTTACTCACGTGTGCTAAAATTACATGATACGAATGTGACTCACCTTGTCGCGTTTCTCAGGTCGGTCCTCGTGGTTCCGACTCTGCTTCAGCGGGGGCGTAGGCACCTCGCCACTCAGCAAGACACGGCACAGCGACTCGCGGTCCTAAAACAGAACAATATGCTAATCAACACTAATTGACGCATTCCCCTCTAAAGGCTCCCTCTTGGACCTCATTTCAAATGTACTCACAAACACACCCATCCATTTTAAGACTTTAGTAGGTAACGAACCTTTTCGACAAATGTATCTAGTGGTTGTCGTTGAAGAACGGTGAAATGAAAGTAAACCTCCTAGAAAGTACCAAATCGCTTAAATGGAAAACTTGCAAGTAACTGATATCCCAAGAACGATAAGAAGGTTCTTCATATGAGCCCAAAAAGGGAAATTATATATCACCTATTAGTTACACATTGAATCACCAGACACCCTCAGTAATAAATTAAAACATGTTACGCTAAAGTGCTTTAGCCACAAAATCCATAGATAATTAGATGACGAGTATATTGTCTTGGTGATAACTAAGTTCGACAAGTCGGTAGTTTAAATATACACAAAGGGGAGTAGTTCTGACGGGGTTAATAGTGCTTCAAAACCATTCCTTAGATTTCACGGTCGCATAAAAGGCAAAGGTTGTTAAATAACCTACAATACAGCATCAGTAAGTGCTACATGAATGCTCGGTATCTGATTGTCCCATTCAGAAAAGGGATGTCGTTGAATCATTTCAAAATAAGCCCATTCGCACCAAAGTTTCTTATACTCTACCACCCGTAATATTCCGCTTCGCATAAAACTGCTCTCTGATGGTGGATTTTGAATAACCTGTTGCTACCTGGAAGTTAGAAAGTACAAGAATCCCAGGCCTGCTACAAAGAGAACAAATAACCTAAATAGAAGGAGAGACGAAATCCGAAGAAGTTTGGAATATAATGAAAACATCTTGCACATTCGGTAAACTCTTCGTATACGTGGGAGGACGCACGCAATTAGATGGGTTTATGCTTGGAAACATACGCGCAAGAATGCTGGCAGCATAGTTGCGCGATTTGATGGTTTCGGAAACGGGGGTGGCTGGCAATCCAAAGGCCCTTGGAGCATTCGCCCATTAATACCTCATGAAATCGACAGGGTGCAGCAGACTCACCTCTACACACCCCATTGAGCAGGAAGAAATTAACAATTTGGTTCCAAACTCTTCTTAACTAATGAAAGAGCCACAAGGCGATATGACTTACTTTCGCTTTTGATTTGATGAACGAGTGTCCCAACAGTTCCCTGGCCGTTGGTCGTTGAGCGGGGTCTTTGGTTAGGCAGCTTCGCGTGAATTTCCTATACTTGTGCCCGTACTCCACGTATTGATTCGACACCGTTGCCAGGGTGTCAATGTCTGGCGGGTCATTTTTCAGAGTAAGCATTAAGACCTGAAAGATAACAAAACTGTCACTGCATCTCAGATTTAGCTACGACTATTTCTACGATAACTATTATTCCCATCTATACTCGTGTGCGATCACGTTGTCGTAGACGGAGAGCAAATCGCTTCGCCTCTAGCAATATGATTTCCTGCCTCTGGGGATTCCATGGCAAAGGCTGGCAGTTAATTTTTATTGAAAGTTTCTACATCAATATTGTATAAGCGAGTTACTACGAGAAACGCTTTTAGCTCTGTTTATTTATGCTCAAGTGCACAGCCTTACTTTCAAACACTTCGAATGCTGCTGACGTCCGATTTCAGAGTGATGTGAATTAATTTTATTCGAAATTTGATGCGCTCCTTCTTTTTATGAAGGAAGCATTTTCATTTAAGCTTAATGCAGCCTAATCATAACGGGAAGCAAAGTAGTGCACAAGCCGACTAGTTATAGGGGGGGCCCGGGTTCTTGAGTTGGTGAATGTTGAACTAGGGAACTAGGAGATCAAAAACTAGCCGCCGTCAGCCGATATTCCATTGTTACCGTATCTTTGATTCGATACCCATGGACTACAATTTCTTTTCGCATCAAACAACCGGTTGCCAACCAACAAGTGGCCGCTTCTATTCCAAGTAAGTTCCTACCCACGTTCTGCTTGAATTCACCCTGGTCTCTCCCGTAAAGAGAAAAATAAAATGGAGGAATAAATTTTACAAGCTGCTCAGACAAATGAAGTCGCTTTCAAGGATGTCTAGATGGGCATCAGTTGATGGCCAATTGTGCAAGCGTACGCCCCTTGAAAGTGCATTACGATGTATCCTAAACCGAAAGGGCCTGACTACAGGTTTATGAAGTTAGAAGAACACTCATTACGATTGCAAATAATACTTTGAGTGAATCGACGATGACAGTTTTTAGCTAAACTAGCAATCACATACATTAAAAGAGAGCTGCTGAATAATCGGCGGCCGTGTCCAAACGCTGCTGAAAACAACAATCCAGAATCGTTGACCATTATGTGCGTATCCACAGAGCCCTGAGAGTCATGAATTCTCTAAACCTCCAAGTCGTCGAAATTATGTTCACCTCTACTTTACAAAGTCATGCAAGATACGAAGAGTCAACTCACCTTCATAGGGGCGTATTTTGCATAGGGCGCCTGTCCTGTGGCCATTTCAATCGTTGTTATGCCAATGGACCAAATGTCCGCTTTGTGATTGTACCCTCCAGTCTACAAGGAGCACATCAACAGGACGAAGTCAACAACGGATAAAAGTTCGAAGCTTTTAACAGCTACTTTTGGCAATTAGAACAATCAAATTGTTCACTTGAAGTCTATCCTAAGTAAATATTTTTACTTTTTTTCTGAAAAAAAGGAGCCGTAGTAATTCATCGAGAATTCCGTTTAATTAGGGACAAACATTTAGTGGTCTTGCCTACAGATGACGCTGACTCAACAGTTTATGTAAGGTGGGAGAATGTTAGTTGTAGAATAATGTTCGTGTTTCGGCAATCACGCGACTGGATCGCGTCCACTCCCGTGACGCCATATCTCACAAAGTATTCCACCATGCACACAATAAACAGCCACGAGTACACCACTAAATTACACAGTGTGCTGGGGAACCTTACCGACGTAGAGTGGTCTCGAAGTATCCAATATGACCATGAGCTACGAAATTCCACATCAATACACTTCGAGGAAGCGTCCCCGTGATTTGTGCTACACGCACTACAACTTGAATTCCTTCAGACCTATCGCTGGATAATTTGACTTTGCGCTCAGTTTCATTTACACAGTAATCGTGTCATAGCGGGAATCATTTGATATTATCGAGGCGAAAAGGCAGAAGATAACCGTTAAGTGATAATGAGAAGTGTACTACCGCAGCAAAAGTGGTGCGCCGGAACTAGATTTAGTCTAACGTCAATCTTTTGTATGCTTGGGAATTCGAAACTACAGTTTCTTGCTCTGTAACTACGATCATATTGGACAAAAAACAGTTTACCACAGTCTACGAGGAAGTGAATTTCACCATTACTTATACGACGGCACTTCAGTCGATTCAGGTTTCATATGGCAGAACACAAAATCAGAGAGAGACACCAAGGCAGATCGAGTTGAGAGTAACATAGAGTTCTTTTAAGGCTGCCATTTGCTGAAAAATTTCGTTATAGTTCTGATTGTCTAAGCTCTTTTAGAGCACAACAGATTAAGTATTTAGATCACACAAAACGCAGTGCAAGAGATTTTACATATCAATAAGGGGGTTACAATTACAACACTTGAATTTATATTCCCCTGAAAGATACATAACCTAGAATTGTAGCAGAGAAATGCAATTCATAATCAATGATAGAAAGAAAGGAATGTTTCGGCTTAATACCCCTTCAAAGACACCATAGATTCCATACGCTAGGGGCAGTTAGGCTTATCGTATTATGGATAAGAAATTAAATCTCTAAGGCAATTTTTAAAGGGCATGTCGTTAGGCTTGGAAATATGTAATACCACTATGTAGAAATATAAATACCATATGGGAAAATAACATGGAATTACAGCTAGAATATGCGAGAAAATATTCACATAGGCTTGTTTTCCGCTATACGGGAAAAAAAAAACAATAAACAACCCCACCATAGTGTTCACGGGTAATGTGAAATTGGGAGTATAGGAATTCCGAAGGGAGACAACAAAGCAAAAGAGTATGAGATGTCACCTTTTGAGAAACTATGAAAGGAGTGGCTATCTCTAGAGCCTAGAAAATGGACAAATTTCAGCGAGATATGAGGTGGCAACGGCTGAGATTAACAAGTGGCCACCCACTGGAACGGTAGAAGAGCGTCTGGAGACGGGTGTTGAAACAACGGATAACGCAAAAAGTGACACTAATGTGTCATTGATAAAGACCCTCACTTGCTGCATGACTTCAGGTGCCATCCAACAGGGCGTTCCGACAAAGGTGTAGCGACGGGCTCCGATGCTACCCGTTTCGGAAAGGGGCTGGCATGCCAAAAAACCAGCCACACCAAAGTCTGCAATCTGGATCACTCCATCGTCTTTCACAAGCAGGTTGCCACACTTCAGGTCTCTACATGAAAATGGAAATATCGTACGAGGTTAGGGGTATGCAAACGATTTCTAACTTATTGTTTCACGAAGATGATAAGATAGTGGATACACGACTTCATTATGACAAAAAGATGAAAATTATATCGCCGTTGGATTAATCTCTAGCTATATTGTGGTCATTCACGTACATAAAACTCCCATCACCGATTTTTTTGGAACCTCTACATCTGCATAAACACGTTATTGATTATGTAACAAATAATAATAAATAAATAACCTAAATTACAATCTTTAATGGGTAAACCCATCAGTCAACAGGGTACATTCAAGGAGCTAAAGTGCCGTTGAAATAAGCTATTTGACAATGTTCACAAAAATGTTTCATGCCCACTACTATGTATAGAGATATTTCATTGATCATAAATAGCTATATATACTATAGAAACACAAACCTGTGAACAAGACCGCCTTCATGAATGTATGCAAGACCCTTCAGCACGTCTCGTAGAATTGTTGCAATCGTACACTCATCGAAAACACCATAAGTTATATCTCTTTTACTTTGAATGAACTTGATAACGTCCAGCAATGACCCTAAAGCGGAAAAATAATAATAAAACTGACGTAAACGTTTGCAAAAAAGTGAAACAATAACTTGCCTCGCCTGCAGAGATCCATAACAATGCATAGCTCCGTTTTGTCCACAAACGAGGCGTAGTAAGCTACGATATTCTCGTTCTTCATGTTTTTCATAGACTTGATTTCTCTCTAATGAAAATATTATAAGCATACAAAAAACCTACATTTATTTCCTCTAAGGAGGCAGAGGTACTAGACTGATCCAGATTTATTATTTTCATTGCGCATTTTCGTTTAAGCGGAGCGCAAAACGCCTCATACACAACAGAAGTAGCACCTTGACCGATAGAATTTCCTATTTCATATTCAGAACGGACGACAGGCCACTGAATGTTCACCTCCCCTAAGGAAGCAGTGCTTGATGAGACTGTTGACATTTCCAGATTCGAAGACTAGTAGCTGTACCGACGAATTGGCTAACTTTAACGTAATTCAAATCCAATCTACGAGACAAAAAGCGCTACATATATAAAATTTACTTAGCCACATAAGTGCAGTAACCGATAAACTATTTTCTATTAAAACAAAGTGCAATTCGGAATGGATTAAGATCGATAATACCTAAATATCCAATTTTACCCTAAAGATCGACACCGCTACAGTGATGCTCGTAACGCCCGGGATGTAAACAATTCAAGGTAGCATTGTCAAAAATGTGAGTAAATCTTTGAAGGTTGCCTATAGAACGAAAGACGCTCTTAAAGCAGGGGAAATTTATAGAAATGAATAATGAACCCAAGTTTTTTCAATTTGTACTTTCATTGCTACCTCTGAGCAAAAACCGGATATGGCCTCGATGAAAGCTTCTCGATTATTCCCCAATTACAAATCTCATGTCGAATTCACTGCTACTTAGGCCAGTACTTTCTGATCGGGAAAATGTCTTTGAAGGGTTACCTACCATCTTTTCCAGAGATGTTTATATTTTAAAAACAGCTTTCTGAAAATCATGATCTTATAAAGTTTGGCAGCTTGAAAAAGTAAAGTGTTTGACTTTAGGCTCAAATGAAAACAAATATCTCAGCCAATTCATCGATTTGTTCAAGTATTATTTCATGCATGAACGAATAAATATTTACTTCTCTGACGTATCCAATGAGTTTTATTATCTGTTGAATCAGCAGATTCGTATATCTTTAAACAATCAAATTATCTGAAAATTAGAATATGGAAGCTTTGAGTGAAAAACTGTATGTCACACTATCGGTGTTGATTTACAAGTAATGTGGATTTTCCCACAAGGTAATTGTATAATAAATTTAGGTTTGTTGATTTCATTGCAAATTAATCCATTCTCCTACCTATACTGACCAATGCGTGTCATTTTAGTCCAGTTTTGGTGTACGATCAAGTTGATTTTCGATACATGTGGCATTTTTTCAATTTTAGGAACTTTTGCATCACAACAGTAGATAAATTCAGGAAAAACTTGAAACATCGTTTCTGCTCCATTGTTGTGATCATAATGTTATCATTAAGTATGTTGTAATACATTAGTACGTTATTAGATATTTTACACTAGGATAAAATGTTATAGGTCGACGTCGAGTTTGGTTTAGCTCGACATCTTCATGTGACTCCTATAATCCGTTCTTCCCTGTTAAACGCTTTAAATACTAGTTGGATGTTTAATGTGTACCCTTTTGCCTGGATTGTAGTTGATGGAGATAAAATTAAAGTTATCGATTTCTAATACATTATGAAATAATAACGATTCGTTTGAAAAACTAGCTATTCAAAATAAATTTATCCAAACCAAGTACCACTTAGCCATAGATGTAAAAGTTAAAGCATTCATTATACTTTAAACACACGTTATGGCCTACAATAACTTGCGCGCTATCAGTATTCTCCAATTTGTGTGTGCGCTTGTGTTCTTCTTGCTGCGCAATTGCGCCTCAGTTTTCAGTTGAAAATGGAAACTAATAGCCACCTTTTGTCTAAATATGATAGACTATTTTCACAACCACCTCGCGATAATCTTTCTTCAGATAAAGCCAAAAGGTATTTCAGTACCTTGCGAAATTTTGCCACTTCAATGACATATACCATGTCATATGATCCAGCGGTCCTGGAGATTGTCAGTTCTAGTAACTGTGTTAGTTATCTAACATCAGCGTTTAATTTAATTATTGATGAATTATCAAACATTTTCACAAAACACTTTGATGATCCAATGATTTCAAATTTCATCATGCTCTACGCCGCCATATGGGACGTAACAGACAAAAGTTCTGATGTTTGCAACCGCTTCATTTTAGCGAAGGTTCATCTACTTATCTGGAAGCTGTTATCCAAGCCTGAATTGTATACAGTATTCTATGAGTATTCAAAGGCTGTACTGCTTGTACATTGCTCACTTGGTACTCTACACAATCTCCTAAGTCATTGCCCTCGTGCTAGGGAATATTATCGAGCTTGTGGTGGCTTGAAAGTTCTGGGACCTTACGTTGGTGACTCGTATGTTTGCGACACCGAAATCCTAACTTCCCTTAAGTCAGCTGCTCTTTTCACCTTAGCCGCAATCGTGAATGAAAATGAAGACGTTTCCATCATCACAACCGATCAAATGGTCTTAACGTACGTGCTGGCAGCCTTGAAGGACTCTCTGCAGTCGCCTCCAGATTACTACTCCACCAAGTACGGCTATCACGCCGCTGAAGTCTTTGGCTGTTTGGGCTGTCTTGCCGGACCCGAATCCAACAAGCGGAATATCTTCGAAAACAATGCTTTGGATTTGATTTCTACAGCTCTTAAGATATCCATGAGAGTAAAAGTGGGCTCATTAAAGGTGGTGCCGAACAAAGATGCCAATACGCGGCATTTTTACAGGTTTTCAGAGAGCAAGTTGGCTAATGAGGCGATAAATTTGCTCTGGCATCTAAGTTGCCTACCGGAGGTAAAAGATCAATTAAAGGAGACCTCTGACTTGTACAAACTATGCACCCAATTCAATGATAGCAAGTGGACATCGGAGTGCCGAAAGTCGGTTCAGGCTCTCCTTTGTACCTTGTCGCAGCAGATGAATTGCTTGGACGCAGCGGGGAATGTAGATACCTCCGCGATCACAGTGTCCCCGAAACCCCGGGGTCATGTTATGATTAGTTACAACAACCAGTCCCAGGATCTAGTCGCTGGACTAAAGGAGGCTCTTGCAGTAAGAGGCTGGAACGTCTGGATCTTTACGGAACACTGCCGTAATTTTTCTGATTCTTATCCATTACTTTGTGCTTGCTGGCTTGGTGTACTTTTCTGTTCAAAAGTTAGCACTTTGAGGGTTAACGTTTTGGGGTTGGTATCTAGAGTATCATGTTTTGTGCCGGTGGTGAAAATTACCACTAATAACAAAAAGCCGTTAGATGTAAGCATTTTTGGACTTGATTGCCTTTAAAATAAGCAATTAACTACTCTTACGGTCGATTTGAGTAGCACTTATGAATCTGAGGACTTAGGCATTGAAGATTATATTCTGTGTCTCGTTATTTACATCTTTATATAGCTACTTTTGCTTCAGCCATGAAAACATCCAGTTGTTACTTTGCCTCTTAAGTGCCTACTAATCGGCAAAGTACCTTCCTCAATAAACCTTTCCGTTATCAGTAGTTGAAGTTCTATTGTTTAGTGAGTTTTCAGATTGAGCAATTTTGGGTCTCAATGATTTTTCCTCATGATATTTAAGTTAGTCTTTTTTGTGGCACTAATCTTTTTTGCACTAACATTAAAGGTGCAAGTCGTTCTGGGTGGATATTTCACCGTGCTCATATGGCCTTTAGGAGTTGCACACTTTGTATTTGATTCGACATCAGTTGTAAAATGATTCATGTATGTGAAAATAGAGGAAATATTTCAGCGGCCTTAAACTGCAGTTATAACAAATATGATAATGCAGATGACATTATGTGCAAACGTTCACTGTAAAGCAAATATTGACATAATTCGAGTTGTTTTGAAGATCTCTTTCATGTAGGTCGAAGCGATAGCTCCATAAGATTTGTGAAATCTATTGTATTAACTCATTTTGGCTCTAGGCAGCATCTACGTGAGTTTTCTCTTCAACAGACCACGGGTCAGTTCTAGATCAAATTGCGGAGGCAGTGAATGACTCGGCGGCCCTGGTCCTCTGTCTCAGCGACGCCTACAATGACTCGCAGCAGTGCACACAGGTGGTCAACTCGGCCTACCTCAGCCGCATTCCCATGCTGCCCGTCGTCGTCGAGCCCGACTACGAGCCAATCAAGTTCCTGCGCTTCGTGCTCACGGGCGTGCAGCCGGTGCAGCTCTACGAGGCCAGCCAGCTTGAGAAGGCGGCCGACCGCTTGACGGAGCAATTGCGCTCCTACGGCGTCATGCGGAAGGACCACGGCGTCGACGCAGGACCTTCGCCGACGCACAGTCTGAA
Organism: Anomotaenia brevis; assembly: GCA_030710315.1. NCBI lineage: Eukaryota > Metazoa > Platyhelminthes > Cestoda > Cyclophyllidea > Dilepididae > Anomotaenia > Anomotaenia brevis. The sequence goes on along the minus strand of JAUOZQ010000007.1, from coordinate 68,884 downwards.
TCCGCCAAGCATGGCCCACTCCGCCGCTGCCACTGTTGCTGAGGCTTCACCAAAGATTACGGAGCTGGCCTCGGGTGAGGGCTTCGTAAAGGGACATCAGCGATCTCGCTCTGATTGCCTGCTCAACGTTTCGGGATCAGGGAAACCGGTTGTGGAGTCATTAATGCAGGGGTCTCTTTCAATCAGTGAGTTATTTTTTTCCTTCGTTGATGATCCAGTTCATCGCTGTTGTACTCATCTAATGAGTAATGCCATTTCTCTAACTTCAAAAACCCTGCGACAAAAACTCAGTGGCATTGGAAGTATTCAGTGCAATACTTTCTCTCACTGTTAAGACGCAAATAGTGATGACTAGTGATGGAATTCAATGGCAGGAAGGGTTGAGGTACAGCCTTTCCAGCAGCTCTTTTGTAAACCGGCTTAGGTTCCAAGGATCGAGCTACTATCTGCATATCTCTGGTATTAAAACTTTAGAATCAATTTAAGTTATCAAGCTTTAAAAGCTCCTACCCCAGGCAACCATCAAATTGGCTGTAGACTTTGTTATACCGTAGTGAAGGAACTGATCGAACTCTGCACTTTGTTTGTGGCTCTGTGTTCACGGACAAATCGCGTTATTGGAAGCTCTGATGGAAGCGCTCAGAATTAGTATCGTTAACCGGAAAGATGTGCCATGATATTCAAGTGCTCTGGGATCTTGGCAGCTGTGAGAAACACATTCGCCCATGGACGGGGGAAACAGCAACGGATATTTTAAGTGCGGAGTGGGAACTTATGTGATAAAGGAATAAGCACAAACCGCTGTCATATCGTAGCCATGGTACTCCTAACTCATAAAAACTTTTCATAAAAGCCTTCTCAGTGGAAGTGCTTTAGTTTTGAATTATTCCTCCGTGGAGTGTTTATGATTCATGCCAAGTGAGTGGGTTGAGCCATCGGATCGGTGAGCCATAATTGTGCTCAATTCCGAGTTGCTGTGGTGATTGTACGATGGGTCTAACACATTGATTCCGTTTCAGCTCATCCAGTAGTCCCCTTAGGCGATCGTCTGCCACCGCCACCACCGATCACCGGTATGAGCCCCAGTCAAGTACACCGCAGAACATGCAGCGGCAGTGGTATTTGCGACACCTCCCAGTACTTCTTCTGTGCCAACAACTCTACACCTCACTGCTACGGCGCACCCGCAGGATTCACACCCGGCGGTCTCCCAGTCGCCTTCGAGTCCTATCTGGTCTCCCAAGTGCCCGCGGAGGGTGTGAGGGACTGGCCGGAGGAGCGGGTGCACGCCTGGCTGACCGAAAACGCTCTCGGTCACTGCATTGAGACGTTTGAGCGCATAGGCGGTAGCCAGCTTTACGAGTTGGCTTGGCAGAGGATTCGGGGCTGTGATTCCTTCTTCCGGTGTCTGGCTTTTGACCTGAAACTTGGTCTGCATGAGCAGATGCTTCTGTCGAGCGCTCTGGCCCGTCTGCATCAACAGTAGGCTCGTGGGGACGGCGATTGGGGAACGAAATTTTGGCCTGTTAAACTGGGTACATATGAGTATACTCATTGGCTTTCCTTCCTCTGCCCTATTGCAACGGCTTCGGTCACTTCGCTTGTATGCCTGTGGCTTTCCGACCGAACCACGTATTCAGTCCTTTCCCTTTTTAATTATAGCCGACCCCCCACCTCAGCCTTAATTGCATATAAGCTGGTTATACGTTTCCTACTGCCTCCTCCCAAATGTAACATCAGTTTTTGCCCTCGAATTTGACAACCCTGATATGCAGACTCGTTCGATCTTCCTGTTCCAGATTTCCGATGGCATACTGCGCGTTAAAATTCCCGTTATAAATTCTCACAGAATGCGCGCCTGGGGCCTTGCGTACATAGCCTATTTTTTATTGCTCACTCCCTTTCCCTCTGTGCCTGGAACCGCAGTGCCATATCCAGTGCTCATTTGCATGCAGTGTTTGTTAGTCAGTGACTTTGATTGAGCTAAGTTGCCTCGATCGGTCATCTGCATGTCTTTCGCACTGATATACTTCGCCTCGTTGGTGTTCTGTATTTTAACTTGAGATTTTGGATGCTAAATAGTCCTCCCTCCTATTATTGGCAAACCCCTTTTTAATTTATTTGCCACTGTTGCGTTTATTGTTGGATCACGGTCATTTAATACACGTGGCATTTTGCAAATTTTTTGTTCATAGAATGTGAGAAACTGTCGTTTTTTAGTTATTTTGTCAAGGTTCTCCGGTGGTTTGTGATACGGTAGGCTTACTTCTTTAGGGGTAAGCAGTATGAGGCAGTTTCGCGAGAAATCCCGTTAGTCCTTGCGGACATGAATAACCTGCTAGTTTAGTTTGCATGTTGGGTAATTGTACTCACAATATGCGACGATCTCAGTCACGAAGTGTTAACCTATCTGGTGACTTATAATGCACTTCTTGAGAATACTAACTTGCGAAGCTGAATCACTGATTGGGTGACCTTTGTGCGAGTGCCTGATAATTATGGAGCTTCCATGGAACCTTTGCTGAAACTGTCTTGAAGTTAGCAATTTGTAACAATTCATAAGATAGCTTGTTATTTCTGGGTCGGTGGTCTCCTACGGAGAGCAGTAAGCAGCATCACAGTAAAGTTTCCGAGGATCACAAGGACACTGTGATATGAAATATTTAACACAAATTTGTGGGATTTGTGAAGGAGATTGATGTCGCTGAGAGGGTAGGAGCTGTATTTGGGTCCGTAGTTTTCCAAAAAAATTATATAAGTGAATTTCGTAATGCTCGAGAGCAGCGATTCGAGAAAGGGTCAGATTCCATGCATTTATGAATAGTGCCTGACCTCAATGAGAAGGTAGAATTCATTTTCCATGAACCTTCATCACAATTTGGACGGTGATAAAATAAGGCACAGTAAATTGACGACAGGGGTTTTTGCGATTTCATCACCGGATTCACATTAGTGGATAAACGTGCCGCAGGTAATCAAACGTTTTGAGTAAAAAGCTACAGATAAGTGGGGTCTCTTTTGCCATACTGAGAACAGAATCCCCTAAAGTGACAAAATGATCCAGAAATTAAGTGGTTGTTATTCTAATGCTAAAAAATTTACAAACTACCTAATAATACTATCAATTCTCCTCGTAGAAGTTAATCATTACAAATTTTCTTGCATTTAAAGTTTTAAATTAGCAACTTTATTCATTAATTTATTTTGCGTCAAATTGGCAAATTATTTATAGGTTGTTTGCAATTTCTCCAAGTTTTGCTTATGCAATATCGAATCAATATTACTCTTTCTAATGACCTTGTGTAGTTTGCACTCTTTCAGTCGTAATCTCATTTTTAGCTGTTTTTTGATTAGTAGTTTTAAACTTGTTGCTTTAATACTATTCAAAAAATAATTTAAAGCAAAATGGAAGCAATGGAGCAACTTAAATCAAAGCTTCACGATATATTTCTACAATTGCCAGCAGAGAATTTGTGCACCGAAAGAACCAAGCGATATTTCGGTGCACTACGAAGTCTTTCTACTGCTATGACGTATACAGTATGTTGTGATCCAGAAGTCGTCCAGATAATTGCGACTTCTGATTGCATTGACTACACAAACTCTGCCCTAAATCTGATAACTGATGGTTTACAAACCTTTTTGAAAAAGAACTTTGCTGACCCCAATGTGTCTAATTTTATCACTCTCTATGCAATTTTGTGGAATGTCACGGACAAGAGCTATGACGTTTGTAACCGCTTTGTGTTGGCGGAGCTTTATGTACCTATTTGGAAACTGCTTTCTCGGGACGATTTATTTAACATTTTCCATAAATACACGAATTCCCGTTTATTGGTCCACTGCTCACTGGGTATTCTTCACAACTTATTGTGTTATTGTCCACGTGTCCGTGATGAATATCGAAATTTGAGTGGTGTAAAGATTTTGGAACCCTATATCAGTGACTCCTACGCAGCTGCGAATGATTTTCTGACTTCGCTAAAATCGGTTGCACTTTTCGTACTTGCTGCGATTTTAAACGAGAACGAAGATGTTTCCATTATTACAACGGATAGGAGGGTCCTTACTTATGTTCTTTCAGCATTGGAGGATTCTCTACAATCACCACCTGACTATTACTCTACAAGGTACGGTTACCACGCAGCAGAAATATTTGCGTGTTTGGGCTGTCTAGCAGGCCCTGAAACAAACAAACGGAATTTGTTTGAAAACAACACTTTAGATTTGATCTCCACCGCCCTTCGGATCTCCATGGAAGTAAAGCAAGGATCTCTCAAAGTTGCCAATGAGAATGAGTATTTCTCCAGAGATTTCTACCAGTTTTCAGAGGACCGGTTAGCTAACGAAGCAATTGATTTACTCTGGCACTTGAGCTGTCTTCCAGAGGCTAAAGATATGTTGAAGGAGTCATCCGAATTGTACAAACTCTGTGCCCGGTTCAACGACAGCAGATGGACACTGGAGTGCCGCAAGTCAGTTCAAGCGCTTCTTTGTAGCCTTTCACAACAACGGACTTGGTTGGAGCACTCGGATCCTTCAATGATCACCACATCCCCGAAACCCCGAGGTCACGTTATGATAAGTTACAACAATAAAGCACAGGATTTGGTTGTTGCACTGAAGGAGGCTCTTGCTAGTCTTGGATGGAATTTGTGGATATTTACGGAACACTGTCGTGAGTTTCAAATCACTGATTAAGTAGTCATTTTTGTTAAAGTAAGACTTTAAATATTCCCATATTTATCAAACGATTCCTTTTTTCAATAGTAAAGGGGCTTTGAAACGTGGCAAAATTCAGGGCTTACGTAATGTTGTTAGGTGAAGTGGTTAGATATTATTGGATTAGTACTGCGTTTCCACGCCTAAATTTGAAAGTGTACCATGATCACCACACATTGTTTTGTAAAAGTGGTTAGGGCCAAAACGTGGAGTTTGCTACTGTGTGGTTTAAGCTAGTAAAATGAGATTTCTAGGAAAAGTAATGCCTATAAGCTCTTTTATTACTCGTTTCAGATCACGGTTCATTCTTGGAACAAATGGCAACTGCCGTACTAGACTCCGCTGCCTTGATCGTCATGCTGAGTTCGTATTACAACGACTCCCAGCACTGTATTAAGGAGGCAATATCGGCCTACGAGTACCGAATTCCTCTCTTACCAGTGGTGGTCGAAAGTAACTACGTCCCCACCAATTTCCTGCGCCTCCTCTTAGCCGGTGCTCAACCCGTTCAGTTGCTTGACACGACGCAGGCCGAGGAAGCTGCTGAGACGTTGTCTGAGCGGCTGATTTCATATGGAGTGATGAGAGAAAGTGTCTCCATGGTTCCGAAGCCACTTCCAGTGCCTTCAGGCTCTGCACCACTGATACGCTTTGGCAGAGGGCACCAAAGGTCAAGATCGGACTGCCTACTCGGTGGCACGGTGACGGGATGGGGGAGGGAAGTCTCCCAGTCTTGCGTGTCGACAAGTAAGCTCCGACTCCTTTACTTGCATCAAGAAAACAAGGACTTGCGTAAGTTTGGTGGAAGAGTAATTGCCTTCAAAGATAGCGGGCTCTCTTTTGTATTCGGGTTCTAAAATTCGTTTTGATTGTCTAGACTGTCTGGAAAACATTGATTCAATCTCCCATATCATCTGTCATCTTGCAGACTTGTTATTTAGCTCTAGATATTGTCATGAGGTCCGAACAAACTGGAAATCATAAAAATCTTGTCAAAAGCACTGTGTTTTGTTTACCTAAGTTACCGTACCCTTCAGTTCACGCTGCATTACGTTGACACATTCCAAAAAAAGGTAAGTCATTGAAAACTATACATCTACATGTATTATACAGTTTCTAAAAATTTCCATAAAACCATGTCTGAGTGGCCCTATCTCACTTAAAAGGGCTTGTGTATTTCACGAACCCAATGTTCATCCTTTTTCTGGTTAGGAGAGCTTCCTGTTGTTGGACTCAGTGAGAGCGGGCGTAGAATGTAGAGAGGTTTCCGTTTCACTATTATTATCACTTTCTTTTGACGCTAGTGTCATTCTTTTCCATCACTATTCATGTCTATGTACAGATATTGTTTTGTTCATTTCAATCTTTGATATATGTGTACAGTTAATACTTTTTTCCGTGGCGGCATCGCTTTCACCCAAGCGACTCAATGAGTTGAAGTTTTATTTTTCGGCAAAAACACCAATCAAGAGCCTATCCAGGCAGTTCAAAAGAACCAAAGTTCTACGAAATATAAAAGTCCTACAATGATGAAGCACTTGTTAATGAAAGCAAATGTCCCGAATTCTTACCGTTAAATCAACTAAACGTTAGTTACTCAAAGAGAGGCGAAGTCCTAACAGTTCCATGAGCTTCGGTCGTCTTGTCTAATCGTTTGTTTTAGATTAATCTGCTGCTATCACTAAGTACAATAGTTGGAATTCGAAAGGATTTGCTTTCTATTTCGTCAACCTAATTTGCATTCACCTTCGAAATTCTAACGCACGCAATATTTCACGGTGAAAAAGTTATTCCTTACTTGGTGGGAAATTCTATGAATAATACATACTAATCTATGATCATTGTCACTTTAAGTATCCAGTTCTCTAATCGCCTAGCCTAAATTCCTGTAACATGCCACTATTTGATGGACCTCATGCCTCAGTGGGTAAACTGAAAGACTGCATTCATGAGATGTCTGAAAATTGTAGCGTTCTTTTGTAGAAGATGCGATTGACAGGGAAAAGGATTTGTTTAGGCCTATTCGAATTCTAGCTGAATCATTAGTTTATGTTTAGCTCTCTCACCTTAGTAGTCCGTTATACTTAATTCGAAAAGTGGGCTTGAAATTCGCCTCTACAACCTCTGGGGGAGCAACTTCAGCTAAGTCTAGAAAGTCCATATACGTTACGGATTTCAACCAAATTCTAAAAACATTTTAATTTATACTTTTTGATAGCATCTATAGAGAGACAGATCAGGAATTTTACCAGCCATTTTTACGCAGATTTAGTACAAAATGGGAAGCATCTGGTGGTTTATTTCTTCAGGGTTAATTTTCTTTAGTCCAACATCCATCCACCGTTTGAGCACAACTTGAGATGTGTAAATTTACTGTGTTCTGTGGTTTCATTTCTTCCGTTACTAAGGCAAAACCAAATCATTTATTCCTGTCTTCGTGAATCTCAGCATTTTCCAGTAGGCATGTTTAACTTAGGTTCCGATTTAAATTTTATGTTACAGTATGGGAATTGCACCAGTTCTCGAAATAATTGTTGTGCTAAACGGGTGGGAAATGCTTAAGTATCCTTTCAGTGTTAGGAAGTCAATTTGTTCAAACAGCTTAAAGCTTACTTTGGATTTATGGTGTAATTGTAGCTATTCTAAATTGTTCCCTCGCAAGGTGAGTATGATAAATTAGATTATCTCCATAAAAAGGGATATCGCATACAGAATTGTAGCATTACTTGATCTACGTGACGGAAAGCACCTCTTCCTAACCACCAGAACGCATGGCTTCAGTGTTCTTTGACCTCACTTGGAAAGATCTTATTGTTCAATGACGCTGAAAAATCCCGTCAAAGGCACTTCTCTGCAGTATAAAATATCCTTTGGGGCCTTCTGTGTCCTTGCTGCATTCCAGTCTTCAGCTTGCGAATGCGGCCTTTGCCTCTTTATTTAGGTAAAGATTCCGTAGCATTAACAATACTTCAAATTGTCGTAGGTATTGGAAAACAGAGAGCTCGATAACGACGAGAAATTAATAAATACCTGAAATCTATTCCATACCATGCATATAGAAATAATGTTAGCCACTATTAATTAAGTTTCTACGTCAGCATTTCTTATTGCTTACTGCTAACTCAGGTGAGGACCACCCAGTGTGATTCATTTTCGCTTTCCTCTATTAGACCATGCTCAAGTAGTCTTGATCGCAATCTAAGAGTATTCTTCTATTCTAGAGATCATGACTATTCTGGCATTTTTAATTATCGATTTGCAAAGGGGTGTGTTTGGACTGATTTATTCCTGTTTCAAGTTGGGGGTTTTGCTTTACTGGGGCAATTAGATGCCCAAGGTTGGCGTAGCTTAACACGATAACTAGTTTGGGTAAATTTTTATTAAAAAATGATGGGCATGTGGCTATTAGGGGAATATATTGTAACTAAAATTCATACACGAAACAAGCATACCAAATAGTTGAAAACATGCAGTCTACATTGTTCTTACATTCAACCGATATATTGACATCACTTTTAAATTTCTAATGTTTCGAATGAATATTATTTAAGGAATAAGAAAGTGACCACGTAACATCAACTGGTAGGTAACTGTTATATTGATTTAACCTAGCAAGCAGATATGCTTTCCTTGTGCTGTTCTATTCAGCAAGATAAACAACAAGATAAACATACCGATCTGCTTAAGATATCAGTATGACTCACTAGGTATTTCATTCAAAACCTCACATAGCTGCCGAAAATACGTCCGAGTATTGATCTACCGTCTGAATGAAATCCTCCGCACTTAGTTTCCAACAGCCTGGTTCATTTTCACTAAACTTAAAAGAAAAAAGTGACAGACGGAATCTACTGACATCAAAAGTGGTTCCCACTTCTTGGAGAGCCTACTCACACATGATTACCAGGAATCACCGTCTTCGAATATTAAAGCGAATGTAACGGTCTTGACTCATGTATTTCTTTGAACTCAGAAGCATCATCATCAATGACCCCACGTGCTCAAAGCCCCACCGTCCATATACAAATTCCTGTGCAATGTAAGCCTGCCAATTCCAGTAAGTTCTTGACCCATTTCATTAAAATAATTCAAAATTGGGTAAATTGTCGTGTACGAAGGATAGTGTGCCAACGATTAGAAATAGTTTTTGATCTTGTTGACTGAATCACGTGCTCTAGCTGGGTAAACAAGGGAAGGAATTGGATGCAAGAAAAGTACTAGCCAATGTGAGAATTTTGTCTAAAGTGAGTAAAATTCATCCCTGAGCGGAGATTGCAGTAGATGTGATATCGATATTGCGGTAGAAATGTTTGTGAGGGTCAGTTCATTTCACCCTTGCAGGTGCTGAGTATCGGGCTCGATTTGATGAGATTAAGTTACCTATCTAATCAAAACTACATTTTTATTCACTATCGTTTTGAGATGGCTACCGATGTTAGGATGATTGTAACATATACTTGTGTTGACTTTTTTGACCAACCTGATTAGATTGGTTCAGTAAAAGTGTTTCTACAAAATCGTTCTAATCCAATTTTATCGCTCATTTTACAAAGTTGGGTGACCATGCTTTTCTTTTGACCATTTGTATGAAACACAAGGTGAATAACTAGATTCACAACTACATGACTATCTGGCTACATCTCTAATCATAAACATTCATGATATTTTATAGCTACCCTAGATAATTATCAAGGCCAACAATTTCAGTGGTTTAATGGAAGACGAACACAGATTGAGATGCAAAAAATGAGGTTTATCTCAAAAATCTGGTTTCATTACGAAGTTTATGAGGTTAATTTAATTGTTTAGTAGTAACAACTGTTAAATCTACATTAAAATAAGTAACTAGCCCTGCAACATCGAGAACTTATTGGTTGGATGCTTCTAACTGTGCTCGTCACTGGTAGGTACCGAGACCTCGCTTTATTTCTGTGAACTGGCACATACACTTTGTCAATTTAGGTGAATTGTGCTAGGAAGCGAAGCAATGTGAGGCTGCTGTCTTTTAGACGGATTAGGATAATCGACTCCTATTTATGGCTATCTTTGCGACACCACACGAGGACCGATTTACCACATGACCGACGTTAGGGAGAACAGGATTATTTGACCAGATCAAGTTACAGCCTGAGTAGGATCAGATGTGCAGCATAGGAAGATGCCCAGTGTCTACAACATTTTGTCTGCAAGCCCATTGGGCAACGAGGTTTGTCACATCAACTTAGCGTGGTTACCGCTGTGTATGCGTCATCCAGTGATGAGGCATGGGCCCTAACAACCTTCCCATATCTTGCTCAGCTTCTCGTCTCACTTTCTTTTCTCCTTTTTTACTCTCGCATGTGTTAAGCTGATATACCTATTAATTCATATTAACTGGATTTGGTGCTACTTTATTCACATTCATAATTCCAAGTGACGTGCGGTTTAGAATATTTTTCAAGAGCACTAATTAGAGGATTAACAAGAGCCAACTACCTTGACACAGCACTCACAGAAAAGCCGAGTCGCGCTCGATTTACGAAGGAAACTGAACCACCTCCGCTCCGTAAAATAATACCTCACAGACGACACTTAGGGTACTCTCACTGCACTGCACTACTGGACGTATTAGTATCTATTAAGTAGAAAAAATTACATTAAGAGGGTACAGCTAGCAAGCGCACATAGGATTTCAGGAGAAAATTGTACAGTGTAGGGTTCGTAGGTCATGAGAGTGTTGTAGAACTGAGAAACATCGTTGGATTACAGGTGTAAAAAAAGAAGGATTTGAAATGACACAAAGGAACGTCCTGACGGTTTGAGGGTCAAAACATGTATCATTGTATAGCTACGTGTTCGAGCTCCTCTGAAGCGTACTGAACCCCCTGTGGAATGGGCATTTTTGTAGCTCACCGTTCGGGCGTTCCGGATCGCCTAGCACTACCACCCTCCAGCTCGAGTCCCAGTCACCCGGGCGTCCAGCGTGGTGAAAGCGACTACTTCACCTCCACACCGTACATCAACGACACCGTGCCGTACAGTAGTGTCAGTGGCGGCAGCGTGGGAGGGGTCCATTCGGCGTCCTGTGCTGGAGCAGCTCGATTGCCCGCCGCGCTCGAGTCCTACCTCTCGGCCCAGGTGCCCTCGCCCTCGGTGCGGGGCTGGCCGGAGGAGCGCGTGCTCGCCTGGCTGGCCGAGCACTCGCTGGCGCACCACGCACAGGCCTTTGCACGCATCAGCGGCGTGCAGCTCTATGAGCTGGCCTGGCAGCGCATACGTGGCTGCGACTCCTTCTTCCGGAACCTCGCTGGCATGCACATGCCCCTCAGTGAACAGCTGCTGCTTTCCGCCGCCCTCGCCAGTCTACACGACTATCCAGATTAACGTCCTATTTTACGATAATTTCAGACATTTTCTTGAAGCAGAGATTTTTCCTATGTAACTAATGCTTTTTTTCATTTTATGACTCATCTTTATTCATCTAAATAGGAATTAAATGAACTCAGGTATACTTTAAGTATACAAAAGTAACAATATCATGTACGGAGTATTAAAAGTAGATATTACATAGGCATATCTGGTTGTGGTTGTGATTATTTCCTTAAAACTACCTACTACAGTGTAATTTTTTTAAATTTTGCAGTTACCAATCACTTTTCCTGTCGAGACTGACAATTTTCCTTCGGGCAAACTATACCTGTGGTTTTTTGCCTCCAGTACCGGTAAACCAGCGATTATCAGTAATAAGCCTTCTCTAGTTGTCGTGACAAACACTCATTATTTAAATTTTGTAGAAATTTATTTCATATTTAATGTTGAGCTCAATAAACAATATTAGGATTTCTAAAATATGCCTCTCTAGAAGGGCTAATAGAGTGATTGTATTGGTCACTAAACTGCGTTTAATGGTACTTGATGGCCCATGAGTTGGATATATATCGGTAAACTATCTTTTAAGTGTTTCAAGTGAATGTAGGTGACAGCAAAATGCGGATTTAGCGGGGAATAAAGCTACGAGTGGAGAATGGGGTAGTTGTAGTCATCATAGGGAACACGAAGAGAGTCCCATGTGGTGTCCTGTTGGATTGCTGGAGTTGGTGATGCAGTGATTCCTGTACCTTGGATTTCATTCGTAGATTTAATCGACACTGCCGTATCTCCACTATTTACAGTTTCTGTAACTCCAGTGGTATCTTCTGTTGTAAACTTAGTCACTTCGTGTTCCGAAGATGTGTTATTGTTGGTCATCCTTGCGAAAACACGCTTCTCTACCTTCCAATTAATCCTCGAGAGACCTGAAACTCCCCCGCTCTCAGATTTTCCTGAAAGTAAGGTTCTCTCGATTTTCCATAGGTTTGGATCCATGCCAATAGGAATAGACTCCACGGAAAGAAAAAGAGTGATGAGAAGACCACAAACCAGTACGGAATTCATAACTCCCAGATGGCTTTGAGCTTTTCTCTTACCACGTCTTTTATATTCAAGTGAAGAGGGCAAAGTCCGAGAGTCACTTAACCTGAAAAACTATGGAACACCTTACTTAAGTTGTAAGTGCAAATAGGCGTAAAAATATATGGTCTCGTAAGTTAGGCACACAGTTAGTTTAACACGCCTCTCTACGTGCAACTCAGTAATTGAAATTGCAAGCCAAATTCAGGGGGATATATGACTGCAATTTTTATTTTGACGAGATGCTAGGTATTTGTCAAAAAACACCGACACCATTCTGGAAAAGTACTGGCCGATCTGAGAGGGGTTACTTTGATTTTCGGGCCAAACTTGTGTAGGATTTGAACTCAAAATAAGTAGAAGTGAAATGGAAAGGCTACTGATGATCTCAAATAAATGTACGAGAAAATTTGATCGCTGAGCTGATAAATCGGTAATGCAGTAGGGCAATTTATGTCCTTGCATTTTGGCTTGACGTGGATAGACTTTTAAAGTGCAGTAATGAAACCATAATCAAAAAGCAAGTACCCAATCAATGGCACGGTTTTCGATAAGGCCGCCGTGACTCACTAACGTCTGGCATTTTCGAAAAGGTCTAGCCCTCCCTAGGTGCAATTTCTTCGTTGAAAGCTCTTTCGGAAGCATCAAAGTTGGAGCAAGTTTTAGAACCGGTTTTGTTGATGCCTATAAGAGGTGAGGGACAACATCATCAATGGTTGCAACACGTCATTGGAAGACTGTATTGGCTCAGTTGCCTAAGATTTCCCAACCTGTTAATTGAGTAGCAGTTCAGTCAGCTCATCCAGCGTTGCATACTCCACCATCCCACCCACATTTACATCGATTAAGCTGGTGCACTATAAGTTTACAAGTACACTTGAAATTCCTGAAAATCTAGATAGGGAACATTGAAACACTACTACTTTATTATTATTTATATTAAATAATGTCACACTTCTCATGAGACAGAAATGTCAAACAAATACGTTTTACAGAGGGCCTCTAACGTAAATACCCAAATTATACCCTTAGAAAATCGTATTTGAATAAATTCTTGAAAATAGGATGGGTGATTAGTGGGGAATATGCAATGGGGAAGACGCCATTTAACTGTTAACAAGACACTCATTTATATATACATGGAAAGAGATGTTATTCCGAGTTTTGCGAGACTCATTCGTTCGCTGTAGCTCCAGCGGCCTCCAGATCGGCGAACAACCGATTCGCAGCTGCTTCAACCTCCGGTCTGCTATCTTCCAGGGCTTCTGACAAAGCCACAAGGGTGTCGGGGACTAGACAAGAGGCAAGACCGAGATCGCCGCCACCCACGGCACCCTCACCAGTCTCCATCAACGTATCAAAAGTCTGCTTCAGCAACCTCAAGCCAGCCAACCGCGTTCGCCATTTGGGACTTCTGGTGACCAGAGCACAGAGACTGGATCCGAAAGGACGCAGCAGGGCTTCATCACCTCTTATAGCTGCCAGAAAAGCGTCTACACATGGAACGAAATCAACCTCGTTGAGATTAGGCCCCGAGGCGCTAAGAGGTTGAGTCAGGATCTGGGGTAGGAGCATGATACAGTCGTTGCCAGCGGTATCTAAGCATGCGGAAAGCTGAGATTCAGCGCGTAGCCAAGCTGCAATTGCCGTTAGGGTAGCTCTAATACAAGCACTTGTCTCGACAGGAGAGACGCTAGCAGAACTCTTGGAGAAACACGTTAGAAGTTGCGAGAGATTAAGGGGAGCGGCAAGTTTCTTAACGTCTAGAAGAATAAAAACCAACTTTAGTAAAGACCCACACAGGTAACACAGGCACGCATGTAGCCGTACAACAGCCCCAAACAATAAGACTTACTCTTTGAATTATGATCACCAGAGAGAAGTGATAGACAACACACGAAGAGGCTGCTAAGGTTAGCATCTTTCACCAAGGTCACAAAACACTGCGGGGATACTCGAGTCGCTAATCTACAAATTGAAAAGCGGGAATTATGTTTCGACAAACGGACTAATACGCGCTAGTTTGTGGAGGGTTTAAAACTGGTTTTGTTATTTTCGATTGTATAATGAGGGAATAAGGATAGACATACTTGTCCAGTACGACGAAGAAGCTCTGCAGTCGTGCCATGACATCCACTGCCTCCAATTCACCCTTCACAAGCCATTGAAGACACTTTGCAACTAATTGGAGCCGTGAGTCCCTGTCCATCGCCGCCAGGAGAGCAGATCCTGCCAGACAGGCTGCTCGTTTCAGTGGTGATGCTTTATCTGCGCTGTCAGGGCGACAGGAGAGAGCTAGGACTAGAAGGCGCCAGACCAGGATGGGCTCAGTACCATAGGCTACCACCAGGGAGTTGGGGAGACCCTCACCGGGCCGCGAGGCATCGAGGTCGACGTCGTTGGCACCAACCAAAGTGAGAATGTGGTCGACATGACGAGAAAGGAACTCGAGACCACCGGAGAGCAGATGCTGTTTTGAAAGATAAATTTTCCCCTCAACGACATCCATAGGCAATTATCGAGAGAATTTAGTTAGTTACACTACAATACGTGTACCTGTTTGCGCTTCTGAAGTGGGTATTGGAATGAGAGATTATGATACATTTAGCCTATTATCTAGGGGAAACATAAGGTTATTGAGATACTTAGAGCCTCATGAGACTGCAAAGGTTGAGTATAGATAGAAGCTTAACTGCTGATTCATAAAGATAATTGTCAAATATCAGTGAAAGACAAAGAGAAATAATACTTACGGATTCATGCTCCGGCGATGCTTCTTCAAGAAGTTCGAGAGTAAGTTTAAGTAGATTTGACGACTCTGATAAGGAAATGAAGCGATCACGCAAGCGCCGAATAATGACTTCGCACTGTTTCAGTGCGGCTGCGGACCTATCCACTCTGGCCTGTGTAGCAGCCAGCAGGTCTAAATGCGTTGTGCGGAAGAGGAAAGACAGAAGACTGGCGTCCAGAGCCTCGCTGTGGCTTTCCAGCCTACTAGACGAGGACGAATCATGTCCCCGTAGAACTCGGAGGATAGAATCCGCCTGATGAATTCCTCCTGTGCCTCTGGTGCCGAATTCAAAAGCACCCAACAGGAGGGTCACACCAGCCTGAAAACGAAAAAGATCCAAGGCAATCGCTTCTAAAAGAAATACTGCGCAGCACGGCAGGAGTAAATACCTGTAGGTGCTGTTCGCCAGAGTGGAAGTTAGCAGCAGCGCCCAGTAACTGCGCTGTGGGCAAGTGGCAGGCCGCGGCGGCGTGGTCCAGGGCAAAGCGTAGCACCCGTCGGACACGGGTGCTGCACACAGTGTCGGCTGACCAGAGGGAGGTAAAGGCCACTGGAAGACGAGCCATGCACTCGAAGGCGAAGAGACATGTTAGAGAGCGCACCTCTGCGGCATCCGTCGCCACACGAGTAGCCTTGATTTGGGTGTCGCTAGCCAATGGCCACCAGCGGGATGCTGGGCTAGACATTATAGCGTCCAGAGTCTATATGTACGGGGGTAACATTAACCATATTTGAGAAAGTTGCTACTGAAATAGACAATTTGAGTCACTTATGGAGAATAGCAATTACCGTACTAACCACTAGAAAAATGGATTCTACATTTATGGAAAAACATGCTTGTTTAATGACTAACACAACTCTACCGTATGATTTACCAGGAAACACCTAACGAGGACTTTTGAGCTATAATGCTTTGCAGACCACTTTTTTAGTTCAATGAAGAAGTACTAGAAAACATTAGTAAAAAAATGAAGAAATGTTAAAAAACCATGAATACAAGTTTTGTTTTCGATATTAAAAGTTAAAAAAATACCCGTAACCAGTTCAAGTGATGAGTGCTCGATTGAATATCTTAAGTGTATAGTGAAAAGACGTGCTATCGAAACACACCTTTAGTACTTTGTCTGGATTTAGAGTACACAGCAACTGAGTCAGCTTCTTGAGACAAGAGAGCAGTAGATGATTGAATTTAGACTGACTCTTATGAGCCGTAAAGAGAGCTGAGGATCTGAGTGTAGCAGTTGAAAGCTGATCAAAGATATCTGTGAGACCTCGTTCAAGGGAAGCCTCGATCCTTTGCCCTGGCGCTGCTTCCTTGGCACGCACTAACAAAGTAGTTGCTGGTGTACACTTGCGTGTGAGGCTTTCCAGTTTGGCAAGAAGTAACTCTAAAGCCTTGCGTGTCAAGCAGGAATCCTCAAAGTTCATCAACTTGGCCATCGAGTCAAGGAACACCTGATTGGTCATGAGGCTATTCATCTGCAGGGACAAGAGCAAATGTTTAAACGAAATCCGAGGTTAAGTTGACATCTACAAAAGTAGTGAAAACAAACCTTCACGAGGGTGGATTGAAGCATTTGAACGGCTTCTTCTCGAGAAGCATTGGCTTCGGGCGCTTTAGCTGTTGAAGAACAAGCAAGAAGTAATTGAACAGTTAATCTCACGACACTGCCAAACGTTTCCTGCACCGTAGACAGAGAATCCCGCTTGATTGCCTCTTTCTGACGAATACGGTGACCAGGGCTATCAAGAAGACTGTAGAAAAGTCCTACAAGACTACTCAGTAATGTCCAGAATCGATTCCCGTCAAATGAAGCCTCGGCATTTACTCGTGGTCTCTTGCGACCAACCTTAGGTGAACTTTCCACCTCAATTGATTCGGGATTTGAAAGAGCTTTCATGACATAGGAATATTCATAAGTGCACGCTAAGAGGGGTTGATTTGAGTCTTCCGTAGTTCCTCCCTCCTAGATCAAGTGTAAGGCCAAGTTAACCAAGTGGACAAAACGAACGAAACGGAACAAATGCGGACTTACAACTCGTGCACGTTTGGCCCTAGGACGAGGCATACCGTCACTCGATGCGGTACTTGACTTTGAAAGGCAGTAGAGGAAAAACTCTAGGCATCTTTGCCACGAAGACAATTGAATGGACAAATCAAACTGGTTGTAGAGGTTTACCAGAAGCGGACCAACGAGATCAGCTAAAAAGGCCAATAAAAATAAGTTTAGAGCCGAGTCTACTCAAGGTTATTAGTAGAGTGTATTTTAGAGACCAAAGCTGGTAGATGTGGCTTCACATTAAAGCGGCAAACTATCGATAAAATGTACACAAACCACCCCAATCAAATTAGATTTTTAGATTACTATTAGACGATTTGACTTAATTCAAACTAAAACTCACCGATCTCTTGAGTTGGCCAGTCGGTTTTCAGAAAGAATGCGGCAGCCGTCCAGAGCCAACCCTGAAGAGCAGCCTGCCTCGAGACTCTTCTACTGGAACCGAGAGAGCTGTTCGAGGTTGTCGAGTCCATTGAAGGAGTTGGAGCCACAACTTGCGCCAACCCACGAACAAGACCCAAGTAGAGAGCGAGTGAACGCCTGGGCGTTTCAGGAGGTAAGTCGGGCAGACCATGGACGAAGACATCTAGCACTATGAGGGCCGATTCCACACGTTTCTTTGCTACATTGACCAGAGCAGGCACAGCCTCCGACACCAGACGACCCAGCAGCGAGAGATTGTGTGTATCATCAAGTCGCAAGAATATGGAATGATATTCACTGCTCGCACCACCCGCCCATTTCACTAACAGTACCAGGTATTTACAGAGAAGTACCTAAAATGCGAAAATAAACGGTAATCACCGGCATTACTCAGCAGTACTTCCCACGAATGTCCTTACGGGAAATGTTGATGCCATTTCGATTAGGCACATCATAATTTGCCGTTGGATGACTGCCGACTCCTTGAAGACATCCAGACTCTGGAAAATAGTTTCAATAACGTTTGAGACGGAGACTTTTGGCATGAGTGGAGAGTTTTGAGACACTCGTGATCGTCCGTCCCTATCAAGCCTGTTGCCAGTAGCAAAGAGTTTGGTTAGGACCCCAAACAATTCCAAGACGCAATCTGAGTTCTCTTCACGAAGATTCACTGCTGAGGCAATGGCTTTGGCATTGCTTTCAGAGAAATAAGTATTTTGCTTCGAACTAACTATTTCCTCGTCACTTAAATTAAAGACGTTGGTTTCGCCGTCATGGTAACCGTCGTCGTCTTCATTACTACTATCTGAAGAGAGGTAGATTGAGGAGCTCGTGGAAACAGTTCTTTGACGGCCACACATGCGACCTCTGATGGCTTCCTCGCGCTTGAAGTTTTTCTCTGCCAAAATGCACCTGTACAACACAAGTTCAAGGTTAACACTACGTTATAAAATATGAGAACGCCAAACTAGGAATCGTACGTGTTAAGATGGCTATGGAGGGTGAACAGAATATCCATATTTTTGGCATCCGACCTTTCGTTATCCCCATCCTCTTGGGTTTTTGATGCTCGTCTACTAGAAGCTGAAACCCTTCGCTTTGCAGTGCTTTTAAGACGGCCGATTATAGAGTTAAGAGACGATGAACCACCATCTTCAAGCTTTTCGTTCAGAAAAGCAGCTGATTCAGCTTGCAAACGAGGCATATCTCCCAAAAGAGATGCCAGTAAAACTTTCAGAGCGCATAAACGCTTCCCTTCGTTGAAGGCAGCTACATCAGCATCAACGGTAGACCTCCTGAAAAGCACAACAAACAAGAATAGGTCGAATTCAAGTACCACTAAAAAAATATCACCGCATTTGGAAATAGCCCACCTTGAAGTGGATCGAACTGCAGGCTTCTTCGTTGACATTAAAACTAGCTCTGTGAGACAGTAGACATAGTGCCGGGCCTTCATTAGAAGCTGCAAATGAAAAATGCGGCAAATATGGTCGAAAGCAAAGAAAAGATAACGGGCATCAATGTCAGACAAACCTTGGAGAAAACAGATATAATACTCATGTCAAATTGCAAGTCTCGGTTGCCAGCTAAATCCAAGAGAGCACTGAGCAATTCAGACTCTAGTATTGAAACACCAAAACGGCGCTCGACTACACAATTAGAAACCGGGATGGAGGAAAGAGCTTGCAAAGTACACGAGTCGAACTTTTCAAGAAGAGCTCGGTTAGTCATCTTAAACCTTGAATATTCAGGAATACGTATCAGAGTGAGAAGACCCCCCCATCCATCGGATTCAGAAGTGGTTACTTCCACAACAGACTTTAAGAAATCGTTGCGCATGAGCTCGGCAACGGCACGCCATGAGATTTCGGAGATCACTGTGTCCACAAGTGGTTGCCTAAATTAGAACGTTTTAATTAAATTCAAAAAGTCGTGAAACATTGAAAACACCAAAAATTCACAAACTGACCTGCAGAATAGTCGAAAAGCAGATTGAACAAACGCAGTAGAAATTGAACCCAGTGAAGAAAGACTGTCACCCTCAAGCAAATTTCTAACAGAGTCAGAGGTGACTGGATCGTCACTAATATCGCCAATGAATATGTGTACGTTTGACATCTTTCCGTAGCGATAAAAATTTTCTGACTCCACTTTGTAGCGTTGAAGTAGGTCAAAGGCTTCAATACGAATTTGCCCAAGTGGGTGCAGGAGAGTGGCCAAAACGCAGGGGAAAACTAAATAAACAAAAGGAGATATCTAGGCTGAGGTCGCGACTTTAGCATCGGCTTAACACATGGTGACAATACCTTCATCCAACACCTCCGACAGTTTACCGCTGGCTGATCGTTTTGCAGCATCAAACGTACAATTGAGAGCACGAATAGCTAGTTTACACTGGTAAAGCATGAGTGTATCTAGAATATCCCCATTATCGTCGTTTGAACACCTTAATTCTTCTCGTGTACGGGAGAGAATAGTGCATAACATGTTAACCAGAGTATGGTAGTCTTCGAAATCACAACTTCTGGAAGAAAAACAGTCGCATGTATCTTCGGATTTTGAAAGCAAACAAACGCCCAAACTCCCAAGTTGTTTATGAACGTGTTCGAATGCTTGAATTATGGTTGGATCTGATTGAAAAAGATAACTGTACTTCATCTTCCGGATGCGCTTCACACTAAACTTTGGTTTTAGATCCGAATCGTCACCGGATAATCCCGAAGTTGAAGTTCCAACTTGTTGAGGCTCGGAGCAGACATCAAGCGTCTGCAAATATGGCATAGATATGATGAAGAGATAATGTCAAATTTGTTAAAGCAGCGAAAAAACACGTACAATTGCCGATTTTTGGACGCGCTCAGATGTTTTTAATCTTTCACTGGCGACACGGCTCAAATCTACAGATTCGAGGTTTATGAGTTCCTCTTTTTCCAGCATCGCTCGTTCAATTGGATCAAGTGTGTTAAGCAGGTCTTCGTACATAGCAGAGATGCTAAAACACCGTAAATAAAAGTTCAACCTAGACTGGAGTAGGATATTTCCAAGAAATTAACAGTAGAATTTAAACGTATTTCAACCACCCAAAACTTCGAAACTCACCGGTCTGGTAAAGTAGAAATGCCTTGAGTCCGCATTAACGCGTTGACTGTGCGAAGAGTTTCCCATTCTGCTTTACTGCGAACATTCTAGGAAGACAAGCCAGGTTAATTAGAGAAAAAATTAAATGAACAAAAAACAATTGGTTACTTGTAGGATAATAATGATCCAATCGATGACAAGATCATGATTGAGTTTGAGCGAAAAAGCCAAACGAACAATTGCGAGGCATACGGCGGATTGAAAACTGGGTATGTCCACACTTTTCAAGCCCATTCTGATAGTGCCTTGCATAGAATTAAGGATTTTGACCATTTTTTTTTCAGGCAAATTGGCATCACAGAGTCCATTCAGTGTAGAATAAAGGAAGCTTCCAAAGTGTTGAAAGCGGTTTAAGCGAAGGTCACATTCATACTAAAAAGGATTAACATTATAAGAAGTGTTAATACCTTAGCGTAAACATTCATGCTGTTTGCGATAAATGGCATTAAATCCGGTTGGCTTCGGCATGCTTTAAGGAATTCCTGTCTACTCAGGGGTGTACCACGATCAGCGACTGGTTTAAGCCACACCCAATTAGGGATTTTATCAAAATCTAGCAGCTGTACAGCCTTTACGAACAGCGCAGTTTCGTAATGCGGGAAAAATAACATCAAATATTCGTTGACGTAGTACCTATGAATCTCAAACCTAAAAATTTACGTAAAGACGGTGTGCAAGTTTACCTGAACACAAGCCACTCAAGTGCTTGGATAGCGTTAGACGAACGGATGTACGAGTTCAACATATATAAGAAATGAGCTACTTCGGAATCAATTTTATGTTTATGTATTTGGGACAGCGAACACATTTGCAAATCCAGAGATTTCGGATTAAATAGTGTATCGCTGAACCTCCGGAACCCTGAGTCAACTTCACATAATCCGTTAAAGGCTCTTAAGCCTGTAAGGAATATAGATTTAAATTTAAAAAAGGCTTACAATCACGGAAGCATTTATGTGGATCGACTGACTGAGGATTTTCATAAACCAGCGACTTTCTCTTAACGCCATCGATCAAATAAGCCGATGTTATCGGGGTAACAAGGTGTTCAAGCTGACTTTTTAATGACATGTAGATCCGGCTGGTACAAAAAGAAACTACGCTAGCATGCGCTATCCGCACTTTCAAAAAAGGGTCTAAGTCAGCAATAATTTAAAACAACTTTTAAAGAACTCAAGCATTATCTAAATAAGATATATTAAAATTCTAAATGTAGTTTACAATTTACCCATATTAAATGTTTAAAGATAGATCTATTTCTATAAATTGCAATCAAAGGATGTTATGAAAGCGATGATTTGCCGAAAATATGTTAACGCTACTTTCGCTTTAAAACTACAAGTATCTGCTTTTTTAATACTTATATATTGTTTAAGTCGGGAGACACTTTAATGTTGCAAGGGAAAATAAAAAGTGACTAAATCATAGAAAGAATTGACAATATAATAAATAAAATATTTCAATGCTAAATCCAAACTCGAATGCAATTTCGTTAAATACCCGATCATATCTACTTCAAATTTTTCACTTAAAGCATTTAGTAAACATTTTTAAATGAAATGGCTCACTCAACATTATGCGATAACGCTCTTGTGGATAAGCTAATCTTTGGTTTTCTCCAAGATCAGTTAATTTCCCTCTAAGAGGTCTCGCTATCAAAGAGATTAGGGGATGCCAGCCAATTTGACCTTTTTTATATAGGTTTGCTGAGTGATTAAGGCGCTTTTTTGTGGTATGGGAACGTGGGGGCATGACTCAGACTTAGATTGTCTAGTGGGAGTTGTTTGGCTTGGTAGACCGGTTATCGCACCAGAGAATCGGTGCAGAATCTAGTTTGTCGCGTACGCAAACAATTATTCCACTTTAGACTACACTTAAAGTTAAAGTTTATATTTATTGTTCTAATATGTATTTTAAAATCAACACAGTCAACATATATTTTGTTTATATGTCTCTATTGTTTCACCGTTACTTTGATAACGTTTCGCTTCTTGTGCATGTGTGCTCTTCTGCTCCTGGAGGACCCTGTGAACATAGCCTATTTAGCAGTACAAAGTACCATGACGGAATCTACGCCTGATAGAGATTTTTTACTCGTTAAGGGTTTTGCGAATCATTGCTATTGCAAGGTCTGTATCAATTCTTTGTGCTGAATTAACTAAGTCGTGCTCATGTAGTGCCACTCCGTATTTTTAGACTGATATTTGCCAATGTGGATCTAATTTGGGGGTTACGGAGCGTAATTTCAAAGAAATTTTCGCTCATTTGGGTTTTGCTGATGGGTGCCAGGCCATGTCGTCTGAAGGCTACAGGATGGACACACTGCATATATGGGGTACTCATGAACTCAGCACTAACGACCTCCTCGAATGGCTTGAAAATTACGGTCCTAAAGCGGTTGAATGGATTGACGATTCCTCGTGTAATATTGTTTTTGCCGATGAGATCACGGTTCTTCGTATTCTTACTAAACTCACTGAGCCCTTTGATTGTCGAATTGCTCTAGCCGCTATGGCAGCAGTTGTTTCATCAATGGATAGTGGTACTGAATCCATAAAGGATTCTGTCGTTAATATCAATAAAGAATCTCTAAGTGGGACAACGGCAAACCTTGTACCTCCGAATGGAAGATGGTTTAAGTCTATCTCTTCCCCGAAAGGCGCCTTTTGTCTCTACCTTCGCATCGCCCACAAAAGTGATGTTAAACTCCCAGGAGCAGAGCGCCGGAGCAAGTACTACCGTCGTTTCGGCAAACCCAATGCTGACCCTCCTACTATCCAAAGGCATTCTGCTATTCGTTCAGTCACCCTTAAAGATCCTCGAGAACTCGTAGTTTATGACGACACGGTGGACTATAGCTCTCCTAGTTGGCGGAATCCCCCCTCTGGGAGGAGACGAGAAGCTGCAGGTGTGCAATTTTTTTCTACTTGTTCATGTTTTTTTGTATTTTGCTCAAGAGTAAGCCAGCACAGCTTCGTATTTTGCAATTTTTAATATGGTAGTTATTTGCAAGTTGTATTGTCTGAAGTTTTCTCGTTTTTGTTGATGGGTGCGATTTGCTATTGCTGGCCTTTCTTGCTTGTCAGGAAACTAAAATTGGAGTTTTTTGCTATTCATTGAGCATAAATTTGGTGTATTATTCTGAAATGCTCCTCTTGAATGCCAAATGGGAGAAAAACGCCCAGGTTTAGCCTCTCCCAAAGAAAATCTGTTTTTCCTCTGTCCGTTTCTTCAAATAGTGCTATTTTTCAATTTATCAAGTATCGAATTCTTAATGCATGCGCATCCTTCACTGTCGTTTAAGGGAACTAAGTTTCGTTTGATGTTGTGAGATTTTTTAGCTCCCGGAAAATCTGTCATCTATGAAATGGTCTTGTGGAGTTCCGATCCGTGACGTTTCTCCGACAAAGACCTTGATGAACTTTCCTTACAAATTTAAGTTTGACTAGAAGTCGCTACGGCCATTCCAAAGTAGGATTTTGCACATGAAGTTTGCCGTTTTAGTGCCTAGCCCATCTCCCTCATTCATCGGAATCAAGGATCTGATTCAAATTATCAGCACTGAATTTCCTGACCTTGCCTTACTACAAAAAGTGTGTTTAGGATTTTTCCATCTGGTTGCTTCTTGCATTCCCCCTCTGACCATAGGAGGGTTTGTGTATCAACTATGCTACGGTCATCAAGGTCGTGGTCTTCAATAACTTACTTCTCCCTGCAGTTAGCGGCCTCTCCAAACCACCACGAAACCCTCCACCGAAGTGGCCTCGTAGATCAGGCACAACAGTTGCCATGGATATCGGTGATGAAGACGTCTTTCAGCCACCCCTGGGGACCACACCAAACTTTGACTTTGTGAGTCGACCGAGTGTGCACCAGCGCCTGGGACCACGCAGTGCCTTCGGCGGCAATAGAGATGCCTTGGCCACCGTCACCATCCTGCCTGACGGCGAATCTGCGGCTACGACTGATGCTCAGCCAGTGAGGATGCTCTCTTCTCTTAGCATGGTGGCAGATTTGGAGGAGCAGGCAACAAAAAGGAACATTTTCGATCAGACCAGGTGGGTCCTCCCCTTTAATGTATGGATTTCAATGCTGTTAGATCTCCATTCTAAGCTCGATGTTGTTCTATCGGAAACAGGGTATTGACTTAGTATAAATCCTGGTAACTAGTTCTGTAAGGTCAACTATTTGTAGTGTTTCACCGATTCCCTTTCGGAGGTTTGCACACTATTATCGACTTGAATCCTATAATCTCTTAATACTGACTCGGAATGGCAAACCAAATGCCTTTTTGACCGTAACACAACTTGATAGCGTTTACATAGTCCTTAAAGTCACTCTAAAATTGCCTCAGTCGTTCGTTTCAAATCGTTTTTTTTCTCAAACATGCCTCTATTCTAAGCAACGTCCCCATGTTTACCATAGTATCGACAAATCTACAATTAGTGGCTGTGATTACATTTATGATGATATTATTCCGATTTAGCTAAAGTTGCAGCTGCGTCTACTTAGGCAATTTCTGACGTGTTTTATATGCCTTTGTAGATCCAGTCGTCGGGCTCCAAGGCGTCATGGCCGTGGAAGGCTTCGTCTGAACGAACGTTCCGCAACTTCTGTTTGGAGTCGCCTGGGCTAGGGTACTAACA
Source organism: Anomotaenia brevis (assembly GCA_030710315.1). Lineage (NCBI taxonomy): Eukaryota > Metazoa > Platyhelminthes > Cestoda > Cyclophyllidea > Dilepididae > Anomotaenia > Anomotaenia brevis. Next base: position 43,676 of record JAUOZQ010000007.1, on the reverse strand, counting down.
GTGCTTGCCCGACTTCGGTTTTTTCACAAAACTCGCCTCACGTCTGTACATGCTTTCGTACGAGTTTTGCCATAATTAGTGATAATTACAGGTATCGAATAATTAACCACATTCTATGAATAGCGATTTATCTCTGGTGATGCAACTACCGGTTTTTATCGGGCCAAAGATTTATATTTAGTGGCCGATAGATGACCAGCTCTCATCTGACCCAATGTGGCAGTTCACTTGCCTACAGGAGCTTAAAACATGAGTGAATTAGGGAGGATTTGTTAGTGTTAAATCCCTCAAAAAGGGTCGAATCCTATTATTCCGAGGTAATTTAAGGCTTAGTGTCCATCTGCCTTTTGCGAAATCCTCTTCACCGTTTTGCCGGGAGGAAACGTCAGGCCGAAACTTCCAAATAGCGGTAGTTCAACCCCTCCCTAAATTCTGTAAAGGAAATTACGGCAAAAACAGCATTGGTGTGACTGGCCCATTGCCCTGTGCAAGACAACACGGAATAGTTTGTCAAATTACGAGACACTCTTGATCCCTCTAACCACCGCTAAATGAGGTGACCCTAACACGACGAAAATATTCCATGCTACGAGGAGACTGCGTTTGATTATTGATGGGAGTCAATGATTCTCCGCCCGACTGAGCGGGACGCAGACTATGTGCGCCATTTGACAAACGAATGGACGCACCGAATGGAAACGAAGAACAAGAAGCGGATTTCGACACTAGGAGGCAATGAGGCATGCAAAGAAGGAAAAGAGGAATAAGACCAGGCAGCATACAGAAAGGCGACGAGAATGTGTAACATTTCTCCAAGAGCTAGAGGGGGCAGAGAATCAGTCAACGGGTTCGGGGCAGTAATTTGGAAGACAAGCACAAATCAGAAATACGGCGACAATGTGTAAAAATGATGGGTAAGGATGTTTTCAGTAGAAAATAGATTCATACACAGGAGGGGAGGGAGCAAGAACCGAGGCAAAAGAACAATGTAAACCCACCGAAAAGAAAAGGGGCACAAGGCGAGAGGCACTTTGCTTGCAACGGTAGGAGCCGAATTATTATTTACACAACGTACACGAGAGGCAGAAGAGGAGGCAAACTGAAAGCACGTTCGTTAGTTCTATTCATGTCTGTGAAACCTCGGTGCAACGGCAGTGAGGACATTATTAGTGCGGGGACGAAAGGGGGAGGGGAAGACAGGCCCTTGTGACTTGCTTGTTGCATAAGCAATCAAAATAATGGGGACAGGGAGTAGAAAGTCCCAAGGAAACGTACACGCAGACAGAGTACCCCCACCACACTCTGAGCTCGCTCCAGAATCTGGTCACAGACAAAGAGTAGATGAGATAGGCAGGTAGAAGGTAGCAACAGTTTGAGTGAAGCAGCTAGATTAAAGGAGGGCACAACGCCAAAGGTTACGCCGCGGTCGATTACTGTTGATCCTTTGAACGTCAGGTCGAGGAGCGTTGGGAGCGGCCTAGAAATCAAGGAAACACATTTTTGTATCTTACAGCTCAGAGGCTAGTTCCCAATCCTCCATATCGTGCTAGGCGTGCATAATACACCAATAAAAGCCCACTTTTATGATTTAAGATAGACTGTGAGAACATAACTTCGTTGCCTTGGTTTCGGGTACAGCCAAGAAATCAAAGGTTTCATCAATGTAGTGAAAGTGAATGTCGAAGCGCTTACGAAAGATCATTTCTGCATGGTGAATAAACAGCGCATGGAGCACAGCTACGCAAGTGAAAACCGATGAATCACCCCTAGAAAGAGCCCTACCCCAAATTATTCACCTAGGTGTGATAGGAGGGGCAAAACAAGCATGTATTGCATCAAGATCTATTGCGTTGCCAAAGTACTACACTTCTAATGCCGTAACCACTGTGTCACTGTACTACTAATGTGAAGACAATCAATGGTGAAAGATGACATTAAAATGGCTAATCTTATTAATATTGCATTTTGAACCAGAATACTAAATGATCCGATAGTGAAAAACTTTCACAGTACACCGGAATTTATAAAATCCTACAGGATATTCTAATAGTGTAGTCATGTGACCTGCGCTCGGTGAAATTAACACAACTCAATGAAGTGTTTTAAAAGGGATTTGCACCCATCCTAGTGTTAGAAATGAGGAATTTGAGTACTACGAAAACCATTGATTGTCGTACCTTTTGAAGGGAGAGGTTATTTGTGCAAGGAAGAGTTAAAATGATAACATAATTGATGATTGGAATGATGTCAAACTATTTAGAAACTTTTAACGAGATCAGTTGAAAGGAACAAATTGTCTTCAAAGGTAACAGATTCATTTATATTTCAAATCGGGAAATCATGGATGAAGGTCTAGACTCGAAACAGAGGAAGACGTTTAACGACTCACGAGGTTCCTAATTCTATTAGTACAATAACGAAGCCCACGTGAACTATCAATTCAGTATGATGAGTAAATTGATGGCATAATCAATTAGAGATTCGCCACTGTCTGACAAACAAAGGTAAAAATGATTAAATAAAGGCGGTAAAACACACCATTTTCTGTTCCATTTTTGTTTTGATGGCTTGAGCGAGCATCTTGAAAGCGACCGTAACATTTTCTCCCTCCTTTGCGCTGGTCTCAAGAAACTCTATGTTGCGCGATTTAGCAAACTAAAATAGAATAAAGAAGGATTCAGGAAATGGCAACTCAGTGAGCTATGTGTCCGAATGCAGATGAGAATCCGTCTTAGCCAGCACAATGCGGAAGTTGTCAGGGAAATTGACAGCACTTAGACCTGTACATACACAAATAGAAGGCCGTGACGGAGCACAATCGGTCTGTGCGCGTGAAAAAGTTTACGTGTGAAAACGATACTGCAACCTAGGGCCTCCAACGCTACACAAACAAAGTGCAGTGACTGCAGCATGATCGATAATCCGCAATCAACACCCAATTACACTTCCGCAATTGAGGCAACGAACGAATTTGGCACAATCAGTCAACTTGCTTGAAACTCCATCGTTACATGAGGTGGAGGGGTGCATGAAAATTACGGCGATTACGTTTTCAAAATGGCGAGAGCATTATATAAAACTAGGAAAAGCAAATACATCAGGTCGACACTAGTGCTTTGAAAAGGCAAGGATTCATATGAAATCCAAAATCACTTTAGTGGGTAGTCAAGTGCTTCCGAAAAATCAATTTAAAAGTACCCTAATACCAAATTAAACGGATTTCATACACTCTTATGACATAGAGCTGGTAAGGCAAATGAAAATGTTTTAAAAATAAACTATCCAACGATCAATCAAAAAGCATTAAAGCATGGAAGCTTAACAAGGGTGACTACGGAAAGGCATACACCGATTTGGTAAAACTGACTTTCATTCCAATAAGCGACTCACTTCCATGGCCTCTTCCTTCGTGACTTTCCGCTGGGCGACCATGTCACACTTATTGCCGAGTAACATCCGCTCAACATCTGAGTTTGCGTGCTGGTGATGGGGGAAGAATACTAGGATTAGTTTTTATGTGAAAATAACCATAAATTAAATGATTAAATATAATAGATGCATTCGCAGCCATTATCAATCAAAAGCTTACGTCAACGATGTTCGCCAGCCATTGCTTAATATTTTGAAACGACTGGTATTGCGTGATATCGTACACTAACATTATACCCTACAGAAGATGGGTAATACAAGAGAGTGTCCAAACCATTGCACCGCGATAGTAGGCTGTAGTAATTGTCCGGAAACGCTCTTGACCAGCAGTATCCCAGATTTGAAGTTTGATTTTCTTTCCATCAACATCGATAGTCCGGATTTTAAAGTCAATGCCTACGTTGGAAAAAGTAAGTAAAGGCAAAGTAAAGGCAAATATGAACTGATAAATAACAATGTCCAAGTGATTCACACCTAAGGTTCTAGTCTGATTTCCAAACAACTGTAATATAATCTGAGAGCAATAAAACTCAGTCAAAAAATATACAAACCTATCGTGGCAATAAATGTGGAATTGAATTGTTCCTCTGTGAACTGGAAAAGGAGGCTTGTCTTTCCTACACCCGAGTCTCCGATTAGGAGCAATTTGAAAAGATAATCATAGTTCCTTGTCATCCTTCCTAATAGATCCACACAAGAGAATATCCTGTATAACTCAGAATGCTACAGCTTAAACAAACAAATCCTCAATATCAATTGAGCTAAATTAAATTCATTAATTAAATTAATTTAATTAGATATATAATTTAATTATTTAAACGAAAAAGTAATTTTATGTGAAACTTAATTAATAACTTTTTTTGATCTGGTTGAAACGCTCACGATGTATTATAAAATGAGTTATTCGGATGATAAAACGTCGACGATTCATCGAATTTTAACCAAAACGCAAGTTTGTAAATAGTATATAATGAAATCGAAAAAAATTTTATGTGCAATTTTCGCCTACTGATTTTGATTAGTATTCAAAAGTGACAATTTGTTTGCGCCTACGTCGTGTATTTGGTATGTAATGGATGAATGAATGCTTTTTTTACTTTCCTTTTCAATTCCACTAGAAGTTTGCGTAAAACATGGTGTGCCTCTAACTGTAAATAAATGTTTTGATAAAGAATGTTGTGGCGGATGTGTTGGTGCATTTTCTATATTTTTTATTAAACCTCACAGTGAATGCTAGATTTAATTAGTGAAAGAAACGATGCTCTGTATCGATAACTAAGTCAATGAACCTGTATCTAATTCCTAAACCACATAGGCACAAGAATCTTGACGCACGTCGTATAATGAGCTGTGGCCTTTCAGTAAATAAAATTGAATCCATTGTTGTGGAAGCACAAACTCGCGGACAATTACCCTGACTTATAGGAACAGAGTATATGACTGATAACTAGTAAGGAAGAGCTTGTTTGTATAAGCACATTCTTATAGAGTTATAGGGTGCTTCTCATAAGATGCTTTTTTTATTTTATTGAATAGTGTGAGTGTACTGGAGTGAGAACAAAAAATGGCCTTTGATTTAAGGTTAGGTAGAATTAAATTATGCTAAAATGAAGACTCAATGTACCTGTGTAAGCTGTTTACAATTGAGAAAAAATGGCCTGATAAGTCTTACTTGCTAATAATTTGAATCACCTCTGCAAAACTGAGATTGCCACTCCACCTCACCTAGCTTCAGGCAGAGCCAACAAACTCTGCCTCTGTTTGAAGCTTATATAGCTTCTTTCGATCGGTAAATTGTACCTTTATAGCAAGGGTTATTAGCATTCATTCGTGACTTCACTGATTTTTTAAAGATAGGTCACATAGTCTCATGGGGCTAAGGTATTTTGGAATATCACACAATAACATAAATTCAACATGGGAAATGCAGCATGCATGTGAGAGATCATTTACATTAGTTGATCTTAGAAGAAGTTCGATTGTAAGTAGATTTGACACAAAACCCCTAGAAGTCTGAAGAGAATAGTAACCATGCAGTCATTGAACGAAGTTCATATTTTCGACGTTAATGTCCCTAAGAATGTTTTTGGATGTTTTGAGTTCCTCTTTTTGGTCTCATATATGATATATCACTTTATAATTACTCAATCACCACCCATTTGTGGACAGTATTTTTTATCCGAAATGCCAAGTAGAGACACTAGTTTACCTCATATTTATGTATACTCAACCTTCCGAAATTTATTTATATCCACCGGCAGGAGCTCCATCTTGGTGCTTTGCGTTTTTGCTGAGCGCATTCTAATTATGTGATCATTCAACTGCGCGTGCTCAAACCTGAGTTCGCGAGCGGAACCAACCAATAGCAACGAGGTATTAGGGGTTCTCTTGGAAGTGGAGGAACGCATCCTCTTGAGTGGCTTATTTGCTAGATCAGGCACACTGCACGCTCACAATTAGTCTTCAGTGCAATATTTTAAATTGCAGGCTTAGTTGTACGATGCAAAGAGGGGGATGGCGTTTTTGCAAACTCGAGTTTTCGCTAATTCCTATCGGAGCGAAGGTGGAGAAGAGCTGCTTTGTACAATGCTGGTTGAGAGGTCGTGGGGCTCTTTCTCGTGCATGGTGGACTTAAATAAAACCATCCATGACTAGAAAGAGCACTCACATCCACCGCAGCAGCAAACATCCTCATAGAATCCCTTCCACTTATTGTTACCACAATTTTGGGAGACGTTTTCGATACTTTTCCGTGCTTAAATGAGTTCATTTACATTACGATATTCCTAAAGCACTTGGCCAATTGCTTTCTATGTTACTGATACTCCTGCTCGTAGATAATGCACTTTGTATATTCCTTACCACTTTTAGGGTATTATAAGTTTTACATAGATTTGTAAAATTATGTTTTAAAAACAAAATTTTGAGAATATCTACAAGATTCCTCCGCCTGGATAAGATAAATCAAAATTGAATTCTTATGGAACGTGCATAATATTTTATGATTCCGAATATCTGATATACAACATAGAATTGGATGTAGTAAATAAGGGCTTTGTTTTAGGCTGAGTGGTAATCCTTGATCTGTAATGTCCGTCTATGTGTTTGAAAATGAAGTTCGATAGTGGTAATTGAACAACATCAGAATTGACTTACATACAAGGTTTTTGGTTTAAAGCCATATTGCAGCCGCCCTCGTGATTGTATAAAGGATAATTTGAGAAAAAATTAGGAAGGTAAATTTCGAGGCATCGATAGGATACGTTGTAAGTTATGGATTCTATTCCTACTAGCATTAAGGTCATCACTGAGATTTTGAATTTCAGTGAAATTATTTTCAAAAATCCAACTTCTTCGAAGAGGCTTATAAATTCGGTGAGTTTGAAACCAGAACTCGTAATACTCAGGACTCAGTACATAATCTAGAATTCAGCTCTTCATTTACTGCAACAGGTATATATCAAATCAATACGTTCAGCGAAATAGTCTTCCAATGCATAATTTAATTTCTTTACCTTTCAGTGTAATATACGTTAATATTTCTGCAACTTTTTCTCCTCAATATTTTATTACGATATTAACAACAACCATCAGTGACATCATATGCATAGTTTATGGTAGCGAGAGAATGAAATCTACATTATTTTAAAGGAAAATCTGAGAACCTAAAGTCATTAATTATGTTGTGAACTTCCACCCTCAGGCTGCCCCGAGATTGTGTCTTCGTTAAGGTATTTAGTTTTGTTATTTTACCGCATAGACGATTGCGAGGCAGAAGCCTATTCGTGCTCGAAGCAGAGTAGCTATCAAAAGAATGAATACTTCATGAATGACTTGAACGTAGGTTAGTAGGCCTGTTAACGAGGCCTTCTGTCCAGTTCTCTTATCATCACGAGTATACCTATTGTTAAAGTAATTTGTACAATAATTAAACAGTCTTCATTGAGATCGCTGATGAAAAAAGAGTCCTCTAGAAATTAAAAAACACACTGTAAATGCAATAATTTTATCTCGTTTAGCTCTATGCATTGGTTTTTACTGTTGCTACAAAATCGGTCGTAAGATCTGTACTCTTCAGGATTAGGATAGGATACCATAAGAGGGTTTTTGTGTACAAAAGCACCTATGCAATAATAAATATCTTTTCTGTGTTACATAAAAAACAAAAAGCAGGGAATAAAAATTAATTGACAGTAGTTACACTCACCTCAATCATTCCTTAATATTTATGCAAACCTACATCATGTGAGCAGTAATTTCAAGCTCCTCAGTAATATCAGCGCAACTTTTTGTAGAGTTGTTGTTTGAAATGCAACATTTAAGTGAATATCTGAATCTTTGAAAGGAACAGTTATTCGATTCTTACGAATTCTTCGCACTGTTTAAATCCCTATTAGTCATGAACTTCTAGTTTAGAAGAAGAGTTTCAAGCAAAGCTTCTGAACAAGTTGAAATATCGAGAAATGATCTGACACAGTTATTAGCCTAAATTGTCTCGTTAATACTGAAAAATTAAAGAAGTCGTTCGTAGGCAGGATAGACTGGCTTGAGTTACCAGTCTTGGAAAACAGATATCCTGATTTTTGTAGCCCTGCACACTAGCATGAGTGCGAGTCCCCTTAGTTTGTATAAACCATAAATCCCACATGACATATGCCAATTCTGTTAATTATATTAATGTAACATAAGCAGGTACTTCTCAAGTTTGAAAATTGTTTGAATGCAAACATTCTAGACGTCTACATATAGACTCTGTCTCCGGTCGTCATTGTAGGTAGGCCAGGAATACATGCATGGTACCAATATTTTGATATTAATAAAGTTATTACGTTTCACCATACTGCATAGAGAGGAAGCACGGGTAAAGTCAACTCAGTCAATTGATAGTGAAGAAAGAGAACAGGTATTGAGAGAACCTTAAACACTAAAAAGATAAATATTACAACATTTGATAGGGGGTGTATTCATACTAAGCGAAATCAACACGTAAATAAGTCACTTTAACTAACTAATTAACTAGCATGTGAATATTATCAGCGTCCATATCCCTAAGGAATTTATAGGACAGAACTTCAATAGGTCTTATCAGTAATGATGAACTAGTAAACTCGTTTATCGCGATTTGGACAATACAGTTGATCAGGAATGTGTTGAAGGATAAATAGCGTTGTTCAACAAAATCACGACTGAAAACGCCAAAACCAAAGAGGTCTATATAATTCCAAATCCATTTAAGTTAAGAAGATGGATTGTTATGATGACTGTCAACTTATATAAGCAAAAATATTTGATGGTAAAAATGAAAATGATTGCGTAAATCTTTCAACAAATATTCCACTCTCTGAGCTCTACCATTTAATTAGGTAGAATATTCGGAGGATTTTAAAAAATTCGAAATCTAAAGGTGATTATATTTTGCTAAGAAGATTTCAATGGCTAAACTCATGCACAGTACATTTACAAAAAACGCATAACAAATATTAAATTATATAAAATTTTAAATTTTATGATTAGTTAAAATAGTATAAATATCTAGTTTTCATTTTCATCGAGCGTTGGTAAGCGTTAATAAATTCAAGGCCATGTTATCTTCCGCGTTTTCTGCGGGGCCCTCATGCTCATATCAAAAGGTGTCTCTGGTTAGTGGAATGGGGCCTTGTAAGTTAGGATCTCCAAGATGTTTTTTTAGGCCCAACCTGGTTACAACTTAAAATTTTGGCTTAGTGTGCCTATAAGGATGTGGTATCATAAATATGTCTATACATGTTTCTGAATGCGTAATTTAATTACGAATCTTTATTTGCGTGGTGTAATACTTTGCTTTATTGAACTCTATCACAGGGTTATTGTTCTGGAATTTCAGGCAAGACACCGTTATTTCGAATTGTTGTCATGTATGGGAGCCAGACGGGTACTGCGCGTTGTATTGCCGAAAGATTGGCGTTGCAATGCTGTAAAATACTACGGCTTCGCAATTTTCCTGCAGAATGTCCTACTTCTCTCATTCATCTCTGCACTGCAGATGACTACACGCCCTTACAGCAATTAGCTCATGAACCTGGCCCAGTGATTTTCGTTTGCTCAACCACCGGCTGTGGGGACCCTCCGGATAACATGACGAGTTTCTGGCGCAAACTCATGAATGTTCGCCTTCCAGAGGGTCGTACCTTTCCTACCTCTCTTCGGTTTGCTGTCCTAGGCATTGGGGATTCTTCCTATAAGCACTACAACTACGTTGCCAAGAAACTCTATCGACGAATGGTACACTTAGGTGCATCGCCTCTTCCCGTTTCTATGGCTCTGGGCGATACTGATCAGGATATTGGTTTGGGGCTGGCTGATGAATCTGCCCCTGAAGGTTTAGTGACATGTCTTCACAGATTCATACCATCTCTGTGGAACACTGTTTTGCACCAGTACTCCAGCGATGTGGTTCCATTGGGGTCCATTGGTTCCCCCATCACATGGGAAGCTTTGGAGTCGTCGGAGTTCATTGCCTCCTTGCAGCCACGTTACTTAGTAAAGCGTGTTCGCAGAATCGAGGGTGCTGAGCTAAATCTCATCAATGGGAACCACTACAGGAATGAGGAGGTGCTCTTGGACATGATCGAAACCACAGTGTTCAGGGATGATGGGCTGTTTAAAATGCCTGCTATGCCGTCGTGTGCATCATGGTTTGTAATCAAGTCAAATGAACGTATCACACCGGTGAACTACTTTCAGGATACAAGACTCATCAGATTGGAACCCGAGGTAGGTGATAGTTTACCTACTGGATGAGTTCTTTTGCCATAGCGTGTAGTTTTGTTTGGAACTTTTGTTGTATAGCCCCTCCCTTTTTTAGGTGTTATGCCTTACTTTTAGCTTTAAAAGCACGCCCCATACTCACATCATTCAAAGTTGTCGTGAATCTGTTCAGTAGTTTAAAATATGATTTCCTGTCAATCGTGGCTGGAATTCTGCTCGTGTTGTGACAGCACTGTTGTGTTAGAATTAAAGTATGTGAGTGCACATTACCAACTACAATTTCGTTATGATTCCTCTAAGCTTTTAGTTCCTCATTCGTTTGAGAAGATTTAACTGTACTTTCAAATAAAAGAACACTTGCCACTGTCGTCATAGTCTAACCAGCCTATTTGCGAAATGAAGTCAAAAACGTGCAATATTTCGCCGTCTCGGTTTAAGTGAAGCAGAAGCCATATTTTTACCTTGAAATACCTAAGAAAACTAAACTACTAGTCATGTGTTAACTTTTTGAATGTAGAATGTTCATATTATGAAGGGCTTAAGGGGCGGGAAAGAACTCGTTCATATTTCGTATAGATGACCGTGACACTTCGTTAGTGCCTGCTGAATCAATATTTTACTCCTAATGGAAAGCTAATTCATTTCTATTTCCATCAATTTATCTAAAATTGGGTGGTGTCATGGTTTATGTATCGAAATACGGTCTTCCTGCCCTCGCTTGCATTTCCTTTGATGTCACGGAATGACGTGTTCTTTGGTACCTTATTACGTGAAAGAGGCCTTGCATACAGCACAAAGCACGAAATTTCCGTGAAATTTCAGATCCGTAGACAATCAACTGTTTTGGTGTTTGCTTCGTAAAGTTTGTGAAGGTTAATTTTAGGATTCAGCGAAGTCAGTCCTTAAAGGTCTTAAGAAATTCTGTTTAATGCTACCACTCTAATCAAGGATGAGGATTTTTTCGTTTGTTTTTTGTCAAATATTATCGGTAGGGCCAAATTTTAATGCATCATTTTTCGTTTAAGATTCATCCTTTTTTCCAGGTAAGAAACTTCGCTGCATTGCAAGTGATTGTCGTTCGTAGTTTTCAATGTTACTAGATAACAGTCATCCCATTGAATATTATTTTTGCAATGTCTGTGTTGAAATTGGTTGGTCGGATTTGTTACGTTCGTGGCTTTTGTCACTCGCGTCAATGTAGTTTGTCTGTGTGATTTGGCGACTGTAACTAAGTTCATCTGTAGTAGCTGCAAAATTTCCCTTCCGTATGCTTGCTACGTTTGCTACTGAATCTCTCCGATGAATTTTTGGTACCAAGGCTTAATGACTAGGTAAAGGTATTGGTGAAATACCCTTTCTCATTAGATTATGAATTATCGTTCAGGTGAAAACAAGCCGTGAAATAGATCTTAATATGTAATCCATAGCCCACCCACTCCTCGCTAACAAACATTTATGGATCACGTAGCAGTTATTCTGGATACCTTTCCTGGTCGGGAACGTTAACGTTACAGTGCAGCCAAGTCACCTGGTTATCATTCTCAACATGTATCTAGCAAACGGTGAAGTCGTTTTCGTTGTCAATTTTAGAACAGTAATGGGCCGCTGGACTTCCTGCCCGGTTGTGTCCTGCAGGTGCAGCCCCGTAACCTCTCGGAGCATGTTCTAGCCTTTTTCAAGGTCACTGGACTTGATCCGAACCTGCGCATCTCCGTGTCTAGTCTCACCAAGGAGCTTCACCCTGGCCAGCACATTGTCTCTTTCCCCCTTCCTGGGCGACTCTCGGAGACGTCCTCTCTTGACGGCATCTCTTTGGCCTGGCTCGCGACGCATTATTTCGACCTAAACTCCATTCCAACACGCACCTTCTTCTCGGAGTTTGCCGCTGCACACAAGTGGCGACCCACCGGCACCAAGAAGAACGACGAGCGAGCTGCTCTGGAGTACGATCGACTCAATGAGTTGGGACAGGCCTTCACGCCGGACGCAGTTGACGACTTCTACGACTACGTAAACAGACCTCGGAGGACCCTGATCGAGGTCCTGAGTGACTTCCCCTGCACTACCTCCTTCATTCCTGCCGAACAGTGGATCAATATCCTCCCCGGACCACTTTCTGCTCGGCCCTACTCAATCGCTTCTTCGTCTCCTACAGTTGAATTGCTCATTGCTGTGGTTACTTATCGGACACGCATGCTAACCCCCAGAAGGGGACTATCTTCTACCTACCTGGCAAGATCCAAAGTAGGCACACGGGTACCCGCTTGGATTTCCAAACCCTCCTATGGCTTCGATTTCACCTATACACTGTCAGGAAGCGGTACTAGCCCTCCTCCACCATGTATCCTTGTCGGTCCTGGAACGGGAGTGGCACCATTTAGAGCCCTAATTCAGTACCGAAACAAGGTGTCCGCCTCCTCCTCCAAGGCATTCAGTGTCCTCTTTTTCGGTTGTCGGTTCTCCTACAGGGACTTCTACTTTAAGGATGAGTGGAAGGGCCTCGAAACACAGGGATGTCTCAAACTAGTCACTGCATTTTCCCGCGAGGGTGGTCGCATAACTACAGTTAAAAACCGGACCTACGTGCAGCACAAGATTAGGGAGCACTACGACCTTGTTTGGGCGGTTTTGGGGGAGGCACAAGGCAGTGTCTTCGTCGCGGGCAACGCGAAGAGCATGCCCGAGGCCGTGCGAGAGGCTATTGTTGAAGCTGTACAGAAGGGCGGCGGTTTGACGCCCTACGAGGCAGAGTCGTTCGTCAACAATCTCGAGAGCTCAGGCCGGTATCAAACCGAAGTCTGGATGTGAGGATAGCAATACTCTGTGTTATGCGTTTGTATAGAGGAACAAAGGATACATTTTAAAATAAACCTACATTTTCTCAAACCCGGCCTCTCTCTTTTTGATCTCTTCACTCCACTTCCTGTTCGAATCTGTCTATTAATGGTTGTTTTTTTGTCAGAAATGTCTTCGATCGTGAGGGGATTTTTCTTCGGTCTCGGTGAATTTTACACAGCTCCGATGGGGCTGTGGCACTTGCACAAGCTAGTGACAACGCATTACTCTGTCTCGAAGAGGAAAAAGCGCCCCTCTGTGGGCGACCCATCAACTTCTGGGTTACACGACCAGGCGCTGAGGAGACAGCAGATTTCGCTCGCCATGGGGGAGCAGCAGCCCTCTGTCTCCCCTGTCATGGAGAGCACAAGTCGAGCTCAAGTCTCCGAATCCCCCACTGTTAATCTCCTCCTCCTGTTTGCGAAAATCTGCTTTATTAATGTGGCCATGGTGATTGTAAGTCCCAAGACCTTCTGGACCCGATATCGTCATCCAGATAGGTCGTAGTGTCAGCGTCATTTTTTTATCTCGACACTGATTGCAAATAGCCACACGGTTCGTGTACACATTGCCTAACTTTGCTCAAGTACGCCGACTGATGAGTTAGAAGTCATTCAGTCACTCTTGGAGTGAATTTTCGACGGTTTTAATAGTTCAGTTTTTGACTAAAAACTCCATTACGGCCCATGTCAGATTGCTTTAATTTCATTATGACAATAAGTCTGTGTTTGCTTTTTATGACCTCACTCGGATTGCATTTTTGGAAGTTCGGACATTTATCAGCTATTTTCTACCTAGAAATCCAATGTTTTAGTTTACCTTGATTACGTCGTGACCTTTAGACTAATCGTATTGTACGCACCTAATGGTTCTTTTGTTTTGGCAACCTTAGTAGCCAATTCTTATTGTGAGAGATGGCGTTTGATAGAAGTAAATTTCGAATTACTTCTATTATTGCTCATTACAATCTTATACTTACAGTTTCACCACTACGTGGGTCTTCTGACAATCTAGAATAGTTTAAAAGGCTGTGGAACAAAACGTGGACAAAAAGGTCGCCTGCCAAGTTATTTAAAGGATCTAATCAATTGCTAAGTCGTGCATCCCGCTTGTCGGTAGAAAGTTGGGACCTTGACATTGCTATAGGCTTGAGTATTTCTCTGTCTTTTAGGTTCTATGGACGTTCCTTTACACTTTATCGTTGATCGCAAGGACCCGGCTCGGTATGTCAACCTCTTTGTTTGGCCTTTCTTGCTAACTTTTTCCTGAGTATATTATTCATAAACTATAATTTCCGGAATGAAAGTCGAAGCTCGCAGCTACTTCTATCGGTAGTCGTTTGTAGATTCCAATTAGGTCGTATTAAACAAAGCATTTCCTCCTTAATTCATTTCCACTGCACACTTGACTATTTTTCGACAATTCCCCTACCGTAGCAGTATTATTACATTCTCCAGTATCTTATTCCAAGGTTTAGTTGGGTCAAGGCTTCCTCTCTAACTTTGTTGTCTGGTAAACTTTCGCGAATGCCTAATTCAGATGCCTTAAGGTCCAAAACAAATTTGATTAAAGGCGGCAATGGCAGTGCTGTCTTAAGCACTTTGAAGTTTTTTCTCCTACTTTAGTTTTTTCCCGAAAATACTCCTCTAGGCATTCACTGGCTACGTGACTTCTAACCATGTATATTTGCATTGGTGGGTGAGTGTGCATATTTTTGTTTGTAGGGTTAACGCTGTACAGCTTTACGGTTGTCCATGCTGCTTGCAACGCGGTCACGTACATTCTCGAAAGCTTCATCTTCCTACTGATGCAATTTGTGAACCTCATCTACCTCAAGGTACGTGTAACTGTTTTGCGTATTTCATCATTGCTTTTGTGCTACTGTCGACAAGTAGCACAACCGAAGGGATATTGCAGAACACGACTTTCTTCCTCTTTCTAGTAAAAGATTCCTGCTTTAAGTCAAATAGGACTCGGTCGCTAAGTTATCCATTCACCAACGATAGGTTATGCTCGTGGCTGTACCATGTTGTAGTGAACAAACCTAAAGAATTAGACGATGTTTCGACTGGGATGAAAAAGGAACTTCCGTGTCTAAAGTAGGCATGGCCTTGGGTTAGTTTCACAAGCTATTATCACTGCCACTGAAGTCCAGCAAGCCTGCAGGCGTTTCTTTTGCTGTAGGTGTTTTGGGGGACCTGGGATACGGGGGAAGAAAGACTAGTTAATGCGTATGGCATTCCTTCGCCTAAGGTGCGGGCTATTTTGGTACCTCAGGCATGGCCAGATGAATCTGTCACTTTTTCTCATGTCACGACCCTTCACATTCACTCATAAATCACCCAAGTGAAGCCTTGTCTTCATTCTGTTGGCATAGTTCTTTGCCATGTACCGGTTTGGACGCTGTGGGTCTGCGTTCCGAATATACACAAACTGGCGAAAACAGGGGATAGGAGTAAAATCTCTGAAACAATTCTTCCTCGAGCACGTTTCTTTTTAGGGTTAGGTTCTGTTTGTCGGAGAGTCTTATTGCGTATTGCAAGAAGATCACTCAGCAATATGGATGAACTTCACCACTCAATCATTTTTGGACTTTCTGCAGTTTGCTTCACAAGTACAGAGTTTTATTTCAGTTAAGCCTAATGATCTTTTCAGAGACCTCTGAAGAAACGGATTGAATAGTCTTAACTGAAACTTTGTACAATCCCTAAGCCTTCTCTGCGAAGCAAAAGTTGGTGTCATTCAAATTTGCCCCCCCCCCCTTACTCATTTGCGTCGTATGAAGTCGAGATTTCGTATCTACCGTAGTACAAAATAAATAGAATGGCTAATGACGAAGTTCTTTTGGAGTGTACGAGCATTTCAGTTTGTATTCAGGGGAAGATAGAACATTATTCTCAAGCCTCTTCACTCGAATCATTATACCTACATTGTCAAAAAAACATTTCGTCTTGCATAGATCATGGAACGCTTTTTTAGGAAGGTAAATGGTGCATAAACCGAAACCGCTTTCGAAAGTTGTTTCACTGGCTTGAAGCTGGTAAAAATGCTCCCATACTACCTCGGAACATGCTATGCATTTTAATAAACTTTTGGGATTTTGCTTTGCAAGCTTGCTTTTTTTGATGTGTTTAAACGCTCTTACCTATGTGCTGTCGATTTCATTGCTCTTAGTGTGAAGTATCCCAGTTGGAATCTGTCCGTAAACTGACTTCAACGTAGGTTACCTTTAATGCTGAAGTGCTTTGCTCATTTGCGTTTTCCCACAAACGCCCCCGCCCCAACTTATGTACAATGGCTAGCAGTTAAGTAAGTTAATGTGTGTATGTAGCGTGTGCGTATTTCCCAGCTCACAAAGGTAAAGGCAGTTGTGTTAGTAAGCTAAGCCGCCTCTTAACTGCACCGCGTGCGTACATAGTGGAGGAAAGTGCGTGCTTGAACAAACACGGTGGCCACTTTGGCAGTGGCTGGAAGAAGCAGGTGGTGGAGGAGGACGAGGAGTGGAGTCGAGTGGGGTGAATGGGTGGGTGGGTGGTGGTGGTGGTGGTGGTGGTGTATAGAGTAGTAGCCTTTAAACGTGCTTATGACTTTCACAGTCTATTTCGCTGTCTTTGCCCTGCGTAACCGCTACTCGAAGCAGTATGTTGACATTTTTTCCTATTATAAAGGTGAGGTATGACATTAGGGCTATTTCTTACTGGTCTATGCTAGTTCTCTGTCACAACGGTCATGCAACAAAGTAACCGCTCTCGTTATTGGGGAGGTATTCATTACTATCATATGATATAGACGAATCACTGCATGCTTAAAAAGCATTAGAATCGTTGTGGCTTTGCGATTAATAGTGTATTCCTGGGCCAACTAAGAACGCCATCAAAGGTATCTGCAACTGAAGAATAAAAAAGCCGCTTTATGAGGCGTTAGGTGGTAGAATTAGGGGTGAATAGTTGGCTTACTACCTTACTCAGGTGATGCTTATTCCTAAATTGGCTTCTATACAAACATGTTAATCGAAAGCGAACTAGGGGGGAGATTTGCTACCACGGGTCCGAGACGAGCGTCTTTGTTTTCCGGGAGGAATCGTGCTATATGCGCCTCCGCCGTAGAGGATGGTTAGCTAAAACGTGCAGAACGGTATCCTAAAAGTCGGAGCTGGTTAAAGCTGATGCCCGCGGCCAGCTGAAAAGTTGCAGACGAAAAATAGTTAAACTGAAGGGCATTATAATTCATTGACTCATTGATCTCCAGTACTCAGTGACACGTTATGCATACATGGATGAAAACAGTCGCATCTTTAAGCACGTTAGATGAAGACAGAGTGGGAGGATCAGTGACGGCCTCGCCAAGCTTCGTCTCTCCCACAGGGTAGAAGAGATCATACCACTAGTCGCCACCTGCGTCTAGAGACGGCTACGTATTTCTGCTAAACACTACAGTTATATTGTAATGAAGACTTAAGGGGATATTTATTTGGTTCCTGTGCAGAAAATCTGCGCACGAATCGTGGAGGTGCAGAGGCAGCGTTTCGCAGCGGGCTACCGCAAAGCCGAAGGCATCGAGCGACGCCTGGCGGAGAATGTGAAAGTTCTCGGGCGCTGTGAGGCGCTGCTCGGCTCCTCCACCAAGTCCGAATCCATTGCGGGCCCCAACAATCCCTTTTCATCATCATCATCATCGTCGTCCTTACTGGGATTCAGCAAATCCTTCGTTGACAATATCGTCTCTTTGCTATTCTTCTTTGTCTACTGTCTTCAGGTTAGTCTTGCTCTCGTTTATTCGACGAGTGCATTTCTTCATTGTTCAGTTAACCATTCATGAGAGGCGATGTTGAATTCGCCAGTGCCTCCTTCATCGTAAACTTTAAAGGTTTTAGATCTTGATTTACATTTGGCGATGTACTAACACTTCCATTCATTTTGTTGCAGTGGCGGTTGGTGGTTTACTTGATGCCGTATGGTTTCCTTCAAATCCTCATTGACATATTGAGCAATTCCTTAATCTACGGCTGTTACGCTTTTGATTACTACGCTAGACTAACCTCAGGTGAGTTACTAGCTTCATTTTAATTACTAAAATTTTCTGTTAATTAAGCACTCAAGGAAGCTTTGATTTAACATGTGTGCACAAATGCTGATTTAAGTGGACGCATTCGTTGAGAGGAAAAAATTAGGTGTTATATGGTTTAGTTCAGTTATGGCCACGGTATGCGACCGTAGGGATGTTCCAGGTGTATCTGATATCGTTCTAATCCAAAGTGGAAACTTGGGACCATGAATTCAAGGTTTAGAAAACCACTGTACTCTAACTTATTCGCCAGCTCCCGAGTATAAGTGATAATGGCTTGCTTCTAAAAAGCTTGTTCTCAGTCAAAGCATTTCGAGCAAGAGGTAAAAATAACTTCTAGTCCGAACTTGCGAAACGCTTTATATTGGACCCACCAAAGTCCTGTAGTAGAGCGTAAGCAGTAAACAAAATATTGCAGTTGCTCATCAAAAGGAACAGGCATTAGGCATCCGAGCAAGGATATTGATTTAGAAGTGTTCTAATAGGCAATGTAATTTTCCATAACATTGTAGAGCTAATTCTTGGGGTTGATCTCTAGCAAATGAGGAGTGTAACGTTTCTTTCTGATGCTCGAATGGCCGACAGGTAAAATAAAGGGCTAAAATTATCAAGTAGTCACTATAAAGCAGTGGAGAAGTTGATTGAAGGTCCTGTTATCTCGGATTCGAACTTCCTTTCCGACCACCACTTTTTCACTTGTTGTCCCTTTGCTCTCGTTGCGGTAATTCCGAGCAAAGGCGAAGTCTGTTCTTTGGAATTTTCTTCGTTTGTGGAGGAAATGACTCTTACGCCCCATTAAACACCCCGGTTTGTGGCCTTTCGCCTAACCTGCAGCCACGAGGAAATATTGGAGAGTTTTTGTTCTGCAAATATCTCGTTTGGTTACTTCAAGATCTTTTCGGAACCGGTGGTGTTTACGTACCCAGACCTGTCTGCAAGGTAATTTGTAAACATTACCTAGACACGTCGACGGAGGTGATCCTGACTCAGGTGGTAAACTTTTGGCCAGTGGTGACGGGCTATGGGCTGCCGCTGGGCGTGTTGGTGTGGGCAACGAGTGGGCTGATGGGCGTGGCCGACCTGGTAACGGCCTTCGTCTACCCGGTGCTCGTGGTGGGCGCCTTCCAGGTGGCCTGGTCCCGCGGCCTAGACCCGCACCTCCACCGCGCCCCCACTGGTCTCCGCGCCGCGCTCGCCCTCTCCATGCGCGTCCCGCTGCGCCTCACTCACGCTCTCATGGGCCTCGGCGTCGCCATCGCCCAACGATTCTCCGCCAAGAAGTGACTTCAGCGCCCTCCTCCCTCTGGCTTTTGATGCCTCCCCTTGACACCTTGTAACTTTCATGGATTGGCTCGACAGGTCTCATTGTAGCCCTCCGAACGCCTCTCCGCCGCCTACTCTCATGGAAACTGCCTTGAAGCTTCTGAGGGAGGTTTTGAATTTTATGGCTGTCTCCAGACCTTTCAAAAGAGCCCTTCTTTTATGGAGGCTTCTATAACCACCTACAGTCTTCGTTTGAAGAATTTTCAATCTGTCGCTAATTTTTATCCATTCGTAAATCTTTGATGTTTCTATTTAACTTTTGCCTCTATCATTTAAGCTCCCCGGCTCTCTTTGCTGAAGTCCTTGGTTGTTAGGTCTAGCCTTATTAAATAGCAACTCTAGAGTCCTTCTAAAGCTGTGCAATCGTTCATGTTCACGAGATGTACCATCACTTTCATTTGGACTATTTTATACTTTGTTCAATCTCCTGTACTATGTGTTTACTTCGTTGGAATCTTCCAACTCCCGAGAAGTTGCTTATTGTAAAAATTGCTTTGCGAGTTTTAACTTTTGTGGACACTTTCTACGTTGTATTATTGCTTCCCCATGCAATGCTGTTTTCATAAGTTATCCCGAGTTTTGGAGCATAAATCCTACCTCACTGTTTTGTACCACTATCGCAGTGTCTCCAAGCAAAAAAGGCCTGGGTAGCCTCAGAGGTTCTGGCCATCGGTACTCTTTCTTTGCCACGCTGTTTTTATGCTTATTTGCATTATTATATAACCGTAATTCGACAGTTTTCTATACGTTCTCACCAATAAAAGTCTTAGATGTACTCACAATCACATCCTCTGTACATTTTACCCACGGAAATATTGGCCTTATAGAAGTCAATAAAAGTGTAATGCCTTATAGTTCTTCGTGAAATGGGTGAATTTAAATACCAATTTTGGAGTTAGATAACGATCTCCCTGTGTTGAAACTTCTTGTGACAGTTCAATGAGATTATGTATGAAAGCAAGGTGACATTTCGGCTATCCCACTTCTCTGGTACAAAGCAAAATTAGAGGATACTCGCATATCTGGTGGGAAAATACTTTGGTATTTTGCAATTTTGAGTGCGGGTGTCAATACGTTAAACGCAGAACAAGTCGAGCACAGATGAACATAGCAATGGATCAACCTGCATAGCTGGAGAATTTACTGGTAGCCGCATCTATCACATAGACGTCCGTATTGAAGTATGAGGTGGAATTGACATGGATAGACATCGGATCGTGAAAATATGCAAATTCTGGATTTGCAAACTATACTGAACGATGTCCATCTTTTGGAAGCTGTCATCTTCCCCAATACTTTTTTTAAATTCTTGCGTCCAAAATGGCATTAAGTTGGGTAGATTGATGTGTCTGAATGACAGTTGCTTTGCACGAATATAATGCCACCAATGCTTGGAGGCTTCAATCTATTCCGAGTCAAACTGATGTGGTAAATATCATTCCCTACGATGGAAATCGCTTATAAATAGAAGAAAGAGGATTGTAGAATTTATTAGACGTGTGTGTTGTAGAACAGAGACTGAGTATTGCAGTAAATTGGGTGAGTATGCAAAATACTAAGAGCAACTGGGATTTTTACCTAGGAGATAAAAAATTATGAAGGAATCCCTATCGGCTGAGCCATTGCAATACTTTTTGGTCCAGTTGCTGTCGTACACAGCCATCTTAGTGTCTCGATGCTACATAGTTCTCATAGGAAATCAGTTATGTCTTGCTCTTTTCCCCACTGCTAGGAGGACGTTACTTTGCTCATTGCCTTCATGAAGCGTGTAAGCATGTCATATTCTCGATATTGACGCCGAATGTATGCGGACATAACCGCTTGAGAATGTAAGATCGATGAGGGAAAGAACCTGTACTAAAACAGGAAGCAGTAAGAGAAGCTCAATTGGCAATTATTAACACCTTGGTCTCGGAACAAGGGCCAAACCCTTCACTGCTTTGAAAAGCTTAGTATGCCAGTCTTAAAGGGCCGGGTAGGATTTGGAACTCTTCATTTTATCTTGGGTGATTGGTCGAAGTAGGGACGTAGAAACAAATAGATGGGCTCATCACTATCTCTGTCCAGAGAATTCGGTATCTTAGTTGCTGATTCGCTGAAAATTTCAAGCCCTTCTGCTGGTGGCATCGATACCTGGGATGCAGGCGGCTCTAAAGCGCCTCTTCCTTCCACACATATTCTCAGTGCAACATTAAAGGGTACATCTGCAGCTGTATCCCACCACAGATGCATGTTATCCCGAAATGGAGGTCCATTTGGCCCCTTAATTCCCCCATATTCATGGAGAAAAACCGGTTTTTCCCGGTGTTTTAAGCTCGGTTAATTGTATCTTTTGGCGCATTTTACTTTTTCACTGTGCCCTATTCTTGGGTAAAAGTGTACGCATTTTACGAATCACTTAATTTGGCATTTTATATTTCTTATTTGTCAGTCCATATTCACACATCTGCTGTATAACTCCACAATCTTCACTCTTAATTGTGCAAGCGTCACATTACAATTTTTTACACTGGACTCGTGTTGAGACGTTCGACTTAAGTGACTCTTTTTTACGAATTTTAAATTTGCAGGGGATTTGATTTGCTTAGCAACACATTGTTGCAACTGCTTCCTAACCGAAGGATTACACGTTCGGGTGGTAGGATTTGAAAAGAGATTTTTAGTTGACGAATTCGCATCCACATTGGCCTGCTCATACATTGACACCAAAGAGTCAAGCTTATCAGTTTCATCTTCCTGAAATGCAGACCTAGATGATCCCGCATTATTTGACTGCAATTCTAGATGCTCCCTATCTTTAGGCCTATTAAGTTTTCTTGACAAGTTTGGTGTGAACTTCCCTGCCTTTGGCTAAGCACAATCTGGCCGGAAGAGGTAAAATAATCACTTATCTGATAATACGACACGATTTTGTCAAATTAACGGTTTTTAAAAATGAATACAATAATCTAGGTATTATGAAAAGCTTGCTCAATATATGGGAATTATTTAATTGCATTCAAATGACAAAAGCCTTTCTGCTTTCAGTGACTGCCATCATGTACCTGAGTATTAGTTAAAAGGAATGAAACGGCACAGAAAATATAGGTCAGTGCAACCACCTCGTTACCTGGATTCAGCAGGTTCTAGAGCACAGCAAAACTAATGTACGACCCAACAAGATCACCATCATCTCAATAATGTCAATTATTTCCTGTGAAGATATGATGTCATTATCCTTTCATAAATTAAATCAGATTATCTTGTTATAATATTTTGAAAATTCATGGATTAGTCTTGGTACGTATTTTGTAACTCGTTAGAAGTTTAAATGTGTATGGTCAGCTTTTTTAGAGTTTCGGATGTGGTTTTCTTAAGTTTTGGATGTTCATTTACACAAAAGTCACCAATGATTGCCTTCTCCTTGCCAAAACAGATTCTTTCATTTTACCAAAATAGTCGACACATGATCTCTAACATAGTTCATAATAAAGACCAATAGCTTTGATTGAGTTTGCAAACAAGATTTACTGGGCGGATATACGTATTTTCGAAATAGATCTTCATTACTGTTTGCTAATTCTGTGATGCAATGAATTGCTACGCAATATCTCGAATTTGAAAAATGGTAAAGGACTTCGAGCAAGAGTTGAAATCTTAATTGATGTTAGTTATTTTCCTTTCGAAAATTTTTTATCTCACAATGAGTCAGAACTTCATTTAAGTTGATTAACATGGATTAACCGATTCTTTTATCGATATCATTGCATTCTACGGATTTAAATTACATTTTAGTAGATAGAAATCCACTAAGCATTAAAAATTTTGTATCATTTATCAAGTAGGCACCATTAAGGAGGCTGTCTCTAGTAGCATTGAATACAGTATTACAGTAACCTGCACTGTGAGAAAAAAACACTTATTCTCCACACTGTCTTAATACAGAAATAATTGCAATGAATAATTGATGCGAAATATGAAATCTTCTTTTGTTTGTGAAATAAAATGGTTTAGCCTTTAGTAGCGTCATAAATGGAGCGCTGTAATTGAACGCAGAATCAAATGGAGAACAGTAAGTGTATGCTACGTTTTAACCTCTTACGTGTTGCATATAAAGGCTTTAATATGACTAAATGCATTTTCTTGTTAAGTTATTGTGTTCCAACTGAGTCAACCTGCTGACATTAAGGCCTTTTCTATCTTAGTCGACTCATTTGTCTACTGTAAACTTATATATTTGTCTATTTTTTAATATTAATTGGGATTAGTCTCTCTCATGTTTGGAATGTTTCTTAAAACCATTTCCAAAATCAATAGATGGATCATATACAGAACCTACTGGCGATCTCCCTAGATCTCCACCTAAAATTAAACCATCTTCACGTCTCGGTCGGAAAGATAGTGATGCAAAGGCGAGTAAAAAGATCGGCCATCGGCGAGTCACTGACCAGGGGACAGTCACTTACAAAAAGGTATTGGATCGTAGCTTAAACTTGAGTACATATTGTTTTCGACTTTCCGACTAATCATTCTCGTATGCTTAATAGACACCGACATCAGAAATTCAACGTGCCATTCAGCTGGGTATTCAACACAGCATCGGAACTTTGCAGCAAAAGGAAGTTCGCGACGTCCTATTTCAGGACTTTGAAGTAATTGAAACCGTAGATTTTCCCCGGTCGGGTACCAAAACGACCCCTGCCCATGGTCTCTCTGACTTTCGGTTCCGCACCTTCGCCCCTGTTGCATTTCGGTGTTTCCGTGACCAGTTCCAACTAGATATTCGTGACTACTTGGTAAGTTTTGGCAATTTCCCCTGTAGTCTATGTTGCTCTGTACTGCTATTATTAAAGCTGTTTGGGGTTGAACCCAGTTGAACAGTTTCGTCGTTTAGCAGTGCATGCTAGTCTTTGCCTGTCGTAAATGTTACGTATCTCTACCCTAGATGCGAAGAGTTCTCTACTTATTCTGCAGTGATGGGCCCTCGTTAGCAGTTGTTACCTTTACGCGTTTTCTCAGCTGTCATTTGTTTGAATTAGCGCTTGGGGCAATTCAGTTATCATTTCTTCTTTGTATCTAGTTTTTGATGCAAGCGTCCCTTAGCTTAAATTGTAAACGTACAGAAACCTGCATCTAGAGCGTGCTCGCATAGTTCATTGACAATTCACTACTTTCTTTTCCTCTATTTCCTCTATTTGTTTAATGCGTGAATCATTGATACTAAAGTAAGTTTGCAAATCGTAGTGTCCAGTTGCTTTACATCTTCTGAATCAAAACAGTGACTTCATCCCTTAGATCGGGATTTTTCCGAAGTCGACTTGAGGCGGGAGCTTGTCAGAGTTCGTTGAATAGGAGTCCCTTTTCAGGTGGTATTTTTTTCGATTTAAACGTTAGTTCGTATAAGTTCACCCTATGCTTTTCCAGGTGGTGTTCGCTGATTTTAGTACTGCGTGTCAATGGAATTCGCCTTTTACCACGCGATGTACAAGATTAACTGGTTTGGGTCCTCTCCTCCGGTGGCTCTACACTCCCGTGTAGTTCTGCTCTAAAACAAAACTTGCTGGCCTTCTTCATGTTCCCTTTCAAACCTTTAATCCAACTTGTGCGCATTTCTTCACAGCTGGGTCATCTTCATTCCTTTTAAGATGCGTTTTTAGCACCTCTTCATTGACCTCTACAAATCTCTGTATTGCAATGAGCCTTCCATACCAATCCTAATGGGTCAATTTAGTTGCGTTATTGCATGTTTCCTTCAATCGTTTGCATAGGCTACGCATTTTCCACCCCTCAATGGGCATGTTTTTTCTAATCGTTTTTCTGTCCCCACCGCAGCGTTCTTTATGCTCACAGGAGCTGCGAGAACTCTCGAACCCCGGTGCCAGCGGTTCAATCTTTTACATCTCGGCGGATGACGAGTTCATCATCAAGACAGTGCAGCACAAGGAAGCCAACTTCCTCCAAAAACTCCTCCCTGAGTACTACATGAACCTCGTGCAACACACTCGCACCCTCTTGCCAAAGTTTTATGGTTTGCACTGTTATCAGGTATGTGTTGCTCTTCATATCTTAAATACGCCCAGCAAATTGCAAAATGCATCTTTTGTCCCACGTGTTTCTGCATTTGCATTACTTTTTGCAATAGGCACAGTTATCAAAGCAGCCAGAAGATTCCTATGGCATTTCGAGCAATCCTCTGATTGACTACAAAAAGGTTGTTCGATGATGGTAGAGTGATGGTGATGAGATTAGGCAAATTTCGATCGTGTAGGCACAAGGTGTGACCGACAAATCATTCAAAAATGTGTGCACAATCCGATCTCGCAGCAGATGTCCATATTTATGTGGGAACACGCTTGACTAAGCATTGAGAGCTACTTTGGGGGTTTGAGTAACTCCAACTAACTCACCACTGCCGAAGTTAACTAATGTTGGCGTAATTTCTCGGCTTCAATTACTCTTGAACGCACAGAGCTTAGGAATTTTTCTGTCAAATGACTCTATCAATCCTTAGTGGTAATAACTGGAACATTTTCGACAGCAGTTACCAGGTCTGCTTGTGCTTAAGTCGGGATGTGTTCTATGGTTCGCTTGCAAGCTACTGTCTTTAGATTTCGTTTGTTCGTGCTTATCATGTGGGAAGTTGAGCGGATAGGCTTTTGGTTTATGGCTTTATATGGATATTTTTGGGGAATGAGCTTATCATTTATTGGTACATTCCGAAGTCTTTTGAAGTAGCAATTCCTCTTGGAAATTCTTCCTCATATTTTGCATCGCTTTTGCGACTAGTAAGCGAAATTCACTGTTAATGCGCCTCTTAGGGGAAATCACTTTATTGTGGTACTTTGATCCTATGTACTGACAAAACCAGGAGTACTTTGTTAAGGACCATTGCCCGAAAACACACTGCTTTTGTTTGCATTCACCCAAAGCCGGTGCGAATTCGCTAAAACTAATGGTAGCCATAGCAAAGCGATCTGCTGCAAGTATTTAGATCACTCTGTACTTTATTAAGTGGTTTGCCATGATCGCATAGCGTGTCACAATTGCCTAAGGATCACCATCTTCGTATGCCACCCCAAAACGTGTGAATACATCGTGTTTTGTCCGTATTTATTTTGTGATCTACAATTTGTAGACTTAAGTGCCATTCCAAGTAGCCTAGCAAAAGATGAATATTGAGCATTTATCCATCAAATTGGGTTTTATACTCCGTCCGAGCCTTTGGAAGAATTTTGATCCCTATAGTGGTTTATCCTCTCGCTTCATTCAGACATGGATTACCATAACTTGCAGTGTTGCTAAAATTAGTTTCACTTCTAGGAGCAAAACTTTGATGAATCCAAACAGCTAGTTCTTCATAGTTGAGGGGCGGCGAAACCCGTTGGTTATTGTATTATAGATGTTAAAGCACCTACTGGCCCTGAAATCTGTCTAAAATTTATCGCATTCCACTTGCACTGCTTTCTTCAAATGTCTCGTATTTGTTTTATCAGACTATACCATTGCGGTCGTGCTCACATCGACTAAAACACTTGACACCTGTTTTGCATTATAGTACCTAGAAGGCTTGTCTAGGAACTGCCGTTTGATCTGTTTGAGTAAAAATTTCCCATTGCGTATGACTGATTGACTCACGGCAACCGCGATTCCATTTTTCAGTTTGACATGTCCCCAATTCCAAAAGTCAGTCACACTTGCTCTTGTTGCCCGCCCATTTTGGTTAGTCTACAGCGCCAGACTAAAAGACCAGCAGATGTTTTTTTATCCTCTATCACGTTTGAAGTGCTTGGTAATGTAGTTTCTCCACAACATACTAACCTCCCCTAGTTTTGCTAACGTTTTTTTATTCGAAAGTGTACATATTTTCTTTCGTTGGAAATGGCTGCTCATAGAGGCCTGACGTACTATTTTTATGGTCGTGCTTATCACTCGTTCGATGCTCCATTTACTGGCTTTGTGCCTATGCAACCTGGGTTTGTCAAGAATCGGTAACTTTGTCTATGAGGGAAACCGTAAAACCCTTAGAGTGTGCTAGGTTCCTATTTTATCTTCCACATCTACTACATTTTGACCTGACCCTAAACGTGATCTATACGGCACATTCAGGTCGGTATTTGTAGGTGAATTTTTTGACCTTTGAGTTAATCAACCGCTATTTTCGTTCCAACTGTTTGAAATCCCAAAGTGATCTTCAACCACTGCCTGATTGCTTCGATTTGCATATTAATTTTACTGACGATCCATCAATTGCTAATGCCATATCTCAGTTTCGTCAACTTGGTCTCTCTCAAGCGATGCCTTTGAACCGACATTCAATCAAGACTCCAGTGATCGCGAAACGGATTTTCGGTTTGTAATCTTTCGTATTTAGGAAATAGGAGTGATTAAGGTAGTTCTATTTACCGTACTTTAAATAGGATCGATATGTGAGTACGTAACGATCATCGAGCACGGTACCAACTACAATTCTAGCTATCCCAGCACATTTAAACACGCTTCACATTTCGGTTTTCTTTCAGCTGGATTTGTTACCACATGGTGGGTGTGTGGCTTTTATCGAACGAAGTTCTTGTAATTGAGTTATCCCTAAGTAACCCAAGGGACATTTAAACCTCTCGTTTTGATAAGTACCTGACTGACAGAAGATTTCACCTCTTTTGCTGGAATCAGGCAGAAGGAATACGATATCTTACACTAAGGCTGCATGCTTTGAAGTGTCGACCTGTGCCAGATTATTCTATTCTTATTGCTAGCATCATCAGATCAGTATGTTTCCCATCAGAGTTGCAAAATGGTCATTCTTGTAAAGAAGGAAGTGTGTACATTTTTCCCTGTAGCACCCGAAACCCTTTCAGATGCATTCACAGTCCATGTTAATAAGGCGTATATTTGGATCTCGTAGTTTGTAAACAAGAAAAGGTATCACGGCCATGGCTTCACCCGAGCTCTTAGGTTTATTCTAACCCTTAGTTTTTTTCACACTATTCATATTGACAACTTGTCGAATCATGGGTATTCTTCCGTGTAGAGTTCGGGCAAGAATATCCGGTTTGTGGTGATGAACAACCTGCTGCCCTCCTCCGTGAAGATGCACGAGCGTTATGATCTGAAGGGCTCCTCGTACAAACGCAAGGCCAGCGAACGCGAGCTCGCTAAAGCCTCTCCCACCCTAAAGGATCTCGACTTCAAGTAAGTTCCTCATTCTCTACCATATTTTCTGCGAAGCATTGATAGCTTTATGGTTGTGTCGACAGTTTTACCTAGGGCCACGAGATGCTAAACTTAAATTAGCACGCTTGACGAGAAGTCAGAAAAGCATGTAAACAAACAGCCCTGTTTGATATGCAAGATCTTTGGTAAACACACCAGTCGATTCACGAAACCGTCCGACTCGTAGAATAGGCAACCTCCGTGTGCATACGCACCATGAACTAAGTAGACTGAGTCAGTAGAATGGATGCGCTCTTATTCTGGTTTTGGCGGAATTTGTATTCTATTAATTCGATGTTTGACTTACGAATTAGTTTGGTTTTAGTTTAACTTCGGGAGTCTTTTGGGCTGTTGAAGTACAACTTCGAGCAGAAAATCGTCAATTATGCGGTCATTGCACTTTCAATTCCTCCAAGGTCACGCTTTGTAGTTCGTTGTGTGCTCGCACTCACAACTAGTTTTTCTGAGGAAACTGGGCCTTCTGTCTTCTAGATCAGCCAAGTGTTCTGAGTAGCGTCTGACTGACGACGAATCTTGTATTTGCAGAGGTTGACACATTTACGACCGGTGGATCCATTCATTTTATTTGCATTTGGACTGGCTGTAGTTATAAACAAATTCAACCTTTTGGTATGCCATCTTTAATGTGGTACTAAGCCTTGTTATGGCAAGCATCGATGACCCCTTTGTTTTGTGAACTTAGGCTTGAGTGTTTATCAATATGGTCTTGCTAATTTGAGGCGTATTCACTGGTTAGAATTTGTTTGATGAAAACCCCAACCATCCCTTAAATGGCTCCAGCAATTAAGGTCACTGCGCATCAAAGTAGGAGATGTTTCTATGGCCTTTTCTTTATGGACTTTGGAGCACCCTTTGGAAATTGGTGTAGGGATGGAAACTGCCATATTTGTCGGAACTCTGTCTTGCATTAAAATACTCCATTTTAGCTGGAATCGTCGACCGCGTTTTTAGAATCCGTCTATGGGGTTAGTTGATTTCAACAGCATGCCAATCTTATGTAAGAACGTCATATTAAGGTCAGGTCCTCATTTTGACTAAAGACTACTGAAAGTGGTCTGCTTTTCATTGACCCACGCTAATTAGCATGTTTGAGTGTTCTAACGCGGTGCTATTTTTAATGGCGTTTAAGGGGTGTTTGGACTTTAGACCATTCCGGATTATCTGAATGCATCTCATTGTCGCCATGGGAACTGTCGTTTATTCATTTCGTTGACCTCCCTAGCAATTTTTAGAGACTGACGCGTAGTTGTTTTTGTGACTTGAATTTGGATTTATCTCTATTTCGGCCACAAACATAACTTTAGTTCATTGGGCACGAAATTCACGCATCGGTGAGCTAATCGCTTGAATTCTCTCCTAACAGCCATTGCAAGAATGTCGTATGCCAATCAAGGCCTCACCTTAGCTACACTTTTGCAGAAAAAGGTGATGAATTACTGGCAAACAAATCGAGTTTACTTAAGAATGTGCAAATTTTTTGGTCGTTCTTGCTAACTTGGCAGGATAAGTCACCATTTTAAGCGTGAGAATTCAGCCTCGTATGACCACCATTTAAGGTTCAAATGTGATGAAGAAGTTCATTGTACTTTTGTACAGGTATTGACTCGATGTTTGGGTTGCCAACAATGTTGGTATAACTGGTGGGGGTATTGTCTAGCGTGTACCTTATGGAGTGGTATCATTCCCACTAATCTAGCAGGTTCAGCCGTTAAAGCTGGACACCGTTTTATTTTTTTGTGGTTTTTCCGCTTTATACTGGTAGATTTCATGGTTGTTCTTTCAAAGGAACTGTTTAGCCCTTGGTAGAGAATTTGCATCCAATTCCACTGGTACTCGTCATCGCATGAAAAGCCTACGCACTAATTGATTCGTTAAATTGTCAATTTAAGACACAAAGTTTCGTTTTATTCTCACCGCAGTAGCGATATTCAGTTGTATATTTCTCAATTGGGTATAGTTTTCCCAACGCAGTTGTAACCCCATTTAACTCCATTTAATGCAGTTAAGTATTAGTAAGAGATTTCCACCTCTGCGTATCCGTTACGCGTTATTGTTCAACTCTACTACGATGTAGCAGTTTTAAATAAGGTTTCCGTTTCAAGTGCCATGTTTTCACACCCTCACTACCACCACTACCTCCTAGCAGGTTAACTCCGCACTAGGGAGCAGGGTGATCCACATGACACATTGAATCTCCACCAACTAGGAAATCACACATGAGTTCCCCTCAATCGGAATTCCTTTCAATTAGATGGGCAAGTGTTAGTGCACTAATGACCACACCCTTTGCAAAACACGTGGTTATGATCGCGATGAATTTGACACTAACCAGAAAAAAGGTGGTTGGTGACGAGGACACTGCACTATCACCAGAAAGCCACCATTAGCGTCACATATTAGTTTCAAATCGACCCTCTGGAACGTAGGTATGCTGATTTTGCGCTCACATGGAGGAGGTCACCCCAAAAGCTGCCTTGATTTTGCCGTCGATTAACAGGTTTTTGGTAGTGGCACTGGTTATTTTCGTTCTTTACAGCCTTTATACACAATAGTCCATTGGGTCAAGATCTACAGTGTGTGGTCGTCGTAAAAATAGATTGACAGATTTATGTGACTTTCCCATGAGGTGTAGTACGTCGTCATCTGCAATGGTTTCATGAGTAGTAGCGGTAGTTTTCAGTAGGCGCAATCAGATCTTCTTTTTCGCGGCATTCAGGGAACATTGAGTATTGAGCGACTATAATCTCCTCCTTTTAATGATCGGCAAAAATGTTAAACTTGGATGAATCAGTTGGGGGATTCCAGTCTTCAATGTTTCTCATTGCTGTCATCACCTAAATATGAGTAGAAAGGCGTTGAATCTTTCAGAGAATTGTTAGTGTGTGAACGCCCTTAACACACTAGACAAGGAATGCGAAATATCGTTCTAAAATGTATTTGAAATATATTGTGAATCTGCACTGATTTCTTTGTTTCTTGAGCTCTACTTTAGTATTTGCAAAGATCGAATAGGGACTCAGTAGTATTGGCTGCTATTCAAAGGCCAATGGGAGTATCGTTTCGAACTCGTGAGGTTATTACTTAATGCATTTGAGGTTCCAGTTATTAACCACTTCCTTTCAGGGAGCGACACCCGAACGGCATTTGGCTAGAGGCCGAGACCTACGACGCCTTGATGAAAACCATTGAGCGCGACTGTCGGGTGAGTTTCTTGCCGTTTACCCTTACTGTTCACCCTCACTGCCTTGAGCCTCATTATCTAGTTTTCGAACTTCAGGTGCTTGAGTCTTTCGAGATCATGGACTACTCCCTTCTTCTCGGTGTGCACAATCTCGATCAAGCTGAGCGTGACAGGGTGAGTCGGGACTTTGTACCACTTCTCTCATTCCATACCTCTTGGAAATCCTAAGTCTAATACTTATTTTCATGGATAGTTCAACACTTAGTTGAATGTTGCACTTTAAGATCTAGCAAAAATACTCAATAAATAGATCACAAAACTACCACGGATGTAAGGGGAGCACATTTTACTGTGTTGTTACGACACCTTCATTCCTTGGAGCAGTTCAACCAGAGATTCTAAAGTTAAGAATGTGGTAACGCTTGAGCATGTGTTGGGTAAAATTTGGTTGATGTGATTACCTGCCTATCGCGGTATTTAACCAGGGGAACGATTAGTTGACCACGACGTAATTGTGTCCAATTGGTGCACAAATCATCACCACCTCTGTTTTGCGCGTGTGCTCGCAGAAGTAATTGTTTCTCTTCCTGCCTCCTTTTTCTAACATTCAAAGTGCAATATTAACCTCAAAATTTTTCTTCGCTCCCTCTTCCTGCTCCTTTATCGCTTTGCGTGCGAGCAGAAGCAGAAAAACGAGGTGCTGTCTTCCGACACCAACAACAATGGTGGGTTTAGTTCCAATTTTATCTATTTTTTGTCCTAACCATTGAAGTTTTGACTTTTTAAATCAATTTTATATGAACCAAATATTTGTTGTGGCTGTATCACCTACCTAGTTTAAACTTTTAATAAAATTTGTTAATTTATCAGTCAAACATCTTATTTTCGGTCAAAACCAAGCTTATTCTAGGGGATAATTTAGAAATTTATCATAATATATATTATTCAGACAGGCTTGAATTCACCGTAGTGTTTTGCCCTCGAAGCAGTTTAATACCTAGCTAGTTTAATAAGGTCGATTTGAATGGACAGGTTCCCTCTACCCTATTTCGATTCCTTCTCGAATCTAATCCTCATCGGGAATAGTGTAGCTCTTAACTCTCCTATCTGTTTGACATAATGGCTTTGTGCATCGGGTGAAGATGTTAGTTTTATTTGTGTTTGGTTTAAAAGGCAAGAAGACGAGTGGTGAAGAGGCCTCAGGCGGAGCTGATGGAAGTAAACTTCAGCGACAGCATCATCAGACTTCAGCCATTCCCATCCCTACCACTTCCTCAGCTACCGCGGTGGGAGACAACTCAGGCGGCAGAGGGAGCGTGGGAAGTCGGTTGCGCTCCGCGTCACCCTTCGTCTTCCGTGGACGAGGCAACACTACCACCGCCTCGAAGACGACCACCAAGCGTCTAGCCGCCTACTCCACCGCCATGGAATCCATCGAAGCGAGGGTCGAACCTGTGGAATTCGAACCTATGGACCCCGAAAGAGTCACTTTGTACGTCCTTGAATCCAAGCGCCTCTTCAAAACCAGGACTCGGTGCCCTGTCTTAGCTAAGATTGGGAGAAAGGCACACAGGAGACTCTGCTTTAGGCTACCTGGTGGTTAGGAGGGAATAAAGCAGATCTTCGTAGCCAAGTCGCATAGTCGGATCTATTTTTGTGGTTAAGTACTTTTGCTATTGCAAAAAATGTCGTATCCAAGCCAGATCGTTTTAGCTTTCGTATGGCTGGGTTATACTACGTGGTTAGTATGTGGCAAGTTTACTAGCAGCCGAAAAATCCATTTTGGATCTCATTTGATGGGCCACCGTGTCTCTTCCCCTAGGAGTAGAATCGAAGATGACCACTAAAATTGCATTTTATTATCTCAACCACAGACTCGGTGGTCTGCCTGCTCGTACCTTCTCTGGCGATCGGTTGTTCCTCTTCATCGGTATCATCGATATTCTCCAGAGCTATCGAGTCATAAAGAAGATGGAACATACCCTCAAGTCGGTCGTTATCGATGCGGTATGTGTACATTTGTTCTTACCCTAAGCCTGCATGTTTGGTTGAATTCTCCGGCCGAAACTAGCTTTGTGCTGACAATTTCACCGGCGTTATAGGCGATTCACCTAAGAAAGCGTTTGTGACAGCGCATTTCGCTGTTGCACCAGATATTCAGTCTCGTATTATGAATTTAAACATGGCTTGGAGTCAAGTACCTCTTTTCATTCAAAAGAGTCATTCAGCTCCACCATCTTTGTCGACAATACGTACAAAGAATGAATGGGTGCTTATTGGAGCTTATCAAGTAGTGTAAACAATTACTGATTTGGATTATTACTTGGATCTCTACCGCTACCTCTGTCTCGTCCATGTCTATCAAGTGCTTGCACAGAGGGAGGGGACCCTTTCTAAATTGCGGTCTCATCTTCATATGTTACGACTCAGTTTTACTTTTAAGTCCCCTTTATTTAGCAATTTGACAACATTCGGTATTTATTTGGCCATTTACATAAGAGCCTAAAATAGATTTCCACGTCTTTACGAGAAATTCAGTGCACACTCAATTTTAGTAGCTTTAGTTATGCATATTACTCCAGTTGTATTAGTATGATTGTGTGATTGTGTAAACTCTTAGTCGTTTATAATGTGGAAAACTACTGTAACTAACAACGGTTCACGTTACTTAAAAATCCATTGTCTTATTAAGATGCAATAATTTGATGGTTGCTACAAGGTACAGGGTCAAAATACTGCTGTCTCATCGTCGCAGGACTAGAATGGGCTGCAGGAGCTTCGCTTTGTCGAAAGTTAATTCATGCTGATGTCTTGTAGGAAACCGTGTCGGTAACGAATCCAAGTTTCTACGCCAAACGCTTCAAAAATGCCATCGGCAATTGTATATTTCGAAGGGCCCCGTCACGTAAGTCTCCTGTCTATTCTGCTCTTGGTTGTTTGCTTAATTCCGGAGATTGTTAATGGTTCATCACTCTTCTATTGTACGTTTTCTTCTCTCTTTTCCGTTTCTCCCCATCCACTACTAAAAAACCAACCACGTCGCTTCACCGCTGCTGCTGCTGCTATCGCTGATGCCACAACTGATGATGATGTTGACAAATGTTATTTTGCTGCTTTGTTTTCGGTGCATCCGGGTTTCAAAACATCTCTCTGTCTCTTCCCTGTGTGCCTCGTACATAATATCCTCTTATTTTCACTGTCTCGCGTCTCGGTGCCGCTTTTACTGTCCCCACCAACATCCTCCATCTCACTACTTCCACCGCGTCTGCATGTGCCTTTTATAGTGTTTGGGCCCAAGGCACAGCGCTTTAGGCGCTTGGCTCAGATAGGTTCGTTCGCTGCGTTGTCTGCATGCCATTAGCTGTAGTTTACTACCCGCAGTCAGTGTAGATCAGCTCACACCTAGAAGTAGCAGTTTGAGTAGGAGCCTTGTCGTTGTCTTCTGTCTGTTGCCTGTATGGACTGTTTAAGTGATCGGAGATAAAATAGGGGGAAGTTGTATTACGCATGTGCTTTTCGAACCAGGAAGCGGAATCAACGCAAAGAATCGAGGTAATATACCACTAAGTTAGGCACTCACCACTGCTGGCTTTGTCCCCTCTTCTATCTCACACATTACCGGCTTTTATTAAACTACATAAAAACAACCAAAACACCCGGTTCAGATTAATTAGGGCAAATATAAATATGCGGTGTTTGCTTGTCCGTATGTGTTTAATGTGCATGTTACCCTAAACCTGTGCAAACTGCCTTTCTCTTCCTTCCTCACATTTGCGCCTTTCCTAAACAGCAACGGCAGCAGTTGGTGAGTTGTTTTAACCCACAGGCACGCGCACTCAAAATTCTCCCCTCCCCTCGAAACTCGTGCTTTCGATCCATGGTGCACACTGCACTAGCGAAATGGTAGCAGTAGAGTGTGGGTTTGTGTGTCTGTCTGCTTGTTCATCGGTGTCGACCTGCGTGTTCGAGTTAAGCTGACATCCCATCGACGTCTGGTAGAAGGCGCTTTTCGTTCCCTCGTTGTTTAGTTCATATTATGTGATAGTCTTTATTAAATTTCAGCGCTATCTCACCGTAGTGGAGCTGTCGTCTCATGGTTCTTTAGTTAATATCATCATTATTTGCTGAGAGTTTTGTTGTGTGCTTCTACAAGAGAACTTGGCGAACTTACCTACTGTTAGTGGCTCCTTTTTTACCATCTACTATGTATATCCTGTCCTTCGCGTACTTAATCTTTTTGAAAGTAATCGCGGTGGCCTATAAATTCT
The DNA here is from genome assembly GCA_030710315.1 of Anomotaenia brevis. Lineage (NCBI taxonomy): Eukaryota > Metazoa > Platyhelminthes > Cestoda > Cyclophyllidea > Dilepididae > Anomotaenia > Anomotaenia brevis. The sequence continues at coordinate 7,619 of JAUOZQ010000007.1, read as the reverse complement.
CACCCCTTTTATCAACTACTAATGTCACTCTTGGAGTTCATATTAGTAAGCCCCATTTTGCCTGTTGTTGATACTTTGCTGAGACACTCTCTTCCGAATTCCTCCCTGTTTTCGGTTGTAATAGTCGTTTTCTGGTCTAGGGTAATTGCATTTACTTAGAGCAGTAGTGAACCTTGAAATCGGCACATTGGATGCATGTTTAGTTTATCGAATTTTCCTATTACCAAAATTGTTGTGCTTGCGGCTGTAAAGGTCTGGCCCATTCCAGCTCATCCGTTTGTTAGATAGGGGAGAGGTTCTTGTCTCGTCACCCCTCTTGTTATCGTGCACACACCCTTCACACCCCCCCCCCATTTGTTGTTCCCGTTGATCTCTGTGCCCTAGTAGTTAGCTGGTTGGCTATCTCCAACCCTCATGCTATTGTCCTCTTACTCGTTGCTAGAAGGTGTATGCGAACTCGTAACTATAATTTTTGACGTTATCGTTATTACCCAAACGAGTGATGCATGTCCTACCCCCACCCCGCACACATATTTTGGATGGACAGTGTCTAACGCGAACACGTCGCCTTTTGTTCCTTTCCTGGCTTGCCGCTGCCCTTCCAGCCATGAAACAGAATTCGGCGAGAAAACGGCAAATCCAGGTCTCCAAACCTCCACCTCCCAATTTGAACGGTGAGTACCAAATTCCTCTTCTCCGCACTTGTTGTGTGTGCGGTTAACTATCATTCTAGTGCTAATTGCAATGCTGGCGTTTCAGGGAGCAGAAATATTGGCAGTTTTCGGTATTTCTGACCGTCAGCTTGCTTTTATTGTCGGCTTATAGCTACTTCCTTGTGAGCATGCAGGTGAATTTTGTTCGGCAAAACGCAAAAGTCAAACACTTTTGAGAAGCCAATCAGAGCTTAGTAGAATGATGTGATAGTTGTGTGAGAACGTAGAAGTTGATGAAAAAGTTTGTCCCATTTGAAATCATATATAACTTAACTGAGGTTCATCAAGTGCTGGAGCTTTGCCAGCTACTCTGATGACCTAAATGCCTGAATCCGGTAGTGGAATTTCAGCTAATTTAAGAAGTAGTAAAAGTGTTAGTGGTGGAGCATGATTGTAGGAGTTCCTTAGTATCTGTCAGTGGCGTTTGAGCTCCTTTAAAGCCTGTGCCTGCGTTTATATTTTTGAAGACCTTAACTTGACTTTTTCATTACTAACGCTGTTGTGATAGGTACTTTTAGTAACCCGGAGAAAATGTAGAAAGTTTTGGGTCCGTCTGGTTTCCAAAACTAGGGGACCTTAATTATAGTTTGCCTTAACATTTAGCCTTTTAACTTTGTGAGAAGGGATTCAGACCATAATTTAATGGAACTAACTCTAACGCTTTCGGGGGATTTTTTAATTTGTTCCTTTTTTAATTCTGTAACTTACTGTATTTTTTGTTATTGTTTCAGAGGTGAACAACATGCATACGTGAGTGTTTTTCCTAAACTAACGCTTACTTCAGTACTAATTGAACTGATATCCTTTTCTATTTAGAATCTTCAATTAAGCGAACTAGCCGTGTTTTTTCCCGAAATTTAGGTCTACGAGTTGCGATACTGCGTCTTCTGTTACAAGTGAGTGGTCTAGTCATGCCTTCTCACTGCATGATGTAAATGTTGTCTTCTGTGCATGCCACTTTACTGCGTGATTGTGTGTGATAGTGGAGGAGTTTTTTAAAGCTGTAGCCTTCTGGCAGTCTATTAACCCCGTTTTCTTTGTTTTTCTGCCTTCTTTGCCTCTTTCCCCAACCACCTCATCATCAACGTCTTTTTTGGTGATCCTAACTCTCCCCCTGTCCCTCATAGCCGGTGTTCCTTCCCCACATCACATAATCGTTGTGTCTGCTGTAGAGACCCAGATTCTACCCTTCCACGATGATTCGATCACACAACCCCTGCTGATTGATCCCAGACCCTACACCCACTGTTTCCTCTTCACCCTCTTCCTGCTTTGTGTTCAGCTGATCGCGCTTTTCCTCAGGCAGATTTCATTACCTCTTCCCGTCAACTAAACTATTCTCTCCCTCATCCTCCACTCCGCCGTGCCTTTAGTCTTTCGATCTGCTCGCTTTCGGGTTTTGTGATGCAAAATGGAGGTTATGCTACTTCCACCACTACCCTTGTGTATGTAAATCGAAACTCATGTTCGTTTCCTTGTTTGATTCGGGGTTGGTTACTAACTCCCCCTCTCATTTGTTTCTCGCTTAATGAACCCTCTGTGTATATCTCCCTAGATAATAAGAGCCGAGTGTGTTTGTCTAAGTCTGGTAAATAGTTGGGCTCACATTGTTTGGCTTAGTTTTAAAAAGCGTTTTTTATGTTTTCATGTGAGTTTTGTTTTAACGTTTACATCTACCTGCTTCATTTATCCCCACCTCTATTCCCCTACACTCGTTTATTCCTCGATAACAATCGGCGATTGCGGTTACGAAACTCTCTTACACGTTGGTTTGTCGCGCACTCCTAACCTGATTTAACACCTGGCTAATTAATCTCAAACACACCACTAATGCGATGCGCGTGCACCTGTAACAGCTTGGCCGCGCCAGTTTTACGCCAACCCGGCTTCAAGGTATTCCTCGACGTGTTCCTCGGGTTACGCGACGATGGGTCACAACCGGCGTCTTCTCGGCGTAGGGGCCATCAGTCCTCACCCGGCTTCGGTGCCTTTGTGTACTCAGGGGGGGTCCCCGGTCTCAGATCCCTACAATCTCTTCTTCTCCTCTTCCAAGGGCGAGCTGTCGTGGTGCGAACAGTCCATTATGAGCCTGCGAATCGGCTCGGAGTCTGATGTCTCTGACGACTCCACCACTAGCTCGTCTTCTTCGGCGGCTAGCTCTGCCAACGGGAGGATACTGCGGGAGGACGGTGCCGATAAGGTGATGACAACCAAGGGTCCAAGGACAGTCGAGGAATTGGACTTGGAGTTGGCAGCTGTACAAAAGTTAGTTCGGAAAGAGCGAACTCGCAGGCAACGTGAGGAGGCGTATCGCAATCGATCGGCTTCAAATTTGCACTTGAGGAATTTTTCAAACGGAAGTGGATCTATTAACTCTACGGCGTTCCCGAATCATTCTAACAATGCCAATGGTGGTGGCGGAGCTGTAGTAATACGGCGACCTCCCTTGATGAGGCTGGCACCTAAGGATAGTAGAGCTCGAACTCCAACCGGCCATAGGAAGGGCTCTTCCCCAAAGGAAGGGACTGGCGAGGGTTCCACAACAAGTACTGTAGTCCAGAATCACGTCATTCCCCCCTCGACGACTCCTGCCAACTCCACCATTTCTGCCTTTATGAAAGACGCGGAGGCAGACTTTGACAAATCCTTCTAATTTCTCAGTCTCCATGTGTTTTTTTCTTTTGATTTGAAGACTGGTTCTCTTTTCCAATCCGATTTCGGTAATGATTTGTGCTTGTGGAGCTGGGCCTATCTCCTGAAAACAGCCCTGATGTGTTCTGGGTTTGCGTCCCTGTCCCATTTCGGTGTTGCATGTGGCTTCCACTTTGTTGTGATTGGCAAGTGTAAGGAGACTAGGCCCCCCTAGATGACCATGATGACTTGGCACGCATTTCAGGTCCGCAGTCACTCACGAAAACTCCAGGAGCTCAATGCTGATATTAAAGAATGGTGATGCAGTAGCCGAGCAAAGACTGTGGTGCTGTGCCCTTCCTTTTCCCCAGCCATTGTATAGAAGTGCCCTCTGACCCCTTTTATGATGTTTTCTCTCTGCTCGTGTCGTCCTATATCGCCTCTAGTGAATAAAGAGGTTGAAGAGCACTTGTGATATCCCTTTGCTCCACCAGCTTCACTGTCTACCCGGCGTGGTGGTGGCAATAGTGAGGAGGGAAGACATCTCCACTTTGCTTTGGATTCAATGCGACCGCTACCACGAGACGGTCAAACTATCTTTTTATGGTATTTTGTGCCCGTCCCCACAATCTGATTCTGTGTTATTACCCGCCTCCACTCTACTGTCCGTGTGTGTTCTGTCTGTGTGTACGGTGTTGTGTGGTTTTGCTCCCTCTCTCTCTCTCTCTCTCGCAATTATGCCGTTATTAAAGTGCTCAGATGTAGTGATGAATACCTTATTCAATTTTTGCTTCTTGTGGTCTCAGTTTGAGTTGATTGTGTGGCAAAGAAAGTACTAAATCCATCTTGATACTAGGGAAACTATGTTTAGCTGGGATGTAAGTATTGTTTCGACCAGAGAGTTAAATGAATGAAACTTATTGCTAGGTTCGTAAAATGACGACAGTCTAGGCGTATCCGAGAACAGGGTGATCACTGTAGTACTCCTGTAGCCATTAGTGATTTCATAAAAGCTTACCACTGAGATCAGGTCTATTGGATGTGTTAATAAATTCCCATATAGCTCAAGAGACACCTGATATATCGGCAATCCCTGACTTCGTGGTGAATAAATCTCTGTAGGGAAATATTTGATAACGACATTGTAGAGTACGAGTGGTCGAGTGGTGCATTTAACACCACAGCAAACCATTTTACATGCAATTGAGATCTACGAACTTCGACATGTGTACATCTCCACAAATTTGACAGAAATGGCAAGTTAAATTACAGGTCCAATTGCGCTCCAATCAATATGTATATCGGTACAAGGTTGTTTCCGAAGGCCTCGGTCGAAATGCGGGTTTCTTTTCAACAGAGTAGCTCTATCAGATGTGTCAGCCTACATCCGAAGGTCAGTTGATTTACTAAGACGATCGTGTTATTAGAAATCCAAAGGAGACATGGTATAAAAACTCTCCAGGCACTACATCTATTTAGATTCAGATATGGAGGAACTGTGACTAAAGCTGATTCCTCTTTTTGTAGCAAAATGAGAGGGAAAACCCACAGTACTGAATGTGTGTTCATATTTTAATCGGCATTAGGCACCGAATTTAAGCCAACACTGTTCGTGTGCTAAGTCCACCTGGGGAGTAAGGATGGCACCTGTTGCATTTGAATATTAAGTTACCATTATCGCATGTTTCTACTACTCTAATTCAGCAGAAGTTGTGTAATCAATGCCTGTCCTGTGACTGGCTTGTGGAGATCTACAGCTACAGTGTCGTTCGGCTGTTGTTTTTAGAAATCATTAGGATGATCATCTACAGTATGGTTTGCAGCTGCATACCATACTACTAAGAGGAGGTAGTAGTGCTGTATCTCCAGAAAATCATATTTATAATTTTCTGATTATCTTGAACTATAATTTATTTATCTTTCGTTATTATCTGTATAATATGTACACTTATTTAAGGCGTTACTATCACGCCTTGCAAGTTGTTGAATAAACTTTGGAATTACGACGTGCCTCGTCTCTTGTGGCCGTTATCGAATGTAACGTATATTAATCAGACCAATTTAGGTAGCATAGCACCTCCGTACTTTATATTATGTGGGACGACTGACGGGATTCTACAACGTTTCTTATTGGCTTACCGAACAACCCGCTTCCAATACTTGGGGGAAAATCCCCGGCGGAAGTGCTCATGGGCAGAAACCTTCGAACTACTCATCCGGCTTTGTTACCTAGAACAAGAGCTCCCCAGACAAAAAGAGCTTTAAGGAATGGATCTAACATTGGAGATCGTGTGTATGCATGAGATTTCCGGAACGGCCATAGCTGGACACCGGCTGTAATCAAAGATCGAAAGGGAAAAGTAATTTACGAGGTGGGTGCTGATGGCGAAATGTGGACAAGACACAAGAATCATCTACGACCTCGCCAACAGATTCTCAGGGACTCCATTTCCCCTCCACCCCTCTTCCTGTAGTTGGATACCTTTAATTTACCCAACCCGGTTCCGTGTCACACTCAATCATAACAGACACCAACCCTCCGAAGATCGGGAAGGGTCCGACACTCACCACAACGACTTCAAGTCGATCCAAAGGAAAAAAAACGTACACGAATTCTTAACAGTGGAGGAGTGTTGTAGCTCCAGAAAATTATATTTATAATTTTCTGATTATTTCAGACCACATTTTATTATACATCTGTCATTCACTGTAAATTATGTATAGTTGGTTATGTTACTAGGACGCGCTGTACTTCTACGAATATATGTTTTGAGTCGTTACGCATCCGTTTATCTGGTGGCCTGCTATCCTAGAGACAGAGCGTAATATTACTAGTCGCATTACTTTAGATAGCATCAATACCTCGTAAATACACATTAAGTAGTAATTTATTTAAGGCATGCGTTAGAGAAATGACACTTTTCATTCGCTTATTACAAATTCGAACAAATTATTTCATTGCGCTATAATGTTTGTTGTCCTTGTACTTACTATTATGCAATGGCCTTAGTGGACCGTCACGGAGCCACCCTAATTATGTAACTGGTGAAAAAAATTCCCTTAATATTAAGATAGGAATTCAGTATATTATCGGAAGTCTGGGAAGTGGTGTATTTTCAATTTATAAATCTAATAAAATGGTTCCTCAGAAGAATTGAAATAATCCACAAATAGACTATCTAACTAACCGTTAACTTTAAACCTTAGATGGTTTTATTTGAACTAACGAAGCGGATCCAATACTCTAACATAACTCTAAGGCAGTTGACTACCAAGATGGGTCAGAGGTGGTCTCACTGCACCGGAGCAATGTTCAACACTTTCCCAGCAGCTGAGTAAATGGTGTAACACAGGAATTATTTCTATGATCTCATACATGTTGGGGAGTGGGTGTTAACGGGTGCAATGACTCCTACATGCCAACAAAGCAAATGAATTTACTTTTGAAAAACACACGGATCATTGGATTCATGGTCTGATCAGACTGATACCACGTTGTGTTCAAAAATTTTCGCTACGTATAAGCCAGACATCGGCTGAGTCCAACAGATTCGCAAAATACCTTTATGTTAGAACAAATATTTATTGGTATATCTCTACGTGCCTAAAAATTTCCCGGTGTTTAAGATATCAGTTATCCATATGCTAAATCGGAGTTTACCATTACTTCTTTAAGGCTGTCACTGAGTTGGTTATAGACATCTTGTAATGCATCAAAGATAATAATGTTAAAAAAGTATGTTTTCGGGAGTAGTTCCACTTTTACAGTTGTCAGTAGTCATACCTAATGACTTTCCTGGCCAAACATGCACACTGTGCTGTTGCCTACACCACATATATCAGAGGTAGATTAGATCCGAAAGAGTTATTGAATCAAAGCAGTTTCTGCCTATTTGACACTTGAATCTAGAGTAATTTTCCGTAGGTTATCAGATCCTTGAACTCCCTTGAATCTGGCTAATTAATAAATCAATAACATTGATTTGTGGGGATTCACTTCCAAGTACTAGAATTGACGTATTCGATGTAGTTAATACCCCTCCACAATTCTATGCCAAGACCTGGGTAGTGTTGCTTTTCTTCTCCAAATAAGGTCAAGTAAATTCAACGAAAATGACTTTTCATATCTTTTAAAGTTTAAAAACGACAAGAAGCTATAATGGTTCACCTGAAATTTGCCTTTCGAGATACTTATGCCTATCTCAAATAGGAGATCTGTATATCGATGAGACTTTCCCAAAAACCTAACTTTTTACGAGGGCAACCCATGTAGAG